>OY755243.1:56780353-57409310 GCA_963576725.1 Azorinus chamasolen | reverse complement strand
GGAGCCGTCTGATCAGAATCTGCTCTGTTTGCTTATGGACTGATATAGATCTGATTCTACAGTGTCTGCCCTTTGGCAAAAAAATCAGGTGGTTATATGGCATGCCATTTATAAAAAAAAATAAACTAATTAATATTCATGATTGTCATTATTTCTTTCATGGAGTAACCTTTATCCCCATCGATACACTTTTTTTTTATCGCATTTGCAAACAGAGCAGACCCATATCTTAGGATCTGCTCTATTTGTTCACGGAATAATATAGATCGGTATCTACAGTTTGTGCCATGGCCAACATTGCATGTGTTTGCGTTGCATTAAAAACAACACCATATTACTGATATTTAGTCATTATTTCTTACATGAATATTCATTAAAGACTCTTATGATGTTTGATGTATATAATTTTCTATTTTAGTCAAATACTATATAACATACACGAATATACATGTACAATCTACATGCGTCACGATCAAATACACTCCCGCATGGTATTTTTTATAGAACAAAGATATTGTGATGAATACTTATTTCCTGTAGATGTATATATGGGTGACATTCGTGAACCATTTAGAAGGTGAGGAAATTAAATCTGAACTATCCCTATAGCCTATGTTATAAGATTATCTTCCGTAACCTATTTGTAGATTATGGTCTATGAGTATGAGTCAGTAATGTATAATTATGCTCATGCATATAAACATATATTTTTACTTTGTTCTGAATAAACATTAGAGTCTTAACTATTTATGAATATTCATATAGAAATAACGACAACGATCAAATTAATTAGATTATGTCTATAATTGCATATGGACAAGTAGCTATTGTGGGCATACCTAATATTGTAGAATCATGTCTATATCATTACTTAAGCAAGCAGATCATACCCTGGTCAGACGGCTCCCACGGGATATCTGGGTCTAGTCTGTTTGAAAAAAGAAACGTCAAAGTTTTTGGTAAAGAGTGTAATAGCTAAAATCTACAGCGGCAAAAAACAAAACAAAGCAAAATTACCATTAACCCCCTCCCCTCCCCCCCAAAAAAAATTTTTTTTTAAAAAAAATAAAAAATAAATAAATAAATTTATAAAATAAATAATAAAATAAAATGCGTACTAAAGTTTGCATTGTAAGTATTTAGTGATGAAAGGAGACTACTTACACTCAATAAATTTAAAAGTAGTTTAACCCATTTAATTCCGCGACCCCATTCATGGGACATAGGCTGAATAAGCCCTCTGATCAGAGTCTGCAATATTGATGAAGTTCTTTAATCAGAGTCTGCACTATTGACGAAACCGTCCCGATCAGAGTCAGCACTATTGACGAAACCGTCCCGATCAGAGTCAGCACTATTGACGAAACCCTCTGATCAGAGTCAGCACTATTGACGAAACCCTCTGATCAGAGTCTGCACCATTGACGAAACTCTCTGATCAGATTCAGCACTATTGACGAACCCCCCTGATTAGAGTCTGCACTATTGACGAAACCCTCTGATCAGAGTCAGCACTATTGACGAAACCCTCTGATCAGAGTCAGCACTATTGACGAAACCTTCTGATCAGATTCAGCACTATTGACGAAACCCTCTGATCAGAGTCTGCACTATTAACGAAACCGTCTGATCAGAGTCTGTACTATTGACGAAACCCTCTGATCAGAGTCTGCACTATTGACGAAACCCTCTGATCAGATTCAGCACTATTGACGAAACCCTCTGATCAGAGTCTGCACTATTGATGAAACCGGCTGAAAAGAGTCAGCACTATTGATGAAACCCTCTAATCAGAGTCTGCCCTATTTACTGAATCAATCGACGTCAATGCATGATGTACACCGGTATTTAGTTTGAAGTACACCCATATTCTCTCTCTCTCTCTCTCTCTCTCTCTCTCTCTCTCTCTCTCTCTCTCTCTCTCTCTCTCCCTCTCTCTCTGCTCTCTCTCTCTTTCTCTCTCTCGGCATGAAAATGTATGGACTTCAATAGTTCAGTTTGAACTAGCTTATCGTAAATAGTATAGAACGACATAACTTTTACCCTATAAATTCGCTTTTTAACGCCATTAGAAACAGTGTTGACCTACATGAGCCATATGATCAGGATCTACTCTATTTTACTTCTAGATCTGATTCAACCATTTCTGCAATGGCGAAAGAAATTTCTGCATTCATATGTAAGTATAAAAAGTAATCAAAATAGTGTGCATGAGATCATTATTTCTTAACACATTACCTCATAGGCTATTTTTAGATATAACCTCTTTAAACAAATCTACCGAAAAGGAGCATTAACTAGAGAAAAGGAAAAATTTAGAATTTTGTAGTTTCAAACCATTGTGATAAATAGAGCATTTGCTTCTATAGGGTGAAGGGTTAGACAGAATTTTTGTAAGTTTCCAAGCAATGGTATTATTTCGGTAGTTTCCGACTAACTTTGACTTTTTTTCACTGGTTTGCAAATAGCCTGGATCAATATGAGATGCCGAATATTTCGGCGTCTAATCAGCATTCAAGCTCTTTGATACTCTACCAATGGTTTCTCATAAAAGACAAATACAGACAGTGTAGATCCAGATCAGAATGTTCCAGAAGGAGCCCTCTGAACAGGAGCTTCGCAACCTATGGATGCATACCAGCAAATTTTAATTGGTTTTGGTTTGTTTGTTTGTATTGTAATAAAGGAAATGACATTGGTTGCAGACGAAATTGATTTAGCGCCAAAAGAGTTAACTATTTCAGCGCCAAATAATATTCGTCTGTAAATAATGTTGTCTGTATTAAGCTCCAGGGTGAAATTTCCTTCATATTCGTCTCTGAAACTTATATAATTATGTTGTGTGTCAAACAGGTTGGAACCTAATGAGACGCAGATTACAGGAAATTACAGACCTGTCCATTACAACAAAATGTGAGAGTCGCTTTCGTGTGACTTCGGTCGTGAAACCCATTACTCCATAAGCTATTTTAGGTCCAATCACTTTGAATAAATCTACCCAAAAGGAGCATTAACTGGAGAAAAGGATTTTTTTTAGATTTTTGTAGTTTGAAACCATTGTGATAAATAGAGCATTTGCTCCTATAGGAGCAAATGCTCTATTTATCACAATGGTTTCAATAGGTGATTTTTAGAGGCGTTGAAAGGCGTATTTATGGAGTAAAGGGTTAAGCCTGACCGAAGAGCAGATCAGTTTTAGTCTTGACGCAAGTATGGACTTCGTAGTTATATAAAACTTAGATCGAAATAAGTGCCCAGCACTCAATGTGTATATTCTTATTATATTAATACATGTACATGTATACTATTAGCAAACAAAAGCCTTTAAAGAGTATAATTGCATGCAGGAAATTACATTGTACCTTTAACCTATTCCTTCCTAGACTATTTTAAACTCAACTTCTTTGAATAAATCTACTGAAAATTAGTATTAACTAGAAAAAAGGATGGTTTAGAATTATATAGTTTCGAAACATTGTGATAAACAGATATTTTGCTCCTATGGTTTAAATGTTCTATTTATTACAATGGTTTCAAAAAATGACTTACATAGGCATAAAACATGTCGATAGGAGGGAATGGATCAAAGTTAGTTGGAAAGTAAATTAAAATACAGTGATATTTCATTTTTGTCTATGTAGCGTTAATCAACATAGATTTTAAGACATGTGGCAGCTTAATGCAGGACGAAAGTTATGCAGAAGGCTCTTATACTAGTTTCTTGCATTACTTTCGTCCTGCATTAAGCAACCACATATAGTTTTCATATTAAGGTCGCTATAAGAAACGTCTACTGTACTCAACTGAAATTATGGAAAATGAAAATGAAACATAGTTTTGAAGACTGGTATCGTGTTAAGCTTAACAATCTTCGAGCCATGATGTCGCAGTTACGAACATTTTACAGAAACCGGCAATCCTATAAAATCACCACAAGTGAAAGATGTTTCAATAGAAGGAAATAAACTAAGTGACTTAGGCAGAAACTGCCAAGTCAGGATGTAACATTGGTCTTTATTACGCTGCTGATGAATATGTGACAAGCATAGAAAACACTGTACAGTAAAACCTCTCTATAACAGCCACTAAATTACATCAAGAATTTTGTGTTAAAGGCAGGTGGTTGCTTAAAGCAAGGAGACAGTAAAACAGAACGCTCATGTAGGACCGTTCTGTTTTACTTTGACCTTGTTTTAAGCAGCCACCTGTCCTAAATACCAACTAATTGATACAATTTAGTGTCCGTTATAGAGATGTTTTACTGTATATACAGGTGAGGCGTAGAGTAGAGTAATACATCACATCTGCAATCAAACTGGTTGACCGATCGCCCGTTTGAAAAGAAATTAGAGAAAGGTATTATTTAACCATTTCCTCTAGGAATATTCATCTAAGAAAAAAATGACATCATGAATATTAAATAGATGTTTTTCCTTAATATATGAACACATAAAATTTTGGTAGAAACGGTAGAATTAGATCTAAACATAAAGCAAACAGAGCAGACCCTGGGTCAATGCTTATAAAACTTTTAGTTGAGTCTGAGTTCGTTCTCAAGTTTTTGATTGGTCAGATTTGAGCCATTGGCTCAAATCTGACCAATCAAAAGCTTGAGAACTCAAATCTGACCAATCAAAAGCTTGAGAACAAACTAAGACTCAACTAAAAAGCTTTATAAGCATGGACCCAGGGTCTACAGGAACAGTCTGGTCTATAAATAGTATAAATATAGTTTGTATAATAATATAACCATAGTTAATATAATAGTATAAATATAGTTTGGGTAATAGTATAAAAATAACATAATTTAATTTTAATTTTATAAATTTTAATACCTGCTGAATATGCATGGACAAAATTGTAATAATGAAACATGGAAAGTGGAACATTGTACACATTTTAGAAAATAAAGAAACAAATCTATCAAATTGTGAAATTGTGAAATCGTGAAATTTTGAAGTCAATTGCATTGTGTGAAATCTTGAAATGTAAATGTCACCGCCGGTCTTTCGTAATTAGCACTGGGTGTGTTATTTCGTATTTCACACGAATGCAATGATCCATTCCTAGAATTCGAAACATTTACTAGTGACTCTCTGAAATTGGTTTTCAGTTGTTCTAATGGAGCACTGACATAAATAAAATGCTTACTGAACAAAGACATTGTGCTGGTTTAACTTATAATAAGACGGTTTGTCAAGGTTTACAAGGCCACCTATCTCCAAGACGACATTTATATTAAATATATTAAATTGAACGTCCGGTTTTGAGGGGTTTCGTTGTGTATATACAAGGTTAACCCTTTCCCTCATATAAACATGTCTTCACGCATTTGCAAACAGAGTAGACCCAGATCAGACGGTTCACCAGGGTCTGCTCTGTTTGCTAATAGAATTTGATAGATCTGTTTCTTTGCTTTCTAAAACGTGTACAATGCTCCACCTTCAATATTTCTTCATAATTATTTTATCAATGAATATTCAGTAGGTATTGAAATTTGGCCTACATACAGAACAGGGAAAGGGTTAAGAATAAACACAAACATTATAATACAGACAGTAAATAATCAGTGTAACAAAATATTCAACCAATGTGTGATGTCAAATTCTCTCATTTTTGAGGTTTGATATTATGCTATTCTTTTAACCCTTTGCTTATCCCATTTACTCCATGAATGTCCATGCTAGAAATGATGACATCATGATTATTAACCCTTATGGTGTAGGACACAAGTCACTAATGTCATTTGCAAACACTGTAGTACTAGATAAGAGGGCTCCGAGAGGTCTGCATTGCATATTTAGAAATATCCCTAAATATTCCCCGTAAGCTTGACCTGTTTGATGTTTGGAATAGTTCATTTGAAAATTCAGTGTTGTAAAGATTAAATTATTAAAATTGCAAAGCAGAAACCAGATCTATTTTACTCCATAAGCGAACATTTCCCTGAGCAATACTCAAGTAAGAAATATTGACATCATGAATATTTATTAGATCAATTTTTACTATGGCACATGTACATATGATTTTCGGTATTGCTCAACACTGTCGTCAGATTTATTATAATCTCATAAGCAAACAGAGCAGGCCCTGTCTGATCAGACAGCTCCTGCAGGAGCCTTCAATTTTAATTCATTCCTCGTGTCTACAGAGCTCCTCTAGGAGCCTTCTGATCTAGATCTACACTGTTTGCAAATCACAGTGCATGTGCTTTCCCTGATAGAAAGGGTTAACATAAAAATAATTTTACTTTAATTATTTTAAATACAAGACATACATAAGACAAGACTTGATATTTCAGAAGTTTGTTTGTAGGGTTTGAGAGCAATAAGAGAGTTGTGTGAATGACATGTAACGATCTAGTCGAAAAACAAGTTATCAGGGGCAGTAAAAATTTCCAGATGTCTGGAGAGTCAAACATGAATAATCTCCCTTTTCTAAAATCACTATTTTAGAAAGTACTTAATTGAACAGGCGGTTGCTTAATACAGGGCAAGATCAATGCAGAAACCATAAAGCTTTCTGTATTACTTTTGACCTACATTAGCTACCACCTGCCTTACAGACCCATAATTAGGCCTCTTTTGATGGTCTTTTGATGGTCGCTAAGACAGGTTCTACTGTATTATCAAATCATGAGATCACAGCATTTTGTTCATAAAATATTGTATATCCCTTGGACCGTCACATCTTGCTGCCAGTTACTTTTGCTACATATCCACGTCGAAGCAGCTCGCACAAAATGTTGGTTATGTTCTTACAGTCATCTGCATATAAAAAAGAAAACGAAATGGGAGCTGTCTGATCAGGATCTGCTCTGTTTGCTTACAGAATAATATAGATCAGATTTCTAGTTTCAGGGTATGCTCTGTTTACTTATGACATACCGGTAATAGATTTGACTGCAGTTTCTGCCATGGCCAAAAATTCTGCTAATATTCATGATGTCATTATTTCTTACATAAATATTCATGGCATAAAGGGTTATAGACCATGAGCCAGAGCCCCAGAGTTTGGCCACCGGTACCGTCTTTGGGGAATAATACTATCAAAGTTGTTTGGTAAGATATAAGTATCTAGAATCAGAAAATGTGTAAAAGCAGGAAACCGGTGGTAGCTTTTTGTAATTTTTTTTCACCATTTTAACCCTATGGTAAAAATAGTGTTTTCTAAATCTGGCATTTAACATTTAAGAAAAGACATCACTAAATTTCAAACTCATGTCTCTCTCTTGTTACACCCTGTATCTACTTGAAAATTGAAAGGCGTGTATCTGTATCATATATTTCATTTATGTTGTTATTTACTCACAAAAAAGTGGTTCGTATAACGTAAATACCTGCTCATACGTACACGTTTACATGTTTACATGTATATGTATTTTGCAGAAGTAAAACTTCTCCAAAGTTTTGCATACCTTCATCATCTTAATAACTAGGCTCATAAAACTTCATATGTATATTCAAAATAATGATGGCAATGAATTGACTTCAGATTAGAACCCTTACATCTAGCACCTCTTAATTCGAGTTGTCAGAGTTATGTCCCTTCAAAACTTCCATACGGTCAAATTGTGCCAAAACTGTAATATCTTAAGAGTTAGTCCGATGGAAGTTCACCAGCATTTCATTAACAATGAGAACCCTTTGAGCCAGAACCCAGTCAATGTTTTGGCCAAATTATGTCCCTTTATGAAATTTGTATTTAACGGTAAACTATTAGTATCCGATCAAGCACTTCATAACTATCAACACTTCATAACTATCAACCACTTGATAACTATCAACACTTCATAACTAACTGATTCATGATATACTCTTATATATGTATGGTTCATCATAAGCATTAGAACTTGAACTAGAAACGTATCTATAGCAAATACACCCCTCCTTCCTTATGATGATATTGTGTCTCTAATCAATCAAGAATGCATTTTAGTGGAAAAAACAACAACATTTCCCGTAATTATGCTTACTATAAAGTCCCCCATCTTCACATCAAGTTGATTATCTGTGAAAGTTTTATGCATATATATGCTTTATAGTGAAGAATTTTGCCAAGTCCTGTAACTCTGGAACAATGGTCAGAACAAACATTTCCTTCTTAACGGTCATTTTCACATCAAGGTTGCCAGATTGTGAAAGTTTGAAGCATAACAACCTCCCCCCCCCCCCCCCCCCTCCCCCATTGGCATATAAGGAGTTGGAAACATAAACGTTGTGAGACATATATGGGAGCATAAAAGGATGATTACCATATCAAGCATACTTATGCAGACATTTGTTTGCACTTCAAGATAATTTGAAGTATACAGATTTTTAAAGATTTTCCTATGAAAAACTGATAAGCCAAGGGCAGGGCCATTTATGGTCTGGGGGTTATAATTTTAACAATCTTTGTAGTGGACCATTAGATCATGTTACATACCAAATATCAAAGGCCTACGCCTTACAATTTCAGAGAAGAAGATTTTTTAAAGTTTTTCCTATGAAAAACTAATAAGCCCCTGGGCGGGACCATTTTTGGTCTGGGGTCATAATTTGGACAATATTTGTAGATGGCAATTAGATCATGCTACATACCAAGCCCCTGGGCTGGGCCATTTTTTTGCCCGGGGTCATAATTTGAACAATCTTTGCAGATGACCATAAGATCATGCTACATACCAAATATCACAGCTCTAGTCCTTACAGTTTCAGAGAAGAAGATTTTTAAAGATTTTCCTATGAAAAACTGATAAGCCACTGGCTGGGCCATTTTTGGTCCGGGGTCATAATTTGAATAATATTTGTAGAGGACCATTAGATTATGCTACATACCAAATATCAAAGCTCTAGGGCTTATAGGTTCAGAGAAGAAGATTTTTAAAGATTTTTCTATGAAAAACTGACAAGCCCCTGGGCGGGGCAATTTTTGGCCAGGGGGTCATAATGTGAACAATATTTCATTCCCCCAGCAAATGATGCTTCTGGCAAAATTTGGTTAAAATAGGGCCAGTGGTTTCAGAGGAGATGTCGTTTGAAAATGTGGCCAGACGCCGGACGGAACGCGGTCACAATAGCTCATCCTGAGGAGATGTCATTTGAAGAACACATTTTTTTGTAATACATGTAATGTTGACTTAACTTCGTGTATATCTTCACAAAACTATATCAACACAGAATCAAAGCAACAAAATATGACGACCATCAACTCATTTGCTTTTCAAGTCTTTTAACCCTTTACTCCATGCATATTCAGGAAAGAAATAATGGCAGCATGAATATTAATTAAATTAATTGTTATACTAGCCCATGGATACAGAAAAGTTTAACCATGGCAGAAGCTGTAGAATCATATCTTTATTAGCACCCCCCCAACACACACACACACCGGTTACAGGTTAAGGGACTATATGTTTGCTCAATTCTGTCTGTCTGTGCATCCGTCTGTCAGGCTCTATCCATCTGTCACGCTTCGTGTCCGGACCATATCAACTACAAGGGTAGGCCAAATTCATCATAACGTCACACATGGAACAAGCATGATGAGAGGAAGTGTCAGGTTTTTTAATCCGGTGGGGGACTCTTGTTTTGCCTAGCAATATATCATTAGTGAACAGAGCAGACCCAGATCAGATGGTTCCTATAGGAGTTGTCTGATCTTGGTCTACTCTGTTTACAAAGGCATTGAAAGGTGTATTTATGGAGTAAAAGGTTAAAACTTAAAGGGCTTTTAATAATTTTCAAAGGTTTTTCAAGACAGGCAACACATTCAAGGGTTCTTATAGATCTTTATGAACCCTGAAAGAGAACCATCTTTAATAAAATTCTTAATATGGAATATACATGTATTTCGACACCAAATTTATTACATTTGAAAATACATAACATAACGGGAGCGCCTTGGTTTCTGGTCCCCCTCCATGTTTATCATTTGATATTGCCAAAGATGTAAAAAGGGCTATTGTGCATCAGATATCCAAAAATTGCCAAAATTAGCTCCGTATAAAATTATATTCTTTAATATTTTATAAATCTTTAATCCTTTTTAATCCTTAATATTTTTAAACATGGAGTATTATCTGCTCATGGCAGGGGTATCATTGGATCCCATCCAACTCATTGTTGCCAGATTGTGGGCTTGTGAATAACCAACAAGAGTGCCAGTGGGCACAATATACGCCCATCGGGGTGTTGTTCAACATAAACTGGGGTTAACGTAACTGCTGAACTCAAATTCTAAGCCCAATTTTGCGACCAAGTTTCAAGGTTGTAAATAGGCATACTTTAACAAAAAACCTTAATCAAAAATTCTAAATTAAAAAGTTCCATAATTGTGTCTAAATGCTTGACAGAGTTACATTGTATGTACTCTTGCCTACAGATGAAGCTTGTGATGGTGAACAAGTGCTCCAAGTTTAAAAGCTTTATCTCAAAGGGTTATGTAAATAAGTGGACTTTAACCAAAACCTTAACCAAAAATTCTAAGTTAAAAAGGGGCATAATTCGGTCAAAATGCTTGACAGAGTTATGTACTCTTGCCTACAGGTGCAAGTTGTGAAGGTAAACAAGTGTTCCAAGTTTAAAAGCTTTATCTCAAAGGGTTATGTAAATAAGTGGACTTTAACAAAGCTTTAACCAAAAATTCTAAGTTAAAAAGGGGCATAATTCGGTCAAAATGCTTGACAGAGTTATTGTCTCTTGCCTTCAGGTGAAGGTTGTGATGGTGAACAAGTGTTCCAAGTTTAAAAGCTTTATCTCAAAGGGTTATGTAAATAAATGGACTTTAACAAAGCCTTAACCAAAAATTCTAAGTTAAAAGGGGCATAATTCGGTCAAAATGCTTGACAGAGTTATTTTCTCTTGCCTACAGGTGAAGGCTGTGATGGTGAACAAGTGTTCCAAGTTTAAAAGCTTTATCTCACAGGGTTATGTAAATAAATGGACTTTAACAAAGCCTTAACCAAAAATTCTAAGTTAAAAAGGGGCATAATTCTGTAAAAATGCTTGACAGAGTTATTTACTCTTGCCTACAGGTGAAGGTTGTGACGGTGAACAAGTGTTTCAAGTTTCAAAGCTTTATCACAAGGTGTTATGTAAATAAGTGGACTTGTTCCACATAAATTGAGGTTAACATTTTTGCTTAACGCAAATGCTAAACGCAAATTCTAAGTCCAATTAAGCAACCTTGACCTTGGATAAACGAGCCGGAACTTGGCAGGCTACTGTAGCATGTCTAGATAAACATTGTGGTTAAATTTGGGAAGGATTCACCAAGCGGAACTTGAGTAAGAGATGTTACAGACAGACAGACAGACCGGCTAACATTTTTGCTAAATGCAAATTCTAAGTCCAATTGTGTGACCTTGACCTTAGATAAAAAAAAAACGGGACTTGGCAGGCTACTGTTGAATGTCTAAATAAACATTGTGTTAAAATTTGAGAAAGATCCACCAAGCGGAACTTGAGTTAGAGATGTTACAGACGGACAGACGGCGCCATTCCATAATACGTCCCGTTTTTTCAAACGGGCGTATAAAAATAGATCCATAATGAATAATATTAAATAACACAAGAAATGATTAACCTCCTGTTGTTAGTCCTTGTCATCATTGTTGTCACACAGAGCCCTCCACTTTCTTTAGTGCTTGACAGTGTAATGTAGTCGGAAGTGGGAGATAACAATAGCAGACTTAATATTAGGGTTACCTGCCCACCAAATTTGAACCAAATGTCTTGGACAGTTTCCGAGACATGGACCTTAATATCAAACTTAACCAGCAATAAACAGTCGAAAAAGGGAAATACCTATGTAGAAATTAATTTTAAGGTTACCTACCCTTGTGAAATGGGTTCCCCTTGTGATAGTAAATAATTAATATGCGGTATACGGACGATTTGTCCCCCGGACATTTTGTCCGTCACTCAATTTTGACAGGGTGGACATTTTGTCCGTCATGGTTTTTGCAAGGGTGGACATTTTGTCCCTCGTGTTTTTACAAGGCGAACGTTTTGTCCCTCACTTAATTTTAGACAAAATGAAAGTTTGGCCATGGCAGAACGTGTAGAACCAAATCTATATTATATCATAAGCAAACAGAACAGACCCTGACCATACGGTACGGCTCCTCTAGGAGTCGTCTGATCTGGGTATTCTCTGTTTGCAAAACTTGTGTCGTTTCAGGGGCTGCATGTAAGACTTACGAAATGTAAAAAAATCATTTGCATTAGTCTTGCATGCAAATTTTGATTTTAGAGCTTGACTTCTTGTGTGGGAAAGCAAAAGTAACAATGCTTTGAACAATGCTTATGAGTTTTAATATTCATCCAAAAGAAAATACTAACATGAAAAACTGATAAGCCCTTGTGCGGGGCCATTTTTGGCCCAGAGGTCATAATTGGAACACTCTTTGTAGAAGACCATTAGATCATGCTACATACCAAATATCAAAGGTCTAGGCCTTACAGTTTCAGAGAAGAAGATTTTCCTATGAAAAACTGATAAGCCCCTGGGTAGGGCCATTTTCGGCCCGGGGGTCATAATTTGAACAATCTTTTTAGAGGACCATTAGATCATGCTACATACCAAATATCAAAGGTCTAGGCCTTACAGTTTCAGAGAAGATTTTCCTATGAAAAACTGATAAGCTTGGGTAGGGCCATTTTCGGCCGGGGGTCATAATTTGAACAATCTTTTTAGAAGACCATTAGATCATGCTACATGCCAAATATCAAAAGTCTAGGTCATACAGTTTCAGAGAAGAAGATTTTTAAAGAGTTTCCTATGAAAATCTGATAAGCCCTTGGGCAGGGCCATTTTTTGCCCGGGGGTCATAATAAGAACATTATTTCGTCCCCCTAGCCACTGATGCTTCTGACAAAATTTGGTTAAAATCGGGTCAGCGGTTTCAGAGATGTCATTTGAAAATGTGGCCGGACGCCAAACGGATAGTGATCACAATAGCTCATCCTGAGCCTTCAGCTCTGGTGAGCTAAACAATAGGGCCATGAGGCCCTGAAGCGCTCACCTGAGATAGCCTTGTACAACCTTGTACAACCTTGGTAGAAAACCACAAGGCAAAGCAGCATGACATTAATTAAAGGTATCAGGTTTTTTTTGGGGTTTTTCTTTTTCAGGTCCTGCTATAATGACGGGACCTCGTTTATTATCCCCGTCATGTGGTATGTAAGGGTCGGGGATCCATCCCTCTCCACACCGTACAATTATTAAGCATAATGCTATTTCTATTGCTTTTTCTATATCATACTATTGTATCTCTATCCTCCATAAATAAATAAAATTGCATCTTCGCAAAAACAGGGTAGACCGAGATCAGACAGCTTCTATGTGAGTTTCTTGATCGGGGTGACTGCTCCTTTTGCTTGATATAATTTTGACATGTTTGTACACTTTCAGTTATTATCAAAACTTTCTTTGTTCACTCGCTATTATAAAATCTAATGTAATTAACATTCATATAGATTATTTCTGACATGAATATTCATGGAGTAGGGAGCTAGATCATATTTTACATTGCAGAACCTTTAAAAATGAGATTAAACAAAAAAAGAAAAATCTGTGGCCATATTGACATAATGCTTATGTCTACTGATCTATGTTCCTATTTACTGATCAAATGAAAAAGGAAATTGTTGAATTACATGGTATGTATCAATGATGTGACATGTTAAATTTTATATAGTTAACATTTTAAAATCAATTTGATTAATTATATAATCAATTTGATTATATTTTCCCAATTGTTATTGAATTCATCTTCTCTGTTTTCTTCTAAGGCAACCTGTTTTACAATATCATATTTAAATGCAATATAACGTCTTAGACCATCTGAAGTAGGTCTGAAATGTTTGTGTTTGCACTGAAAAATATACATTTTAATGAAGGTTAGTATACAACTTTTTGCAATGTCACAGGTTACTATATAGCCAAACAGCATTGTTTTAACATCTAGAGGAACAAAAGGACTATTTGGGAATGTCAGAATATTACTTATGATGGATTGGCTGACTGGACAATACCAAAACAAATGTTCTATTGTTTCTGGTTCCATGTTACAGAATGTGCATTCTATTTTATCTGTATAATTTATTGTGTATAAGTAGCAATTTGTTCCTACAATGCGATGTAAGATCCTCACCTGAAACCACTGCATAAAAGTATCATTTGTAATATTAAATGGTAGACAAAAAATCTGCTCCCAATCGCTAACAGTAAAATTAGTGCATGAAGGTATTTTTCTACACCAAGTTGTCCTTACATGAGGGTTGGTCAGACTTTTTGTTCAGGCATTTATACATTAATTCCGATCCCTTTTCGTTCCTATACAGAATTCTAAGATAAGGAGGAATAAAAGGTTTTTGTATATTTCTTATATCGTTTTTGTTTATATTTAAGCTTTTTAATGCATGTCCTACTGCTAGCATCATACCGCGATATACTAAGTGATTGGTTTGTAAACCGTATTTTTCATTAAATTCTTTTAAGGTCATAAAAGTATTTTGGGAATCTAAAATATCTCCAATACAGCTTACTCCTGCTTTAACCCATGTTTTTAGAAAAACTCTCTTATTTGCAATTAAGATATGTTGATTATAAAATAACTGATATTCTTTGATTGCGTTTTTCTAAATTTCATGACGGCTAATCATCTCTGAAAAGGCTTTAAAGGTATCTGACCAGAATTTATTACTGCATGTTTGAGAAAGATTTTCACATTAGTGTTTTCTAGAAGTTAGTAATTTGTTCAAATCTATCTTGGAATTTATTATTTCAGACCAGCCGCCATTTTTTTAATATTAACTTTTTAATCCACATTGTTTTTAAAGTATTTATAAATGCGTTCAGATTTAATATTCTCAATCCTCCATGTGCATATTCTTGTACTAAAACTGATCTTTTGATTTTGTCATTTCCGTTCCAAACAAATTTGTAAAATATTTTGTTAAGTTTATTTAACATTTGTTCAGAAGGATTTGGAAGGATTTAGAAACACATGATTTAGTTTTGCCACGACAAGAGTATAGGTGAAAGTATTCGTCTGTTCCAAGTTTTTATTGTATTTTCAATCTCAGATATCTTTGTGTTAATTTCAATCATCTTTTCTAACTGAGACTACATGGAATTTTACCCCTAACATCTGGAATTGTTGTTGGTTCCATATTAATTTCCATTTTGTTTTAATTGTGTCAAGCTAAATTTGTTCCTGCCAACCCATACTTAGGTCTAAGCCTTATGGTTTCCGAGAAAAATAATATTTCATACTTGTCCCATGAAAAACTGATAAGCCCCGAGACAGGGCCAAGTTTCACCAAGAGGTCAGGGTCATAAATTGAACATTCTTGGCAGAGGACCACAAGCCAAAGCTACATATTTGTACAGGACCATTAGATCATGTTTATGTTACATACCAAACATCAAAGGTCTAGGCCTTACAGTTTCAGAAGATTTTTAAGGATTTTCCTAAGAAAAACTGATAAGCCCTTGGGTGGGGCCATTTTTGGTCTGGTGGTAATAATTTGAACAATCTTTGTAGAAGACCATTAGATCATGCTACATACCAAATATATCAAAAGGTCTAGGCCTTACAGTTTCAGAGAAGATTTTTAAAGATTTTCCTATGAAAAAACTGATAAGCCCTTGGGTGGGGCCATTTTTGGACCGGAGGTCATAATTTGAACAATCTTTGTAGAGAACCATTAGATCATGCTACATACCAAATATCAAAGGTCTATGCCTTACAGTTTCAGACAGGAAGCTTTTTAAAGATTTTCCTATGAAAAACTGATTAGCCCTTGGGCGGGTTTTGGCCCAGGGGTCATAGTTTGACAATCTTTGTAGAGGATCATTAGATCATGCTACATACCAAATACCAAAGGTCTAGGCCTTACAATTTCAGAACAGATGATTTTTAAAGATTTTCCTATGAAAAGCTGATAAGCCCTTTGGCGGGGCCATTTTTGGTCCGGGGATCACAATTTGAAAAATCTTTGTAGAGGACTATTAGATCATGCTACATACCAAATATCAAAGGTCTAGGCCTTACAATTTCAGAGGAGAAGATTTTTAAAGATTTTCTATGAAAAACTGATAAGCCCTAATGGGCCCTTGGTTGAAAATTGTTGACGCCCGATGACGCACGCCGACAGACGACGAACATCAGGCGATCACAAAAGGTCACCCTGAGCACAAATTTAAAGTGCTCCGGTGAGTTACCTAATATAATAAGATACAAGAGGGCCAGAATCAGGAGAAGATTTTCAAAGTTTTCACTATATGTTTCTATTGAAACTAGCCCGTCCTGGGGCAGGGCAGGGCGAATTTTGACCCAATGGGCACAATTTATATATAACTTTTGTAGAGGACCTGAACATGATGCTATGTTCCAAATATGAAAGCTGAGAACCTACCAATTTCAGGAGAAGATTTTCAAAGTGTTCATTATATGTTACTATTGAAAACTGGCTACCCCTCGGGCGGGGCCAATTTTGACCCCAGGGGCATAATTTATATAACTTTTGTAGAGGACCTGAACATGATGCTATGTGCCAAATATGAAAGCTGAGAATCCTGTAGATTCAGAGAAGAAGATTTTCAAAGTTTGTTTTTGTTTGTGTTGATTTACGTCCATTTCTGCTCACTATGGGCTAATTGGACGCCCCAGAGAGAGGGGAGAGGATACAGAGAAACCAGGGTGCGATGCCCTGCTGAAGACTTATTATCGACTGAGTTTCTCTGGTTCTTTTAGATGCCCAGTGTAAAGCATTGATACATCAGACCTCGGTTTATAGTCTCGTCCGAAGGACTTGGTCCGGCGGGGGATCAAACCCGTGACCCCTGGTATTCAAAGTTTGCATTATATGTTTCTATTGAAAACTGGCTACCCCTGGGGCGGGGCAAATTTTGACCCCAGGGGCATAATTTATATAACTTTTGTAGAGGACCTGAACATAATGCCATGTGCCAAATATAAAAGCTGAGAACCTTCCAGTTTCAGGAGAGTTTCAAAGTTTTCACTATATGTTTCTATTGAAAACTGGCTACACCTTGGGCGGGGCCAATTTTGACCCCAGAGGCATAATTTATATAGCTTTTGTAGAGGACCTGAACATGATGCTATGTGCCAAATATGAAAGCCGAGAACCTTCCAGTTTCAGAGGAGAAGATTTTCAAAGTTTTCTCTATTTGTTTCTATTGAAAATTAGCCACCCCTTGGGCGGGGCAAATTTTGACCCCAGGGGCATAATTTATATAACTTTTGTAAAGGACCTGAACATGATGCTATGTGCCAAATATGAAAGCTGAGAACCTTCCAGTTTCAGAGGAGAAGATGTTCAAAGTTTTCTCTATTTGTTTCTATTGAAAATTAGCCACCCCTGGGGCGGGGCAAATTTTGACCCCAGGGGCATAATTTATATAACTTTTGTAAAGGACCTGAACATGATGCTATGTGCCAAATATGAAAGCTGAGAACCTTCAAGTTTCAGAGGAGAAGTTTTACTATATGTTTCTATTGAAAACAAGGCACCCCTGGGGCGGGGCCAATTTTGACCCCAGGGGCATAATTTATATAATTTTTGTAGAGGACCTGAATATGATGCTATATGCCAAAGATGAAAGCTGAGAACTCTGTAGATTCAGAGGAGAAGATTTTTAGAGGTTCAAATTGTTGACGACGGACGACGGATGACGAATGCCGACGGACATCAGGCGATCACAAAAGCTCACCCTGAGCACTTTGTGCTCTGGTGAGCTAAAAACTGATAAGTCCTTGGGCGTGGCCATTTTTGGCCCAGGGGTCATAATTTGAACAATCTTTGTAGAGGACCATTAGATGATGCTACATACCAAATATCAAATATCAGTTTCATCAGAAGATTTTTAAAGATTTTCTTATGATAAACTGATAAGCCCTTGGGCGTGGCCATTTTTGGTCCGGAGGTCATAATGTGAACAACTTTTCGTCCCCCCTGGCCACTGATGCTTCTGACAAAATTTGGTTAAAATCGGGTCAGCAGTTTCAGAGGAGATGTCGTTTGGAAATGTGGCCGGACGCCGGACACCTGACGTAGGATGGATCACGGTCACAATAGCTCATCCTGAGCCTTTGGCTCAGGTGAGCTAAAAACGAGTCAGTGAGTTGGGTTTTACGGCACTGCGAAACTGAATAGGTCATATAGCGCCTGTGAATGAGACAACACAAAGATGAGGGATGATTTCAGGAAGATATTTCGGCTATTCTCTGTATGATTCCCTGCAAAGCAGCGCATGGGATCAAAACCATCGACCTGCCTTCCATTTAGTTCTTGGCAGAGGGGATAATCTCAGTGAAAAAACCCAAAAACATCCCCTGTGACAATTAAGCCCCCCAACCACGGCAAGGTAGGAAGGAACTGGGGGGGGAAAAATAAAAAAGAATCAGATTAATAAATACAATAACAATAGCAACAATACAAATACAATACTAAACATACAAGGCAAACAATAGCAACAATACAAGAATACTCAAAATACAGGGCAAACAACAATCACAATATTAATAACACCCAAAACAAAACAATGAAAACAGTACTTATAACAACCATAATGAAAAACTCGAGCTGGCCGATCAACTTCTAAACGCGCGCGATGTGGCACGACACAACAAGAACGAAACATACCAAACAATCTTAATCTATCAATCAGTAAACTATAAAGAAACCTATTTAACCTGAACCCTTTGTGCACAACTTTCAAACCTAAACCCTGATTCTCCTTATGTTCCATCCTCCAGTGCAGTTGTCGAATCCTGTCTTGTAGCTCCCGGTGTTGGTCCTTGTCATCGTTGTGTCTTCTGGTGTCATCTGTTTTACAAAAAAGCTAAAGAAAAAACATGTAAAGCTGAAAAGAAATTTGCATTAGTAAATACAATAACGATAGCAACAATACTCAAAATACAACAATCACAATATTAATAACACACAAAACAAAACAATAAAAACAGTACTATTAACTACCTCAAGAAAAAAAAAAACGAGCTGGCCGATCAACTTCTAAACGCGCGCGATGTGGAATCACATACAAAAACAAAACATATCAAACAATCTAAATCTATCAATTAGTATACTTATAAACAAACCTAATTAACCTGAACCTTTTGTGCACACCTTTCAAACCTAAACCCTGATTCTCCTTATGTTCCATCCTCCAGCGCAGTTGTTGATATCCTGTCTTGTAGCTCCCGGTGTTGGTCCTTGTCATCGTTGTGTCTTCTGGTGTCATCTGTCCTATAAAAGAGCTAAAGAAAAACATGTGTAAGGCTGAAAGAAAGTTGGATTAGTCAATACAATAATAATAGCAGCAATACAATTACAAGAATACTCAAAAAACAAGGCAAAATAACAATGACAATAATAAAATAGAAGCAAAATAAGGTAAAGGAAATAAGAAAGGTGTTAAGAAAGGTAAAAGGTTAAAAAGTTAGTGAAGTAAAATAAGAGGTAAGAAATGGTAAAAGGAGAAGTTAAAAAGTTAGTGAGGTAAAAGGGGAGGTTAAAAAGTAAAATGAGGTAAGAGATGGTAAAAGGGGAGGTTAAAATGTTAGTGAGTTAAAAGGGGAGGTTAAAAATAAGAAATGGTAAAAGGGGAGGTTAAAATGTTAGTGAGGTAAAAGGGGAGGTTAAAAAGTAAGAGATGGTAATAGGGGAGGTTAAAATATTAGTGAGGTAAAAGGGGAGGTTAAAAAGAAAGAGATGGTAAAAGGGGAGGTTAAAATGTAAGTGAGGTAAAAGGGGAGGTTAAAAAGTAAGAGATGGTAAACGGGGAGATAAAATGTTAGTGAGGTAAAAGGGTAGGTTAAAAAGTAAGAGATGGTAAAAGGGGAGGTTAAAATGTTAGTGAGGTTAACGGGGAGGTAAAAAAAGTAAAATGAGGTAAGAGATGGTAAAAGGGGAAGTTAAAATGTTAGTGAGGTAAAAGGGGAGGTTAAAAAGTAAAACGAGGTAAGAGATGGTAAAATGGGAGGTTAAAATGTTAGTGAGGTAAAAGGGGAGGTTAAAAGTAAAATGAGGTTAGAGATGGTAAAAGGGGAGGTTAAATGTTATAGAGGTAAAAGGGAAGGTTAAAAAGTAAGAGATGGTAAAAGGGGAGGTTAAAATGTTAGTTAGGTAAAGGGGGGTGGTTAAAAAGTAAAATGAGGTAATAGATGGTAAAAGGGGAGGTTAAAATGTTAGTGAGGTAAAAGGGGAGGTTATAAAGTAAGATATGGTAAAAGGGAAGGTTAAAATGTTAGTGAGTTAAAAGGGGAGGTTAAAAAGTAAAATGAGGTAAGAGATGGTAAAAGGGGAGGTAAAAATGTTAGTGAGGGGGAGGTTAAAAAGCAAAATGAGGTAAGAGATGGTAAAAGGGGGGGTAAAAATGTTAGTGAGTTAAAAGGGGATGTTAAAAAGTAAAATGAGGTAAGAGATGGTAAAAGGGGAGGTTAAAATGTTAGTGAGTTAAAAGGGGAGATTAAAAATAAGAAATGGTAAAAGGGGAGGTTAAAATGTTAGTGAGGTAAAAGGGGAGGTTAAAAAGTAAGAGATGGTAATAGGGGAGGTTAAAATATTAGTGAGGTAAAAGGGGAGGTTAAAAAGAAAGAGATGGTAAAAGGGGAGATAAAATGTTAGTGAGGTAAAAGGGGAGGTTAAAAAGTAAGAGATGGTAAAAGGGGAGGTTAAAATGTTAATGAGGTAAAAGGGGAGGAAAAAAAGTAAAATGAGGTAAGAGATGGTAAATGGGGAGGTTAAAATGTTAGTGAGGTAAAAGGTGAGGTAAAAAAGGTAAAATGTGGTAAGAGATGGTAAAAGGGGAGGTTAAATGTTAGTGAGGTAAAAGGGGAGGTTAAAAAGTGAAATGAGGTAAGAGATGGTAAAAGGGGAGGTTAAAATGTTAGTGAGTTAAAAGGGGAGGTTAAAAATAAGAACTGGTAAAAGGGGAGGTTAAAATGTTAGTGAGGTAAAAGGGGAGGTTAAAAAGAAAGAGATGGTAAAAGGGGAGGTTAAAATGTTAGTGAGGTAAAAGGGGAGGTTAAAAAGAAAGAGATGGTAAAAGGGGAGGTTAAAATGTTGGTGAGGTAAAAGGGGAGGAAAAAAAGTAAGAGATGGTAAAAGGAGAGGTTAAAATGTTAGTGAGGTAAAAGGGAAGGTTAAAAGTAAGCGATGGTAAAAGGGGAGGTTAAAATGTTAGTGGGGTAAAAGGGGAAGTTAAAAAGTAAAATGAGGTAATAGATGGTAAAAGGGGATGTTAAAATGTTAGTGAGGTAGAAGGGGAGGTTATAAAGTAAGAGATGGTAAAAGGGAAGGTTAAAATGTTAGTGAGGTAAAAGGGGAAGTTAAAAAGTAAAATGAGGTAAGAGATGGTAAAAGGGGAGGTTAAAATGTTAGTCAGGTAAAAGGAGAGGTTAAAAAGTAAGACATTGTAAAAGGGGAGGTTAAAATGTTAGGGAGGTAAAAAAGTAAGAGATGGTAAAAGGGGAGGTTAAAATGTTAGTGAGGTAAAAGGGGAGGTTAAAAAGAAAGAGATGGTAAAAGGGGAGGTTAAAATGTTAGTGAGGTAAAAGGGGAGGTTAAAAAGAAAGAGATGGTAAAAGGGGAGGTTAAAATGTTGGTGAGGTAAAAGGGGAGGAAAAAAAGTAAAATGAGGTAAGAGATGGTAAATGGGGAGGTTAAAATGTTAGTGAGGTAAAAGGGGAGGTAAAAAAGTAAAATGTGGTAAGAGATGGTAAAAGGGGAGGTTAAAATGTTAGGTAAAAGGGCAGGTAAAAAAAGTAAAATGTGGTAAGAGATGGTAAAAGGGGAGGTTAAATGTTAGTGAGTTAAAAGGGGAGGTTAAAAAGTAAAATGAGGTAAGAGATGGTAAAAGGGGAAGTTAAAATGTTAGTGAGGTAAAAGGGGAGGTTAAAAAGTAAAACGAGGTAAGAGATGGTAAAATGGGAGGTTAAAATGTTAGTGAGGTAAAAGGGGAGGTTAAAAATAAGAGATGGTAAAAGGGGAGGTTAACATGTTAGTGAGGTAAAAGGGGAGGTTAAAAGTAAAATGAGGTTAGAGATGGTAAAAGGGGAGGTTAAAATGTTATAGAGGTAAAAGGGAAGGTTAAAAAGTAAGAGATGGTAAAAGGGGAGGTTAAAATGTTAGTTAGGTAAAGGGGGGGAGAGTTAAAAAGTAAAATGAGGTAATAGATGGTAAAAGGGGAGGTTAAAATGTTAGTGAGGTAAAAGGGGAGGTTATAAAGTAAGAGATGGTAAAAGGGAAGGTGAAAATGTTAGTGAGTTAAAAGGGGAGGTTAAAAAGTAAAATGAGGTAAGAGATGGTTAAAGGGGAGGTAAAAATGTTAGTGAGGTAAAAGGGAAGGTTTAAAAGTAAGAGATGGTAAAAGGGGGTGTTAAAATGTTAGTGAGGTAAAAGGAGAGGTTAAAAAGTATAATGAGGTAAGAGATGGTAAAAGGGGAGGTGAAAATGTTAGTGAGGTAAAAGGGGAGGTTAAAAAGTAAAATGAGGTAAGAGATGGTAAAAGGGGAGGTTAAAATGTCAGTGAGTTAAAAGAGGAGGTTAAAAATAAAATGAGATAAGAGATGGTAAAAGGGAAGGTTAAAATGTTAATGAGGTAAAAGGGGAGGTTAAAAAGTAAGAGATGGTAAAAGGAGAGGTTAAAATGTTAGTGAGTTAAAAGGGGAGGTTAAAAAGTAAAATGAGGTAAGAGATGGTAAAAGGGGAGGTGAAAATGTTAGTCAGGTAAAAGGGAAGGTTAAAAGTAAGCGATGGTAAAAGGGGAGGTTAAAATGTTAGTGGGGTAAAAGGGGAAGTTAAAAAGTAAAATGAGGTAATAGATGGTAAAAGGGGAGGTTAAAATGTTAGTGAGGTAGAAGGGGAGGTTAAAAAGAAAGAGATGGTAAAAGGGGAGGTTAAAATGTTAGTGAGGTAAAAGGGGAGGTTAAAAAGAAAGAGATGGTAAAAGGGGAGGTTAAAATGTTGGTGAGGTAAAAGGGGAGGAAAAAAAGTAAAATGAGGTAAGAGATGGTAAATGGGGAGGTTAAAATGTTAGTGAGGTAAAAGGGGAGGTAAAAAAGTAAAATGTGGTAAGAGATGGTAAAAGGGGAGGTTAAAATGTTAGGTAAAAGGGCAGGTAAAAAAAGTAAAATGTGGTAAGAGATGGTAAAAGGGGAGGTTAAATGTTAGTGAGTTAAAAGGGGAGGTTAAAAAGTAAAATGAGGTAAGAGATGGTAAAAGGGGAAGTTAAAATGTTAGTGAGGTAAAAGGGGAGGTTAAAAAGTAAAACGAGGTAAGAGATGGTAAAATGGGAGGTTAAAATGTTAGTGAGGTAAAAGGGGAGGTTAAAAATAAGAGATGGTAAAAGGGGAGGTTAACATGTTAGTGAGGTAACAGGGGAATTTAAAAGTAAAATGAGGTTAGAGATGGTAAAAGGGGAGGTTAAAATGTTATAGAGGTAAAAGGGAAGGTTAAAAAGTAAGAGATGGTAAAAGGGGAGGTTAAAATGTTAGTTAGGTAAAGGGGGGGGGGGAGAGTTAAAAAGTAAAATGAGGTAATAGATGGTAAAAGGGGAGGTTAAAATGTTAGTGAGGTAAAAGGGGAGGTTATAAAGTAAGAGATGGTGAAAGGGAAGGTGAAAATGTTAGTGAGTTAAAAGGGGAGGTTAAAAAGTAAAATGAGGTAAGAGATGGTTAAAGGGGAGGTAAAAATGTTAGTGAGGTAAAAGGGAAGGTTTAAAAGTAAGAGATGGTAAAAGGGGGTGTTAAAATGTTAGTGAGGTAAAAGGAGAGGTTAAAAAGTATAATGAGGTAAGAGATGGTAAAAGGGGAGGTGAAAATGTTAGTGAGGTAAAAGGGGAGGTTAAAAAGTAAAATGAGGTAAGAGATGGTAAAAGGGGAGGTTAAAATGTCAGTGAGTTAAAAGGGGAGGTTAAAAATAAAATGAGATAAGAGATGGTAAAAGGGAAGGTTAAAATGTTAATGAGGTAAAAGGGGAGGTTAAAAAGTAAGAGATGGTAAAAGGAGAGGTTAAAATGTTAGTGAGTTAAAAGGGGAGGTTAAAAAGTAAAATGAGGTAAGAGATGGTAAAAGGGGAGGTGAAAATGTTAGTCAGGTAAAAGGGAAGGTTAAAAGTAAGCGATGGTAAAAGGGGAGGTTAAAATGTTAGTGGGGTAAAAGGGGAAGTTAAAAAGTAAAATGAGGTAATAGATGGTAAAAGGGGAGGTTAAAATGTTAGTGAGGTAGAAGGGGAGGTTATAAAGTAAGAGATGGTAAAAGGGAAGGTTAAAATGTTAGTGAGGTAAAAGGGGAAGTTAAAAAGTAAAATGAGGTAAGAGATGGTAAAAGGGGAGGTTAAAATGTTAGTCAGGTAAAAGGAGAGGTTAAAAAGTAAGACATGGTAAAAGGGGAGGTTAAAATGTTAGGGAGGTAAAAAAGTAAGAGATGGTAAAAGGGGAGGTTAAAATGTTAGTGAGGTAAAAGGGGAGGTTAAAAAGAAAGAGATGGTAAAAGGGGAGGTTAAAATGTTAGTGAGGTAAAAGGGGAGGTTAAAAAGAAAGAGATGGTAAAAGGGGAGGTTAAAATGTTGGTGAGGTAAAAGGGGAGAAAAAAAAGTAAAATGAGGTAAGAGATGGTAAATGGGGAGGTTAAAATGTTAGTGAGGTAAAAGGGGAGGTAAAAAAGTAAAATGTGGTAAGAGATGGTAAAAGGGGAGGTTAAAATGTTAGGTAAAAGGGCAGGTAAAAAAAGTAAAATGTGGTAAGAGATGGTAAAAGGGGAGGTTAAATGTTAGTGAGTTAAAAGGGGAGGTTAAAAAGTAAAATGAGGTAAGAGATGGTAAAAGGGGAAGTTAAAATGTTAGTGAGGTAAAAGGGGAGGTTAAAAAGTAAAACGAGGTAAGAGATGGTAAAATGGGAGGTTAAAATGTTAGTGAGGTAAAAGGGGAGGTTAAAAATAAAATGAGGTTAGAGATGGTAAAAGGGGAGGTTAAATGTTATAGAGGTAAAAGGGAAGGTTAAAAAGTAAGAGATGGTAAAAGGGGAGGTTAAAATGTTAGTTAGGTAAAGGGGGAGGTTAAAAAGTAAAATGAGGTAAGAGATGGTAAAAGGGGAAGTTAAAATGTTAGTGAGGTAAAAGGGGAGGTTAAAAAGTAAAATGAGGTAAGAGATGGTTAAAGGGGAGGTAAAAATGTTAGTGAGGTAAAAGGGAAGGTTTAAAAGTAAGAGATGGTAAAAGGGGGTGTTAAAATGTTAGTGAGGTAAAAGGAGAGGTTAAAAAGTATAATGAGGTAAGAGATGGTAAAAGGGGAGGTGAAAATGTTAGTGAGGTAAAAGGGGAGGTTAAAAAGTAAAATGAGGTAAGAGATGGTAAAAGGGGAGGTTAAAATGTCAGTGAGTTAAAAGAGGAGGTTAAAAATAAAATGAGATAAGAGATGGTAAAAGGGAAGGTTAAAATGTTAATGAGGTAAAAGGGGAAGTTAAAAAGTAAGAGATGGTAAAAGGAGAGGTTAAAATGTTAGTGAGTTAAAAGGGGAGGTTAAAAAGTAAAATGAGGTAAGAGATGGTAAAAGGGGAGGTTTTAATTTTAGTGAGGTAAAAGGGAAGGTTAAAAGTAAGCGATGGTAAAAGGGGAGGTTAAAATTTTAGTGGGGTAAAAGGGGAAGTTAAAAAGTAAAATGAGGTAATAGATGGTAAAAGGGGAGGTTAAAATGTTAGTGAGGTAGAAGGGGAGGTTATAAAGTAAGAGATGGTAAAAGGGAAGGTTAAAATGTTAGTGAGGTAAAAGGGGAAGTTAAAAAGTAAAATGAGGTAAGAGATGGTAAAAGGGGAGGTTAAAATGTTAGTCAGGTAAAAGGAGAGGTTAAAAAGTAAGACATGGTAAAAGGGGAGGTTAAAATGTTAGGGAGGTAAAAAAGTAAGAGATGGTAAAAGGGGAGGTTAAAATGTTAGTGAGGTAAAAGGGGAGGTTAAAAAGAAAGAGATGGTAAAAGGGGAGGTTAAAATGTTAGTGAGGTAAAAGGGGAGGTTAAAAAGAAAGAGATGGTAAAAGGGGAGGTTAAAATGTTGGTGAGGTAAAAGGGGAGGAAAAAAAGTAAAATGAGGTAAGAGATGGTAAATGGGGAGGTTAAAATGTTAGTGAGGTAAAAGGGGAGGTAAAAAAGTAAAATGTGGTAAGAGATGGTAAAAGGGGAGGTTAAAATGTTAGGTAAAAGGGCAGGTAAAAAAAGTAAAATGTGGTAAGAGATGGTAAAAGGGGAGGTTAAATGTTAGTGAGTTAAAAGGGGAGGTTAAAAAGTAAAATGAGGTAAGAGATGGTAAAAGGGGAAGTTAAAATGTTAGTGAGGTAAAAGGGGATGTTAAAAAGTAAAATGAGGTAAGAGATGGTAAAAGGGGAGGTTAAAATGTTAGTGAGTTAAAAGGGGAGATTAAAAATAAGAAATGGTAAAAGGGGAGGTTAAAATGTTAGTGAGGTAAAAGGGGAGGTTAAAAAGTAAGAGATGGTAATAGGGGAGGTTAAAATATTAGTGAGGTAAAAGGGGAGGTTAAAAAGAAAGAGATGGTAAAAGGGGAGATAAAATGTTAGTGAGGTAAAAGGGGAGGTTAAAAAGTAAGAGATGGTAAAAGGGGAGGTTAAAATGTTAATGAGGTAAAAGGGGAGGAAAAAAAGTAAAATGAGGTAAGAGATGGTAAATGGGGAGGTTAAAATGTTAGTGAGGTAAAAGGTGAGGTAAAAAAGGTAAAATGTGGTAAGAGATGGTAAAAGGGGAGGTTAAATGTTAGTGAGGTAAAAGGGGAGGTTAAAAAGTGAAATGAGGTAAGAGATGGTAAAAGGGGAGGTTAAAATGTTAGTGAGTTAAAAGGGGAAGTTAAAAAGTAAGAGATGGTAAAAGGAGAGGTTAAAATGTTAGTGAGTTAAAAGGGGAGGTTAAAAAGTAAAATGAGGTAAGAGATGGTAAAAGGGGAGGTTTTAATTTTAGTGAGGTAAAAGGGAAGGTTAAAAGTAAGCGATGGTAAAAGGGGAGGTTAAAATTTTAGTGGGGTAAAAGGGGAAGTTAAAAAGTAAAATGAGGTAATAGATGGTAAAAGGGGAGGTTAAAATGTTAGTGAGGTAGAAGGGGAGGTTATAAAGTAAGAGATGGTAAAAGGGAAGGTTAAAATGTTAGTGAGGTAAAAGGGGAAGTTAAAAAGTAAAATGAGGTAAGAGATGGTAAAAGGGGAGGTTAAAATGTTAGTCAGGTAAAAGGAGAGGTTAAAAAGTAAGACATGGTAAAAGGGGAGGTTAAAATGTTAGGGAGGTAAAAAAGTAAGAGATGGTAAAAGGGGAGGTTAAAATGTTAGTGAGGTAAAAGGGGAGGTTAAAAAGAAAGAGATGGTAAAAGGGGAGGTTAAAATGTTAGTGAGGTAAAAGGGGAGGTTAAAAAGAAAGAGATGGTAAAAGGGGAGGTTAAAATGTTGGTGAGGTAAAAGGGGAGGAAAAAAAGTAAAATGAGGTAAGAGATGGTAAATGGGGAGGTTAAAATGTTAGTGAGGTAAAAGGGGAGGTAAAAAAGTAAAATGTGGTAAGAGATGGTAAAAGGGGAGGTTAAAATGTTAGGTAAAAGGGCAGGTAAAAAAAGTAAAATGTGGTAAGAGATGGTAAAAGGGGAGGTTAAATGTTAGTGAGTTAAAAGGGGAGGTTAAAAAGTAAAATGAGGTAAGAGATGGTAAAAGGGGAAGTTAAAATGTTAGTGAGGTAAAAGGGGAGGTTAAAAAGTAAAACGAGGTAAGAGATGGTAAAATGGGAGGTTAAAATGTTACTGAGGTAAAAGGGGAGGTTAAAAATAAAATGAGGTTAGAGATGGTAAAAGGGGAGGTTAAATGTTAGTGAGGTAAAAGGGAAGGTTAAAAAGTAAGAGATGGTAAAAGGGGAGGTTAAAATGTTAGTTAGGTAAAGGGGGGGGTAAAAAGTAAAATGAGGTAATAGATGGTAAAAGGGGAGGTTAAAATGTTAGTGAGGTAAAAGGGGAGGTTATAAAGTAAGAGATGGTAAAAGGGAAGGTTAAAATGTTAGTGAGTTAAAAGGGGAGGTTAAAAAGTAAAATGAGGTAAGAGATGGTAAAAGGGGAGGTAAAAATGTTAGTGAGGGGGAGGTTAAAAAGCAAAATGAGGTAAGAGATGGTAAAAGGGGAGGTAAAAATGTTAGTGAGTTAAAAGGGGATGTTAAAAAGTAAAATGAGGTAAGAGATGGTAAAAGGGGAGGTTAAAATGTTAGTGAGTTAAAAGGGGAGATTAAAAATAAGAAATGGTAAAAGGGGAGGTTAAAATGTTAGTGAGGTAAAAGGGGAGGTTAAAAAGTAAGAGATGGTAATAGGGGAGGTTAAAATATTAGTGAGGTAAAAGGGGAGGTTAAAAAGAAAGAGATGGTAAAAGGGGAGATAAAATGTTAGTGAGGTAAAAGGGGAGGTTAAAAAGTAAGAGATGGTAAAAGGGGAGGTTAAAATGTTAATGAGGTAAAAGGGGAGGAAAAAAAGTTAATGAGGTAAGAGATGGTAAATGGGGAGGTTAAAATGTTAGTGAGGTAAAAGGTGAGGTAAAAAAGGTAAAATGTGGTAAGAGATGGTAAAAGGGGAGGTTAAATGTTAGTGAGGTAAAAGGGGAGGTTAAAAAGTGAAATGAGGTAAGAGATGGTAAAAGGGGAGGTTAAAATGTTAGTGAGTTAAAAGGGGAAGTTAAAAAGTAAGAGATGGTAAAAGGAGAGGTTAAAATGTTAGTGAGTTAAAAGGGGAGGTTAAAAAGTAAAATGAGGTAAGAGATGGTAAAAGGGGAGGTTTTAATTTTAGTGAGGTAAAAGGGAAGGTTAAAAGTAAGCGATGGTAAAAGGGGAGGTTAAAATTTTAGTGGGGTAAAAGGGGAAGTTAAAAAGTAAAATGAGGTAATAGATGGTAAAAGGGGAGGTTAAAATGTTAGTGAGGTAGAAGGGGAGGTTATAAAGTAAGAGATGGTAAAAGGGAAGGTTAAAATGTTAGTGAGGTAAAAGGGGAAGTTAAAAAGTAAAATGAGGTAAGAGATGGTAAAAGGGGAGGTTAAAATGTTAGTCAGGTAAAAGGAGAGGTTAAAAAGTAAGACATGGTAAAAGGGGAGGTTAAAATGTTAGGGAGGTAAAAAAGTAAGAGATGGTAAAAGGGGAGGTTAAAATGTTAGTGAGGTAAAAGGGGAGGTTAAAAAGAAAGAGATGGTAAAAGGGGAGGTTAAAATGTTAGTGAGGTAAAAGGGGAGGTTAAAAAGAAAGAGATGGTAAAAGGGGAGGTTAAAATGTTGGTGAGGTAAAAGGGGAGGAAAAAAAGTAAAATGAGGTAAGAGATGGTAAATGGGGAGGTTAAAATGTTAGTGAGGTAAAAGGGGAGGTAAAAAAGTAAAATGTGGTAAGAGATGGTAAAAGGGGAGGTTAAAATGTTAGGTAAAAGGGCAGGTAAAAAAAGTAAAATGTGGTAAGAGATGGTAAAAGGGGAGGTTAAATGTTAGTGAGTTAAAAGGGGAGGTTAAAAAGTAAAATGAGGTAAGAGATGGTAAAAGGGGAGGTTTTAATTTTAGTGAGGTAAAAGGGAAGGTTAAAAGTAAGCGATGGTAAAAGGGGAGGTTAAAATTTTAGTGGGGTAAAAGGGGAAGTTAAAAAGTAAAATGAGGTAATAGATGGTAAAAGGGGAGGTTAAAATGTTAGTGAGGTAGAAGGGGAGGTTATAAAGTAAGAGATGGTAAAAGGGAAGGTTAAAATGTTAGTGAGGTAAAAGGGGAAGTTAAAAAGTAAAATGAGGTAAGAGATGGTAAAAGGGGAGGTTAAAATGTTAGTCAGGTAAAAGGAGAGGTTAAAAAGTAAGACATGGTAAAAGGGGAGGTTAAAATGTTAGGGAGGTAAAAAAGTAAGAGATGGTAAAAGGGGAGGTTAAAATGTTAGTGAGGTAAAAGGGGAGGTTAAAAAGAAAGAGATGGTAAAAGGGGAGGTTAAAATGTTAGTGAGGTAAAAGGGGAGGTTAAAAAGAAAGAGATGGTAAAAGGGGAGGTTAAAATGTTGGTGAGGTAAAAGGGGAGGAAAAAAAGTAAAATGAGGTAAGAGATGGTAAATGGGGAGGTTAAAATGTTAGTGAGGTAAAAGGGGAGGTAAAAAAGTAAAATGTGGTAAGAGATGGTAAAAGGGGAGGTTAAAATGTTAGGTAAAAGGGCAGGTAAAAAAAGTAAAATGTGGTAAGAGATGGTAAAAGGGGAGGTTAAATGTTAGTGAGTTAAAAGGGGAGGTTAAAAAGTAAAATGAGGTAAGAGATGGTAAAAGGGGAAGTTAAAATGTTAGTGAGGTAAAAGGGGAGGTTAAAAAGTAAAACGAGGTAAGAGATGGTAAAATGGGAGGTTAAAATGTTACTGAGGTAAAAGGGGAGGTTAAAAATAAAATGAGGTTAGAGATGGTAAAAGGGGAGGTTAAATGTTAGTGAGGTAAAAGGGAAGGTTAAAAAGTAAGAGATGGTAAAAGGGGAGGTTAAAATGTTAGTTAGGTAAAGGGGGGGGTAAAAAGTAAAATGAGGTAATAGATGGTAAAAGGGGAGGTTAAAATGTTAGTGAGGTAAAAGGGGAGGTTATAAAGTAAGAGATGGTAAAAGGGAAGGTTAAAATGTTAGTGAGTTAAAAGGGGAGGTTAAAAAGTAAAATGAGGTAAGAGATGGTAAAAGGGGAGGTAAAAATGTTAGTGAGGGGGAGGTTAAAAAGCAAAATGAGGTAAGAGATGGTAAAAGGGGAGGTAAAAATGTTAGTGAGTTAAAAGGGGATGTTAAAAAGTAAAATGAGGTAAGAGATGGTAAAATGGGAGGTTAAAATGTTAGTGAGTTAAAAGGGGAGATTAAAAATAAGAAATGGTAAAAGGGGAGGTTAAAATGTTAGTGAGGTAAAAGGGGAGGTTAAAAAGTAAGAGATGGTAATAGGGGAGGTTAAAATATTAGTGAGGTAAAAGGGGAGGTTAAAAAGAAAGAGATGGTAAAAGGGGAGATAAAATGTTAGTGAGGTAAAAGGGGAGGTTAAAAAGTAAGAGATGGTAAAAGGGGAGGTTAAAATGTTAATGAGGTAAAAGGGGAGGAAAAAAAGTAAAATGAGGTAAGAGATGGTAAATGGGGAGGTTAAAATGTTAGTGAGGTAAAAGGTGAGGTAAAAAAGGTAAAATGTGGTAAGAGATGGTAAAAGGGGAGGTTAAATGTTAGTGAGGTAAAAGGGGAGGTTAAAAAGTGAAATGAGGTAAGAGATGGTAAAAGGGGAGGTTAAAATGTTAGTGAGTTAAAAGGGGAGGTTAAAAATAAGAACTGGTAAAAGGGGAGGTTAAAAGGTTAGTGAGGTAAAAGGGGAGGTTAAAAAGAAAGAGATGGTAAAAGGGGAGGTTAAAATGTTAGTGAGTTAAAAGGGGAGATTAAAAATAAGAAATGGTAAAAGGGGAGGTTAAAATGTTAGTGAGGTAAAAGGGGAGGTTAAAAAGTAAGAAATGGTAATAGGGGAGGTTAAAATATTAGTGAGGTAAAAGGGGAGGTTAAAAAGAAAGAGATGGTAAAAGGGGAGATAAAATGTTAGTGAGGTAAAAGGGGAGGTTAAAAAGTAAGAGATGGTAAAAGGGGAGGTTAAAATGTTAATGAGGTAAAAGGGGAGGAAAAAAAGTAAAATGAGGTAAGAGATGGTAAATGGGGAGGTTAAAATGTTAGTGAGGTAAAAGCTGAGGTAAAAAAGGTAAAATGTGGTAAGAGATGGTAAAAGGGGAGGTTAAATGTTAGTGAGGTAAAAGGGGAGGTTAAAAAGTGAAATGAGGTAAGAGATGGTAAAAGGGGAGGTTTAAATGTTAGTGAGTTAAAAGGGGAGGTTAAAAATAAGAACTGGTAAAAGGGGAGGTTAAAATGTTAGTGAGGTAAAAGGGGAGGTTAAAAAGAAAGAGATGGTAAAAGGGGAGGTTAAAATGTTAGTGAGGTAAAAGGGGAGGTTAAAAAGAAAGAGATGGTAAAAGGGGAGGTTAAAATGTTGGTGAGGTAAAAGGGGAGGAAAAAAAGTAAAATGAGGTAAGAGATGGTAAATGGGGAGGTTAAAATGTTAGTGAGGTAAAAGGGGAGGTAAAAAAGTAAAATGTGGTAAGAGATGGGAAAAGGGGAGGTTAAAATGTTAGGTAAAAGGGCAGGTAAAAAAAGTAAAATGTGGTAAGAGATGGTAAAAGGGGAGGTTAAATGTTAGTGAGTTAAAAGGGGAGGTTAAAAAGTAAAATGAGGTAAGAGATGGTAAAAGGGGAAGTTAAAATGTTAGTGAGGTAAAAGGGGAGGTTAAAAAGTAAAACGAGGTAAGAGATGGTTAAAGGGGAGGTAAAAATGTTAGTGAGGTAAAAGGGAAGGTTTAAAAGTAAGAGATGGTAAAAGGGGGTGTTAAAATGTTAGTGAGGTAAAAGGAGAGGTTAAAAAGTATAATGAGGTAAGAGATGGTAAAAGGGGAGGTGAAAATGTTAGTGAGGTAAAAGGGGAGGTTAAAAAGTAAAATGAGGTAAGAGATAGTAAAAGGGGAGGTTAAAATGTCAGTGAGTTAAAAGAGGAGGTTAAAAATAAAATGAGATAAGAGATGGTAAAAGGGAAGGTTAAAATGTTAATGAGGTAAAAGGGGAGGTTAAAAAGTAAGAGATGGTAAAAGGAGAGGTTAAAATGTTAGTGAGTTAAAAGGGGAGGTTAAAAAGTAAAATGAGGTAAGAGATGGTAAAAGGGGAGGTTAAAATGTTAGTGAGGTAAAAGGGAAGGTTAAAAGTAAGCGATGGTAAAAGGGGAGGTTAAAATGTTAGTGGGGTAAAAGGGGAGTTAAAAAGTAAAATGAGGTAATAGATGGTAAAAGGGGAGGTTAAAATGTTAGTGAGGTAGAAGGGGAGGTTATAAAGTAAGAGATGGTAAAAGGGAAGGTTAAAATGTTAGTGAGTTAAAAGGGGAGGTTAAAAAGTAAAATGAGGTAAGAGATGGTAAAAGGGGAGGTGAAAATGTTAGTCAGGTAAAAGGGAAGGTTAAAAGTAAGCGATGGTAAAAGGGGAGGTTAAAATGTTAGTGGGGTAAAAGGGGAAGTTAAAAAGTAAAATGAGGTAATAGATGGTAAAAGGGGAGGTTAAAATGTTAGTGAGGTAGAAGGGGAGGTTATAAAGTAAGAGATGGTAAAAGGGAAGGTTAAAATGTTAGTGAGTTAAAAGGGGAGGTTAAAAAGTAAAATGAGGTAAGAGATGGTAAAAGGGGAGGTGAAAATGTTAGTGAGGTAAAAGGGGAGGTTAAAAAGTAAAACGAGGTAAGAGATGGTAAAATGGGAGGTTAAAATGTTATAGAGGTAAAAGGGGAGGTTAAAAATAAAATGAGGTTAGAGATGGTAAAAGGGGAGGTTAAATGTTATAGAGGTAAAAGGGAAGGTTAAAAAGTAAGAGATGGTAAAAGGGGAGGTTATAATGTTAGTTAGGTAAAGGGGGGGTTAAAAAGTAAAATGAGGTAATAGATGGTAAAAGGGGAGGTTAAAATGTTAGTGAGGTAAAAGGGGAGGTTATAAAGTAAGAGATGGTAAAAGGGAAGGTTAAAATGTTAGTGAGTTAAAAGGGGAGGTTAAAAAGTAAAATGAGGTAAGAGATGGTAAAAGGGGAGGTAAAAATGTTAGTGAGGGGGAGGTTAAAAAGCAAAATGAGGTAAGAGATGGTAAAAGGGGAGGTAAAAATGTTAGTGAGTTAAAAGGGGATGTTAAAAAGTAAAATGAGGTAAGAGATGGTAAAAGGGGAGGTTAAAATGTTAGTGAGTTAAAAGGGGAGATTAAAAATAAGAAATGGTAAAAGGGGAGGTTAAAAATAAGAACTGGTAAAAGGGGAGGTTAAAAAGAAAGAGATGGTAAAAGGGGAGGTTAAAATGTTAGTGAGTTAAAAGGGGAGATTAAAAATAAGAAATGGTAAAAGGGGAGGTTAAAATGTTAGTGAGGTAAAAGGGGAGGTTAAAAAGTAAGAAATGGTAATAGGGGAGGTTAAAATATTAGTGAGGTAAAAGGGGAGGTTAAAAAGAAAGAGATGGTAAAAGGGGAGATAAAATGTTAGTGAGGTAAAAGGGGAGGTTAAAAAGTAAGAGATGGTAAAAGGGGAGGTTAAAATTTTAATGAGGTAAAAGGGGAGGAAAAAAAGTAAAATGAGGTAAGAGATGGTAAATGGGGAGGTTAAAATGTTAGTGAGGTAAAAGGTGAGGTAAAAAAGGTAAAATGTGGTAAGAGATGGTAAAAGGGGAGGTTAAATGTTAGTGAGGTAAAAGGGGAGGTTAAAAAGTGAAATGAGGTAAGAGATGGTAAAAGGGGAGGTTAAAATGTTAGTGAGTTAAAAGGGGAGGTTAAAAATAACAACTGGTAAAAGGGGAGGTTAAAATGTTAGTGAGGTAAAAGGGGAGGTTAAAAAGAAAGAGATGGTAAAAGGGGAGGTTAAAATGTTAGTGAGGTAAAAGGGGAGGTTAAAAAGAAAGAGATGGTAAAAGGGGAGGTTAAAATGTTGGTGAGGTAAAAGGGGAGGAAAAAAAGTAAAATGAGGTAAGAGATGGTAAATGGGGAGGTTAAAATGTTAGTGAGGTAAAAGGGGAGGTAAAAAAGTAAAATGTAAGAGATGGGAAAAGGGGAGGTTAAAATGTTAGGTAAAAGGGCAGGTAAAAAAAGTAAAATGTGGTAAGAGATGGTAAAAGGGGAGGTTAAATGTTAGTGAGTTAAAAGGGGAGGTTAAAAAGTAAAATGAGGTAAGAGATGGTAAAAGGGGAAGTTAAAATGTTAGTGAGGTAAAAGGGGAGGTTAAAAAGTAAAACGAGGTAAGAGATGGTAAAATGGGAGGTTAAAATGTTAGTGAGGTAAAAGGGGAGGTTAAAAATAAGAGATGGTAAAAGGGGAGGTTAACATGTTAGTGAGGTAAAAGGGGAGGTTAAAAGTAAAATGAGGTTAGAGATGGTAAAAGGGGAGGTTAAAATGTTATAGAGGTAAAAGGGAAGGTTAAAAAGTAAGAGATGGTAAAAGGGGAGGTTAAAATGTTAGTTAGGTAAAGGGGGGGAGAGTTAAAAAGTAAAATGAGGTAATAGATGGTAAAAGGGGAGGTTAAAATGTTAGTGAGGTAAAAGGGGAGGTTATAAAGTAAGAGATGGTAAAAGGGAAGGTGAAAATGTTAGTGAGTTAAAAGGGGAGGTTAAAAAGTAAAATGAGGTAAGAGATGGTTAAAGGGGAGGTAAAAATGTTAGTGAGGTAAAAGGGAAGGTTTAAAAGCAAGAGATGGTAAAAGGGGTGTTAAAATGTTAGTGAGGTAAAAGGAGAGGTTAAAAAGTATAATGAGGTAAGAGATGGTAAAAGGGGAGGTGAAAATGTTAGTGAGGTAAAAGGGGAGGTTAAAAAGTAAAATGAGGTAAGAGATGGTAAAAGGGGAGGTTAAAATGTTAATGAGGTAAAAGGGGAGGTTAAAAAGTAAGAGATGGTAAAAGGAGAGGTTAAAATGTTAGTGAGTTAAAAGGGGAGGTTAAAAAGTAAAATGAGGTAAGAGATGGTAAAAGGGGAGGTTAAAATGTTAGTGAGGTAAAAGGGAAGGTTAAAAGTAAGCGATGGTAAAAGGGGAGGTTAAAATGTTAGTGGGGTAAAAGGGGAAGTTAAAAAGTAAAATGAGGTAATAGATGGTAAAAGGGGAGGTTAAAATGTTAGTGAGTTAAAAGGGGATGTTAAAAAGTAAAATGAGGTAAGAGATGGTAAAAGGGGAGGTTAAAAAGTAAAATGAGGCAATAGATGGTAAAACGGAAGGTTAAAATGTTAGTGAGTTAAAAGGGGAGGTTAAAAAGTAAAATGAGGTAAGAGATGATAAAAGGGAAGGTTAAAATGTTAGTGAGGTAAAAGGGGAGGTTAAAAAGTGTAATGAGGTAAGAGATGGTAAAAGGGGAGGTTAAAATGTTAGTGAGTTAAAAGGGGATGTTAAAAAGTAAAATGAGGTAAGAGATGGTAAAAGGGGAGGTTAAAAAGTAAGACATGGTAAAAGGGGAGTTTAAATTTTAGGGAGGTAAAAGGGAGGTTAAAAAGTAAGAGATGGTAAAAGAGGAGGTTAAAATGTTAGTGAGGTAAAAGGGGAGGTTAAAAAGTAAAATGAGGTAAGAGATGGTAAAAGGGGAGGTTAAAATGTTAGTGAGGTAAAAGGGGAGGTTAAAAAGTAAGAAATGGTAAAAGGGAAGGTTAAAATGTTAGTGAGGTAAAAGGGGAAGTTAAAAAGTAAAATGAGGTAAGAGATGGTAAAAGGGGAGGTTAAAAAGTAAGACATGGTAAAAGGGGAGGTTAAAATGTTAGGGAGGTAAAAGGGGAGGTAAAAGGGGAGGTTAAAAAGTAAGAGATGGTAAAAGAGGAGGTTAAAATGTTAGTGAGGTAAAAGTGAACAAATGTTTCAAGTTTAAAAGCTTTATCTGAAAGGGTTATGTAAATAAGTAGACTTTAACCAAAACCTTAACCAAAAATTCCAAGCTAAAAAGCGTCATAATTATGTCAAAATGTTAGAGTTATGTACTCTTGCCTACAGGTGAAGCTTGTGATGGTGAACAAGTGTTCCAAGTTTAAAAGCTTAATCTGAAAGGGTTATGTAAAAAAGTGGACTTTAACCAAAACCTTAACCAAAATTTCTAAGTTAAAAGGGGGCATAATTCTGTCGAAATGTTGGACAGAGTTATGTACTCTTGCTTGCAGGTGAAGCTTGTGATGGTGAACAAGTGTTCCAAGGTTAAAAGCTTTATCTCAAAGGGTTATGTAAATAAGTGGACTTTAACCAAAACCTTAACCAAAAATTCTATGTTAAAAAGGGGCATAATTCTGTCAAAATGCTTGACAGAGTTATGTACTCTTGTCTACATGTGAAGCTTGTGATGGTGAACAAGTGTTCCAAGTTTAAAAGCTTTATCTCAAAGGGTTATATAAATAAATGGACTTTAACAAAGCCTTAACCAAAAAATTAAGTTAAAAAGGGGCATAATTCTGTAAAAATGCTTGACAGAGTTATTTACTCTTGCCTACAGGTGAAGGTTGTGACGGTGAACAAGTGCTCCAAGTTTCAAAGCTTTATCACAGTGTTATGTAAATAAATGGACTTCTTCCACATAAATTGAGGTTAACATTTTTGCTTAACGCAAATGCTAAACGCAAATTCTAAGTCCAATTGTGTGACCTTGACCTTGGATAACCAAACCGGGACTTGGCAGGCTACTGTAGAATGTCTAGATAAACACTGTGTTAAAATTTGAGAAGGATCCACCGAGCAGAACTTGAGTTAGAGACATTACAGACGGACAGATGCACAGACACACAGACAGCGCCATTTCATAATATGTCCCGTTTTTTCAAACGGGCGTATAAAAAGTATAATAAATGTGTTAGAACTTAATTTTAAATAAACATTAAATATTATATATGGATACCGGTTTTGTACAAAGGTCCATCTCCAGGTTTAACCCTTTCCTCCATAAATACCCCTTTCTAAGCCTCTGTAAAAGTCACTTTATGAAACCATTGTGATAAATAGAGCAGTTGCTCCTATAGGAGCAAATGCTCTATTTATCACAATGGTTTCAAACTACAAAATTCTTAAAAATTTCATTTTCTCTAGTTAATGCTCCTTTTCGGTAGATTAATTCAAAGAGGTTGGGTCTAAAAATAGCATATGGGGAATGGGTTAAATAGCTCCAGAGGATACATCTAGAGACTCACACTATTTTCTAACCTTTTCATTGCAACAGACACACATGTGTTCACCTTTGCAAACAGTTTGAACCTAAATGAGATGCCAAATAACCATCAGGATCCAAGCAGTCTGATATTGTCATATTGTTTTGTTTTACACCAGTGAAATTTAACAATGGTAAATAACTCCTTACATGCTTAGTAATTTTTTCTGCAACAACTGTCATCTGTTTCAATTCTAAAAATAAATTTTCTCCAATTTCTTTGCCAAAATATAATCAAATTGTCATACAGTTTGGATCCTGATAACATGCAGCGTCTCATCTGGATCCAAACTGTTTGCATATGTATTCATGGAATTGCCGCCAATGTGCAGAGTTAAAACTGACAGACTCCTCTCTTCTCGGTACTAATTAACTCTTTCCCCAATCAATACGCCTTTCTATGCCTCTGTAAAAGTCACATTTTGAAACCACTGTAATAAGCAGAGCATTTGCTTCTATAGCAAATTGTTTCAAATTACAAAATTCTAAAAATTTCCGTTTCTCTAGTTAATGCTCCTTTTCCATACATTTATTCAGAGGTTGGATCTAGAAATAGCCTATGAGGGAACATTGCTTCAAAATTTATCACTGAAGAAAATGTTTATGTCAAACAGTGCAGACTCTGATCCAAAGGCTCCCTCTACACTGTCTATACTATTTGCAAAGGTCTTACATACTCAGTTCCCACACTTTATGAGTTAACTCTTTCCTTCATATAAACACATTTTCGTGCATTTGCAAAAAGAGTAGACCCAGATCAGACAGCTCCTATTATCCTATAGGAGCCATCTTATCAGGGTCTGCTCTGTTTGCTAGTAGAATATGATAGTTCTGTTGCTTTAATTTCTAAAATGGCTACAATATTCCACCATCCATATTTTATAACTATTTGGTCATGAATATTCAGTAGGTATCAAACAGACAAATGTTGAACAGGGAAAGAGTTTATATTACAAGTAGATGATAAATTTTACAGAGCTGTAGGAGCCGTCTCATCGGGTTTACTCTGTTTTCAAAGGCGTAGAAAGGCATTGACAAAAACAGCAGAATCAGATCTATATCATGTCATAAGCAAACAGAGCAGACCCAGATCAGACGGCTACTACAGGCATAGAAAGGCGTTTTCATGGAGTAAAGGTTTATGTAATCAAACATGAGAGTACAGAAAGACAGTTTTGCACAAAGCTCCTTTGTAACAGGGTCCGTCTGTTTATTTTTCATCCTGCATAAAACTACTACTTAAGAATGCTTAAACAAATTTCTTTGGAGTGATCATTGTACAGTGGTATTCATTGGCAAGGCTTTTTCTCTTACAGAAGAACCCATTTACAGGCACCTTCCCCTCAACACGCTGCAGTTCTCCCCTAAAATTGAATTTACCCTTTACTTTAATGAATATTAATATATGAAATAATGACATCATGAATACTAATTAGATTAGTTGATATAACAGAACATGGATTTTTGGCTGTGGCAGAAACTATATAGCATCATACAATGTATCTATATTATATTATAAGCAAAAAGAGCAGACCCTGATCAAATGCCTCCTACAGGAGCCGTCTGATCAGGGTTTACTCTATTTGCAAGGGTGTAGCAAGGAACATGTATGGAGTAAAAGGTTTAGTACCTGGACAGCCAACCTTCCCTCTCCACTGGTTTATAAAGTTGAATGATCATAATGATAAATGTATTAGCCAGAGATAGCATCAGTGGTGTAAACCCTCATCAAACCACTCTCTTAGGAGTCGTTTGATCTGGGTCTGTGCTATTTGCCCAAGTTTTTCTGTCAAAATACTGAAAATAATTAAGGACCATTGAAAATTTTGTTCACATTTACCCACATTAGCCATTATCCCACTAACTTGACAGGTTGGATTCAGATGAGACACCTGGCATCTTATCAGGATCCAAGCTGTCAGAAACGAGTCAAAAGTTTCAAAAGCTTGTTTCAATTAGAAGCTAGTAGTCAAAATATTCATGTAAGTAAATAACGACTGTACAAGGGAATTTTTTGGCATGGCAACAGTTTTAGAATCAGATCTACACTGATCTTGGATTACTCTGTTTGAAAAGTTGTTAAAAGACATATCTATGAGGCAATTGTGTAACTGCTCATAACAAAAACCAAGAGCCACGTGCGGCGCCAACGCTTGTCTGATTTGGTACTTGTCCAGCTAAATTTAAAAAAATTGAAAATGATTAAGGGCCATTACTGCAAAATTTTGAAATCAAGAGTTACGATTCTTATGCACAGTTGTAAGACACCTTTGAGTCAGTATATATGTATATAGAAAAAAAAGATCCAAATTTTCCCACTCCTCTTCTTAAAACTCTTCACACTGCAAGAAATGCACTGATTTCGATCAGATAAAAAGCTATTCCGTAAGCAAAGACATTGTTTTATTTGAATATGCAAAGATTTTCCCGATCAAATTAGGAATAAACTTAACAAGGTATCAGAAACAAAAAGGAACGGCAAACTTTTTTCTTGAAGGTAATTGAAACACTCAGTAATTATTCAGAAGGCATACTTATCTTAGGAGGAGATTTTAATAAAGTATTAAACCAGTCGGATAGAATATCCAGAACACTAATATAAAAAAATCAAAAGCTTTGACGGATTTAATCAAGCAATTCAAATTAATCAATTCAAATTAATAACTCTACTGACATGTTTGGGGTATGTATAAAACCATACCACTGAATACGGCCGCATTTCGGAAACGGTGCTGACAAAGATCTATACATGCCCCTTCATCGAGACTGGTTTACGTTCAGTGCTAATAAATCTACAGATATTGTCAAGAGTTTACAATTCCCATTCTGAAGGGTACCGGACCCATTCCCAATTGGGTGAAAAAAAAACGCTGATACATATACTGAGTCAAACATGTCTTACCCCTGTGTTCTTATGTAGGGGCTTTCCCCTCAATTAGATCTTCTAACCTATAGATGAAGTTTCCTGTTGAGACCTCTTATACTTTTCGAGTAATGAGCTACATGAAAGTTTTTACATGTTATCGGCAACAACAACGACGACGACTATGACCCAGTGATCAAAATAGCTAGACTTTTCTTTGAAACAGACGAGCTTATAATGCAGAAAGCTCCGAAAGAGTCTTTCTGCATAATTAAGCTACTATACCTCTTATATTTCACGACTGAGTAAACAGGGCTTTTTTCATCAAGTGGGGAAGGGGCCTGGCCTCTACTTTGGGGGAAAAAAAGTACATTATTTTTATATAGGGGAAACAATGTAATGAAACTAATGTAAAGTCGGTGTTTGGGGAAAAGTGCTTGATTTTAAAGAAATTTTCTGAGGGGAAGGGGCCTTTAAACAGCCCCTATTATAGAAGGAAAAAAGCCCTGGTAAATATCTTTTAAATTGTCATTGTATAGAGGTATTAGGTACATAATTAGAAAGTATAATAAATGTGTTAGATCTAAATTTTAAATAAACAATAAATATGATCAGGGTTTTTATTTTCATTCATAACGATCGATTATTTTATGGACATAGCAGATTGCACTGACATGTTCTTCGATTGAATTTTCAAGGTTTCTAGAAAAACAACAGATGCAAAACTCATTTCAGCCGATGGTTTCAATCAGCAATTAATTGGCTGAAAATGAAAACCCTGTATTAATGGATACCAGTTTTGAACAATGGTCCATCTCCAGGTTTAACCCTTTCCTCCATAAATACACCTTTGTATGCCTCTGTAAAAGTCACTTTATGAAACCATTGTGATAAATAGAGCAGTTGCTTCTATAGGAGCAAATGCTCTATTTATCACAATGGTTTCAAACTACAAAATTCTTAAAAATTTCCTTTTCTCTAGTTAATGCTCCTTTTTGGTAGATTAATTCAAAGAGGTTGGGTCTAAAAATAGCATATGGGGAATGGGTTAAATAGCTCCAGAGGATACATCTAGAGACTCAAACTATTTTCTAACCTTTTCATTGCAACAGACACACATGTGTTCACTTTTGTAAACAGTTTGAACCTAAATGAGATGCCAAATAACCATCAGGATCCAAGCAGTCTGATACTGTCATATTGTTTTGTTTTACACCAGTGAAATTTAACAATGGTAAATAACTCCTTACATGCTTAGTAATTTTTTCTGCAACAACTGTCATCTGTTTCAATTCTAGAAATAAATTTTCTCCAATTTCTTTGCCAAAATATAATCAAATTGTCATACAGTTTGGATCCTGATAACATGCAGCGTCTCATCTGGATCCAAACTGTTTGCATATGTATTCATGGAATTGCCGCCAATGTGCAGAGTTAAAACTGACAGACTCCTCTCTTCTCGGTACTAATTAACTCTTTCCCCAATCAATACGCCTTTCTATGCCTCTGTAAAAGTCACATTTTGAAACCACTGTAATAAGCAGAGCATTTGCTTCTATAGCAGCAAATGCTCTATTTATCACAATTGTTTCAAATTACAAAATTCTAAAAATTTCCTTTTCTCTAGTTAATGCTCCTTTTCCATACATTTATTCCGAGGTAGGATCTAGAAATAGCCTATGAGGGAACATTGCTTCAAAATTTATCACTGAAGAAAATGTTTATGTCAAACAGTGCAGACTCTGATCCAAAGGCTCCCTCTACACTGTCTACACTATTTGCAAAGGTCTTACATACTCAGTTCCCACACTTTATGAGTTAACTCTTTCCTTCATATAAACACATTTTCTTGCATTTGCAAAAAGAGTAGACCCAGATCAGACAGCTCCTATTATCCTATAGGAACCATCTTATCAGGGTCTGCTCTGTTTGCTAGTGGAATATGATAGTTCTGTTGCTTTAATTTCTAAAATGGCTACAATATTCCACCATCCATATTTTATAACTATTTGGTCATGAATATTCAGTAGGTATCAAACAGACAAATGTTGAACAGGGAAAGAGTTTATATTACAAGTAGATGATAAATTTTACAGAGCTGTAGGAGCCGTCTCATCGGGTTTACTCTGTTTTCAAAGGCGTAGAAAGGCATTGACAAAAACAGCAGAATCAGATCTATATCATGTCATAAGCAAACAGAGCAGACCCAGATCAGACGGCTACTACAGGCATAGAAAGGCATTTTCATGGAGTAAAGGTTTATGTAATCGCACATGAGAGTACAGAAAGACAGTTTTGCACAAAGCTCCTTTGTAACAGGGTCCATCTGTTTATTTTTCATCCTGCATAAAACTACTACTTAAGAATGCTTAACCCTTTACCTCATATAGACGTGTTTTCACGCATCTGCAAACAGAGTAGATCCAGATGAGACGGCTCCTGAAGGAGCCGTCTGATCAGGGTCTGCTCTGTTTGCTAATAGAATTTGATAGATATGTTTCTTCACTTTCTAAAATGTCTACAATGTTCCACCTTCCATATTTCATTATAACTATTTTGGCCATGAATATTCAGCAGGTATTGAAATTTGGAATAAACATAAAACAGGGAAATGGGTTAAACAAGATGTCTTTGTACAGTGGTATTTATTGGCAAGGCTTTTTCTCTTACAGAAGAAACCATTCACAGGCACCTTCCCCTCAACATCCTGCAGTTCTCCCCTAAAATTGACTTTACCCTTTACTCAATAAATATTATTGTAAGAAATATGACATCATGAATACTAATTAGATTAGTTGATATAACAGAACATGGATTTTTGGCTGTGGCAGAAACTATATAGAATCACATCTATATTATATTTTAAGGAAAAACATCAGACCCTGATCAAACAGCTCCTACAGGAGCCGTCTGATCTGGGTCTACTCTGTTTGCAAAAGCGTAGCAAGGCGTATTTATGGAGTAAAAGGTTTAGTATCCTGACAGCCAACCTTCCCTTTCCACCGGTTTATAAAGTTGAATGATCATGCTGATAAATGTATTAGCCAAAGATAGCGCCCATGGTGTGAACTCTGATCAAACCACAGGCGTTCGGCTCACAAAATATTTCTAAAATAAGTTAAAATGTCCATAAATTGACGTTTTGTAACATTTGGAGCCAAAAAAATAAAGTTTGGATTTTAGACATATTTCATGAGCCTGTAACACCTATGGATCAAACCACTCTCTTAGGAGTCATTTGATATGGGTCTGTGCTATTTGCCCAAGTTTGTCAAAACACTTAAAATACTTAAGGAACATTGAATGTTCACATTTACCCACATTAGCCATTATCCCACTAACTTGACAGGTTGGATGCAGATGAGACACCAGGTGCATGTAACATGGCGTCTTATCAGGATCCAAGCTGTCTGAAGCCGAGTCAATAGTGTCAATTTATCTTGTTTAAATTTGAAGTAGTCAAAATCGCACCAAAAAATCTGACAGTGGGGTAAGGGCTAGTATTATCCCCACCGCCTCCCTGCCCAATATCTGAAGACTGAGGCTTCTTTCTGTCTTCATGAAAAAGCCTTGTCTGTATCAGCTTTCGAAATTAACTTTTTAAGCAAGTATTTATTATCTGTTTTTTAAGTTGGTAGCAAGTTGGACATCCTAGTATCAACTTTCTTTGAATCATTTTGCATTCATGCTTAAAACCCAGGTAAGAAGTAACTTGCTACCTACTTTCAGATTAGTTAGCAATTTTGCTACTTAAAATGTCATTGCTAATTTCAAAAGCTGCTGTCTAAAAAAATATTTGGAAGTTCTTACTCACCCCTAATACTTCTTCTTGTATCTTCTGTGTGCTCACCCACCAGCTCTGTTTTCTTCAGATGGCTCAGTACTATTTCTGGTAACTTTTGTGTCAGTTGTTAGACAACAAAATGCCATGAGCCTGTATTAAGTTTATCAGTTTGTCAAAAGCAGGCAACTTTGGTCCGGAATGTCAAAAACACAAGCACTATTTTTCTCTGCCATGACAATCAAGCAGAATGTAAAAACTGTTACCAGAATAGATCCACCAGTTATGTCTTTAAAAGTTTTGAATGGTCCCAGCATGAAAACATTGTTGCTTTAGAAAAGATGCCAACATTGCACCATTATGCTTAGACACTATTGTGCAAACTTTTGTGAGCCTGGAATATATGTGACATAAGGTGGGCAGCTTTGGCCTCGCATGTCACATTATACTGATACTGTATTTCACTGGCATCCTAATAAGTCAGAATGTAAATCACTATCAAAATAAACAAATGAAATGTTTACACTAATCCTTCAGTTCAACCCCTCCAACGGAGAACCTCACTGTCTATCCTGAATGGTTTACACTAAATCACAGTTAATGTCTTGTATTCCTTCATAATCTGTCCAACACAGCTAGAACATGTCTACCCTGAATGGTTTACACTAAATCACAGTTAATGTCTTGTATTCCTTCATAATCTGTCCAACACAGCTAGAACATGTCTACCCTGAATGGTTTACATTAAATCACAGTTAATGTCTTGTATTCCTTCATAATCTGTCAAACACAGCTAGAACATGTCTACCCTGAATGGTTTACACTAAATCACGGTTACTGTCTTGTATTCCTTCATAATTTGTCCAACACAACTATAACATGCCTATGCTGAATGGTTTACATTAATGTACATTAAATCACAGTTACTGTCCTGTACATCTTTACAATCCTATACATGTAGTTCAATCCCTCCGCACCATGAAGAAGTAAAACAATTGTCATAATGGCCCAATTCTGCCAACCACATATTTCCTTCGAATGTGAACAATCATCCAAACCTGGAAAAAAATAAATCTGCAATTAAAATTTTATTTCTTATTTTTTTGTACTAAACTGCATTAAGAACATACATGTATACCAAGATTAGAGATTTACCATTGTACAATTGTCACCTCTGGGTCACAGGTGCCCTTCGCATGCTATGTCTCAACATCAACAACAACAACTCAATCATAAATACATTATTTTTTAATCACATGTCATATGTATCTAAAACATACCAAAGATAGTTTTCTGACCTAACCAAAATATAAACAAGAGCTGTCCGCAGACAGCGCGCTCCACTTTCTTTAATGCTGGATAGTATAGTGGAAGTCTAAGTCAGAAAGGGGAGATAACAACAGCAAAATTAATTTTAGGGTTACCTGCCCTTGTGAAATTGGTCCCCCTTGTAATTGTTAACATGTATACCAAAGTTGAACCAAATATCTCCGACAGTTTCTGAGACATGGACCTGATTCAACATAAAACTTAACCAACAATGAAAATTGTAAGTCGAAAAAAGGGGCATAACTATGGCAAAATTAATTTTAGGGTTGCCTGCCCTTGGGAAATGGGTCCCCCTTGTAATAGTTAACATGTATACCAAAGTTGAACCAAATATCTCTGACAGTTTCTGAGACATGGACCTGAACATAAAACTTAACCAACAATGAAAATTGTAAGTCAAAAAATGGGGCATAACTATGGCAAAATTAATTTTATGGTTACCTGCCCTTGTGAAATGGGTTCCCCTTGTGATAGTAAACATACATACCAAATATGAACCAAATACCTTTGATGGTTTCTGAGAAAAGGACCTTAACAAAAAGGTTGACCAATGCCGACGCCGACGAGACGGTCACGACAATAGCTCCACTTTTTGAAAAAGTGGAGCTAATAACAAGAGCTGTCCGCAGACAGCGCGCTCCACTTTCTTTAGTGCTGGATAGTGTAGTGGAAGTCTAAGTCAGAAAGGGGAGATGACAACAGCAAAATTAATTTAAGGGTTACCTACCCTTGTGAAATGGGTCCCCCTTGTAATAGTTAATATGTATACCAAAGATGAACCAAATATCTTGGACAGTTTCTGAGACATGGACCTGAACATAAACTTAACCAACAATGAAAATTCTAAGTCGAAAAAGGGGCATAACTATGGCAAAATCAATTTTAGGGTTACCTACCCTTGTGAAATGGGTTCCCCTTGTGATAGTTAATATGTATACCAAAGATGAACCAACTATCTTTGACAGTTTCTGAGACATGGACCTGAACATAAAACTTAACCAATAATGAAAATTCTAAGTCGAAAAAGGGGCATAACTATGGCAAAATTAATTGAGTTACCTACCCTTATGAAATAGGTTCCCCTTGTGATAGTAAACATACATACCAAATATGAACCAAATATCTTTGATGGTTTCAGAGAAAAGGACCTTAACAAAAAGGTTAACCAACGCCGACGCCGACGAGAGGGTCATGACAATAGCTCCACTTTTTGAAAAAGTGGAGCTAAAAACTAGAAAATTGTGTCTGTAAGACACAGTGATGCCCCCGTGTGGGTGCTTGCCTAGCTGTACGTAAAATTCCTAAGTCATTTGACCTTGACCTTGGGCTTGCAGGCATGGGCTGGGTGTGCAATGAAAGTATGGATGGTGTTTAATGTGTATATGCCATTCCATGGCAATAGCTACAGTGGTTAGGGAGATATAAGACAATGAAAAAACTGTGACAAAAAACTGCACGTAAATGTGACGACCAACCACACGTAAAATTTCCAAGTCATTTGACCTCGACCTTGGGCTTGCCGGCAGCATGGGTGGGGTACAAAATGATAGCACAGATGGTAATTGATGTGTATGTGAAGTTTCATGTGTATAAGTGTAGAAATTACTGACTTATAACACTTGAAAAACTGTGACATCCAACTGCACCTAAAAGCGTGGCACACGGACAGACAGACAGACAGACAGAGAGACGGACGGACATGTGCAAAACATAATGCCCCCTGACTATCGTCAAGGGCGGCATAAAAACGATCGCCATTTAATAAATATTTTTAACCTTGATATACGAAGCCATCTGCAGGCTGTAGACCTTCCGAAAATCATTAATTCAGGTAGAAACAGCCGGTTTTATTTGCGACTTCCACAAACAAAACTATACACAAAATCAGCATGTGAAACATTTGAATAACATTAGAACAAGACAAGTAATTAATCTTCAAATGCTTCCATTCAAAACTTTTCTGTATTACACAGTAGATTCTACACTTGTTACACAGTAACCGATTCCGATTATAATCGAAGCTTAGTCGGTTAGCATGAACCGATTATCGATTATGAAAATCCAGCCGATTCCCATCACTAATATCAAAAGTCAGAAAGGGCCATCAGAAGCTATGTTAAAATCGTTAAAAAAAGGGCAACAAACAAGCCTTAGAAGGAACCTAATGAACTACTTTAGGTACAAGCAGTTGATGTTTGGTGGTTCACCCTGTAGAAGACGCTCAGTTTGTTTGTTAAAGTGATCAAGTTTTTGATATCAGTTAAGCCTTTACTCCATGAAAATTCATGCAAGAAATAATTAGTATAAAGAAAGTTAACGAGTTGAGTTCATATAATAGCATTATAAACATGCATAGAGATTTTTAGCCATAGCAGAAACTACAGAGTCAGATCTATGTAACAATTGTATGTCGCAGGTAAACAGAACATACCCTGATCGGATAGCTCCTACAGGAGCCATCTGATCTGGGTTTACTCTGTTTGCTAAGGTGTAGAAAGGCATATTCACTGAGTAAAGAGTTAACATTGTATGGGTGGTATTCAAGGAACTGGACTGACTTCAATTAAAATTTGATATATAACGGGTAAATAGCTTTTTAATATTTTCTGATTGTCCCTTTAACATTTTGTTCCATAGATACACCTTTGCAATAATTGATAGTATGCTCTTATCAATAATATGTGAGAGCTGTTTGATTGGGGTCTGCTCAGTTTGCTCATGTAATAATATTATAGATTAAAGATAATTCAAATATTTTCTGCCATGACCAAATTTCCTGTGTTAGCCATTTTAAAAAATTCATGATGTCATTTCATAGAAACATAATTTATTTGGTGATTTTCAATATATCCCTAAAGCCTTTTATAACCCTTTATTCCATGTATATTCATGTAAGAAATAATTACATCATGAATATTTATTACATTAATTTTTAGATATGAATCTAAACTTTTCAAGAGATTATTTGCTTTGACAAAAATGAAACCATCAGTTCTATATCATGTCAAAAGCAAACCGAACAGACCCTGATCAGGCAGCTTCTATCGGAGCTAACTGATCTTCGCCTACTCTGTTTGCAATTTGGAGAAAAGGTGTTAATATGAAGAAAAGGGTTTAAAAGCAAACAGGGAAGACCCTGATCAAATGATCATACAGCACATACGTATCTGTTCCGGGTCTACACTGTTTGCAAACTGCCAAAGATTTATTTATGGACTCCAGGAGTAAAGGTTTAACTCGTTGCATGCTAGCTGCGAAACAGTGATTACCTATGCAAACAGTTTGGATCCAGATGAGACACTGCATAATGCGGCATCTCATCAGGATCCAAACCGTTTGTCACCTTGACCATATTTTTGCAAAGAAATAAGAACAAGTTTATTCTAAGAATTGAAGCGGACAATTTTGCAGACGAAAAATTACTTAGCATGCAAAGAGTTAAGAGTAGTGTTGGGAATCAGTTGGGATTTTACTATCGATGATCGGTTCAAACTAAGTTACTAATTATCGATTGTATAATCAGTTCAGCAACAATATTCAGATAAATGAACTAGTAATGTACTTTGTACACATAAATTGTTGTTCTAATAAGGAAAATGTACATAGATAGGGTAGACTTCGATTTTAGGTGCCAAAATTTGTGCAAATACACGTTTTAACTTTTTTACTGGCCTTTTCTCCATTTTACTTTTTTTTCCAAACAAAAAAGATCATTAACCCTTTATATGAATATTTATGTATGAAATAATGACATCATCATACATGAATACTGATTAGATTATTTTAAATAATGACATTAACAAAAGAAATTTTAGCAATGGCAGAAACTGTAGAATTACATGTACATGTATATCTATATTACTTATACATAAACTCCAAATAAGTAGAACAAAATGGTCCCGCAGTGTTGTGTTGTCTGTTTTTATTCACCAAATTTTTGGTCTTACAAAGGCCTTCATCAGGGTGGCACAAAATGGAATTATATTATTCAATAGCTTATAGAGAACACCCTGATCAGACGTCTATAGGAGCTGTCTGATCTAGGTCTACTCTATTTGCAAAGGCGTAGAAAGGCATATTTATAGAGTAAAGAGTTGTAGTTAAAACTTTTGGGTCGGGGTAGCTTTGCTAGGTAGGGTCGGGTTGCCCTAAACAGTTTTTTAGGCCCAAGGATTAACGTGTACATTACGAAACTAATGTATCAATCTTTTTCTAAAGGATAAGACTTAATAAATCAGGTAAATAGGTGTGTAAAACAAGAATGGGAAATTGCGCAATATACCAACCGATCATCGATTATTTGAAATAACAATCGATTGTCTCCGATGTCAGGCTCAACCGATCAATTATCGATTATAATCGATCATCGGAACAACACTAGTTAAGAGTCAAATATTGTGCTCATGCATTAGATTGATGAGATTTGGAATTTAGTCAAAATCTAACTGATCAGTTTTTGTAACACTTTTTAAGACGAGGACTAACAAAGTTTCACTGCATGTTACAAGTGAAAATTTGTTGGATCACTTTCTTTATCCTGATTTTATACTTAAACTTGGTGAGCGATATCAGGGCAATCATGGCCCTCTTGCTTTATAATTTAAAAACTTCAAAGAATTTGTTTGGCTTCTAATATAAAAATTAGTCAAAGATCTATATTATCCCATCACCACACAGAGCAGGTGACTCCTACAGTAGCCATCTGAACTGGATGTACATGTACAGTAGAACCTGTCATGTCGAGTGGCCATTCATTTATTGAGCAAGAGTGAGTGAAAAAGCATGTGGTTGCTTAATGCAGGGCAAGCATAATGCAGAGAACTACTGTATGAGCTTTTTTGAATTACGTTTGCCCTGCATTAACCCTTCACTTGCTATTCACATCAATATACCTATCTGTAAATAGTGAAGACCCAGATGAGACAGCCCCTGCAGGAGCTGTCTCATCAGGGTCTGCACTATTTACAAGTTGATTGTGCAACCAGTGCAATCCACAGTAGTAATTGCACAGCGAAATACTTGTACACAATGAAGATATATGTAATTATACAACAGGGCATGGGTAAAGAAGGAGAAATGTATTTTAAAATTCAGCAAGCGAAGGGTTAAGCTAACACCTACCTTACAGACTATTAAGAATACCTGTTTTTGATGGCCACTTAAGACAGTTTCTGCTGTAATCCAAACTATCAGGGAAAGGGCTGATGTATTTTATTGCTGATTAACACGTCTAAAGCACTAATGGCCTCAGCATTGAAAACTTTGAGCAGTCAGTACCTTACAATTTGTTAGATTTGGACTCCTTTTATAAAAAGTGAGTGAGTGAGAGTGAGTGATTTGGGTTTTACGGCACTGCGACACTGAATAGATCATATAGCCCCGATGAATGATGAGGTGACATGATGATGAGGGATGATCTCAGGAAGATGATTTCGGCTAATCTCATTTGATGCTAAGCAGCACATGCGATCAAAACCACCGACCTGCCTTCCTTTTAGTTCTTGGCAGCTGAGGGAATATATAACATGAGCTGTCCGCAGACAGCGCGCTCCACTTTATTTAGTGCTGGATAGTGTAGTGGAAGTCTAAGTCGGAAAGGGGAGATAACTATAGCAAAATCAATTTTATGATTATCTGCCCTTGTGCAATGGGTCCCCCTTATAATAGTTAAGATGCATACCAAATTTGAACCAAATATCTTGGACAGTTTCTGAGACATGGACCTTAACATAAAACTTAACAAGCAATGGAAATTCTAATTCGAAAAAGGGGCATAACTATGGCAAAATTAATTCTATGGTTACCTGCCCTTGTGAAATTGGTTTCCCATGAGATAGTTAACATGCATACCAAATTTTAACCAAATATCTTTGATGGTTTTTGAGAAATGGACCTTAACAAAAAGGTTAACATATCTTTGATGGTTTTTGAGAAATGGACCTTAACAAAAAGGTTAACCAACGCCGACGCCGATGAGAGGGTCAACCCTAACCCTTTTTGAAAAAGTGGAGCTAAAAGGTTTTAATTCTGCACAGTGTTTTGGAATGTTAATTTGACTCTGAATTTTTTAGGCATGAGGCAGTAGTATAAATATTATGTCAGTAAACAAAGTTTAGTATATGGTCAGTATACAAAGTGTAGCATTTCCTATTAATCCACAAGTCCATAAATTATATGTCTGTACAAACAGAATAGATCCAGATCAGAAGGATACTGTAGGAACAATCTGATCAGGCCTGTTCAGTTTGCTTATGAAATAATCAAGGTAAGACTCTTCAGCTTCTATCATGACCAACTATGCAGTTACAAAAACAAATGTAACTAATATTCATGATGATATTTCGGGCATAAATATTCATATAATAAAGGAATAAAGGACCCTAACCCTGATCAGATGGAATCTTGGTCTACGTTGTAAGCAAAATTTGCTGTGTGAAAAGGCATTTACATGTTATTTGTATATGAAGATTATGAAGGAAAGGGTTAACTCCATAAATATTCTTGTACAAAATGATGACATCATAAATATTAATCAGATTAATTCTTATAGTTTTACAATTGCAAAAAGGTCAGTTTGGTAATCATACAAATGATCCTATACTAAGACCAGTCACTAGTCTGGATCTACACCTTGTGCATGTGTACACAAGTGGCCAGCATAGTGCTTGCAATTTCTTAGTGGGAAAAAAGGGAAAATTTGTATATTTACAATCATTCGCATAAGTGGAGCATAATTATGCTCCCATGGACAAAATGAAATGCTCTATATAGACTTTATATTCAAACGGTTCCTAAAAAGAGACATTTACATATACGTCAAAAAAGTGTCAATATAAGATATATTATAAGACTGATTAATTATAGGTTATTCATATACCATTGTATGGCCATTGATACAAAACAATGACATCACACAAGGCCTACACAAACATCAGTCACTGGTCTAGGTCTACACTTTGTGCATATGTCCATATCTACTTTTTAGCATGGTGCTGGCCATTTCTTAACCCTTCGCTTGCTGAATTTTAAAAAATCATTTCCCACGCCCTGTTGTATATAATTACATATTGTATAATTACATATATCTTCACTGTGTACAAGTATTTCGCTGTGCAATCACTGCTGTGGAGTGCACTGGTTACACAATCAACTTGTAAATAAATGTAGTGCAGACTGATGAGACAGCTCCTGCAGGAGCTGTCTCATCTGGGTCTTCACTATTTACAGGTAGGTATACAGCAAGCGAAAGGTTAGAACCATTTGTGTTCTACAGTTAGAGAGATTATGTATATATGTTTGTAATATATATACCATTGTATAATATGCAAAAAGGTCCATTTTATCATTACACGATGCGCACACCAAGACCAGTTGCTGGTTTGGGTCTACGCTTAGTGAATATGTATATCTACACCAGGCTTTTGTTTTTCTGGCCATTTCCCAAAACCAATAGTGTTTTTAGTTAGAGTGATTATGTACATGTTTGTAATATACCATGGTAAGGCTAATGATGTGTATAACAGGTACATTTTGTCATCACACAAGGCGTACACCAAGACCAGTCTCTGGTCTGGGCCTACACATAATGCATATGTCCTAATTATTCTTTTGACATGCTGGCCCATACATTTATAATATACCATAGTATGGCCAATGATGTACACAAAAGGTATTTTGATCATCACGCGAGGCATACACCAATCCCTGTCACTGTCTGGGTCTACACTAATTGCATATGTCCAAATTGACTTTGGCATCATGCTAGGCAGTTACTATACCTTTATAATAAAAAAAAAGATAGCCATCACACAAGGTGCACACAGACACCAGTCACTGGTCTGGGCTTACACTTAGTGCACATGTCAAAATCAACTTTTTGGCACATTTCATAACACTGATCTAAGTTATGTTTTAATATACCATCGTATAACCAGTGATATGCGAAAAAGGTTCATTTGTCATCACACAAAGACCAGTTGCTGGTCTGGGTCTACACTAGGTGCATATGTCTAAATCAACCTTCTGGCATGCTGGTTATTTGTTAAAACTAACAGTGTTCTTCAGGATTTTGACAAGACAAAGAGTAAATCGGCATCTCATCAGAATCCAAGCTGTTTGACATTCAGATTACATTTTCACAAAGAATTCACAGAAAAAATTAGTAGATCCAATAGAAGACTAGATGCAATAGCAGATGACAAAATTTAATATAGCAGACAAAAAATGATTTGACATGATAAGAGTTGAAATAGATATGTACCAAACCCTTGATATAGAAAGAAAACCTCGTCCAACCCAGTCTTTCATTTGTACTCAGAATTCCGTTATAAATTATATGCACTCAGGGAAACATTGTCATTAACATTTGCAACTGTTATATTATCCAATAAATGATCTTATAACCATACCAGAACCTTTTCATTCCTTATCCCGCAGCATTGATAGTAACTCTCGTTGGATGCAGAAAAACACTCCAATGCACTGTGTATATCCAAACATAGGTAAAACGGTGGGTGTAAAAGTCGTCAGAAGGTTTTTTATGTATTGAAACTATGGTATAATAGTTTAAAACCAATTTTCTATCATTTACAACAAAAACAATGGGGTAAATACCTAGATTTTGGTTTATGATACAATGTTTTATACTAGCCGAAGTCCGCACGGACCATGAAGAAATCGTCCAGACTCGCATGGACCAGAAAAAATGGGTGTAAGAGGGAGCTTATGTGTTTTATGTGTTAACCCTTTCCCTGTTCTGTATTTAGGCCAACTTTCAATACCTACTGAAAATTCATTAACAAAATAGTTATAACAATTATGTATTAGGTGGAACGTTGCACATAGACATTTTAGAAAGCAAAGAAACAGATCTATAAAATTCTATTAGCAAACATAGCAGACCCGGATCTGATGGCTCCTTTAGGAGCCATCTGATCTGGGTCTACTCTGTTTGGAAATGCGGGAAAATATGTTTATATATGAGGGAAAGGGTTAAAAGTATGGTATTTATAATAGTTTAATACATATTTCCTATCATTTACAACGAAAAGATGGGGGTAAATACATTGATTTGGGTTCGCGCTATTGGTAAATCGTGAGAATTAACATATAGTGTAAATTACTAAAATGATGTACAGGGTTTAGATTTCCAAGTAAACTGACGAGCAAAGGTTATGAGCGGATTATAGGGCAGCAACTTTGAGAGTGCCACAAGTCTCAAACATTTAATCACACAATTTAACTTTCTTATTAGGCAAACGTAGAATATAATCCAAAGTACTGAGAGTTTGGTATTTAAAAAATATATTTATTGCTGACAAATAATAGGGGTTGTCTGATCTGGATTCGAGCTATATAAATGCAGTTATAAAATTAGGCAATTTGTTTTTACTAAGAGGCAAATCATTTTTTTTTTTTAGATATTATCAACACAGTTTGGATCCAGATTAGACACTGTGTCAAACCGTTTCGCATATCTATTAATGAGTAGTCAGTATGCACACAAACCCGACCTATCTTATTGGACAGTTTGATCTGGATCTACACCGCTTACGATATCCGATGTCATCGTGATAACAGCTATCATTACTGTAACTAACATTATCTAATATAATAACATTTTTCATAACAAAGTTCAGTCACTTCTGCATTTAAAAATTAGTACAAATAACATCAAATGTTTGCAACAATTGTTAGTTTATTTAAATGCATGTTCTTGAAACATCAGACTGTCAACCAGTTTAGACCAAGATCAGTATCCAAACTGTATGACACATGTTAGATCAGGAATCATGAAATTCCATCATACGTATGCTGATGATAATTACATTAAATGTTTTAACACTTTACAATAAGTACAGGTATTACACTTCGGGTAATTGCCTATCAAAAGCTCGCACCCGATCAACACCAATGCGTAGCCAATTAATGTCCTCTGCATGTGCCGCTAATAAACAATAGAAGCTTGTCAATTGTAATATTTGATCAGGGTATAAACCATCGACAATCAGAATCAACGATGGAAGTAATTTAGATAATAAGTCTACTCGGTGAAAGGCGCAGAATAATCCTAAAGTTATTGCTTAATGTAGGGCAAATGTAATGCAGTATGCTGATTTCTTTTGTCCTGCATTAAGCTGCTAAATTTCTCTTAGAGACGTTTCAACGTGATCATGCTGGCAATCCACTCAGACCTGGTCTGTATTCATCCTGATGAATTGACGTCAACCGACTCAATTTCTACCAAAGGAGAAAGACTTTGCGAGAGCATTGCAGATGCTCACAGGTCGTTCTTTTAAACAGCCCTTCTCTGAAGGCTACACAAACAGCCCTTCAAGACAAACAAAAGGGTGAAATCAGAGACATATATATGTATGTACATGTCTCGGTCTAAATCTGAATATTAAAAAATAATGTTAGTACCTTACACGATACATACTTTAATTCTCACGATTCACCGGTAGCGTGGACTTCGGATCAGACACATATGCATACATGTATGTACATGGAATTACGTCAAAATGCCAGTTTGTCAAAAAGGCAATCTGTAGTTTTGACGAAAGACGTCTCGTCAAAAAGGATATAGTACCTGATATATATGAATAGTATTTCAATAAATTTGTTAAATATACGCATATGTTATTTTGGTGAATTAAGAAACCGGAAAAATTAACTGATCCCCAAATATATAGGGCTATGAGTGATTCTCGAACACCAAACAGATTTTTTGCGTATGGGGAACTATTGAGTAGGAAATGATAGGACAGCACTTAAAAATTGTGAAGATGAATCTTGATACCGGTTTGTTGATTAAAATGTTTAAAAGTTTTATCAAGCAAGATATGTAAAGCAAAAAACAAACATTATTACTCTATATAAGTGTGTAAAATTACACGTGTTAGTCTACTGACAGTAATTGCTTTTTCACACCTACAAACTAACTACCGACACGGGTTCGGCGGCACGAACTTTTATCACACTTTAAATATTGTGTAATTAACGTTAATCCCCCTTTCTAATCAATCAGCACCGCTTGTGAAACTGATGCGTGGTCACTTTAATGTGCTCTTTTCGTCTGATCAGAGCCTGCTCTGGTTGCTAACGGAATTTGATAGACCTGATTCTTTTCACGCATTTGCAAACAGAGTAGACCCAGATCAGATGACTAGTACTGTTTACTAATGGGATTTGATAGATCCAAACTATTTGAAACAGTAATCACGAACAGGCATGTAGCGTACAGAAGGTTAATAGATAATCATATAAATCATTTTGTCAAACTGCCAGTTCGTCAAAAAGGTGATATAAATCAATCCTCTATATAATCCTTTTTGACGAAACGACAACCCCTTTTGTACTGTATAACCTTTTTGACGAACTGGCAGTTTGACAAAACGACCGTCACCCTGTACATGTTATGTCTCTGTTTGGATGAAAAGCATTATAATAAACAAAATCAACTTGACAAGGTATTAAACCCAATTTTTGCCTGTAAATTATTAAACCATACTTTTAACACATAATAAGACCCACTTACACCCATTTGTCTGGTCCATGGGAGTCCGGACGATGGATAGAAGTGGGTGCAGTGAAATCATCATAATAACCTAAATCAAGGTATACATTTAACCCATTTTTTTGCTGCAAATGACAGGAAATAGGTTTAAAATAATTATACCATAATTTTAACACATAAAACCCCCTCTAACACTCATTTTTCTGGTCCACGCGAGTCCGGACGACTTTTTCTGGTCCGCACGGTCCGAATGACTTTTACATCCCCAAGTAAAAACCTATTAATACTTTCAGTACTTTGATTTCAGATAGATCTCTATTAACTGCGAACAGTTACAGTTTTAACAATTTTGGTAACACGTCAATTTTGATAGTGCATATATTATAAACGCTCATATGAACATACTGACGTGAGCTAAAATGAAAAATAAGTAAGAACGGGGCAAAAATGATTTCCAAAGTTTTAGCGCGAAAACATTTTCAATTTTTAAATGTATATTTCCCAAAATTGCCACAATAAGGCCTGTATTTTCAAGTTTCTTTGAAGTGTTTTGGATGTTCATGTGATATATTACATAGTTTACTGGGCAGCAGATAGTATGAAAGAGGTTTTACAGGCAAGGTTTCTCCCGCAGTGTGTGGCCCTGTGGGTGGGACTGACAGCTGATACTCAACAAAGAAACACGCGAAAAATAAAACTATAGCTCACCCTTTCTTTCTCTTACAGATGAGACAGGAAATTCCATATCCAAATCATGAACAAACAACTATTTCACAGCAAATCTCATTTCATTTACCAATAGGCAACAAAAATGTCTTCCAGTAATGACAGCTCAATTAGGGCTCACGTGCAACTTGCACTCGGAACACCTCAGTTATTTTCAATTCAAAACCCTAACGGAATAAGACGAATGGTGCAACTGCGACGTTTTTCTCTGTGCATGTTGGGATTCACTAAAATAAAAAATGGAAACAAAGAACGAAACAGACCGAAATGGAATCCGAACCTCTAGGAGCCGTCTGATCTGGGTCTACTCTGTTTGCAAATGCGTGAAACACGTTTATTTGAGGGAAAGGGTTAACAGAAATTGACCTTAAGGTGCCGACCAACAAAACAATCACGAACAATATTTTTTTTAATTATTTTTGTATTAATGAACAGTAAACATTCTCTTCTACAAATCACTAGAGATACCACAGACGCCGTGAACATATTTGTTTAATTAACCCTTTCCCTGTTCTATATTTAGACCAAAATTTAATACCTACTGACTATTCATGGACAAAATAGTTATAATAAAGTATCGAGAGTGGAACTAAAGAAACCGATCTATCAAATTTCATCATCAAATAGACGAGACCCTGATCAGACGACTCCTCTAGGAGCCGTCTGGTCTGGGTCTACTCTATTTGCAGATGCGTGAAAATACGTTCATATGAGGGAAATGGTTAATACCACCCAGTATTTCTCCGCCTTAACCAGTCTGTCATTTTATGTTGTATGACGAAAGGCCTTATGAGGTAAGGCTTTTAGGGGACACCTATAGGGCACACGCGTTGTAAAAGAACAGGCGACCATGTTAAGTTTTGAGGTCCCATCAAACACATATATTTCACTTTCCGTCATAGCAACGCCTTTTAACCCTTTCCCTGTTGTAGATATATCCTAAGTTTCAATACCTATTCAATATTCATGGACATAATGATTATAATGAAATATGGAAAGCGGAACACTGTTGCCATTGTAGAAAGTAAAGAAACAGATCTATCAAATTCCATTAGCAAACAGAACCTGCTGATATAATAAAGAATAGTTATAATTGCCTTTTCACACCTTGGCAACCAGAGTAGACTCAGATCAGATAGCTCCTATAGGAGCCGTCTTATCATGGGCTGCTCTGTTTGCCTATGGTATAATAGAAATGTGACTATAGAGTTTCTGTCCGAGCCAAAATGTCCTGTTTTCATTTGTTATTATAAACGTAATCAAGTTAATGTTCATGGTGTCGTTATTTCTTTCATAAATATGCAACAGGAAAAGGGGTTAATACTGTGACCGGGGGGTCAAAATTGGCCCCGACCCAGGGGTGCCTTGTTTTCTATAGAAACATACAGTAAAACTTTGAAAATATTCTCCTCTGAAACTGGAAGGTTCTCAGCTTTCATAGTTGGCACATAGCATCATGTTCAGGTCCTCTACGAAAGTTATATAAATTAATGCCCCTGGGGTCAAAGTTGGCCCCGCCCCCAGTGGTAGCCAGTTTTCAATAGAAATGTGTAGTGAAAACTTTGAAAATTCTTCTACTCCAAAATCGAACAGAGCAGAACCCGATCACCTGGCTCCTATAGGAGCCATCTGATATGGGTTTACTCTGTTTGCAAATGCGTGAAAATGTGTTTACAATGTATATGAAAGAAAGGGTTAAGCAGCCACTTGATGACAAGGACATCCATTTTTATTCATTAATAGTTGCTTCAGAGTGGTTTTACTGTATGTTGGGGGCTACTTGCAGAGATTGTTAGCAAATTCATGAACATTTCAAATTTCATGAAATTCAATCCAGGAACTAAAAATTCTGGTGTATTTGTCCATAACAACCAACAGATAAAGAGGCAACATTTTATTCAGTTAGCTTACAATGCATAACATGTCATTTTGTTGAATAATCTGCAAAAGACAATACCAATTTTTCAGGAGTTATAATCCAATATTTTCCAACAGGAGCTTTCTGCTTTATTTTCATCTGCATTAACCCTTTACTCCATAAATACGCCTTTCTACACTCTTGCAAACAGAGTAGACCCAGATTAGATGGCTCCTAGGAGCCGTCTGACCAGGGTCTGCTCTGTTTACTTATGGGTAATATAGATGACCAAAACTTCCTGTGTTCATATGTCATTTTAAAAATTAAATTAATATTCATGATGCCATTATTTCTTACATGAATATTCATGGAGTAAAGGGTTAAACAAACACCTGCTTTAACCCTTTCCCTGTTCTCTGTTTGTTACAAATTTCAATACCTACTGAATATTCATTAACAAAATAGTTATAATGAAATATGGAAGGTGGAATATTGTTGCCATTTTAGAAACTGAAGAAACAGATCTATCTAATATAATTCTATTAGCAAACAGAGCAGACCCTGATCAGACGGCTCCTCACGGAGCCATCTGATCTGGGCTACTCCGTTTGCAAATGCGTGAAAACATGTTTATATGAGGGAAAGGGTTAAAAGGTTCCAATGCCTATACATTAGGTGGGTCATTTTATAGGGGTACTACTCAGTACTGTACATTCTGAGAGTCAAACATATTGGATCATGATGATGGGTCTCATCTGGAACCAAGCTGTTTCCAAATACATCAAAACTTCCCTGAACCTGAAGATTAGTCTATATAACACTTTGAAATTCTATCCGCAAACAGAGTAGACCCTGATCAGATGGCTCCTCCAGGAGCCGTCTGATCTGGGTCTACTCTGTTTGCAAATGCGTGAAAACATGTTTATATGAGGGAAAGGGTTAACCTGTATAACAGTTTGTATCCTTTTGAAACACAGGGTTTTATTATGTCCTTTAGATCCAAAATGATTGCAAAGATAATCATGTGAATCACGACAATCAGAACAGAGGTCCAGATAAGATGCGTAAATTTAAACATTTTCACAAATAGCTCCTTGATTTCTCCACCAAAACTATACTGTGACCACTCTCTAGAGTCTAGAATCGTCTTGAAGAGTAATGGTTTTGGCGGAGAAATGACAATTTCAGTATTTGGGTACGCACCTTTATCTGTAGCTCTGATCGGAATGAATCAAGTAAGAATAAAGCTGGCCAAAAAAGTTCAGCACTCAGCATTTAAGCAGTAAATAAGAACAGTTACAAAAATATCTATGTCCAAAAATATGTCATTCAAAGCACATAACAAATACAAGGGCTATTTGCAAAATATAGTTTGTTCACTTTACCCTTAATCACATTAGAACCTGCATATATCCCTATTCTCAGACAGCAGAACCTGTCTATAGCTACCACATAATGAGTAAAAATGTGTCTATAATAGCACGAAGTTGCTTAATAATGCAGAACAAAAGTAATGCAGAAAGCCCCCAGAGGAGCTTTCTGCATTACTTTTGCCATGCATTAAGCAACCACCTGTCACTAAGGAACCAGAATTATGTTTTTGTGTGGTCGCTGTATACAAGTGTTACTGTATTCCATAATCTCCATAGTGTGTTAACCCTTAGCCCTTATTTTTTACCACTCTGCCCTCTTTGAATATTAATTAGGCAAATCTTTACAAAAAATATACAGAACATGTCGGAAATGGTTTTCCTAGGCAAAAGCATGCAGGCATGGATTTTCCATGGCAAACAGTGCAGATCCAGATGGACTACACTGTTTGCAAATGCAACTATAGTTGTGATTGGCAGGCTATTGGTTGAAATGCAAAGTTAAATTGAAATATGCAATATAGATAAAAAAAGAAAAGAAAGAGTGATCGTTGTATTCTTTAGTATGGCACCATAACAGAAGTAAGCAGCAGGAGCACAAGCCACCATCATTTTCACATATCTATGTAACTGGTACTCTGTCTGATAGGAAACCAGGATAATGGGAAATGTTTCCAAGTCAAATGGTCTTCTACCCTTTATCTCATGAATATACATTTAAGAAATCATGAATATTTATTAGATGAAGGTTTATATATTTGAGTATGAAGACAGAAATGTTTTACCTTGACAGAAATTGTAGAATAAGATCTAAATAATTCCATAAAGAAACAGAACTGACCCTGACTGGACGGCTCCTACAGGAGTCATCTAATCCGAGTCTACTCTGTCTATCAGGTAAAGGCTTAATTCACCAAAACTTGAAATTACCAGTTACCAGAATTTTAATGTTTTTTGTATTTGCAAAACCAAGATCAGATGGATCCTGAAGCATCACTCTGACCAGGGTCTGCAATGTTTGTCATTCAAAATTCAGTGAATAAATGATCTACTCTGAAAAAGGGTAAAAATCATTCATGCATCAGAGGAGTTAATACTTCATGGTCCCTGCTCCATAGCCCTTTACATGCCAAGTAATTGTCGTCTGCAAATTGTGTCATCTGCTACAAATTCATCAAGTGTATATTCTCCATTATTTTTTCAAAAAGAGTAATAAGCATATTAACCCATTCCCTCATAGGCTATTTCTAGTTCCAACCTCTTTGAATAAAATCCGCCAAAAAGAGCATTAACTAGAGAAAAGGGCAATTTTAGAATTTTGTAGTTTGAAACCTTTGTGATAAATAGAGCATTTGCTCCTACAGGAGCAAATGCTCTATTTATCACAAAGGTTTCAAAAAGAGAACTTCTTCAGAGGCGTCAAAAGGCGTTAATATGAGGGAATGGGTTAACCAGTTTGGAGCCTCATCAGGGTCCAAGCTTTGCAGAACATCATCTGGATTCAAAATGTTTGCAATGGTTATCAAGGGCAATAGATAAAAGTGTGTTTTCAAATACTATAATCATCCTTTCGCCATCTAACATTACGTTGTGACGATTCGAAAGAGTAGTCACAATATAGTGTTTGGTGGAGGAATAAAGGAGCTATTTGTGAAAATGTTTTAACCCTTTCCTTCATATAAACATGTTGTAAACTGAGTAGACCCAGATCAGAGCCATCTGATCAGGGTCTACTCTGTTTTGCTAATGGAAATTGAAAGATACATTTCTTTAGTTTCTAAAATGGTTACAATGTTCCACCTTCCATATTTCAGTACAACTATTTTGTCCATGAATATTCAGTAGGTATTGAAATTTGGAATAAACATAGAACAGGGAAAGGGTTAATTTACGCATCATATCTGGACCTCTAGTTATCACCATTGCACCACTAGCATGCAAAAAGTTGAATGGTCATAGCATAAAAAATAAATACAAATGACAACATTCAGCATTACAACATCATTGCTACATGAAAGAAAAGCATAACAACATTGATTCTACGTTAAATTATTTTTATCATACTAAATGGTTATGCTATTTATGTTTCATGTATACAAATCAACAGTAGGTACATTTTCGGTATAGCATACTTTAATTAAAATAGCAAAAACTGAAATTTCTTCCTTACTCCTTGTTATTTGAGACTATATTCATTTGTCATTTGAGACTACATTATATATTCATTTGTCATTTGAGACTATACTCTTCCTTTGTCACTTGAGACTATAGAATTCCTTTGTCATTTGAAACTTATCACTTGAAACTACTGTCCATTTCAATTTACTTTGTCACTGAATTTGAATCGAGAATTTTTTTCATTTCTTACCGGATCGAGATCAAATTTAAACCACTTGTGTCATCGTTTTTCAGGAACTCTGTGCCCGAGTTTCCCTTTAATCCATCTTTAAATAAAGATTTTATGCATAAAAACAATGTTTTCCCATTGTAAACACGTTCATTTCAAATTGCAAATGGCGGACGATTGACGTCGAGTGGAACGTCCGAATTTAACTAAGGGTAATTATAGCTCTTAAAAGTTGACGTCATACACGAAATTACGTCATTTATTTCATATCAGTATGCAATTCACCCCTGTTGAAAAATGATACGCTCCACGATCCATACATACGGCGGCCATTTGCAAAGAAACAGCTGATTGAAATAGCATGTAGAAAATGCATTTTCGGCATTTTATTCCTTGTTACTGCATGATATTGAGGGATATTTAGCATGGGAGTTCCTGAAAAACGATGCGATCAAATGAAGTATATTTAAGGTCAGTTTGACTCGAAATGAAAAAAATATCGACTAAAATTCAGTGACAAAGTAAATTGAAATGGACAGTACATCCTTTCGGCAAATTTGACTACATGTATATTATACTTTTGTCATTTGAGACTATATTGTATATTCTTTTGTCATTTGAGACTATATTCTTTTGTCATAAATCTTTTTGTCATCTGAGTGAAAACATTGTAGTAACGATAGTATAAATTCAAATCTAAGATATTTCTTGAGCAAACACTAAAGTCGCAAACACTAAGCCCTGATTAGATGGCTCCTACATGAGCCTTCTGATCTGGGTCTACTCTGTTTGCAAATGCATTAACATGAATCTATTCAATTTAAGGACTTAATATTACAGAGTATCACAGCTATGTCACTAAATGTTTTTCTTTTCTATAATTCTGACTTTCTAACCTATTAAAGGCAAACAAATGAAAATGGTTGAAAACAAATTACAACAACAAAAGAAATGCCAGTAAAAGTGAAAAAAATACAATAAATTAAATACAACAATGTTAAAAGGGAACACTACAAAACTTGGGGTGACTAGACATCTAATGGCTAAAAACTCATAAAATTTTACTAAATGCTAATCCATAACAAGAGGGCCATGATGGTCCTGTATCGCTCACCTTGTTTGCTATGTTTTCTATATCAAAGCTCTGACCATATTAGTTTCAGAAAAGATGTTTGAAGATTTCACTATATAACTTTATGTAAACCAACAACCCAAAGGGCAGAGTCACTTTTACCCTGGGGCAAAATTTGAATAATCTTTGAGGAGGTCTACTAGATAATCCTACAAAACAAATATAGTAGAGGTCCACTAGCGCAGGTGGCGGTGGTCTAGTGGTAACACGCTTGACTATCAGTCCGGAGGTCCGGGTTTCAAATCCCGGTCCCACCCGGAAATTTCAGAGACGCTTTTTCCGTGTCTCCCACCCGCACATCCTCTCCACCCAAGGGTTAAAATGGGTACCTGTGAGGGTCACTCGCTGGTACTGCGGCTGCATGATTGTGCCATATGTTAGCAGTGCTCAATATTGTAGGCCAATGACTCAATGACCACGGGAGCTGAGCTGAGCAGTCATTCGGACTGAAAGTAGACTATAACTAGGTACTTTACTAGATAATTCTACATACATGTACCAAATTTGGAAGCTCTATGCCTTACAGTTTTTGACAAGAAGATTTTTAAAGTTTTTATTTCTTTTTAGACATTGGTTGCCATTGCAACCAGAGTTCTGCATGGAATCAAATTAGTTGAACAACTTTGGAAGAGGTTGATTCAAGGAACATTTCTGCCAAGTTTAGTAAAAATCCAGCAAGTACAGTCAAACCTGTTTTTAGAGACATAGTTTGGGAGAAAGCCAAAAGTGTCGTATCTCACAGGGTGTCTTTGAATTCAGGTTGAAAATTTCATGGGCCCAGGGTCCTTGTCGTATTAATCAACATTCTTCGCGAAAACTGATGACATTTCAAATTTATATCTAGGTATTACTTTTTTAGGGTTTGTAATGGAATAAACTATTTTATGATGTTACTACTTTAGTGTCCTTATCAATAATTCTATTTATAAAAAGTAAGTTTGTGCACAAAACAAGTTCATGAAAATCAGAAGCCTCGTAGTTTTTCGAAGCGTTTCGGCCCATTGCTACAACGAGGCCAAACACACCTGTCTTTGACAGGGAAGCAGAGGCACATTTCTATATGTCTGTATCTTAATTATGAGAATAATATTTATGTTATAATAGAATAGACCTTTAAAAGTGGTGTGGTTAACTTCTTGTCAAGTTATGAAACCAATTTGGCAATTAAATCACTAGAATAGCCAATTACGACATTATGACCGATTTCAGGTATAAATAAATGGATGATTAAAGCGCAGTTCATTATCAAAATTTTATGGTTGGGTAGCTAGCTATAAAAACTCTTAACAGTAGTGAGACTAACAGACCAACTGGACCAGACAATCCCTTATCACCTTGGGCATTAATCCTTTGACACGTTAATGAGGGCAATTAAGTACAAACACAATGATACAGTGAAAGCTCATTGTCGCTAAAAACAATGTCGTTTGCCGAGTTGGGAGTACAAATTTAGTGTCGTATGTCGCATCTGCCAGTGTGTCGCTATATACAGTTGAAATATAGAGGAAAATACATCGGGAGGAAGGAAATACTGTCGCATCTGACAGGATGTCGCTAAAAACAATGTGTCGCTAGGACAGGTTTGACTGTAGTTTAGGAAGAGATGTCATTTTAAGAAAAATTGTGGACGATAGACGATGGATGACGGACGACGACGGACACAGGTGATCACAATAGCTCACCTTGGCACTTCGTGCCAGGTGAGCTAAAAAGCAAACTCAATGATAAAAATTTGTTAAATGCAACTTACAACAATCATATTAAATGTATCAAGTCTTAACAGTATATCACAGGAAAATGTACAGACACATGACTGGTTTAAAAACATTATGACTATTCTAAAATGTTCAATACAACGATAAACAGAATTGTAGATAAGAGGAGTATATCTTTAGGAAATTTTGGAAAAAAAGTAATTTTCTATACTTCTCTGCCAAACCCTATCTTGTTGGTACTCATTAGAAGTCAAGTGCCTCTCTGGGACAAATCTAATGAGTACCATCAAGATAGGATTTGGCTGGTAGACCAGTGAGTTAGGTAGATCAGGGTCCATGCTTATAAAGCTTTTTAGTTGAGTCTGAGTTTGTTCTCAAGCTTTTGATTGGTCCGATTTGAGCCAAAGGCTCAAATCTGACCAATCAAAAACTTGAGAACAACGGAACCTGTACACATCTTATCTACAGCTCTGGACAAACCCACTGTCATTGTTTCTATATATAATTGTACATGTTATAGGTAAACTGCCAAAACAGCCATAATAATCTCAAAAGTATGGAATGTATATTCTGTATATTGATATGGAACAAGCTTAAACCTACAGTCATACCTCCCTCAAGCAGGCATTCAATGGAAGTCTAAATATTAACCCATTCCCTCATATTGATGCTTTTTGACACCTCTGTGAAAGTCTCCTATAGGAGCAAATGCTCTATTTATCACAATGGTTTCAAAACTACACAATTCTGAACATTTCCTTTTCTCTAGTTAATGCTCCTTTTGGGTAGATTTAATCAAAGAGGTTGGGTCTAAAAACAGCCTATACGGGAATGGGTTAAATATTTCTACTGTAGACCAGTACTAAAGGCAACTCATAACCCAATGACCTACTTTCATCAAAGGAACGTAACTCTAATACCTGGACTGACACCCTCCAAAAAAGTGAGACAAATCACAATACACTTCAGATGACATCATACATATTGGTGTGGGTAAAACTAATGGTGTCATGGCAAGATATACATGTAGTCCTAAAATGGAGTTTTGATAGGCAAACATGACCTTAACATTGAACTTGGACTTTGAAGATTATTTGCTTCAATCATCTATATAACTTTTTCATAAGCAAACACAGCTGACCCTGATCAGATGGCTCCTACAATCTATGTCTACTCTGTTTGCAAAAGTGTGAAAAGTTGTTTTATGTAAAGGAAAGGGTTCAGACAAGTTGTGTATTAACCCATTCACACATATTGACGCCTTTTGATGCTTCTGTAAAAGTCACTTTGTGAAACCATTGTGATAAATAAAGCATTTGCTCCACGGGAACAAATGCTTTGTTTATCACAATGGTGTCAGTCTACACAATTCTGAAAATTCCCTTTTCTCTAGTAAATGCTCCTTTTTGGTAGATTTAATGAAAGAGGTTGGATCTAAAAATAGCCTATATGGGAATGGGTTAATGCATGATGAAAGTAATGCAGAGAGGAGAAAGCTGATAAAAAGAGCTTTCTGCATTACCTTTATCCTGTATTAGGCAGTCACCTGCTTTTAATGACACCCATGTTTATTTACTTTGTAGCTGATTAACCCTTTCCCTGTTCTATGTTTATTCCAAAGTTCAATACCTACTGAATATTCAGGGACAAAATACATGTAGTTAGAATGAAATATGGAAGGTGGAAAATTGTAGTCATTTTAGAAAGTAAAGAAACAGGTCTATCAAATTCCATAGGCAAACAGAGCAGTCCCTTGATCTCCCTAGGAGTCATCTGATCTGGGTCTACTCAGTTTGCAAATGCATGAAAGTGTGTTTACATGAGGGAAGGGATTTACCTTTTACTCCATAAATACACCTTTTTACACCTTTGGAAACACAGCAGACCAAGTACAGGTTCCATGCTTATAAAACTTTTTAGTTCAGTCAAAGTTCGTTCTCAAGTTTTTGATTGGTCAGATTTGAGCCTTTGGCTCAAATCTGGCCAATCAAAAGCTTGAGAACGAACTCAGACTCGACTAAAAAGCTATATAAGCATGGACCCAGATGACTACTGTAGAAATCATCCAATCGAGGTCTGTTCTATTTGCTTTGGAAATAATACAGATCTAATTCTGCAGTTTCTGCCATGATCAAAACCTGTGTTAAAATGCCATTATATAAATGCGTCTTATTAATATTCATGATGCCATGATTTCTTTGTCGAAGAATATTCATGAAGGATGGAGGATCTACTGAAATGGAAGTGTTTCAAAACTGAATGAAAGTCATGGCTGAGAGAAGTTTAAACCCGTTCCTTCATATAAACATCTTTCCACGTCTTTGTAAATAGGGTAGATCCAGATCAGATGTCTCCTCTGATGAGGGTCTGCTCTCTTTGCTTTTGACATGATATAAATCTGATTCTACAGTTTTTGTCAAATCAAAAAAATTCCTTGAAAAGTTTATATAAAAAAATTCAGCTAATAAATATTCAAAATGATACCTTTATTTCTAACTTGAATATTGAACGGGGAAAGGGTTGACAGCAGGTAATATTATTATGGTTATTTCAATAAGAAAATTATTCTATACATGTAAACTTAGTTCTTTGTACAATATAAACAAATGCATTTTCTTATAAACAAAAGCACATATCACAAAACAAAAGACATTTGTAAAACAAAAGCACCTGCTGATGGCAATGCATATCTGTTTTTGTGAAATTAACCCTTTACTCCATAGATATGCCTTTCTACGCCTTTGCAAACAGAGTAGACTCAAATCAGATGGCTCCTATAGGAGGCATCTGCTCTGCTTGCTTAGGGAATAATATAGATCTGATTCTCCAGTTTCTGATTTGGCAAAAAATTCATGTGTTAATAAGCCATTTAAAAAATTAATCTAATTAATATTCATGATGTCATCATTTCTTTCATGAATATTCATGGGGGAAAGGGTCACAGGGCCATAACTCTTCAACTATGCATGATCAAGTAATGGCACCTTACAAGATTGGAGACCCTTTGATGGTGAATAGCTGTGTGGAATTTGAAAAGATAGCAGTACTCATAATGAAATTTACAAAATGTCAAAGTTTTTGCACAACATCGCCTTGCCCGTGACGATGATGACGATATAATGGTATATGTATACAGGAATTTGTGGTATTGGCAGAAATTGTAGATTCAGGTCTATTATAATTTCTTAAACAAACAGAGCAGACCCTGATCAGACGGCTCCTATAGGAGCCGTCTGATCTGGGTCTACTCTGTTTGCAAAGGTGTGAAAAAGCATTTATATGAGGGAAAAGGTTAACTTGAAGTCAATGTGGTGTTGAGCAGAAACATCATGTTTGATGGGATTAACTGTGAGTATATAAGCAATGTCAAAACAATGTTAGCAGGCAAGGACTACAAGACTACGATATAACCTCATTATTTTCCTTATAGGAAAAAATCAACATCAACAAAAGCAGAACAATACATACGGTCAGCTTTCTAATAATTCACAAATTCTAACGGTAACCAATAAGAAAACAAAAATCATACATGTAATTTCCAATTTGTATACATAAATTTTTCCTAAGTCATTCACCTTCCACCATAATCACCCCGGTCAGACAAACTTAAGCAAATAGTGTATATATAGATCAAATTCCTACAGAAGCAGTTTGATCAGATTCTACACCATTTTGTTTATCTATAACAATGCCGAACTAGTTTTACAAAGTGGTGGAGGGGCTACATTTGGTGTCAGGAAGACTAGGATAAATATGGTATCAAACTGGAAGTTATAAATAAAAAAAGTTTAACCCATTCCTTATTGAACATTTAACTCTTTCCCTGTTGAAATTCACGAAAGAAATAATGACATCAGGAATTTCTATTAGCTGAATTTTTATGATGTTATATGTACACAGGAATTGTTGGTATTGTTAGAAACTGCAGAGGCAGATCTGCTATACTTTCATAAGCAAACAAAGCAGACCCTAATCAGACGGCTCCTACAGGAGTTGTCTGATCTGAGTCTACTATGTTTGCAAAGGTAATATGAAGGAAAGGGTTAAGCATAAAATGATCACCTTGTGAATATTAAGTTAATTTTTTTCAAAATGTAAAATTTTAAAGGGAATTTTTGGCATAGACAAAATCTGTAGGATCATATCTATATAATTCACTATAAAGCAAATAGAGCAAACCCTGATCAGATGGCTCCTGTACGAGCTATCTGATTTGGGTCTACTCTGTTTGCATAGGAATCAAAAGGCGTTATTATGAGTTTATGGGTTAAATCAAGATTATAATCATCCTAGTGACAAGTCATTCACTATAGCACATTTTTTTAATTCTTGCGAATCAGTTATAAAAATTAACAATACAACAAAACATCAAAACAATACACTTAATTTCTTTGCATAGGTATCGATGCCCAGTGAACATGTTTTTCTTAACAAACAGATTTTTGCTTTGTAATTCATATACATTTGTACATGTACTTCATATACACTGAGCTTCAGATAAATGATCTATGGCTCTATCAAAATATTTCATTTTCTCTGCCAAACTTATCTGATGCTCATTAGAGCTGCCCTAGAGATGCAATTTTAATGAGTACCAACAACTAAATTCCTTCTTTTGTATATTTCTAGTCTAGAGAGATTCAATGAGTTGGCATCATGAAAAAAAGACATTTGCAAACAGTGTTGATCCAGATTGGTTGTAGTATCACACAGAATGGTTTGTCAAGTTCGTTACACCATGAATATTCATGTAAGAAATAGCTACATCATGAATATTAATTAGATGCATATTTATAATAGCATATGAGCACATGGGCCATCACAGAAACTGTAGAAATAGATCTATATTATTTAATAATGCAAACAGAACAAGCTCTGATCAGATGACTTCTACAGGAGCCTTCTGATCTGGGTATACTCTGTTTGCAAAGGCGTACCTATGGAGTAAAGTGTTAACCCTTTACCCGAGAGAGAACCCTTCTGATGCATTTGCTGAGAACATGTGTAGATCCAGATCAGATGGCTCCTACAGGAGCTGTCTGATCATAGTTCTACTCTCCTGCTGGAATTATATAGATATCAGAGGTCCAGATAAGATATTAAAAAATTTCAAGAACAACATTCTTTATCTCTGCACCAAACCCTATATTGTGAATTCATATACATTTGTACATGTACTTCATATACACTGAGCTTCAGATAAATGATCTATGGCTCTATCAAAATATTTCATTTTCTCTGCCAAACTTATCTGATGCTCATTAGAGCTGCCCTAGAGATGCAATTTTAATGAGTACCAACAACTAAATTCCTTCTTTTGTATATTTCTAGTCTAGAGAGATTCAATGAGTTGGCATCATGAAAAAAAGACATTTGCAAACAGTGTTGATCCAGATTGGTTGTAGTATCACACAGAATGGTTTGTCAAGTTCGTTACACCATGAATATTCATGTAAGAAATAGCTACATCATGAATATTAATTAGATGCATATTTATAATAGCATATGAGCACATGGGCCATCACAGAAACTGTAGAAATAGATCTATATTATTTAATAATGCAAACAGAACAAGCTCTGATCAGATGACTTCTACAGGAGCCTTCTGATCTGGGTATACTCTGTTTGCAAAGGCGTACCTATGGAGTAAAGTGTTAACCCTTTACCCGAGAGAGAACCCTTCTGATGCATTTGCTGAGAACATGTGTAGATCCAGATCAGATGGCTCCTACAGGAGCTGTCTGATCATAGTTCTACTCTCCTGCTGGAATTATATAGATATCAGAGGTCCAGATAAGATATTAAAAAATTTCAAGAACAACATTCTTTATCTCTGCACCAAACCCTATATTGTGACCACTTTAGTCACAACATTGGGTTTGGTGGAGAAATGAGGATTTTAGTATTTGAGTGCGCACCTTTATCTTTGTCTTATACCATAATAACAATTTAAAGAGTTAAATGTTGAGCATGAAGAAATACACAGAAGTAAGTTCAAGATTAACAACACAACTTGTGACAAGTTGATGCAAACCTTGATCTACTTTCAAAAACATTGAGTTCAAACATACATAACCCTGTACAAATATATGACTTCTAGTCCACAGTCAGACTGTCTCTTATTACTGTGAAAACATTTCAAATTAAATTTGCAAACTTTAATGGGACAAGCTCTAAAGATGTAGACCAATGTTTTGTTATACAAGTATATACATGTTTAAGACCTGCTTTAAGCAACCACTTACTGATTAAACCTTTCCCTCATACAAATGCTTTTTTATTATTATTATTATTATTATACCACATCTATATAGCGCTCTTTTCACACAGGATATGTGCGTTCAAAAGCACTTTTATGCCTTTGCAAAATGAGTAGACCCAGAACAGATGTCTCCAACAGAAGCATCAGGGTCTGCACTATTTGCTTATGAAATAATTATACATTTGTAGATCTGACTCTACAGGTTTTTCCAATACCAAAACATCCTGTGTACATATTCCATTATAAAAATTCAGCTTATGAATATTCATGAAGTCATTATTTCTTATAAGAATATTCAACAAAGAAAGGGTTAAACTATCAGGAGGAAGCTTAATGCAGGACACCAGTAATGCAGACAGCTCTCATGGTCGTTTTGCAGTACTTTTATCCTGTATTATGCTACCATCTTCCTTAACCTTTCACTCCATGTATACCCGGGTCCCTTTTTACGCCTTAATAAACAGGGTAAACTCAGACCAGATGGCTATTCTGTTTGAAAATGGAATTATACAGATCTGATTCTACAGTTTCTGCCATGGCCAAAAAAAACCTGTGTTCATAAGCAATACTGTAAAACTTCAGTGCATAAATATTCATGAAATTATTCACTGGGTAAAGGATTAAATAACCAGGGTCCATGCTTATAAAGCTTTTTAGTTGAGTCTGAATTCGTTCTCAAGCTTTTGATTGGTCAGATTTGAGTTCTCAAGCTTTTGATTGGTCAGATTTGAGCCAAAGGCTCAAATCTGACCAATCAAAAACTTGAGAACGAACTCAAGTTTTATAAGCATGGACCCAGATTTATGTAATTCTACACTTATTTTTAATGGTCGTTTAAGGCAGGATTTACTGTACATTGGCCATCCCATGATTAAAAAAACAACAACAATACCACAGCTAGGGCCTTACCTCCAATTTCATTTCCCTAGAATATTTATCAAGATAAATTTCTAACAGTTAATTATGATATCCTATTTTAAGAGCTGTATATAGGAGGCATAAACTTCTCTTATTCTCAGCCAAACCTTATCTAGTATATACACATAAGACTTGGCTCAGAGAGACAAATCTTTTATGAGTAACCCCATGGTAGGATTTGGCACAGAAATGTGACAAACACTTATGGCCCCAACATGTCTCTTATCTGGAGCACACCTATCTTTTACTCCCTTTTTGACAACAAGTAATCTTCTGTTGTTTCGAACGATTCTTCCTCTACTTCTTCCACAATCTCCTGCCCAAGACAAGAGGCAACAAAATTACAGCAAACCTTAGTGTACTCCTCTGGATACTTCCTAAAATGTGACACGTGGTCAGTGTCATCCCAACGCAAGCTTGCCACCTCAACTCCAAGGTTCCGTCGAAGTCTGATCATGTCCTCGATATCTTGATGCAAAATAATCTTGTCTGCTTTTGAATACAGAAACATCTGTGGCCATCTCGATGTGTGGTTTGCCATCATATCAAATAAGAAATGTTTGTCATCTTGCTTTGATCCAGGGTTAATAAAATACAGAATCCATGCGGAAAGTCCAGTGAGACACAGATAGATCATCATTCCTAAGATTACAAGGTATTTTGTTATGCCTCTTGCATTTATGGTTGTAGCATATGCCTTAGCCCCATTTATTAACCTTGCTTTCCCTGGAGCACTGTCGATTATGGCCCCATACACTTGCAATCGTTGATATCTGAAAGTACATAAAAAACCAATTTAACCCGTTTCTTTATAGATATGTCTTTTAATGCCTTTGCAAATAGAGATGACCCAGATCAAGTGGCTCTTGTAGGAGCTGTCTGATCAGGATCGGCCCTGGTTTCTTATGGAATTTTATATAGATTTGATTCTACAGTTTCTGCCATGGCCAAAAATCTTGTTCATTACAAGAGTTATAAGCCAATCAATATTCATGCTATGTATTATTTCTTACATGAATATTTATATACATGTAGTAACTCTCATCATGCTGTAAATAATGATGTCTGCTCAATCTTTGATATGGTGCATTTTTTTTTAACCCTTTCCCTGTTCTATGTTTATTCCAAATTTCGATACCTACTGAATATTCATGGACAAAGTATTTATAACAAAATATGGAAGGTGGAGTGAGTGAGTTGGGTTTTACGTCCGACCAACAGTATTTCAGTTATTTGCAGACGGCACCCGCATGAGACAAGTTATAGTGCTGCCTCACTGGAATACTCCTGCCGCAGGTACATGGCAAGGGCACCCCACCCAGTCACATTATTCTGACACCGGGCCGACCAGTCCTAGAACTACTCCTTTATTTATGGAAGGTGGAACATTGTAGCCATTTTGGAAACTAAAGAACCAGATCTATCAAATTCTAGTAGCAAACAGAGCAGACCCTGATCAGTTGGCTCCTCTAGGAGCCGTCTGGTCTGGGTCTACTCTGTTTGCAAATGCGTGAAAACACGTTTGTATGAGGGAAAGGGTTAAGCATGATTTGTTTCATGCTTTTGAGAAACTGAGAGTCAAAAAGCTTCTGGTTGGATCCTGATGTGAAACCTAGTTGTTTCACATTTCGTTTAGATCCAAACTGCTTACAATGCCAACCAGGTAACATTTGAAGAATAACAAGATGTGATTGTGAAACACTATGCTCCCTATATGAACTTTGACTTTGATGTATGACATTGACCTTAATAAGTCACCCCTAAAAATGTTCCCCTCCATAAGTTGCACATGCACGCCAAGTTTGAAGTATGTATGTTGAATGACGACAAAATTATTGTCAATCTAAATTTGACCCGTAATTTGACCTCAATATATGACCTTGACCTTAATAAGTCACCCCTAAAAATGTTCCCCTCTATAAGTTGCACATACACGATGTCATATAATATATATGTGTTGAATGGCGACAAAATAATTATTACCAATTTAAATTTGACCTTCACCTTAGTAAGTCAGCCCTAAAAATGCTTGCCTCCACAAGTTGCACATGCATCATGCATGCCAAGTTTGCGGTATGTATAATTTTTGTAACCATTGCACATAATGTGCAATGTTTACAAAAATTATCGCCAATGTTAAAGTTGGGAACAAACAATATACAGACAGAGCAAAAACAATATCCCCCCCCCCCACACACACACACCTCCACCCCCGGGCATAAAAAAGAGTTAATTCTTTAGCTGCTATAAACATTGTTGTCAGCTCAGATATGCGACTATCTGCTGCATTTTTTAATCATTATTCTCTTTCCTTGACTTTCTTGGAAACTGCTGTCCTAATGAGACAGGATACTAATTGCCATTTCATTCTTTCTGCAAAGGTTATCATTACAACCAATTATCAGGTTAAAGTATTCTGGATAAATTGAATATTTTACTCTTTACTCTGTGAATATTCATGTAAGAAATTATGACATTATAAATATTAATAAGAACAATTTTTAAATGATATAGTTACACATGAACTTTTGCCAAAGTATAAACTATATTCAATAAGCAAATGGAGCAGACCCTGCTCCTATAGGAGCCATCTGATCTGTGTCTACTCTGTTTGCAAAGGCGTAGAAAAGTGTATTTATGGAGGAAAGAGTCAAATCCTTTACTTGAAAAAGACACATATTAACATATTTGGAAACAAAGTAGACAAATGTAGCCGGGTAGAGATTATGGTGAAACTAGAGGTTTTTGTCACAAAAACGGATGTCTCCCCTCTAATAAAAACAATATGTAAAGGGAAATCACTAAAAATGTTCTGGACTTTATGATTGATACTTCCCCTCATTATGCGCTTTCCACACATTTTTCAAGAGAAAAATGATAACAGCTAATAACTCTAAAAATATTGACACCAGAGTTATGGCCCTTGTGCACAACACTTACTTTCATCATGCCCTCTCCATAAATGAAATGTCATTCCAATAGCATCAGTCGAACAGGAGTTATTGATCCGACAAAAAAATGTAACAAAGGGCAATAACTCCAAAAGTATTGAAGCCAGAGTTATGGCCCTTATTCATGACACATTCTCTCATCATGCTCTTTCCATGTATGAAGTTTCAATACAATGGCAAGAGCCATGTAGGAGTTATCATCTGGACAAGAAAGCGTTAAACAAATGTACAAGGGGCAATAACTCTCAATTTATTGAAGCTAGAGTTAAGGACCTTATGTATGACACTTTCTCTTATCATGATCTTTCCATGTATGAAGTTTCACTTAAATGGCATGTGCCATATAGGAGGAGTTATCATCCTGACAAAAAATTGTGATTTTTTAACAAAGGGCAATAACTCCAATATTAGTGAAACAAGAGTTATGGACCTTAAGCATGACACTTTCTCTTATCCTGATCTTTCCATGTATGAAGTTTCAATCCAATGGCATGAGCCATATAGGAGTTATCGTCCGGACAAAAAATTATGAAAAAACATTACAAGGGCAATAACTCCATTATTAGTGAAGCCAGAGTTATGGACCTTGTGTATGACACTTCCTCTTGTCATGATCTTTCCATATATGAAGTTTCAATCCAATGGCATGAGCCATATAGGAGTTATCGTCCGGACAAAAAATTGTGAATTTTTTTTACAAGGGCAATAACTCCATTATTAGTGAAGCCAGAGTTATGGACCTTGTGCATGACACTTCCTCTCATTATGCTCTTTCCATATATGAAGTTTCAATCAACTGGCATCAGGCATATTGAAGTTATCGTCCGGACAAAAAGTGTGACGGACAGACAGACAACTCTCACGAAAACAATATGTCTCCCCCATATAAATATGGGGGGAGACATATAATAAGTTGATAGGCTTTACTGTGTGGCTTGGTAGCTCAGTCGGTAGAGTGTTAGCATGGTAAGCCAGAGGCCCTGGGTTCGAGTCCCAGTCGAGTTACAAATTTTTCACCATGTTACATTTGGCGCCCAACGTAAGTAACCCATAAGGTGATTTATATGAAGATAATATGAATATTATATGAAGATAATGTCTAATAATAAGAAACTCGCGGAGTGTTCTTTGAGTAAGAATTCGGGACGAATTCTTGTGTAGAGGGGGTGTGTGTAGCCGGGTAGAGATTATGGTGAAATAAGTTGATAGGCTTTACTGTGTGGCTTGATAGCTCAGTCGGTAGAGTGTTGGCATGGTAAGCCAGAGGCCCTGGGTTCTAGTCCCAGTCGAGTCCCAACTTTTTCACCATGTTACATTTGGCGCCCCACCTTGGGCGCCAAATGTAACATGGTGAAAAAGTTGTGACTATAGGAGCAAATGCTCTATTTATCACAATGGTTTCACAAAGTGACTTTTACAGAGGCGTCAAAAGGAATCAATCTGAGGGAATGGGTTAACCTTTTACTTCATACAAATGCCTATGCAAACAGAATATAACAAGATCAGATGGCTCCTGTAGGAGCTGTCTGATCAAAGTCTGTTCTATTTGTTTATGAAATTATACAGATCTGATCCCTCAGTTTTGTCTTAAATCAAAAACTCATTTGAAAATATTACGTTAAAAAATTAAATTAACATATATTCATGGAGTGACCAATTTATGCATAAATGTCAATTAGGAAAAGGGTTAAATTTTCATTCCTGACCCACCTCTCATCGCCATTGGTTAGAACATCAACAATACTGTTGTACACATAGCTCCCATTGTTACTGAAGAGGTGGATGAAGATTGGATTCTCCGCAACAGAGTAGTCTTCAAGAAGATCCAGCACCTTGCAGGCAATGTCTTTCAACTTTGAGGACTGGAAGAAGGCAACATCTTTTGGGGCTGTGTATCTAATTGTAATGCACCTGTAAATACATGTATTCACAAATGTAAGTATGCCGTTTCATTCATCAACATTGTACAGTAAAACCTCTCTATAACCGCCATTAATTTGTGTTAATTAGTTGGTATTTAGAACAGGTGGCTACTTAAAGCAAGGTGGAAGTAAAGCAGAACGCTCCTATAGGAGTGTTCTGTTTTACTTTCACCTTGCTTTAAGCAGTCACCTGCCTTTAACACAAAATACGAGATTTAATTTAGTGGTCGTTATAGAGAGGTTTTACTGTATTCACAAATCTAAGTATGCTGTTTCCAACAGTGTATGTAGGGTACTAGTAACTACTAGTCAAAGGTCCAATCAGAGTCTGCAATGTAAGTAAATCATCAGAAATTACAAGCAAAGGCATAGATAAGAGGTATAAATTAACCCTTTACTATGTTGTAAAGGAATAATGACATCATGAATATAAATTACCTGAATTTTTTATAATGTTATCATGTACCAAGAAATTTTGGCAATGGCAGAAGCTGTCAAATCATTTGTATATCATACCATAAGAAAATAGAGCAGACTCTAATCAGATGGCTCCTGTAGGGTATTCTCTGTTTGCAAAGGCATAGAAAGGTATATTCATGGAATACATGCTTAAACATATGTTCAAAAATAACTTTTTTTTTCTCTCCAACAATTTTAAAAACCCTATGCTGTGACTATTCAAAGTGACAATTCTAATGTGGTCACAACATAAATTTGGTGGAGAATTAATGATTATAGTATTTGAAGTACACAGCTTAGCTATGGCTCTGGCTACATGTTGCAACAGTGTAGACCTAGATTAAATGACCCATTTCATTGATGCTTCTGACAGCTTTTTATACTGTTTGCAAACACAGTAAAACCTCCCTGCAACAACTTTTTTTTTTAACTCTGTACACTAAGTTGTTTTTTGGATCATTCTCAAGCATCTGATTGGTCAGATTCTGAGTGAGCTCAGATATTTGAGAATGACCTCAGTTGTTTCGATTCCCAAGATAAGAATGTCTCTCATTTTTTTGCAAAAATAAATCAATATAGTCAACGTGTCAAACAGTTTGGATCCTGATGAGAAGACGCATCTGGATACAAACTGTTTGCATAGATAATCACAGTTTTGTTGTTTTATATTCATGTTTATATGTACCATGGCAATGGACATGTCATGTTTATGCCAATAAAATATCTGTTCTGTTCTGTTGTTAGCGTGCAGGTAGTAACTTAATGCAGGATAAAGTCATACAGAAAGCTCTCATATAATTATTTTTAAATTACTTTCATGTCAAACTGAGCGATCATCTGTTTTTAACCCTTTAACTGATGAATTAATATTCCTGTAAATAGTAAGAATGACATCATGAATTTTTATTAGCTGAATTTTTATAATGGTACATGTGCACCGAATTATCTGGCCATGACAGAGACTGTAGACTTAGATTGATGTATCTCAAATAATTCCTTTAACCCTTTACTCCATCAATGTTCATGTAAGAAATAATGTCATCACATAAATATTAAGTAGATAATTCTTTAAACAGGTGCATGAACAAAGGAAATTTTGACTATGGCAAAAAGTAAATAATACAAATTTCATTTATAGTCCAATGATATTTAACATAAGCTATGTATAGCTTTTGACTGACTACTGTCTCTGCCATGGCCAGATATAAAGAATCAGGTCTATATAATTCCATAAGCAAACAGAGCAGCTCCTGATCAGACGGCTCCTACTGGGGTCGTCTGATCTGGGTCTGCTCTTGTTTGCAAAGGCATAAACAGTCATATTTAAGGAGGAAATGGTTAACATTTTACTTCATGTTTCTGGGAAGAAATAATTTCTATGAATATCAATTCACTGAATATATAATAGCGTTCATTTAGGATCACTATGTGCAAGGCTGCCCTCAGTAGAAAAATACTGCTCCCATTTGATTGAATGCAACTTAAACCCTTATCCTGCCATGCACCACTTGACTCGCATTTACAAACAGTAACTCCAAGTCTCATCTGGATCAAAGCTGTTTGACCTTCAGTCAATATTTTCTTAAAAGCTTGAATGAACCGGGAGTCGGTAAAAGCGCACCTTCACTAGCACATGCCTATAGTTCTTAACATAGGTGTTTGTCGTGTGCTACCCCACTACCCGGCCACACCCCCCCCCCCCCCTCCCGTCTGCAACTACACAGAAACATATTGAATATTGGCCAAAACAATCTCAAAAATGTCAAAACATTGTCAAAATACCATAAAATAATATTTAAAAGTGAACTAAAAAAATCTGAATTTTTTGTTCACATCATTGTAGTAGATAATAACAAGGTAGGTATCTCTGAGCACTGAAAATAGGCATGCAGTCACTACAGATGCCGTAACTTTGTCAAATTCCCATGTATTCTCAAAAACTATGCCTTATATATCGTGGAAGGGATGCCTCGACACATGGTATTAACGAAACCTCCACTGTACGACAAATTCATTGGAAGAAAGGCCTTTAATTCTCAATATAAGTTGGTCGGCTCCGATCTGATAGACTCGAAAGAACGTGGAGGTGTGTCTCATGCGGATAACCTCTAATATTATCGTTAATGTCATTCGCCTTTGCGAGCGTCTCGATGATCGTGACAATTTTATTGCGGCGTGAATTTCAACCGACAAAAAGGATTATTCTTACCATAATCAAGTAAATCTACATCATTTCGTTAAGGAAATATATTTAAAACAATGTTTATCACTGATATATTACAGCATTTGTTCGGTAACCGGCGAATATATGTAGTTTCACTCTAGAAAATGCGAGTTTCGGGTCTATCAGATCGGAGCCGACCAACTTATTTTGATAATTAAAGGCCTGTTTTCAAATGAATTTGTCGTACAATGGTGGTTTCGTTTGATTACATATTTCGAGGCATCCCTCCCACGAAATATAAGCCATAGTTTTGGAGAATACACGGGGAATTGACAAAGTTATGGCACTTTTAGTGGCCGCATGTCAATTTTCAGTGCTCAGAGATACCTACCTTGTTATTATATTAAATATTGATGTGAACTTTTTTTTTTCAGTTTACTTCAAAATTTCGTGTTATGGTATATTTTGACAATATTTTGGCATGTTTGAGATTATTTTGACCAATATCTTTCTGTGAGGTTGCAGAGGGGGGTAGCAGATGGGCGGGTAGGGGGTAGCACACGACAAACACCTGTGGTTCTTAAGTGGACTGAGTAGCTTAAGACTACTGGTATTTCTTTCCTTTTTAACAACCGAGGCATGGCCACACTATTCAGTTTTCAATACTTGTCATTAAAGAAGAAGAAGAATCTTAGATTTTAAGCAGAGATAATTTTTAACAGCAGAACATGGGTACCATAATATCTCCCCGTCTGTCTTAAACCATAGACTAAGACGAATCAGTATATGAGATTATAAATTAGCCCAAACGAATCTCAATTCTAATCAACTACAACCTTAGCTTAAAGGTTAAAAAGAAATAGGAAAATTCTATTCTATAGTTTAGCAGACTAACAGTTTTCAATGTGCACGACTTTGCATCGTGACACACTCGGAAATGACAAATGTCAACATGATACATACCCACTTTGATCATAAAATTGACCATATTTCGCTATATGCTTTTCCTGGCATCCGAGCCAACCTAATAGTATGATTACTGGTTCTTTTCTGTCCAGTGATACTGGCTGGTCCGGGTCTGAAACTGGCGAAGGAAACGTAATGTCGTACTCAAGATCATCGTCCTCCATCTTTCTCTTTCCTCTGAATCACTTCCGTTTTGTAACAATGAATCTCATTGGATAAGCGGTTTCGTTTCGATCAATCAGCACACATTTAACAATTCATGACAAAATGGCGGTCTAGCAACGAGGACGCCAATTTTGACAGCTATTTTCGTGAAATTTAAAGAAAATATTGCAGAAAATAACATATATCGTTCGACATCATAGTCTGTGATTTGGTGGTCATTACAAGAAACAAGGAAATTTCATTTACAATATAACATATGTTGACAAACTTTCTCCAGCTCCAAGGTGCCCGTTTTATTTTGAAGTGACAATTATTGATAGTTTATCGTAGATACTGCATTGGAAAATGAGTGCTAAACAGCAGACAGCCATTTCAAAGGTCATGTCAATCCTTCAAGAATGGGACAAAGGTGGAAAAGGGATGAGGAAAAAAATATTGGAGGACTTTATTGCCCAGAATCAAAACAAGACTGGACCAGAATTGGAACTTGAATTTGCTCAAGCAGCTAGCTTGTTTCTGACAAGGCTTACAGCTTGGTTGAGACTAACGTATCCTTATTATCTCATTTATAACTATGCATGTTCATTGCATTTCTGAATTTCATTGGTGACACAGAATATATCCTATTGCAGCTATTCCAAATACTTTAAAAAAAATGCCATTTGAGGGCTATATATACATGTGTGGTTACAGGATGATTAAAAAAAGACCAGAAAGCTATCAAAAATGTACAGCGTAGAGCCACCAGAATAGATAAGGGCATGTCCAGTCTTAATTACAGTCAACGCATGAGAGAATTAGGGATTCCAAGCCTGGAATACAGTAGAACAAGAGCTGACCTCATACAGACATACAAAATATTACATGGAATAGATAATGTTGATAAGGCGAGACTCTTCCCAATTCCCCCTGAATATTCGCAGAATATGTGTGGTAACTCTTTGAGGGTATATACTAAGCGCTCACACACTGAACTAAGAAGGACCACCTTCAGTCAGAGGGTCATAAAATTATGGAATAAACTTCCCAATAATATAGTACTGGCACCCTCGGTTAACTCCTTTAAACAACGATTAAATTCGAAATGGGTAGGGGGTCCGGACAAGTTCAGTCCAGACTGCTTAAACTGACAGAGGCACTTAAATATCAGTTTTTAAATTAGCTTGGGGTTTGGATAAGCCTACTCTAAACTGCTAATGCTGACAGATGGCTTCTAAAAAATTAGTTATATTAACTAATTATACTTAGTTTGATCGTCACGGATCATGCTTCCAACAGTATTGTGAGAAAAGCATTTATTGAGGATCAGTGGCCTTAAACATGTATATAAACTATAGTGAACAGCTGTCAGTATTAAATGATATTTTAACCTAATGTACATATAAAGATTTTTTAGCCTTAATAATATGTATACCAAAAACTTTCTCAAACTAATACTACATATATACAAAACCAATAAGTGCATGGCACTATCTTTCCAATTAGGGAAAACATAACTAATATTGCCTAAGAAACATATTGTTTATATGGACAAGTCCATATCTGGCAATTAACTATATGTGATATCGAGGGTTTGGTGCAAAACTATTCTAACTCCTTCACAAAGTGAAGGAGTTAGAATAGTTTTGCACCAAGCCCTCGATATGTTTCGCTTCGAAGCCATTTCCTCCTGGGATGTTTCGCACCACTTTTGAAACATTTCTGGGACAACAGTTTTATTTGTTATAAGGGCATTTTCCTTAGGATTTTAGATCTTAGAGTGGCTAATTAATATGATTATCACCACAAGCCAAGCTGAAAGGTGATGTTCAGTATCTTCCGCAGGACCACCTGATCTTGGTCTACTTTGTTTGCAAAGACGTAAAGGGTTAAACTATTTATACCTACATTAAGTACCACCTGACTATGAAGAAGTCTCTGTATAATTATGTCTCTGCATAGACGCATGAAACTCTTTTTTTGACACAGTGCAATATAATCAGCAAAGTTTCTTAATTTCTCAATGTTGGAAAGGTTGAGCGAATTGTAATAAAAATGATAAGGTTATTTTTGGATGATGAAGTGGTGAAATTTTCTAAATAATCCCAAGACTGGCTGTAGTGGGATCTAGAGATGTTCTGTAGGTAGAATAGATTTATTTGGATCCCCATTTATTAGCTATGTAATGAAGCAAGGCTTTTTGTGCAGTCCAACTCCAGACAAAAGAAGGTGAAAACTTTTGTTAGCATGAAAAAGTTGAAGAAACCTTTGTTTCTCATTACATGATTTCTTTATAATCGATATAATGTTGTTTAACTTTAAATTCGCCTTAACTGCAACATACAGATACATGATTGGCACAGCTCTGAATGAACAATTGAGTGCCATTTCAATATTTCTGTCAGCTTCAAGCGGGTAAGTTATTTGTCTATCTATGATTATCTGTATCTATCTTTTGATACTACCAACTCCTCTTTATCAGATTGTTATAGGCAGGGTAGTGCACATCAGAAATGTTAGCTTCTATAGGAGCATTCTGTTTTACTTTCACCTTGCTTTAAGCAACCACCTGCCCTAAATACCAACTAATTACCACAATTTAGTGGCCATTATAAAGAGGTTTTTACTGTACTCTTTTTAACCATGGGTCTGTACACTGTATATTGCAGAGTGCTGTTGAGTTCAGGGCAGAATATAAATCTCTAATATGTCATGGTCTGGAGTGTTTGCAAAGCACTGAAGACACTTTTTACTGTTAGATGACCTATAGATATGTGTTTTATTCATCACAGACACAAGTTCATGGCAGAATTTTTGGAGGTTGGTGGTGTGCTGACTTTGTTGGAGATTATTGGACTGAAGCAAGCTAAAGAGGTTGATAAGGCAGAGGCACTGAAAAATATTCACTATATTTCCAATGCGGGGAGGAAGTACAAAGAGCTGATATGTGAAAGTTATGGTTAGTTATATCACTAATATGTGATAGCCTTTGAGACTTCAAGCTAGGACTAATGCCAGCTTTAGCATACAGTAAATCCTGTCTACAGCAACCACACAAAATCTCTAATTTTGGGCTTTTAACCCTTTCCCTCATATAAACGTGATTTCACACATTTGCAAACAGAGTAGACCCTTCTGATCAGGGTCTGCTCTGTTTGCTAATGGAATTTGATAGATCTGCTTTTTTGCTTTCCAAAATGTCTACGATGTTCCATCTTCCATATATCTTTATAACTATTTTGTTAATGAATATTCAGTAGGTATTTAAATTTGTCCTCAATATAGAACAGGGAAAGCGTTAACCCATTCCCCCTTAGGCTATTTTTAGATCCAACCACTCTGAATGAATCTACCTAAAAGGAGTATTTACAAGAGAAAAGTAAAATTTTTGAATTTTGTAGCTTGAAACTATTGTGATAAATAGAGCATTTGCTCCTAAAGGAGCAAATGCTCAATTTTTCACAATGGTTTCAAGAAGTGGTTATTACAGAGGCATAGAAAGACATATTTATGGAGGAAAGGGTTAAGACAAGTGGTAGCTTAGTGCAGGATGAATGTTATGCAGAACGTTTCTAGAAAAGCTTTCTGCATTACTTTCATCCTGCATTAACACTTTGAATGCTGAATATTCAAAGAGGAATTATCCATCAATGTTTAACTATACTACTCATTCTGTTTTAAAAGCTTAAATTTGCTATAGGATTGTAAATGACAACACATTGCACACCCTGATTAGAGAGCTCCTTTCAGAGCCTTCTGTTCTGGGTCTACACTGTTTGCAAATTCCAGTCCACTTGTTTCCCACATTCAAAGACCTCCATGTTTATTCAATATGTGGTCCTTTTAGGTTTTTCATATTTTGCTGGAACAAATTGTGTTCAGGTAGTGTCGTAGCTTTTGTGTCAACATTGAAAGTGTAGTCTTTTTGATGTTTAAACTTTTTCATAACTTTTACTTCCAACAAACTACAAAAAATATGCACTATCACAAGGAGCTCATTCTCAACCCTTTATCTCATGAATATTCATGTACACATGATGACATCATGAATATTAATCAGCTGATTTTTATAATGGTATATCGTGAACACAAGATGTTTCAGCTGTTGCAGAAACTGTAGAATCAGCTCCATTTCCACTAGCAAACAGAACTAAAAGCAAAAGCATGAAAAAGTGTCTGTATCAGATAAAGGGTTAAATAAGTACAGATATTGCAATATTTTTTCCTCAGCATGCTAAAGGTTGCATATGATGACTTAACCCATTCTCTCATACGCCATTATTAGACATAACAGCTTTGAATAAGACTAGTGAAAAAGAGTAATTACTAGAGAAAAGGGAAATTTTAGAATTGTGTAGTTTTTAATCCATTGTGATAAATAGAGCATTTCTATTTGCACATGCAGTTTGATATCCATAACTACTAGTACATGTATGGTTTCAAAACGTGACTTTCAAAGAGGCGTCGGTAGGAGAGAATGGGTTAAAGCAAAACAAAAGTATTGCAAAAGGTTCTTGCGAGCGTTTTGCTTTAATTTTGTCCTGCATTAAGCTATCACCCAACCACCCAACAATAATTATTTTTCCCAGGTATTAGAGCGATAGCTGAGTGCCTGGCAAAGTCCAAGTCAGAAGAGACGCAGGATGCATGCCGGAACTTGTTGCTTTTACTAGCCCAAGGTAACCCCAAGTTTGAAGTCCAAGTCTACAAAGGACTCATTGCCCTTCTTCCCTGTAGTTCACCCAAGGCACAGCAGATGGCAGCACAGTCCTTGCGAGTGGTGCAGGTGAGTTGTATTGATGTATGGTTGTTCTTCTGATCTTTTCAGAATAACACAGTACAGGTACTCACTGTCATAGACATTGCCTTGGAAATATTGGTGGTATCATGCAAAATATTAATCATGGCAGTGACTTCATTGTCTTCAATTTTGACTATCAATCGTCATAGGGGTCCTGTAGTATCCATCTGATCAGGGTCTGCTCTGTTTGCATATGAAATAATATAGATATGACTTTACAGTTTCTGCAATGGTCACACATTTCTGTGTTCATGAGTTATAATAACAGTTAATCTAACTAATTTTCATGATTCATGATGTCACTTTTTTCACATGAAAAATCATGGAGTTAATCTTAGAAAAGCAGATGGATTTTTTGTGTAGGCCCAGATTAGCCACCATTTTCTTAATCCTTTACCCAATGAATATTCATGTAAGAAATATTATGTTTGATTATTAATTAGCTAAATTTTTGTAATGGCATATGAACAAGTGATATTTACTATTTAGTCAGGGCAATAACTGTAGAATCAGACCAAAATAATTCCATCAGCAAACAGACTCAAATCAGATTTGTCCTCTCTGATTGCAAAGGTGTTAACCCTTTATCCTATGAATATTCATGTAAGTAACAATAACATCATGAATACTAATTAGATAAATTCTTATAATTACACATGGGCACATGAATGTTTGGTAATAGTAGAAGATTTAGAATCATATCTATATTATTTCGTAAGCAAATAGAGGAGCCGTCTGACCTGGGTGTACTCTGTTTGCAAAGGCATCGAAAAGCGTATTTATGGGATAAAGGGTTAAAAGGCAGATCTATGGAGTAAATGGTTATTTCTGCATCAAATCAAGATCTGCGGTTTGATATCCATCACTACTAGTGTATGTAAGTACAATATTTTACCAATCAGTGTAGATCCAGATCAGTCTTAAATGCATGCACTGAAAAATTGGTTGATAAACTCCAAACATATCTTTTCTCATTGCTCAGCTCAAGCCATAGAAATATGTTATATTAATTCATGTTCATGAAACTGTGTATAATTTTGTACAGTTTTGCACATTTTTACAACATGTACATGTATTTTATAACACATACATTTTATTTTTCAGCCTATTGTGAAGAATGCCAACCCATCTATTGTTGAACCATTGCTGAACCTGTTAAAAACTCTGCATTTGGAGGTGCAATTTGAAGGTGAGCTGAAATGAACATTTAAATTTTCAGTCAGAAATTCTTGACTATGTTCAGTGTATATGCAACTGATAGGTCTTTGCAGACTGATCAAAGGGCTGAAAGTCACTTGAATTAATTCTGTATAGAAATCTACCATAAAAAAGACAATAGTGGCCTTTTAAATGACTAAAGACAGCTACATGTATATGCAAATCATGCAAAATTATGGACATGATGGATCAAGTATTGAATGACCTAGTGCACTTGAGCAAGTGTTGCATCACCTTGAAAATACACAAACAGCCATGATCCAGTTATTTTCTATTTAGACAGATTCACCCTTTTCCTCAAAGATACACTTTTTGACGCCTTTGCAAACAAAGTAAACCCAGATCATATGACTTCTGTTAGTATTGTCTGATCAAGGTCTGCTCTGTTTGCATATGGAATTGTATAGATCTGATTCTACAGTTTTTTGTCATAGTCAATGGTTACTGTACATACAGAGATTATATAAATTTCCTAAATGCAAAGCCAAATGGGGGTAAGCCATGATTGTATGAGTGGAGTAATGTTACCACAATTATCCTAAATGTTCATCTGAACAAATGTAGGCAAGCACTGCAGACCAAGATTAAACTACTGCAGAAAAAGTAATTTGATCAGGGTCTGCACTACTTCCTACTGCATTAGTTTCATTTGAAGTTATTAAAATGGTACAGAGTTGATAGAATTTAACAATTTACTCCCTAAATACACCTTTCTACACCTTTGCAAATAGAGTAGACCCAGACCAGACAGCTCCTATAGGAGCTGTCTGATCTGGGTCTGCTCTGTTTGCTTATGGTATAATATAGATCAAATTCTCTAGCTTCTGACTGAGACAAAATGTGCCTTGTTCATGTCATATTTAAACAATAATTAGGGCCCTGCATTGAAAATGCAGGAGCTGTCTGTCAACACTTTTGACGTGACGCAATAACTCAAACAGTACTTTAAACATTGGTTTTATATTAAGGGCATATGCTAAGTATCATCAGAGGAAGACACCTATAGTTTTTGGGTTGAATCAGATCACTATGTCTAGAGTTATCTGCCCTTGATTCATCAAAAATGCCATCAACTTTTGTCAACATATTTGATGTGACGCGATAACTCAAACAGTACTTCACATTTTTGTTTTCATATTAAGGATATATGCTAAGTATTATCAGAGGAAGACACCAATAACTTTTGGGTTGAATCAGCTCACTATGTCTGGAGTTATCTGCCTTTGATTGATTACAGGGCCCTCTCTGAGTCAGTTTTCTACTTTAATTAATATGCATGATGTCATAATTTGTTGCCTGAAGATACGTTGAGTTAGAGGTTAATACATGTATTCAGCTATATGAACCATGGAGCTGGTGGGGGAAATTGAGTGCCCTAATGCTTGGATAAATACAGAATATCTCTCAGTAACTCTGACATCATCAATGTTAAGAGGCATGTTTAGTACAAGGCATCTGATCAGGTTCTGCACTGTTTGTCACAACAGTCAGCACAATTAGAAATGCTCAGATCAGAGCCAAACATTATAGAACCTGATTAGATGCTGACTTTTAAACACAGCATGTGATCTGATTCTACAATGTATGCAAAGCCTAGAAATGGTTTTATGTAAGACATGTACATTTGTGTTATTTTCAGCCATTGAGCTGGTGAAGGAACTGATGGAGTATGAGGTGGGAGAGACATTGCTGACAGGCCTTGTTGGCCTGTTACGGCCAGCGAAAGAGGATGTCATACAGAGACCAGATCTCTTAGATGGTAAGGTAGTACTGTCTTGTCCCCCAGTTAATATCCATTGATAAGTTTAACCCTTTCCCAGTTTGAATATTCATGTAAGAAATAAACACATCATAAATATTTATTAGCTAAATTTTTATAATGGCATATGTACACAGGATATTGTGGTATTGATAGATCTATTATAATTTCATAAGCAAACAGAGCAGACCGAGATCAGACGGCTCCAACAGGATCTGTTTGCAAAGGCATGAAAAAGCACTTATATGAAGGCAAGGGTTTAAACCCAGGTTCAAACTAAAAATACAATAGAACCTGTCTTAAGCGACTTTGAATTGATTGAACACAGATATCTTAAAAAGCAGGTGGTTGCTTAATTTAGGGTAACCTTTGACCTGGATTAAGCTACCACCTGCCAAACAGATCCATGATTAGAACTATTTTTGATGGTCACTTAAGAAGGTTCTGCCCGATATAAATAGAACAATTTCTTGTATAAATTGAAATTTCAGACTACATATCTAACACTCAGATTGCATGTTTGTAAGATGTAGCATTATGTTTTTAAATATAAGTTTGAAATTTATTTCGGAGATCAAATATCAACCTAAATATATACGTTTATGTTATTTCTGTGAACAAAAGTTGCTGTGACTTTATCAGTTAAGACTTATGTTTAGATTTAGCCTTTTACCTGATAAATTATCAAATATTCATGTGAAAAAATTAATTAGCTGCAATTTATAATAACTGTCTCAACCCTTTACTTAATGAATATTCATGTAAGAAACTCACATCATGAATATATATTAGTTTAACTAAAGAAGCCATCTGAAGTGTGAGTTTGGCCAGGGCAGAAACTGTAGATTCAAATCTGTATTATTTCTTAAGCAAACAGAGCAGATTTGATCAGGTGGCTCATACAGGAGCTGTATTATCTAAGTCTACTCTGTTTAGCAAAGGCTTGAAAAGTTGTTTCTATGGACCAAAGAGTTCAATTATAAAAACAGTGCAAGTGTAGGAAGGCAATGGTTATTCTATTCTATTCTTGTATCTGTTGTAGATTGTGAGGTCCCAAAGATGAATGCCCCACTGCCAGTATTTGTACAGCAAGCTGCTGCCGCAAAGACCATTGGGTAGGTTGTACTGTTAAACCTCTCTTCAATGACAACTCTAATTCTGGTCTAATTCAGGGTTTTGAAGGTAGATAGTAGCTTAATCCAGCTTGACAGATATTATTGCTTTCACATCATGGATAATGATTTCACAAATTTATATAATAGCATATGAAAGCAGGGATGTTTTGTCATGGCAAAAACTGTAGAATCTGATTTATATACATGTAATTCCATAAGCAAGTAGAGCAGACCCTGATCAGATGACTCCTAAGAGCTATCTGATCTGGGTCTACCCTGTTTGCAAAGTTGTGAAAAGGCATATTTATGGTGTAAAGGGTTAAGCAGCCACCTGCTTTTGAAGACATCCATATTTATTCATTAAGTGATAATTACAGAGAGCTGCTTTCGTACCACCTTCTAGTCATTCAAAGCCAGGCCTTTTTTTCACTTGAAGGGGAAACAATTGCTACCCGCTTTTATATACCGTATCCGCAGGAATATAAGACACAGTTTTTTCCCCAGGTTTGGATACTCAATAAAAGATGGGTGCGTCATATACACAGAATTGCAGAAAAAAATATTATTCTCGAGTATAAATGAAATTTACCATGGCATCTATCAAATATTCTGATCCAAGTCTGCCATATTGTATCAAGTAGTGTAACTTTTGCTAAGGGTGCGTTTTATACATCTTTGCGATTTATCTTCGTTCGGATACGGTAGTAAAAATGGCCAATTAGGGGAAACAATCGTGTGCAGTTTGCCAATGGGGGGAAAAAACCCTGAGGTAAACCCAGTTTTAGGGGAAAACTATGGTTTTTTTAGGGAAATCGCGGATATCTGTTATATAGAGAAAAAAGCCCTGAAAGCTAAACTCATCTGTGTTTGAAATGAAAGTGTACAGTTCCTACAATATGATCAGGACCTGTCCCTCATCAGTAGATTTCATAGTCTGCTGCAAACGGTGGATACTCTGATTTGATGTCACATTCCTGTGTAGTAGCTAACATGGGTTTAAACTATTTTGAAATAGCCAAGTGTCCTGAAGCTGACTAAATAGTATGAACAAGTACATACTGTAAAACTTCTCTGCAATAGCCACTTGAGAGAAGTCTATTTTTGGGTGTTGAAGGCAGGTGATAGGTTAATGCAGGATGAAGATTACAAAGACTGCATTACTTTCATTCTTTGTTAAGCCTTTATTCTCCCAGAGACACCTTATGATGCCTTTCCAAACAGAGTAGACCCAGATGAGATGGCATATGTAGGAGCCATCTAATCAGAGTCTGCTCTGTTTGCTTATGAAATCAATGCTAAACATTCTTGTGTTCATATTTAAATGACATTTAAAAATTCATCTAATTAATATTCATTATTTTTACATAAATAATCATGGGGTAAAGGGTTAAGCAGTTATATGTTTTTAAGACACTCATATTTATTCATGATTTGGCCAACATGAAAAGGTTTTAGAGTTCTTTGGTCAAGGTGCTCCTAAAGTGCATACATGTTAGACGTACATACATGTTGGACAGTCTAAACCTTGACAAGCTATCACACCAGAGAAACGCTCACTGGCAAGGGTCTACATTGTTTGTCAAATTAAATGATAAAAAATTCAGGTGCTGATGATTGCCAAACAGTGTAGATTCTGATTAGACAGCACAATGTTGCTGATCATGGTCTACACTGAGTGTCCCTTTGCTTGTGATACTGGTCATTTTCATGTACATGTACTCATATTGGTGTCTTTTAGGAGATACAAATAATCCTCATTCTATTTTATTTCAGAATCTTGGCTAGAGACTCCAATGAAATAGCAGAAAAACTTATACAGGTAATCTTCATCAGTTTTGTTTACGTATTTACGGATATACGATAAATAAATCATTGTTTTTTACATTAATATTCTTGAGGTTATGGTTTAAGATATTATAGAGATACAGTCCTTTGGAAAAAAATGTAGCATGCACTTCTTCCATATTATTAACCTGAAATCCAATAGACTTCTGATATATTCCTTTGGAATGTACAATTGAACTTCGGTATCTCGAAGTTGGATAACTCGAACTTCAGGATAACTTGAAGCTAAAGTTCTGTCCTTTCAAAATTTACAATACTGAATTGTTCTAAAATGTATCACTACAAATACATGTATCTGGAAACACATGTGACAGTTTAATGCATGTCGAAAGTAATAATGAAAACTCCTACAGGAGCTTTCAGCATTACTTCAGACCAGCATTAAGATGTGAACTTGAGAAATTGTTCAGATTTTAAATCGGATCACTGAAACTCTTTTTATCTTGAATATATTTGCATGGTCCCTTGAAGTTTGAGATATCAAAGTTCAACTGTAGATGTAAAGTAAAGTAAGTAAAGTACCTAGTTATAGTCTACTTTCAGTCCGAATGACCGTTCAGCCGACTGTACATTTACTCCCCTGGTCATTGAGTCATTCGCCTACAATATTGAGCACTGCTAACATATGATGCAATCATACAGCCGCAGTACCGGCTAGCGACCCTCACAAGTACCCATTTTAACCCCTGGGTGGAGAGGAGGTGCGGGTTGGAGACACTGAAAAGCATCTCTGAAATTTCCAGGAGGGACCGGGATTTGAACTCCGGACCTCCGGATTAGTAGTCAAGCGCGTTACCACTAGATCACCGCACACCACAAAGATGTAAATGTGTTATGGATTTATGATCTCTTAGCAAAATGGCGTCTGTTAGGCAATTATAATGAGTTTTTGTTTTGTTTTGTCTTGCAGTTAAGAGTTGTTCATAACCTCATGTTCGCTATGGGTAACCTAGACTATGCTGACAGCCAGAGGCAAGCAAGCATATCATTGGAGGTAAGAGTGTTTAATACGTGGGAATCTGTGATTGATTTTCTGTTTTTTAAAGAACTTCATAAAGTAATGCCTCATTTATTCTGATGGATAACAAATTTTCATTTCAGTGTTTTAAACAAAGTATTTTCGATATAATGAATTAATATTACATTCAGTGCATTTAACCCTTTACTCCATTTCAATGTCTTTGCAAACAGAGTAGAACCAGATCAGGTTGTTCAAATTATTTCTTACATGAATATTCATGGGTAAAGGTTAAAATATTAATTCTTATCCCAGATAATCTACTACCTTCAGCATTTTTATGTCCCCAAACTTGCTTGCATATAGTAATAGAATTGTCCATGTCTTATCAAACGTGTCTTACCCCTGTGGTTCAATTTAGTTTAAATATCGGTCTTGGAGACAGGTGGCAGCTTAATGCATGGTGAAAGTCTCCTCTATGAGCTTGCTGCATGACTTTAACTGTGCATTAAGCACCTACCTAAAAGTATCTAAATTCTACTCTACTAGAATTCTGGTTAAGAGGGGTTTTATTGTAACGGCATATGAACACAGGCATTTTTGGCAAAGACAGAATCTATACTATTTCATAAGCAAACAGAGCAGACCCTGATCAAACAACTCCTACAGGAGTCATCTGATGTAAGTCTGTCATGTTTGCAAAGGTGTAAAATGTGTACTTATGGAGTAATGGGTTAACAAAGATTCTTTAGTGTTAATCTCTTGATTTATTTTTTGACGTAGAACTATATATTTACTGAATACATTCATATTTTCCCTATTTTTTCCTTTCAGTACTTATGTCGAACTTTCCCAATAGTTGATGACCATGTAAGGGACGCAATGGGAGATAATTTGTATGATCTGTTTATGGTGAGTAGCAAACTTTATGATCAGCTAGAATAATGACTACACAGCTTAGAGATGGCTCAGTGATGATTCACATAGCCTGATGCAATGATTTCCATTTCAACATTCTAACAAGTCACAAAAATTTAATGGATTAATTAACCCTTCGCTTGCTGAATTTTAAAACACATTTCTTCGGCTTTACCTGTTCCCTGTGGTGGAATTACATATATCTTCACTGTCTACAAGTATTTCGCTGTGCAATCACTGCTGTGGAGTGCACTGGTTGCACAATCAATTTGTAAATAGTGCAGACCCTGTGGGTCTTCACTATTTACAGGTAGGTATATTGATGCGAATAGCAAGCGAATGGTTAATGATACATGTAATTATCTATTAATGTAGTTGACTATAAAGTATTGAAATCTGCAGCATGATATATGGAGAACTGAATGAATAGAAGTTTCTATATTTGTAAAAATGAAGTGCATCTTTGGTAAATTTGTCTTCATCATCAAAATAGAAATCTCTGCAAAGCTTTATGTATACATGTATAACATCCATCATGCTTTAAAAAGCTGCTGCTATTAAGGACCCTGATTTTATACACTAAGTAGTTATTTAACCCTTTCTTTCATGTAAAACTGTTTTTCATGCTTTTACAGAGTAGTCCCACATCAAGCGGCTCCTGTAAGAGCCATCTAATCAGGGTCTGTCCTGTTTGCTCATGGATTAATATAAACCTGATTATATGTTCTGCTTTGGCAAAATAATCATGGGTTTCATGTGCTATTATAAATGTTCATGCAGTTAATATTGATGATATCATTATGTTTTACATGAATATTCATGGAAAAAAGGGTTAGACCCTGATTTTATTCACTAAGTGTTTGTTTTAAAGTGGTTCTTCAGATAGATATAAATTTTCAGGAGCTTATGTTAGATTTTTACGCTTTCCTGTATTTCAGTCAAATCCAGAGACACTGTACTTAAACATGAACCATGTACAGGCTGATGTCCTCATTTCCAACAAGCTAAACATTCCAAAATGTAAGTTTGAAATCCCTACCACATATGAATGTGTATTGTGTTTGTTCATATTGTTGTGGGCTGACTCAAGGCTTCCAGGACCTACTGTGCTTTTCACTCAATTTCATCACTCAGTATGAATCAAGACTTCTTTTTGGTCAAATTGAGAGCACATTTCAATCACTTGTATTATAATCATTTTATAGGAACTCTGTGCCCGAGTTTCCCTTGAATTCACCTTCAAATAAAGAATTAAAACTTAAAAAAACAATGTTTACTCATTGTAAACATCTTCATTTCTAATTGCACATGGCTCTAATTGCACATGTCATACATTAAATGTATCATTTATTTTCATATCAGTATGCAAATCACATCAACTAAGAAATGGTACGTTCCACTCTTCATTTATGTACATGTGCATTGCATACATGAGCATTGCCTTATGCGGCATCCAATTGCAAAGAAACAGCTATAGTAAAACATGTTTGGTGTTTTCTTCCTTGTTACTGCATAGAAAGGGATACTTATTGTGAGAGGTTCTAAAAAGCGATGCAATCTAATGAGGTAGGCTTAAGTTTAATCTGTCTGGAAATAAAAAAAAAATCTCAATTCAAATCGAGTGACAAGAAACAAAAAGTGAAAAGCACAGTTCATGTTTAATGAAGTGATAAGATGAAAATATAAAAGCATTTGTTGTATTGTTTTGACTTACAGTAAAACCTGTATACAGCAATAGTCCAAAATGAGTCTTATTCTAGGTTTTTAGGACAGATGGTAATTTAATGGAGAATGAAAGTTATGCAGAAAGATCTTTTAGGAATCTGCTTTACTTTTAGTCCAGCATTAATCAACCACCTGCCCTTATACACCTCCATGTTTATTCATCATACCGCTTTGGGCAAGTACTACTGTTTTGTACATTAATATGATTCAATTTATCCCTTTATGGGATAGAGATGCCTTTTGATGTTTTTGCAAACAGATCAGATGTCTGATCAGAGTGCTCAAATAAACATGTTTTCATGCATTTGCAAACAGAGTAGACCCAGATCAGACTGCTCCTATAGGAGCCGTCTGATCAGGGTCTACTCTGTTTGCTAAAGAAATTTGATAGCTCTGTTTCTTTAGTTTCTAAAATGGCTATATAATGTTCCACCTTCCATATCTCATTATAACTATTTTCACCATGAATATTCAGGTATTGAAATTTGGAGAAAACATAGAAAGGAAAAGGTTAATGAATTATATAGCATTGATACAGTTTCAGCAATGGCGAAAACATACTTTGTTCATAAACAGTTATACAAATTCATTTAATAAATATTCATGATTTCATTTATTCTTACATGAATATTCATCAGTTAAAGGGTTTAAAACCCCAGTGGCAAGTAATTGACATGTGTAACTTTAATTGAAAGTTCTGTGTTATTAAGCATCTATAAACTTCCTCATGACTCTCCTCAGCATTTATCGTTAACCCTTTACTCCATGAATATTCATGTAATAAACAATGATGTCATGAATATTGATAAGATGAATTTTTAAAAAGGCATATTAAAACAAGAAAATTTTGTCCTGGAAACGCTGTAGAATCAGATCTGTGTTATTCAATAAGCAAACAGAGCAGACCCTGATCAGATAGCTCCTGCGGGAGACCTCTGATCTGCATCTACTCTGTTTGCAAAGGTGCAAAAAGTGCTTATCTATGGAGTAAAGGGTTAATACTTTTAAACAATTTGAAAATTATCAATAGTTCATTATGATATAAATAAATTTTGCATTGTCTTTATGATTTTTTTTATAAATATTCATGGTGTCATTATTTCCTGCATGAATATTCATGTGGTAAATGGATCAGCAATGTGCTTTTCATATTTTCAGTGGTTGAGAGGGTAGAATGAACAAAAATCAACATTTCCTCATGGATATCTGTTGTCCTCCACATCGTTAGAGTGAAATAAGGAAATGGTTCCCACCCACCAGTATTGGACGTTTCATCGATGTTTACAGCAAGAATCATTAATTCTTTATACAGTAAAACCTCGATAATCAGAACTTTGAATAAAATAGAATTGAGAACTTTTATGGAAAGTGGCTGCATGATGCAGGGTGAAATGTTACTTTTTGACTTTTTTTTTCTTGAAAGAAAGTGTCTTGAAATAATTTAACCCTTTACTCCATAAATATGCCCGTCTGCACCTTTGCAAATAGAGTAGACCCAGATCAGACAGCTCCTGTAGGAGCCGTCTGATTAGGGCCTGCTCTGTTTGCTTATGATGTAATATAAATATGATTCTACAGTTTCTGCCATGGCCAAAGGTTACTGTGTGCATGTGCTATTATAACAATTAATTTGTGATGTCATCAATTCTTACATAAATATTCATGGTGTAAAGGGTTAAGAAATATAAACGTATATTTGAAATAGCCTAATTTTATACTGCAGCTATGTTAACTCTTTCATTATTAGTGAATTTGTTATTAGCTTTGCTAACAGTATGGATCCATATGAGATGCAGAGTAACTTGGCATCTCATCAGGATCCTAACTGTTTATACTATGATTATGGATTTTGGAACAAAACAAGAAGAAAAGAAAAGAAAAATTCTGGCATCTAACAAATTATATGGAACACAATACATGGCAGCAAAAGTGTTTGAGAGTTACTACAGTCCGGCCTTGCTTTTTGTTTTTCATTTTGTCTTGGTCATGAGCATCTTCTGTTGCTGCCAGCTGAGGAATTCATATTCTATGGAATGTGTTTATTTTTGGTGAGTTAAATGACAAAGTTAATTAGACAGTTAACATTATTTGAACCCATTCCCTGATAGAGACGTCTTTGCAAAAAGAGTGCACCCAAATCAGATGGATCCCATAGCAGGAGCCAACCGTTCAGGGTCTTCTCTGTTTTCCTGTGGGATAATATAGATCTAGTTCTTCAGATTCTGCTGTTGCCAAGCATTCCTTTGTTCATTGGCCATACATGAGTTTCCGTTGATGAATATTCATTATACATGTATAATGAATTCTTGTATAAATATTCATGAGAGAAAGAGTTCACTACTAATTCTGATATCCAACAAATTAGTTTTCACAATAGCAGAGATTGCACCTTCTGAGTTCTGCTGAGTGTAGGCAAAGAAAAGCTGCTACATCTGATCAGGGTCTACACAGCCGAGATTGTCATCTTTGATGATGAAAAATGCTGCATAATGTCAGTGTAGGCAATGATCAGATCCTGCATCTCTGACATTGCATTTGAAGGTACTGTTTTATCATTGATCAAGCTTAAACCTTTCTCTGTTCAATATTCATGTAAGAAATAATGATATCATGAATATTAAATAGATTTTATAATGACATATCAACACAAGACATTTTAGCTCAGATAGAAACTGTAGAATCAGATCTTTATTATACCATAAGCAAACAGAGCAGAGCCTGATCAGACAGCTCCTACATGAGCCGTCTGATCTCGGTCTACTCTGTTTGCAAAAGTATGATAAAACATTTGTATGAAGGAAAGGTAAACCTTTTGTATGCTAAGCAAAAATTTGTCTTTTAATTCCCTCTCTTTCATATTCAGAATACATGTACATAGTTTACAGACCATTGCTTCATATGTATAATTTCACTACTAAAGTGCAGTTTCGACCAGTTTGGATCCTGATGAGATGCTGAACTACTCTGCGTCTCATATGGATTCAGATTGTTTGCAAAGATAATCACATATTTGCTCATAGCTTGCTTTATGCCTCAGTCACATTTGCCATGGCGCCCATACGGTTCTAAAATTTAGCATTTATATAGCCGCGAATTTCTACGGCCATATTGTGCAGTGGTCACATGTTATAGCCACCGCATGGTGTATTTTGAAATTTGTGAAGACAGAAAATCTACTGTTGCCATAGGGCATGTGAATACCCATGGTCACAGTATGGCGTTTGTCCAAGTCTGGCACTATCGCTACACCCTGTGGTTGCTACATGCATTTTTTTCTTGTTAAAAGCTATGGTGGCCGTAGAAATTAGAACTCCTTGCTCAAATTCCATGGTGTCACTTACTGCCAGTAAAAATAGAGATATGCTCATGGTGGCTGTGCGGGCTCTGCTGGTTTTCTACAGCAGCCATAGAGTAAATGTGACTGGGATTAAATGGTTCGTAAATTTCAAGATCATAAAATAATGTATCTAAAGACACTCTACATCAGTTTCAACCCTCTAGTGTAACTTGTGGGTCATATTTTAAATAGTTTGCAAATCATTGTTTGTTTTTATCTGTGATATGTTGTATGAATGAACAGGATTCATTAAACATTTAAAGTTGAAATGGAGTGGCTTATTATTTTTAATCTCAGACATCAGAAACCCGGAAATACTGTAGTATCTACCCCAAATATCAGGAAACACTCCCCCCCCCCCCACACACACACTGCCAGTTTGTAAAGCTAAATACAGTAGACCCCTCTAAAGTGACCATTGAGCAGGGATATAATTCTGGCTGGTGGTAGCTTAATGCAGGATGAAAGTTCTGCAGAAAGCTCCCAAAGGAACTTTCTGCATTATTTTTGTCCTTCATTAAGCAACAACTTGCTCTAATAAACCCCCCATATGCTTTCATTTAAATGGTAGCTATAGATGGGTGTCACTGTAAGTCAATACAGCACTGTTTGATTTCAACTTTAACCCTTTCCCTGTTCTATCTTTATTCCAAATTTCAATACCTACTGAGTACTGAATATTCATGAACAAAATAGTAATAATGAAATATGGAAGGTGGAACATTGTAATTGTAGCCATTTTAGAAAGTAAAGTAACAGATCTATCAAATTCTATTTGCAAACAGAGCAGACCCTGATCAGACGGCTCCTACTGTGCAAATGCGTGAAAAAGCATTCATATGAGGGAAAGGGCTAAATAACTAATGGAGTTTCTTAACCCTTTCCTTTATAAATACCCCTTTCTACCTCTTTGCAAACAGAGTAGACCCAGATCAGACGGCTCCTATAGGAGCTGTCTGACCAGGGTTTACTCTGTTTGCTCATGATATAATACATACCTAATTCTGCAGTTTCTGCCATGGCCAAAAACTCCTGTGTCAATGCGCTATTATAACAATCTAATTAATATGCATGACATCATTATTTATTACATGAATGTTCATGGAGTAAAGAGTTAGGTTTGTGTAGCTGAATATGTAGGTTAATTACTGTTATGTTACATGTCATGGCTACATGCAAAACTATTTGTTAATACTCCTTTAATGTAAAAAAGCACTTGATTTTCTCTTTAAAGAGTAAGTCCCAACAATGAACGCATATTTTTGATAATGTCATAAAACTTGGTATTTGTTATGTTCAATCATGAAGATTGTAAATTTGAACTTGTATCGAAAAATGCCCGTGATACAAAAACGTCTTCATTGATACTTATAATTTTTGTTCTACAATATATTATAGGCCTTGGTTGAACAATTAATGAAACTAAAATGCAAGCCAAATAAATACTAACACAATGCAGAATACATCGGGTCTTTGATATCAAACATGTCTTCGGTGTTTATTCAACTGGTTTTCTTGCTACATACTTCTTTTCAGCATATAAACGAATGATTTATGTAATTGTTAGGCATTTCTAAAACACGTTGCAAGTGATAATCTCTACTTTAAAGTGATATTCTGTAGTTGCAATGCATTTTAAAAATTACTTAAATCATTTGTTTATACATGTTTGCTGAAAGAAGTATATTGCAAGAAAACTGATCAAATAAATGCTGAAGACAACAAAACTTTCATCATGTGTTTAACCCTTTCCCTGTTCTGTATTTAGGCAAAATTTCAATACCTACTGAATATTCAATTCCCAATATAGTTTTAAAGAAATATGGAAGGTGGAAAATTGTAGACAATTTAGAAAGCAAGGAAATAGATCTATCAAATTCTATTAGCAAACAGCAGACCCTCATCAGACAGCTCCTCTAGGAGCCATCTGATCTGGGTCTACTCTGTTTGCAAATGTGTGAAAACACGTGACGTCTATATGAGGGAAAGGATTAATATAAAAATGCTTATGTTATTGGCTGATGTATAAGTATTTATTCAGGTTGTATTATAGTTTCATAACATCAATATAGGCGGACAATATTTTGTATCTACAAAACTGGTTTATTTTGTATCACAGGAGCATTATTGGATATAAGTTCAAATTGGCAATCTTCATAAGAATTGTCATGAATTGAACATAACCAACAATTTGTAACCATACTAGCGGTGAATCCATAACTTACTTTGCAAACAAACTGTTTGTCACTCAAGGTTTTTAGATTTAACTCATTCCCTCCTAGGCTATTTTTAGACCAAACCTCTTTGAATGTATCTACCAAAAAGGAGCATTAACTAAAGGAAAGGAACAATTTAGAATTTTGTAGTTTGAAACCATTGTGATAAATAGAGCATTTGCTCCTATAGGAGCAAATGCTCTATTTATCACAATGGTTTCATAAAGTGACTTTTATAGATGCGCAAAAATGCGTCACTAGGGGATAATGTTTTAAAACTGGAGTAGACAAAAATGTTTTGCTGATAAAATTGATCAGCAGACTAGAGGTTAATGATATAACAGGGTCTGAAAGAACAAAAAATACATATATGTATAAAAACAGAACCTTTAATATCATGTTCATCTTTACATAGTAGAAACAAGCATATGCACTGGGTACATACTGCTACAGAAAGCATACAATTATGGTACGATGATTTCAGAACCTACAGTAGTAAATATGCACAGTACAGAAAAACCCCTCTAATGCGACCAGCAAAAAGGGGCATAATTCACAGTGGCAAAGGTATATAGGAGCTTTCTGCATAACTATCATCCTGCATTAAGCAAACACCTGCTTATGAAAACTGCCATTTTTGTTAAGTGGTCGCATTAGAGGGGTTTTGCTGTATTCCATCCAATCCAATTTGATAAACTATTTACCCTAACATCCAATCTTCCTATCCACTAGTCAGTCAAGCTGAATAGGTCAATTTAGCACCATTTTGATAACTTTATGTTACACTAACAGAGAAGACCCTGATCAAACTTCAATACCTTCTGAATATTTATGGACAAAATAGATACAATGAAATATGGAAAGTGTTTATAAGAAGGAAAGGGTTAAACTATCAAGTTTGTTTGTCTGAACATTTAGGATAATTAAAGGTACATGTATTCAAATATAGCTGGCATCAATGACACTTGGACATTGTTATACATGTGTATTGCTCTAGTATTTGTTCAAGGTCTGCATGGTAAAATACACTAAAGCTATGATGCCAGACAATACTGTTCTATTTCAATGCAGTGGCTGATCTAAGTATTAAGTGTGATCTATCAGACAAACTTGGGCAAGTAGTGCAGACCCAGAACAAACTTCTACCGAAGAGCAGTTTGATAAGACTACTGATATTTGCTACTATGCAAGTCTAATTCACAAAATAGTACCATGTTAACTTATTTAGCTTTACAAATTGGTGGTAAGGGGTGATTGGATGTTCACATATTTAGAGTAAACTGTATATTGATATCAATATTTAATATAAGAACCATTTGGGCATATACATGTATACAGGTAGTAAAATCTGATTTCAGCAAACCACTTCCCGAATAAAGAGAGGAGCCTAAAAAGCAGATGGTTCTTCAATGCAGCTTGAAAGTAATGTAGAAAGCCTCCAAATGAACATTCTGTCTTACTTTTATCCTGCAGTATGGTACCATCTGTCTTAAAGCCATAGGCTTACAAAACTGGTTTTACAGTACTTAGTGTTTCATGTTCCAATTCTGTGAAGAAGTGCAACACCATATATTTTAGCCATATTTTGGGATTTCTGTACAAAAGTCACTCTTTGTATTTTTTTCATACAATATTTCTTGAAAAACTTCAGTAATTTTAAAACAGCCTGTGTTTAAAAGAGTGAGTCAACAGAAAAACGGATGTTTTCATTCACCCATGTAAGGTAATGATAATACCAGTTAAGCGCACATTAGCCCTTTGTTTGCTAAATCCAGTAGAAAAAAATAATGGATTGTAATTTTAATTGAACTTGATTTCAATCCAAAACAGTTGGAAAAAGCACAGATAGACAAAGCAAGAGAAGAATTACTTGAAAGATAGACAAGAAATAGCAATGTCTTAGGCAAACATTTACAAATTTGACTGTAAACATAGAAAAGATAGCACTTTCACTAAAAAAACACATACATGTAAAGTAGAACCCCTCTAAAGGGATCAATATGAATGAATAAATATGGGTGTCTTTAGAATCAGGTGACTGCTTAATGCAGGATGAAAGTAATGCAGAAAACTCCTCTAGGATCTTCCTGTATAACTTTTATCCTGCATTAAGCTACCACCTGCCTCAACTACCCGAAATAAGACCTTTTTTGAAGATCGCATCAGATAGGTTTTCATGTATTTACAATTTAATAATCTTAAGTTGTCAAATTGAATAGAACTGTTATAAATTCTTCTCAAACAGTGAACAAAACAGATTAACTAAATAATGAAAATATGTACAGCATAATCATAATATAATGAAAGACATAGAAGCTAAATATGGTCAACATATAGGAAAAGGGTCATTCTGCCATTTGAAAACAGTACAGTAAAACCTCTCTATAACGGCCACTAAATTGTGTTAATTAGTTGGTATTTTGGGCAGGTGGCAGCTTAAAGCAAGGTGAAAGTAAAACAGAACGCTCCTATAGGAGTGTTCTGTTTTACTTTCACCTTGCTTTAAGCAGCCACCTGTCTTTAACACAAAATACTTGATGTAATTTGGTGGCCGTTATAGAAAGGTTTTACTGTATATCCCAGGTCAGCTGCCAAATGGTATTCGAAATGCTGCAGCTCATTTGGATCCATACTGTTTAAAAAGGGTGAAGCGCCCCTTTTCCAGTGATGCTGACCATGTATACATATTATCACAAGTTATGTAGTATTGTAAGTCTTAACCCTTTCCCTCATATTAAAGCCTTTTCACAGAGTAGACCCAGATCAGATGGCTCCTATAGTAGCCATCTGGTCAGAGTCTGTCCTGTTTACTTTTCAACTAATAAATATTCATGATGTCCTTTTATAAATAAATATTCAACAGGGAACGGGTGAAAGCAACATGTTACAAAGAAGCTTGATAGACATTCTATTTCATTCTCGTCCATCTTTATAGCAAAAATATACATGTACCACTATACATTAACCCTTTACTTCATGAATATTCATGTAAGAAATAATGACATCATGAATATTAAATCGGATTTTTTTATAATGGCATGGAAACTTTGGCCAAGCCAGAAACTGTAGAATCAAATCTATATTTGCAAACAGAGCAGACCCTGATTAGATAGATCCTACATGAGCTGTCCGACTTGTCTACTCTGTTTAAAAATGCTTAAACCTTTTCCATTATATAAACACTTTTCCCCACCATTGCAAAGAGAGTATACCCAGATCAGATAGCTCCTGTGGGAGCCGTTTGATCATGGTCTGCTCTGTTTGCTTATGACATGATATAGATCTGGTTCTACAATTTTTTTCAAAGCCAATGATTCCCTTCAGAGTTTTCCCTTATAAAAAATCATAATTATATTCATACATACATTATTTCTGTCATAAATATTCATGGAGTTAATACAATGACTATTCCAATTCAAGTAAAGCATTCAAAGGGAGAAAGGATTTTGAGGTCATGTATCAGAAACAAAACACTGACCATCACACTGACCCATGTTTGCTTTTTCAGATTGGCATAATTATGTACACATGAATTTTTGGAATTGGTAGAAATGTAGAGTCAGATCTATTAGAGTTTCATTATGAAACAAACAGCTTAGCAAACAGAGCAGACCCTGATCAGATGGCTCATATAGGAGACGTCTGATCTGGGTCTACCGTTTGATAAGGCTTGAAAAATGTTAAACCGATTACCTCATAGAGACTTCTTTGAATACAGAGAAAACCCAGATCAGACGACTCCTATAGGAGCCCTTTGATGAGGGTCTGCTCTGTTTGCTTTAATATGTAATAATATAAATTTAATTCTGCACTTTCTGCCATTGCAATCGGCCATTATATAAATTCATCTAATTAATAATCATAGTCATTATTTCCTACATGAATATTCATGAGGTAACGGGTTAAGGTAAAATGAGCATTTTGACCTTCATTAACCCTTTAATATCCTGCTAACGACAACTTAACTGACATTTGCAAACAGCTTGAATCCAGATAAGGCTCTGAGTAACTCAGTCTCAACAATGAGTCAGAAGTTTGTGAAAAATTAACATATCTGAGATTAAGCTGATGCAATTTTTATAGCAAGCAAAACCTGAAAACTATGCCCTTTGAAATTTCCAACAAAGATCCAGATAAGATGCATAAATTAAAACATTTTCAATCAGTTCTTTATTTCTCCATCAAATCCTATGTTGTGACCATTCTTTAGAATTGTGGTCACAACATAGGGTTTGGTGGAGAAATGATGATTTTCATATTTGATTATGCACCCTTTATCTGTTGCTCTGTCCAACAAACAACCCATGAAGAGTAATTTCTCTACAGTGATCATGATATATCGAAAAAAAAAGTTGATTTGTAGAGGTGTTTACATTCATAGTTGAGTCACTAAATGGGAAAAGGGGCACTAAGACAGTGTAGAACAAGATCAGCAATAACAAATGTAAATGCCATAATTATCTGATCAGGATCTACACTGTCTACTGTAGTATTTGACAAAATAGTCAAATAAAATAGAAACTTGATCAGGCCAACTTGGCTGGTCTGAATACTGCACCTTTTTTTCAATATCAAAGTACACTCTTTTCAGCGACTTGACCATTAACATGCTTTATAATAGCATACTTGCATCGATGAAAAATGACTTCTTACTTTGAAGCAGTATCTTTTCTTCTTTTTTTTTTTTAACCCTTTCCCTGTTCAATGTTTATTCTAATTTCAATACCTACATTCATGGAAAAAATAGTCATAATGATAAATGGAAGGTGGAAAATTGTAACCATTTTAGAAAGTAAAGAAAAAGATTTTTCAAATTCCATTAGCAAACAGAGCAGACCCAGATCAGACGGCTCCTATAGGAGCCGTCTGATCTGGGTCTACTCTTGTTTGCAAATGCCTGAAAACATGGTTGTATGAAGGAAAGGGTTAAAAGATGTAATCAGAATGACAAACTCTTTTTACACCTGTACAGAGTCGACTCAGATCAGAAAGCTCCTGTATGATCAGGGTGTGCTGTTTGCTTATGGGACTACAGTAAAATCCCTCTAAACCAGGACTCTAGTAGAGAAGAATTTAGATACTTTTAGGCAGGTGGCTGCCTACTGCAGGGTGAAAGTCATGCAAAAAGCTCCAAGAGGTGCTTTCTGCATGACTTTCACCCTGCATTTAAGCTGCCATCTGTCTCCAAGATCGATATTTATACCAATTTGAACGTCTGGTTTAGAGGGCTTTTACTGTCGTTTCTATTGTTTCTGTCATTGCCAAATTTTGCTTGTTCAGGTATCATTGTAAAACTTCAGTCAATGGATATTCTTGATAGATTCTTGCATAAGATCATGGGTTAAAAGGTCAGCAACTGTATTTGAAAAGCAGCAACTAGGGTTTGGATTATTTACAGTGATAGTGGACTAGATTACAATGCTTACTGATAAGATACAAACTGTAATGCCTAAGTCAGACATAGTATACTACAGGGATTGTGACAATTGTCTGATCACATCTATATAATTCCATAAGCAAACAGAGCAGACCCTGATCAGATGGTTCCTACAGGAGCCACCTGATCTCAGTCTTCTCTGCTTGCAAAGGTGTGAAGAAGCATTTATTTGATGGAAAGGGTTGAACACATATCATTGGTAAGTGCTATAAGGGTTTACTAGCTGGAAAACTAATTAACTGTCACTTGCCCTCAATTCAGGGTCTGCACTATTTACCACACACACAAAATATCTTGTCAGAAAAGTTTATCCTCTCACTACATGGACACTTTAACCCATTCCCTCATATTGACGACTTTTGACGACTCTGTAAAAGTCACTTTGTGAAACCATTGTGATAAATAGAGCATTTGCTCCTATTATCACAATGATTTCAAACTACAAAAAAAATCCTTTTCTCTAGTTAATGCCCCTTTTCGGTAGATTTATTCAAAGAGGTTGTATCTAAAAATAGCCTATGAGGTAACGGGTTAACCAATGGTGGAACATTTAACTTTTTAAATTAAGCATTCAACGGGTAAAACAATGAAAGACATTAGAAGCAGCCGTCCAACCAAGCCCTGTTGATCACTGATTCCTGTCCTTTAGCGGACTGCGACTTTTTCTTCTTTCTTGAAACAACAGCGACCTTCTTTGAGTTTTCTTGAGAAAGTGTTGCCCGAACTAAAATATATATATTTTATATATGTAAATTATATTTCTTAAGGTTAATTGTACCTGAAGTCAACATGTGTGCCAAACTGACAAAATATGCCCATCCAGGGTACATGTATAACTCCACTCTAAGAATTCTTGCAAACAGCCATACTTTGAAAGTATCTGACTTGTTATTAAATTTATAAAGATATTATGTCCATAGATATTACTTCCAAATTTGGTGGACATTGGACAAAAGCCTCTCATATCAGAGAACAGACAGCCTTATAGGATGATGCCAGCCTGCTATGGGTTAAAACATAATATGTCCTATCTGAGGACATGAATAGTAGAGTTTTATGAGTAAAATCTGTTTTAGTAGCAAAGAACTTACCTGCTATAAATTTAAAATCAGCTTTAGCTTATGTCTAACACTCGTGAACCAGAAATAAGAAAGCATACAGTACCTAATGGTGCCTGGCACCATACTGGGGATATGCAGTTAGCCATAACCCAACCCACTTACTCATAGCTTTTTCAATGAATCTATTAACCCTTCGCTTGCTATTCACGTAAATATACCAACCTGTAAATAGTGAAGACCCAGATGAGACAGATCCTGCAGGAGCTGTTTCATCAGGGTCTGCACAATTTACAAGTTGATTGTGCAACCAGTGCACTCCACAGCAGTGATTGCACATCGAAATACTTGTACACAGTGAAGATACATGTATATGTAATTATACAACACGGCATGGGTATAGAAGGAGAAATGTATTTTAGAATTCAGCAAGAGAAGGATTAAAAGGCTAATTATTCATCCAACTAAATAGTGAACTGTACAGACATGTCTCTCTGGTGACCACTAAATGAACAAGAATACTACAGGGGCTCATGTTTTTTCCCAAAGATCAAAGTTTAGCAGGGCAATACTCCACAAGTACACCTTCTATGCCTTTACAAAGTAGACATAGATCAGGTGGCTCCTGTAGGTCTGCTGTTTGCTTATGGAATAAAATAGATCAGGGTCCATGCTTATAAAACTTTTTAGTTGAGTCTGAGTTCGTTCTCGAGCTTTTGATTGATCAGATTTGAGTAAGCTTTTGATTGGTCAGATTTGAGCAAAGGCTCAAATCTGACCATTCAAAAGCTCGAGAACGAACTCAGACTCAACTAAAAAGTTTTATAAGCTTGGAACCTGGTTCTATAGAATCTGCTTTGACAAAAACTGCATATGTTAATATGCGGTTTTAAATATTTATCTCATTAATATTCACAATGTCATCATTTCCAATATAACTATTTACTGAGTAAAGGGTTAATTATGCATCATAGAGTAGTGGGTCCTTACTAAGGGTGAAACGGTATGTTACGGTACACATGTACCGTGGTTTTTTCACTTACGGTTCGGTTTTCGGTATTAATTTCCACTTTACGGTACGTACCGAAAATTTCCGTAATGTCTAGGGACGAATCTGCCGTAATAATATAAAAGCCGTTCTCTGATTGGTTCATTCTATAAATAATATCCAATTAGATTACGTGTTAAGTATATTACTCACAGTTTACATACATGGCTTCTCCGGAGCTAAACGAAAGTGCATCTTGAAATTGAAAGATGCACCAACAAGCTACAGGTCGAAAGTTTGGAAGTCTTTTTGCTTTCGGGAAGGCCAGTCTGAGAGCAGAATGGCAACATGTAAGCGTTGTTGTGCGGACGTGCCGTATAAAACAATGATCGCAAACTGACATGTAGAAATTACTGATGATAGACAAGTGAGTTATTGGGCCTATTCGACTGGTACATTTCGTTGTTGACGGAAAGTGGGCGGGGCATATGCGCAAGAGATTTTTGTCGTCAACAATTTGGAGCGAGTCGAATACAAAATGTTGACAACATCTTTACATACTTCCGGTAGAGCATGCGCATTCTTACAAACTTAGCTCTTCACACAGACATTGCTTACAACGAAAATGGTATTTCCAATGATGTTGACGCTGTTTGAAAGCTCTGACAGCAGTGACAGAGGTGACAACAGCGATATCAACGAATACACTGTCTACAGTTTGTCTCACAGGTATGTAATGGTACTAATGGAACGTGTATCATTAATTTTATGGGGTGGGTAGGCTGCTTTATTAAGGTTTTTTTCTAACACGACCATTCTATCTATCTATCTATCTATCTATCTATCTATCTATCTCTAGATCTATCTACCTATCTATATAAGATTTTCTCCTGATTTATCCAAATAGTTTAACCCATTACTTCTTGAATATTCATATGCAAGAGTAATCACACAATTAATAAACCCTAACAATATTGAAGTGATGCATCTTTATTATAAATAAATTACAGATCAAGTCTGAATTTTGTTACGCTGTGTTGATTTTTCATCGATTTATAACAGTTTGAGTTCACCCAGTTGGGGACAATGGCATTGCTATCAATGCGATCATTAATTACATGTTTAATTATAAACATTCACACTTTGACAGAGCAAATATTCTTACGTGCAGTTGATTGTCACAGTTTTTTCATCATCTTATATCTCCCTAGCCACTGTAGCTATTCGCATGGAATTGCTTGTACACATTAAATACCATCTATACTTTCTTTACAAACAGAACCCATGCTGCCCGAAATCCCAATGTCAAGGTCAAATGACTTAGTAATTTTACGTGCAATTGATTGTCACAGTTCTTTCATTGTTTTATATCTCATTAACCGTTATAGCTATTGGCATGGACTATTGCATATACACACTAAACATCGCCCATACTTTCTGAGTTTCATTACGTACCCGGTCGATGCTGCCCGTAAGCCCAATGTCAAGGTCAAATGACGTAGGAATTTTATGTGCAGCTAAGGAATTTTATGTGCAGCTAGGCAATCGCCAACATTGGGGCATCGCTGTGTCTTACAGACACCATTTTCTAGTTTTACTAATATGCATGTCTTTATTTTTACGTTAGGCTATTGCTCTGGATGTTGGGGCCAACGACATAGGCAGGAAAACAGCAGTTGAAATAGCAGACGACATCAAAGACCTATGATAACACATAGGTCTTTGACGACATCAAACAACTATTCTTGCGACTGTACACCTTATCTCCAAGGTAACAATCCTTCAAGAAAATTTCATTATATTTCTGAAACCATAGGAGAAACCATGGGAGCAAATGATATATTTATCACAGTGGTTTCAAAACTTCACAATGTATATCTTATATGATCAGATCAATGGTAAGCATTCTAGTGAAACCCCTTTAATTGTCATGTAGGAACCGTCTGATCAGGGTCTACTCGGTTTGCATGTGATATATTATAGATAATATTGTGCAATTTCTGCCTTGGTAAAACATTCCTATATTCATGTCCGAGCATAGAATATATTCTGATTAATATTCATGATTCCATTATCTGCATTAATTTTGACCTGCATTTAGCTACCATGGGTTATATATATGCCTTCTATATTACGGCCTGCCCTAGTAATACATTATTATACATGTATATAAATATTATGTGTTCACAGGTACTGTCCATCGGTTTCTGGGATGAGATGGGTTACATCTCAATTTAGAAGGGACTTAAAAGATGGCCAGCACAATTGAGGCAGCAGTGGACTTTGCATTATCATCGTGTGTACGCATGGCCACTCCAGCAACATGTCAAGGCACCTAAGATTTGTCGGATCTGCAGCTGAATGGTTCATCGATGTCGTCACGTCGTATCATTCCAGACGGCTTTAAAATGCAACTGTCTCTAATTTATGGACAAAAAAGACTGCATTGATGTTATTGTACCACCTATGTAGAAACAGTATAATTCTGTAGATTGTGGCATGCAGGCAATTGCACATGCAACTTCATTCTCTTTCAGATAAAATTATGTTTTGCTTTAATTCATGATTCCAATAACATTAACTCATTCACTCCTTGACTACCTTTAGACTCAACCTCTTGGAATTAATCTACAGAAATTGAACATTACCTATAGAAAAGGAAAATTTTAGAATTGTGCAGTTTTTAAACCATTATGACAAATAGAGCGTTGCTCTATTTATCACAATGGTTTCAATAAATATTTTTTACAGAGAAGCAAAAAGAGGTCAGTAAGAGAGAATGGGTTAAGACAACATTTAATCATATGTTTTAAAAATGAAATAATGACAAGTCCCCACAACTGATAAAACAATAAGTATTCGTAAGGGAAAGGGCAGAAAAGTATTTCGATACATGATTATTGCGTTTGTGATAAATGTACCATATGGTTCCATAAACACTGTTGATGCGCCTGAAAACAATCGCTTTTAGGGGTCTAATTTAGATGTCCTTGATACCCATTTATTACCCCAAATTACCATGTTAAAGACATGTCTGCTTATTTCTTTAAAACATACCACTGCTCATTGTGATTCACAGGTTAATCCAGCGATGAGAAAAACACATGCTGCCACGCGTTTATCCATAATGTATTGTAAATGCCATTGTTTATTAAACCCATTACTCGATGAATATTCACGTAAAAAATGATGACAGCATTAAAATTTATTATATTAAATACTATAATGACTATTGAATCTACATTGTATCATAAACAAACAGAGCAGACCTGGATCAAATGGCTCCTACAGGAGCAGTGGGATCTGGATCTACTCTTATTTGCAAAGGCTTAGCTCATGCGTATTTATGGAGTTAAGGATTAACCCTCTCCCTGATGAATATTTAAATTAGAGATAATAGCATAATGCATATTTATACATTACTGTAATAACATCTGTATTAACCCTTCGCTTGCTATTCACGTCAATATACCTATTCACGTCAATATACCTACCTGTAAATAATGAAGACCCAGATGAGACAGCTCCTGCAGGAGCTATCTCATGAGGGTCTGCACTATTTACAAGTTGATTGTGCAACCAGTGCACTCCACAGCAGTGATTTCACAGCGAAATACTTGTACACAGTGAAGATATATGTAATTATATAACAGGGCATGGGTAAAGCCGGAGAAATGTATTTTAAAATTCAGCAAGAGAAGGGTTAAGGATCTTTTAGTATTGGTAGAAATGGCTGAATCAGATCTACTATAATTCCATAACTAAACAGAACAAACCCTGATCATACAGAATCTGATCTACTCTGTTTGCAAAGGCGTGAAAGTCTTTATAATTTGAGGGAAAGGGTTCAAATCCGTGATTAGTTGCTATGTTTACATTACTGACAATTTTCGTTTATGGTTTAATATTGTTGATTCTTGTCATAATAAAATGTGAGTATTATTTCTGTTGTGTATTTTGTAAGTTTGCCTTAAATACTATAAAGGTACAGTAATACATGTCTTAAGTGACAATTAAAAAGAGATCTAATTTTGAACCTTTAAATCAGGTGGTAGATTAATGCAGGTCAAAAGTAATACAGGCAGTTCCTACATAATGCAGCTCTGAGTATTACTTTTGCCCTGCATAAAATAATCACCTGTTGTTTTCGAGCGTTGAGAGTCCCTTATACAGGCATTATTGTACACTGTAATTTTAATAAGGCGAGGAATGTGATTAATTCTGTGACATGAGTAACCTTTAAGCTGCTGATCAATATGACGTAAGCTCTTTAAGCCTCCATAACTTAAATTCTATCATATTAACCCTTTCCCTCATAGAAACTTGTGTTCACGCATTTTCAAACAGCAGAATCAGATCATGAACACGGCTTCTATAGGAGCCGTCTGACCAGGGTCTGCTCTGTTTGCTTATGAAATTTGATAGAGCTGTGTCATTAGTTTCTAAAATGGCTGCAATGTTCAACCTTGTACATTTCATTATAATTTTTTGGTCCATGAATATTCCATAGTACATGTATTGACATTTGAAATAAAAATAGAGAAAGAGTTAACATATTGCATTTTTCTTTTTAAATCATTATCACAATCTAAGCATCAAAGAGTTTATATTCAGAGGAGACACTGAATAAACTGACGTCTCATCAGGATCCATACCGTTTACTAGGTAGCCTTACCACACCAAATATACCAAAGTATACAGGAAACTTGATTAAGAAAATACGGTCTCTTTATAAACCTGCAATTTCTACAATTATTCCATCACTACTAAATGGCTGTCAAACAGTTTAGGTCAAATACACAACGCAGTTTGGATCCTAATCAAAATTCAGAAACTAATCTAGCTAAAAACTGTTTGCAAATGTTTAATTATCACTATTTAGGAACTTATGTCCTGGAAATAAAATCTGGAATAGACATAAGCATACATGTATGTATATGTCTCTGTAAAATCTAATAAAATTATATAAATGGTTATGGTTTGGATCTAGATCATGTGCTCCTACAATAACACTTTTTTCTATTCTAATTAAATCAAAACAATAAATTATTATAAACCGCTAAATATAATTTTGTAATTTAAAACTATTTTAAACATGATATTTATAGTTTGTTATTATTTAGGGCGATATCGAATTTTAATTATCGGATCCAGATCTATCCCATACCAGCGCATTTTTGGCCTGTTCTTTATCTAAGTCGTCAACATTGTCCGACATCGTTTTGTGGTCAGCAGTTTCCTATATATCTTATATGGTCAGTCAGCGTTTTAGTGGACTCTTTTTAGTCACGTGATCAACCTAACACACTTCGTGAAGGGTTGACTTTTGTTGTTAACGGAACTTATCGGTGGCCCAGTCAAATAGGAATTGTTAACAACGGAAGTTCCGTTGACAACTAAATGTACCAGTCGAATAGGGCCATTGTTATCAATTCTTATTGTGCTGGGTATTATTATATAATAGACTTAAACTCTGCTTTGAGATTTTCAACCATAGTCCATTTCAATGCTTTGTTTACTTCTTTCCAGCACAGTGTTGGTTATTTTAAAGTTCCAGTTGAAGAGATTATTAGATAGTGATATTTTCCATAGAAGGATAGTTGTCTTTTAAGAACTATAATTCAATAGTCTAAAACATGGTGTTCAGTATTATTTAATTTTAAGTGTATTTCCCTTAAATACTTGACTGTTTATAATTTAAAGAGATTAATCATCATCATTGCTAGCTGTGGCAGTTACTGATTCTAGTCAAAAAGAAGTTAATTCAAATGGCATTTTTTTAGGTAAGCTTCAACATTATGTTTTATACAAGATAAAAAGTTGTGTACCGAAAATGTACCGAACCGTAGCTCATATACCGTGTACCGAACCGAACCGTGGGGGTAGTGTACCGTTTCACCCTTAGTCCTTACCAGCTAGTAGCCTTTGTGATGGTCAACCAAGTTTGTATAAGGTTTTGTGGGGCCTGATCTGGATCCAAACTGTTTCAATAGGTCATAAAAGGTGGGAGAATTTGCAGCTAGCATGCAAAGAGTTAATTCTTTCATATTCATATAAGAAATAAAGACATCATGAATATCAATTACACAAATGTTGATAATGGCATTTGAACACAGGAATTTTTGGTCATGGCAGAAACTTTAGAATCAGATCTATTTTATTTCACAAGCAGAGCAGACCCCTAATCAGATGTCTGATCTCATCTTGGTCTTCTCAGTTTGCAAAATATGTACTTATGGAGTAAAAAGTTAAAACAGATTCTACTATACTTACAGGGAGTCCCGGGCTATCAGGTGAGTCATAATCGTTCTCTGCATCAGGGCTGAGTGGGCTCATTGGGCTCCGTGGACTGTGCAATATGCGGCTGGCAAACTTCTTCTTTAGGGCACTGGCAATAAGCGATGCAGCATCCTGGGGATCACTTGGTTTGGGCTTCTGCTTCATGGGGGTTCCGCCAGGGGATCTGTTAATCATAAGATAGGGTTTACTTCCTGGTCATATAATCTTCAGACTTTCAAATAATAGGAATGCTCTAAAGAACAAAAACCTTTCACCTAATAAATATTCATGAAATCACATACAGGAAGAAGTGGATTTTTTGTTCCATGAAATATAGTTGCAGACAGGTTCCATAGTCATGTTATCAGGACCATTGACTTCATACCAAACTGTCTGTAACTAAGCTCTAATAAAAGTCCCTAGGGTCATACTATTTTTGAAAGGTGCTTCTTGCATTTATACACAGAAGTGGTTGTTTACTGCTTACTCCCAGGGGATCTTTCAGCATTGTTCTCATTTTGCATCAAGCTATCACCTTATCACCTGTAAGCTGAAAAACCTATATTTCTTTATTTGTTATTATATAGTTTTGTAACTTTTCATCATTAGTTTCCCTTCTGAAGAAAGTGGATGTTTATTTGATAAGGGGGTTGGGTTATTAGAGAGAATATGGCAAATGCACAAGTGTTTATCTTTTGCTATTATAAAACATTAATAAAGATCTACCTATCTTCTCTCATTACAGTATAAATGTGAACAGTTTGAAAAATCTTGCAATGAAAATATCTTCTTCAACCTATTTACAATATGCAAAACTATCACTTCTGTGCAGATCAAACCCAAATCAACAAGTTTTCTGCAGTCAGAATAAAATGCAAATCTGAAATAATCTCAAGAAAGAAGTCACACACCTTAATCATTTACTCAAAGCAGCAGGTAAATTGATAATGAATATTCATGAAGTGATCAATTCACACATAAATACTTGAATGGTAAAGGTTTAACCATTTGTGCACAGTGTCCCTAAAGAAGTGGCAAACAGTGGGCTAATGCCTGTTGCATAACTCATTTGACAAAGATCACATAGGTAAAAGAATTCCTGGTTCCAACAGCAACACAATGAAAACCAGAATAATGACTGAATTTTATTAATACCCAAAACACAAGTGTTTGTCAGAGTATCATGCAATATATTGAACAAGCATGGGGCTATAACTCTGGGAAAATTCATCTCACTAGAACACTGTAATAATATAGACACCTCCTCTTGATTATGAAGCATCTCACAATTTTGTTGAGATCCTTTCAGTACTTGCCAAGAAATCATAATTTTAATAATTGTTTACCTCATAGAGACACCTTTTTTTATTGTAGCATACAAAGTAGATCCAGAGCAGACCCTGTTGGAGCTGTCTGATCAGGGTCTGCTCTGTTTTGCATATTAAAGAAAATGTTTAGACCTGATCCAATAGTTTCTGCCATGGTAAAAAATTCCTTTATACATATTTAAATGCCATTATAAAAATTCAACTGCTAAATTTTCATGTTAACTTTCTATTCATGAGGAAAAGGGTTATAACAGCCAAAAGATTCTTGCAACCATGTAGTAAGAATGCCCAATTAGAATGCTCTTTGATTAACCCATTTTTTCATATTAAACACCTTTTCACCACGCATTTGCAAACAGAGTAGACCCAGATCAGACAGCTGTGATAAGGGTTTGCTGTCTACTTATGAAATAATGTAGATATGATTTTACAGTTTCTGCAACAGTAAAACATCTCTGTGTTCATATGGCTTATAAAAATCTAGCTAATTAACCCTTTCCTCCATAAATACACCTTTCTACGCCTCTGTAATAGTCACTTTATGAAACCATTGTGATAAATAGAGCATTTGCTCCTATAGGAGCAAATGCTCTATTTATCACAAAGGTTTCAAACTACAAAATTCTAAAATTTTCCTTTTCTCTAGTTAATGCTCCTTTTTGGTAGATTTATTCAAAGTGGTTGGATCTAAAAATAGCCTATGAGGGAATGGGTTAATACTCATGAAGTAAAGGGTTAAAGTTAAGTACCTTTGTATCTGTTTCAACTTCACAGTACCCAGGCCCTTCAACACATCAGCCATTGTCAATGACCCTGGCGGCTTGTCATCTTCATTTTCTGCAGCCGTCAAGTTCTCCTTATTCTATAGTATGATAAAACAAGAAACTGAAATGCCTCGAAAATAAGGTTTTAACTCTTCTCAAGCTCAGTGTGTCTTGATTGACATATTTGGGAAATGACCTAGATCCAGAAGACACACCAATTACTCATCCGGCGGATTCCGGCCCGAGGTCAACTCTTTGAGTCTGAGGTCATTCTCAAGCATCTGATTTGTCAGATTCTGAGCTTTAATCAATCAGATACTTGAGAATGATCTCAGACTCAGGTTCGGAAGTTTTATAACCTTGGACGCAGGATTCAAGCTGCTTGACACATGGTCTAAAAGGATTGAACGAACTGGAAATAAGTGAAAATTTCAGTAAATCTGAGATTGAGCAGGTCTACATTATTTTTTACAGCATGACTGAAAAGTGTTAAAGTGAGAGTCTCTATTTACAATGCATTTTAAAAATGCCTAAAAATTACATAAACCATTTTATATGCTAAAAAGATGTACATGTACACTGCAAGAAAACCGATTTAATAAATTCTGAAGACAAAACTTTCATCTGCTTGTATACTCAAGTCCCTGATGATATCCTCCGATGTATCAGTATTTATTCAGGTTGCATTTCAGTTATGTAATTGTTCAAAAATAGGTCGATGATATTTTGTTGTACAAAAACATAAGTAACATAGTATCAACGAAAATGGTAAAATAGTTTTAATGAAATATGGAAGGTGGAACATTGTAGCCATTTTAGAAACTAAAGAAACAGATCTATCAAATTCCATTAGCAAACAGAGCAGACCCTGACCCTACAATCATGATGTTACTATTTCTTAACCCTTTCCCTCCTATAAACGTGTTTTCACGCATATGCAAACAGAGTAGACCCAGATCAGACGGCTCCTAGAGGAGCCGTCTGATCAGGGTCTGCTCTGTTTGCTAATGGAATTTTAAAGATCTCTTTCTTTACTTTCTAAAATGGCTACAATGTTCCACCTTCTATATTTCATTATAAATATTTTGTCCATGAATATTCAGTAGGTATTGAAATTTGGAATAAACATAGAACAGGGAAAGGGTTAAATTCTTACATGAATATTGAACAGGTAAAGGGTTAACTCTGGGCACTGTAGGTAATTAACCCATTACCTCATGAATAATGATATCATAAATTATGCATGACAGATAAACAGAGTACATAGTAATCTTTTGGTGTTTGCTTGCTACAGCCAGTGACACAATAATCTAGACATCTATTCAAATGAACATGCTTCTTACCTCTTTCAGCATTTCTGCCAATGATTTTCCTGACTTTGGTGCTTTGAACAATCCTGTGTTTGGTGTACATGGAGGCACGGGTGGAGGTGGTGGTGGCGGAGGTGGTGGAGGAGGAGGCGGACAGAACACTGGGGGCGGAGGTGGAGGTGGTATGGAGCTCGTAGTGCCTGGAGTTACCGGTATATCTGAAAAACATAATGCAAACTTCAAATTGTTAAAACAGAAAGAATGTTTGAAAAGTTGCATGCAGAAAAACATATAAATAAACTGTATGCAGGAATCACAGTTGTTTTTCACCAAGAGATAATTTTATTACAATGAAAGCATAAAACCAATGTAACTGAAAAGGAACCACCCTCCATACTAAAGTCTCACATATTCATCTTTTGATAGTGACTGTGACTAAGTGTACACCATTAATCATTTACTCCATGAATATTCCTGTAAGAAATAATGACATTATCAATATTAATAAGATTTATTTTTATAATGGCAAATATAAACACACATTTTTTTTACAATAGCAGAAACTGAAGAATCAGACCAACATGTATCATATTATTTCATATTATAAATAAATAAAGCAGATCCTGATCAGATGGCTCCGATAGAGCCATCTGATCTGGGTCATCTGTGTTTACAAAGGCATTAAAAGGTGTATCTATGGAGTAAAGATTTAACAATTGTTATTGTACACAGGAAATTCAAATATCCAAATATAGTCACCAGAGTAAATGCATGTATCCAATTATGGTCACTAAAGTAAGAGGACGTATCGAAATATGAACACTAGAGTAAATGTTCATATCTAAATATGGTCACTAGAAAAAACGTATGTATTCAAATACGCTTACTTGAATAAATGTTAAGTATCGAAATATGGTCACTAGAGTAAGTGTATGTATCCAAATATGGTCACTAGAGTAAGTGTATGTATCGAAATATGGTCACTAGAGTAAGTGTATGTATCCAAATATGGTCACCAGTGTAAGTGTATGTATCTAAATATGGTCAATAGAGTAAATGTATATATCAAAATATGGTCACTAGAGTAAATGTATGTATATCTCCAAATAGTCACCAGAGTTAGTGTATGTATACAAATATGGTCATTAGAGTATTAAGTGAATGTATACAAATATGATCACAAGAGTAAGTGTATGTATACAACTATGGTCACTAGAGTAAATGAATTTATACATACAAATATGGTCATTAGAGTCAGTGTATGTATACAAGTATGGTCACTACTCAGTAGAGTAAGTGAATGTATACATATAAATATGGTCATTAGAGTAAGTGTATACATGTATACAAATATGGTCACTAGAGTAAGTGTATCCAAAAATGGTCAATAGAATAAGTGTATGTATACAAATATGGTCACTAGAGTAAATGTAAGTATTCAATTTGGCTATAGAAGTCCAAATAAAAACTGAATTTTGAGCATGAAGTTTGTGTTCAGTTTTATAACCTTGGAACCTGGAATGATAGAAAAGGTCTTATATATAAATGTTTGCATGAAATGATTTTTTATATGAATCCCAGGACAAGGATGTGGTGATACCATGAAAATAAGAGTGACCCCCGGCTCTATTTTTAGGTACCTTGACACTGACCCCTGGCATGCAACCACACCCTCTGTATACCATATATGTAAACTTTCTTTACACCAGTTTTGGTCAAAGTATGTCTTTTCCAACCAAAGTCATTGTCCAGGAACCATTTTTCTACTTCAGTAATCCTGACAATGACCCAAGTCCCCACCTCCACTTCAAATACATCTCAAAGTTAGAAGCTACAAGTATCTGTACACTGAGTTTTGTTACAATATACCTTTCCTTTCCATAATACTGTTGTCTGGAAAATGAGATTAGCACATGCCTTCAAGTAAACAAACCAAACAATAAATTTTTATTAACAATATTTGTCTTGAAAAAATCTTGTTAACCCTTTCACTCATAGTGACGCTATTTGACACTTTTACAAACAGAAACTGAAAAGACCGAGATAAGATGGCTCCTGTAGGAGCTGTCTGATCATGGTCTGCTCTGTTTGCTTATGATAAATTATAGATCTGATTTGACACTTTCTGCCATGGTAAAATATTCATTATATAATTTCAGGTAATCAATATTCTTACTGTCATTATTACTTAATAAATATTCCAGAGGTAAAAGTTTAAAATTTATCAAGTTAAACTTTCTATGATAATGAAACTTAGTGGGAAGGGAGAAGAGTAATGTTCGTGTTTTTTTTTTACAATGATAGTGATCCAGAAAAACACTGTCACATTATTATACAATAAAATGCCAAACCCACCTGGTATCTGATTCTTTTTCTCCTGCTCTTTTATCAAGTTCGCTATCTGTGAACGCAGAGCCGAAAGCTCATCCTCTAATGCTATGATTTTCTGCTGTGTGAATGGGTCACTTGCTGACACAGCCGATGCAGACCCTACAGACATATCAAACGGCGTAGACGTGCGCTCTTCCATTTGACTTGGCATGAATATGCCATCATCTATGTCATCAAAGACAGGTTCCGGGGAGGAAGTCATGTGTCGATTCTTTGGTCTGTAAAATAATGTGGGAATAAACCCCTTCCACTGTTCAGTATTCATGTAAGAAATAACGACATCATGAATATTCATTAGCTGAAAGGTTGTAATGACTTATGAGCAAAGTTTTACCTTGGAACAAACTGTAGAATAACATCTATATAAATCCATAAGCAAATAGAGCAGACCCTGATAATGGGTCTCCTGATATAGGGTCAGACCCTGATCAGACGGCTCTTATAGGAGCTGTCTGATCTTGGTCTACTGTGTTTGCAAAGGCATGAAAAGACGTTTATATGAAGGAAAGGGTTAACCCTTTCCTCCATAAATACGCCTTTCTACGCCTCCATAATAGCCATTTCTTGAAACCGTTGTGATAAATAGAGCATTTACCCCGATAGGAGCAAATGCTCTATTTATCACAATGGTTTGAAACTACAAAATTCTAAAAGTTTACTTTTTTGTAGTAAATGCTCCTTTTGGGTAGATTCATTCAAAGAGGTTGGGTCTAAAAATAGCCTATGGAGGAAAGGGTTAAGTGCCATAGATAAGAGGAGTACTGATCTATCAATATCTATTATTTCTCAGCTAAACCTTATCTTGTTAGTACTTAAATAAGAATAGCCTCAAAGAGGTAATTCTTTTAACCCTTTCCTTCATATAAACGCCTTTTCACAAATTTACAAACAGACTAGACAAAGATCAGATGTATCAGTTGACACGATAGACTCGATTCTACAGTTTTTGTCAGAGCAAAAACTTCCATTGAAAAGTATATACATTATAAGTTATAATAATTCAGCTAATAAATATTCATGATGTCGTTATATCTCACATGAATACGGTATTGAACAACCCTTTCCCTCATATAAACGTGTTTTCACGCATTCGCAAACAGAGTAGACCCAGATCAGACGGCTCCTAGAGGAGCCGTCTGATCAGGGTCTGCTCTGTTTACTAATAAAATTTGATAGATCTATTTCTTTACTTTCTAAAATGTCTACAATGTTGAACTTTCCATATTTTTTTATAACTATTTTGTTAATGAATATTCAGCATTTGGCCTAATTACAGAACAGGGAAAGGGTTAAGTACCAAAAAGATAGGGTTCAAACTTTGGCTAAAAAATATTGAAAACAGTCTGCACAGATTTTTTTACCCGTTGCTCATTTTTTTTAGCGTTCTTTAACCATTTACTTAAATAAATACCGGTATGCCTTTCTACACTTTTGCAAACGGGAGACCCAAATAAGAAGGCTCCTATAGGAGCCATCTGATCAGGGTCTGCTTTGTTTGCTTAAACCTTTCTCTCATACAAATGTGTTTTCACGCATCTGCAAACAGAGCAGACCCAGATCAGACGGCTCATAGAGGTCTGATCAGGGTCTGCTCCGTTTGCTAATAGAATTTGAAAGATCTGTTTCTTTGCTTTCTAAACTGTCTACAATGTTCCACATATGTTTTCATATTTCTTTATAACTATTTTGTTAATGAATATTCAGTAGGTACTGAAATTTGGCCTAAATATAGAACAGGGAAAGGGTTAAAATAGTATATAGACATTATTCTACAGTTTCTGCTTTGGCAAAAACATTCATAAGTTAATATGCCATTTTTAAAGAGTGATCTTGTTAATATTCATGATGTCATTATTTCTACTCTAAAACTATTGTTTGCTTCATTTCTTAAAGTACATTTAAAGATTTTACTTTCATATCTTTCCATATTTTTAACAGCTAGAATGTAAGTCAGTTTGGATCCTGATGAGACACAGTGTCTTATCTTGACCTACAACGTTTGCAAAATTTTAAGATGAATTCATCACATTGAGAATAAAACAATATAATATGGTATCAATATCAATGAAACTAGAAATGTTAGGAAAAGGTTGAGGAAATATCTTATCAACTTCTGCACAAAAGAGATCTGGAAATTAACCCTTTACTCCATGTATACACCTTATACCTTTGCAAACAGAGCAGACCCAGATCAAACAGCTCTTGTAGGACGCATCTGATTAGGGGCTGCTCTGTTTGCTTATGGAATAATATAGATCTCTGATTCTAGTTTCTGCAATGGCTAAAAGTGTATGTGTTCAAATGTCGCAATAAAAAATAATCTAGTTTATAATCATGATGTTGTCATCATTTCATACATGAATATTCATGAGATAAAAGCTTAACCCTTTCTCTAATGAATCTTCATGTCAGAAATAGTGATACCATGAATATTAATTAGCTGAATTTTATAAAGGAATTATGAACAAGGAATTTTATAAAGGAATTATGAACAAGGAATTTTATAAAGGCATTATGAACAAGAAATTTTATAAAGGAATTATGAACAAGGAATTTTATAAAGGCATTATGAACAAGGAATTTTTTGACAATGACAGAAACTGTAGAATCAGATTCATAATATTTCATAAGCAAACAGAGCAGACCCTGATCAGATGGCTCCAACAACATCCATCTGATTTAGGTCTACTCTATTTGCAAAGGCATGAACTACATATAAACAGTGCCTTATCAATAAACATTCAAAACAATCCTGATAGGTCTGATATGCAGTCACTATGATGAGATCAACTGTACTAACCTGACCATAATACAATTATTCCCAAGATCTTCTTCCACCCAGACTAGGTTTTCTCCTCCACTTGACACATAAGACAGTTCACTTGAGAAGCTGTCATTGAGCTCATGTCTGTTACTATTCAACAGCCCATTCTGAAAAGATGATAAACAATATTTATTTGCAATAAAACTTGTAAACAATATTTATTTGCAATAAAACTTGTATAGTCGAATTTCTTCATTGTGGCCACTTAATAGCAAAACGCCTTTCCAAACAGAGAAGACCCAGATCAGATGGCTCCTGTTAAGAGTCATCTGATCAGAGTCTGCTATGTTTGCATATGGTATTATGGTATAACATAGATCTGATTCTACTGTTTGTGGCTGGGCCAACATGTCTTGTGTTCATATGCTATTATAAAAAAGTATCTTATTAATATCAATAACGTCAATATTTCTTACATGAGTATTAAACCTTTCCCTGTTCTGTATGTAGGCCAACTTTCAGTGCCTACTGAATATTCATTAATAAAATAATTATAAAGAAATATTGAAGGTGGAACATTGTACACATTTTAGAAAACAAAGAAACAGATCTATCAAATTCTATTAGCAAACAGAGCAGACCCTGATCAGACGGCTCCTCTATGAGCCGTCTGATCTGGGTCTGCTCTGTTTGCAAATGCGTGAAAACATGTTTATATGAGGGAAAGGGTTAAACAGGCATGGGGATAATGCAAACAGAGTAGACCCAGATCAGACAACTCCTATAGGAGGTGTTTGATCTTGGTCTGCTCTGTTTGCTTATAAATGAAATACATGTATGTAATATAGATCTCAGATGTTACAGTTTCAGCAATGGCGGAAATATCTGTGCTCATATACCATTATAAAAACTCAGCAAATCAATATTTATAAATCATTTTGTCATTATTTCTTAAAATGAATATTCACGGAGTAAAGGGTTAGGATTTAATTGCATGTGCCATCTGCTGAAAGCGTGACAAACAGATAAGCATGATAGGCACACACAGAGAATGACAGAAAAGTAATCACCATGTGTCACCCTGCTTACATCAGACAATATAATAATTGTCAAGCAGGTTGTTGCTTAACCCATTCCTCCATAGGCTATTTTTTAGATTCAACCACTTTGAATAAATCTACTGAAAAGGAGCATTAACTAGAGAAAAGGATTTTTTTTTTTAGAATTTTGTAGTTTGAAACCATTGTGATAAATAGAGCATGTGCTCCTATAGGAGCAAATGCTCTATTTATCACAATGGTTTCTGCAGGTGACTTTTACAGAGGCGTAGAAAAGCGTATTTATGGAGGAAAGGGTTAACCCTTTTCCTGTTTCACATTCATGTAAGAAATAATGACAACGTGAATATTTATTAGCTGAATTTTTATACTGGTACTGTGGTACATGAACACGGGATTTTTTTACCTTGGCAGAAATTGTAGCATCAGATCTATATAATTCCACATGCAAACAGAGCAGACCCTGATCAGACAGCTCCTATAGGAGCCATCTGATCTGGGTCTATACTGTTTGCAAAGGAATGAAGAAAATGTTTATAAGGGAGAAAGTCATCTGATCACGGTCTCCTCTTTTGGCTTTAATATTGAAATATACCCGATTCTACACTTTCTGAAATTCTCCCAAGGTAAACAAGAGATGTCACAGTCATGTGACAAATGCCCCCAAAAATTGTACCCTGTGACCTTGACCTTTGACCCATGGACCAGGGAGTTGAACGCGACACATTGTCTCTACCTGGTGAACATTTGTGGCAAGTTATATCGAAATCCACTGATAGATGAAGAAGTTACAGACCGGACACGAATTTGGGACGGATGGAAGGACAGACGGACAGACGGAAGGATGGACAATGCGATTACTATATGCCCGCCTTTGGGGGCATAAAAAGTCCTGCGTTTATAAGCAATTAAATTATCCAGCTACTATTATATTCATGATGTCATTTTTTCTTACAGTAATAGGGTTAAATGTCTATTGTACACAGAGCAGACTCAGATCAGAAGGCACCTGTAGGAGCGGTCTCAAAATGGTCTGCTCCGCCTATTTAGGAAATACAGTAAAACCTCTCTATAACGACCACTAAGTTGTGTTAATTAGTTGGTATTTTAATTTAGGGCAGGTGACTGCTTAAAGCAAGGTGAAAGTAAAACAGAACGCTCCTATAGGAGCGTTCTGTTTTACTTTTACCTTGCTTTAAGTAGCCACCTGCCTTTAACACACAATTTTTTACGTAATTTAGTGGCCGTTATAGAGAGGTTTTACTGTAATATAAATCCGATTCCAGTTTCTGCCATGGTCAAATAAATTTCCTGTGTTTATATGTAAATGAAATTACAAAATTCAGCTAATTAATATTCATAAATTTATTATTTCTTATATAAATATTAATCAGGTAAATGGTCAACAATTCTACTCATTAAAGTAAAACACTCAACGGCCAGGTTGTTTGGGGTCAGTAAAAAGTACATGTATTTATTTTTCTAAAGATTAATCTTTAAAACTCTGTAACCCTTTGCTACACAGATACACCTTTTAATGATTTTGTAAACAGAGTAGACCCAGATCAGACAGCTCCTGTAGGACAGATCTGATTGTACAGTTTTTACCAGGACCAAAATGTTTCTTATTCATATGTCATTACAAATATTGAGCTAATTAATATTCATACATGTATACACTATAATTATCTTACATGAATATTCTTAGAGCAAACTGTTAAAACAATTTGTCCATTGCAAACAATTTGAATCCAAATGAGACGCTGAGTAACCCAGGCTTTAATCGGATTAAAAACACTCTGGGTCCAGAGAGGATGCCAGGTCACAAGATCCTAACTGTTTGGTATTTTGATACTGATTTTGGAAATAAAATGGAAAATTTTATAATATAATATGACAAGTTTGCACATGAACGTTACTTAGTGTTGAAACTTTGAAAGTATTGAAAATTAAAAGTACATGTATTCAACATCTGCTTGCTTACCTGTATTACAAGTCTTTTGGCTGGCTTTAAGGGAAGCCTGCTTCCAATTTGACGAATAATGCTTCTATGTCGAATGTTGTGTCTTCTAACAGGTAAGGGTCTTAGTATATGTCCCTGAAAGAAATCAAACAATCATATATATACATGTACTTTAGACCTTCACTTCATGAATATCCATGCAAGACTCCACTCATAATGAATATTAACTAAGTCACTTCAAATGCAGGTGCCAACACTTGTCTCTCAAGACATTTTAAGGTTATATTTCCCAAGTTCATAAAGGGACATAATTTTGTAAAAAATCCTTACAGAGTTAATTATGGCCTTTGGTCAGATTAATTTATAGTCCTTAATTGTGATGGTGAACAAGTGTGTGAAGTTTCATAAAATTTGGATGATAAGTATTCCCCGAAGTAAAGAAGTAACAGCCAACATTAAAGTTTCCCAACAACCATGATGATGACAATGAGAAGCGACAATGTGGCCGGGCACCAGTTACGACAATTAATAGCTCATATTTTTTTCTTTGAAAAAAATCCCAAACCCAGACGAGCTAAAAATATAAAATGCTGCATAAAGTCAAGCATAGATATAAAAGGTGCCTATTCAAATACTGAAAATGTCATTTCTCCAACAAACTCTATGTTATGACCACTCTTTTATCTTTAGAATGGTCTCGAAGAACGATTCGAAATAGTAGTCACAATATAGGGTTTGGTGGAGAAATAAAGGATCTATTCTTGAGGGTATTTAAATTTATGCATCTAATCTGGGAATCTGTGTATTACTTGATATAATCATATGACTACAGGTACTTACAAGATTATTTACGTCGAATCCAAGGAAATCCAGAATTGATCTGAATAGATTAACGAGATCATCTAGAACATCCATCGTGATTTATCACTTTCACATCATCATGAATCTGAAATAAATAGATGTAAATACAGTGTAAACATTTTCAATTCAAACATGTCCTGAATACCCTAAGTATTTGGACACCCAATCTCCTCTCTGCATAGGTTTGTAAAGCTGAATTAGTCCATTTTGTTACTTGTTTTACCCCTGTAGGAGCCATCCGGTCAGGGTCTGCTCTGTTTGCTTATGATATACATGTAGATATGATTCTACAGTTCCTGCCATGGCCAAAACTTCCTTTGTCCATGGATGTGCTATTAAAACAATCGAATTAATCTTCATTATTTCTTACATGTACATGAAAATTCATAGAGTGAAGTTATATGTAAATCATTGCAAAAAAAGACCCGTGATAGATCTATCATCTATCAAGTATTTAACACTTTACTCCATAAATTCGCCTTTCTACGCCTAAATGCAAACAGAGTAGACCCAGATCAGATGACTCCTACAGGAGCCATCTGATCAGGGTCTGCTCTATTTACCAATAGAATTTGATAGATCTGTTTCTTTAGTTTCTAAAATGGCTACAATGTTCATCCCTACATATTTCATTATAACTATTTTGTCCATGAATATTCAGTAGGTATTGAAATTTGTAATAAACAGAAAAGGGAAAAGGTTAAATTAGACTGACATAGTAGCAAATTCAGTGTAGACTCTGATAAAACTGCTAACTCCGACACTGTTAGATCTGAGTCTGCACAAATTGCCTAAGTTTGTCTGCCTTAGCCTATTATATACTTAAAGTTGGAGCAATAGATAAAGGTGTGTATTAAAATACTAATATCTGCATATCTCCACAAAACACCATGTTGTAAGAGTGTTCATAAGATGACAATGTAGAGTTTAGTGGAGAAATAAAGGAGCTATTTTTTGGGAAATATTTTAAACTTTTAACCCTTGTGTTTGATTTGGGAATTATTTTAGCTGTAAAAAGATTTCAACAAATTCCCTAATACAAATGTCCATTGCAAACACAATAGACCCAGTCAGGTCAAAACCTCTCAAATTCACAAACAAATAATAGACCATGTCATCCAGATCAGACAGCTCCTGTAGGAGTTTGCTTATAATATACAGTAAAACCTCTCTATAATGACCACTAAATTGTATTAATTAATTGGTATTTAGGGCAGGTGACTTCTTAAAGCAAGGTGAAAGTAAAACAGAGCGTTCTGTCTTGCTTTAAGCAGCCACCTGCCTTTTGCACAAACTACTTGAAGCAATATAGTGGCCGTTATAGAGAGGTTTTTTTGTAGTCTGTTTGTTTATGAATATAAAAGTTTGGTTTGACTGAATTTTCTGGCTAAACACTTTAACATCTGAATTGGGAATTTTTCATCAACATTGGGGAAAAATACACTTTTTGCCATTGGGAACATAACCCAATAATGATTATATATATTTTTTAAAAATCACTTGAAAAAAAGCCCTGGTAATTTAATACCCTAACAGACAGACAAACTAAGACAAAAGTGTAGACCCAGATCAAACTGCTCCAAATTAGCAGTTTGGTCAAGGTCTACACTATTTGCTACAATATGTCAATCTAATTCAATGTTATCAAAATGGTCCAAATTGAATTGTTCAGCTTTACAAAGTGGAGAGAGTAGAGTAAGTATGATACTAAAACAATAACTTGACCCATTACTACATGAATATATTCAAACATGCAAGAAATAAAGATGTCAATCATGGAATATTGATTAGATTCATTATGATGGCATATGAACACTGAAAAGTTTGGCCATGGCAGAAACTGCAGTTCTCAATCTGTATTAATTGATAAGCAAACATCTGTCAGTTCAGGGTCTACTCTGTTTGCAAAGGCCTAGAAATGGAGTAAAGGGTTACTATATCATTATTAATCAGTTCAATCAAAATAAGAAATTTAAACATTTGGTTTCATTTTTTGAAGTCCTGAATTTAGTTATTTAAATCAACATAGAAAAGAAATAATCAAACAAAAGCTGAGAGAAAACTGAATCTATAAAATTAAACTGAAGCCAAATAGTATTACCAACACAACAGTTAGATTTTGAGTAGACCAAGCACTAATGAATTTCTAAAACTGAAACTGTAGTGTAACACTAATTCAGAAGTGTTCCAAATTGTTTGTAACAAACTGTCAATGTGGCAAGTGAGTAGATGGTGTTTTAATCAAAACTCATTAATTGGTTTGATATCTGAGAAGTGTGGATGAAAGTTCAAACACTTGCAAACTGAGAACATATTTGCTATATCAATGCTACCCACCATATTAATTCTTCACATTATCATTTGTTATACAGCAACAGCTTACCATTTTTGTGAAGAAAAAAACAAACATTTCACTGATCTGTACTATACCAGGAATTAAGTTTTAACTGCTTCCAGTAAAAGAAAAACTAAAGTTCAACTATGGTTATGCTGGAAAACACAGTAAGTGGAGATTAATTATTTAAACTCTTTATTTGATGAATATACATGCATGACTGTCCATCATGGATATATATTCAAGTCAAAAGACTTTTGACATCATGAATATTAACCCTTTACTCCATGAATGTTTATGTAAGAAATAGTGGCAACATAACATGGATATTGATATCATATTATTTGTAATTAATTGCAATTAGGATTAATAAAAAAAATGATAAGATTAGCACATGCACACAGGAAATTTTGACCATGGTAGAAACTGTAGAATTATATTATAGTAACCCTTTCCCTCATAGAAACGTGTTTTCACACATTTGCAAACAGAGTAGACCCAGATCAGACGGCTCATAGAGGAGCCGTCTGATCAGGGTCCGCTCTGTTTGCTTATAGACTTTGATAGATATTTTCTTTACTTTCTAAAATGGCTACAATGTTCTACCTTCCATATTTCATTATAACTATTTTGTACATGAATATTCAGTAGGTATTAAAATTTGAAATTTATATACATAGAACAGGGAAAGGGTTAACCCTTTCCCTAGCTGTTCTGTGTTTACTTCAAATTTCAATACTTGAAATATGAATATTCATGGGCAAAATAAATATATCAAAATGAAATATGGAAGGTGGAACATTTTAGCCATTTTAGAAAGTAAAAAAAGCCAGATCAATCAAATTCTTTTGGCAAACAGAGTAGACCCTGATCAGACAGCTCCTATAGGAGCCATCTGATCTGGGTCTACTCTGTAAATGCAAATGCATAAAAATACATTTACTTTATATGAACGAAAGGGTTAATAAGCAAACAGAGAAGACCTTGAACCTGTATAGGAGCTGTCTAATCCACAGGTATGTGTTATGTACTACCCCCTACCCACCCATCTGCTACCCCCTCATATATGTATGTATAAGTGTCTGACTGAAGGCAATAGTCAAGTTCTACAGATAGCATACTGTGCAAACATATGCACTGAGTAAATTCACCCCTGCTGGCAAATGATGTGGCATGGGTGCGATACCTTCTGTGATGTTGGGAAATCTTCTTAAGCCCCAAAGGCTTGTCGTTCCCCTCTATACTTGTAGTTTGTTTTCCGGTTTCAGATGGCTTTGTTCTTAATAAATTGTAGATATATCGAACCTGATAAACTTCCATTTCTGATCTTTATCCAAAAGCTTCTTGAACAAGTCCACATCTTTTGCCGACACTATGACACTATCAAGGTTGTTCCAATCATTGACAGCACGATGGGAAAATGAGTTTTGTCGAATACTTCTTGTAGCTCTTGGTTTCTGGATTTTAAAAGGATGTTGTCTCAGGTCATGCGGTGTTGAAGCAAGAGTGAAAAAACTCTTGTAGTCAAAGTCAAGTAAGTTGTGCAACAGTTTGTACACGATGATAAGATCACCACGTCTTCTTCTATACTCCAGGGTGGGCAAGTTTAAGGTCCTAAGTCTGTCCTCGTACGACATTTCTTTTAATTCTGGAACAAGTTTTGTGGCACGTCTTTGAACATTTTCAACAGCTTGCTTGTTTTTCTTGGTAACAGGGTTGTAAATGGAATTTCCATAGTCAAGATGAGGTCGGATCAAAGATTTGTATAAACAAAGAAACTGGTTGCTATCCATGTATGTGAAAGTCCTTCTCACCAGTCCGACTAGACTGTTAGCTTTATTTACAGCAATACTGATATGTTTTTCAAATGACAGAGTATTTTGAAAGTGTATTCCAAGATCTTTCTCTGATACTACTTCAGCAATGTCACATTTTACACCATCTTTATCAAGCATACTGTAGTGGGAATCAAGCTATCTATCTATCTATCTCTATCTATCTCTGTGTACTGCCAACCCCTCTCTCAAATTGTGTACCAAGCTGTGGTCTTCCAAAGGTAATTGTTTTGCACTTTGCGATAAATGGTGTTAAATTAATTTAATCTAACCTTGCAGTACTAAAGTCTATATCGAATATCAATAATGTCAAGACTAGGTCGGACTCAAACTGGAAAAGTATTGTGGCATATTGTGTAGTACGAAGCTAGTAGGTCCGAATTGGTAAAGTACCATTTGCTTTGCACATGGGGCATCATATAGGCCTATATGATCGGATAAAGCTTTCCATCTGTGCTCTATCAACAGCATAAAAATAGCGAATAATCAATACTGTCAATCGATTAATTATTACAGACAAATACTTACGAAAAATAAGGTTTGTCACTGAATGTTGCCAGACTTTTTTGAACAACGTTCGGTCAAAGGGCAGCTGCTTGGATTATAGCCAATGAGATTGGTCGTTACATTAGACGCATGGAATGTATATCCAATCAGAACGAATATCCGGTTTTTGAGGCAATTTCAAGTTTAGAAACTGACAGGCATAAAAAATACCAAAATAGTTAAATTTCGTCTTTTCAGAATTTCTCAAATTGTGTACCACTGTTGAAAAATCCCCTTTCCACATACACCATCGGGGTACATCGCCAAAGGTGGGAGTGTCTATTAATTTAAAATACTAGAGATTGTTTACATCAGTTTTGTACCACGGACATTTCGTACTTAAAAGTTTAAACTAGATTCCACATGGAGCTTCAGACTTATCTGGATTGAATTCCATTCCCCATTATCATCGGACCCATTATCATTCCCAATTTTCTAATCGGTTAAGACAAAGACCTATGATAAAACATGACCATGTTTTATCATAGGTCTTTGGTTAAGATCACCCAGTAGTTTTCAATCAAAGATACAATCTACAGTTCTATTTTTTTTTTTTACAAAAGTCATGGTCATTGATTTTGAGATTTAGTACAACAGTATTGGTAGTTACAACCATGACAGCCTATGTTCTGTATACCATTCTGCATATGATATTGTATTTAAATCAAAGACCTATGATAAAACATAGGTCTTTGATTTAAATGTTTTTTAATATATAGTTCTTTTTTCAATCTGAGATGCTGCATTCACTGTATTGCACTTTTCCCGTATGTGTAAGAGCACTTCGACAACTTTTAAGAGCTGAATAAGAGCTTGGATGTATTTGATTATGTTTTCTTCAATTTCATGGGGTTTTTTCTACTTTATGTCGGGCGCAGCCGCCCCCAAAGCCCCATTTTTATGAATGCAAATCCGTCCAATTTGATTCAAAATGACGACATTGTCGCCATTGTTTTTTATGCACATTTGCAGTATGTGTACCGGTAAAGTGCAGTCTAGCCAAGACACTCGTTCACATTGTGTACTCTAAATGGTGATATCGAGCTACTTTCGGTTTTAACAATATCCCGGCAGATGGCAACCATCACAAAATTAGCATGCTGTCTTGCAGCTCATTAATGAGACTAGCCAAGACACCAACTGATGTTCATTTATTCTCCCTGTCGTAAGTAAAATTTGGGGATTGAGGAATACAATATTTTAGTATTTTAAATTTGTTACAGACTGCCATCATGGTGCCATCAGAGGCTATTAAAGGAATGAAAACAATGGCGTCAGACCCCAAGAAGAGAGGCATTCTAATAAAGGTAAGTTTCATCATACTTGTTCAGATAGATAGCCTGAATCATGTATCTTACTTTTAACTATGTTTTGTATTAATATCCTTGATAACTGCAAAAATATGGATACAGGGAAGACATGCAAACAGAGTAGAGTCTCGTAGACCCAGATCAAACAGCTATTGGAGTTGTTTGATCAGGGTCTGCTTTATAAATTTGCTAATTAATGAAATTATAATAGACCAGTCACCTGAATAGATCTGACTTAACACTTTCTACCAATATACAAAAATACTTTGTACATATGCCACTATAAAAAAAGCAGCTAATAAATATTCATGATTTCTATATTTCTGACATGAATATTTAAGAGAGAAAGGGTTACGAAAATTTGTCACAATTTGTGAATAATTTTCATATTGTAAATTGTTTATGTTCATGTGCTTCTCTTGGAGTTGCTGAAGCATATTCTGCCAATATCCATACACTAGCTGGAGGGAATAATGCAAAACTATATTAGCAACCAGCCAACCATTAATGCAAAGTTGGCATTTGTTTGAAATTACATGTAGATTTTTCTTCCATTTCTTTGGAGAGAAAAATATGTCAAAACAGTTTTGATCCAGAAGAGACAGAGAAGTTCTATGTCTCATCTGGATCAAAACTATTTGACACTCTATCTTGGAAGAGAAATGGAAGAAAAATGCAGCATATGGCAATGACCTATCATGTAAAGGGCTAAACTAATTTCTTTTATTACAGGATATGACTTGCATTGGAGGTCTGGTTTTGGTTCTGTCCAATCCTGACGATAAGATTGTCAAACTGGCACTTGAGGTATGTATATTTATAAGACCCAATAGGACTGTAGATATTAAGAGTCATACTGATATATCTTAACCCTTTCTTCCATAAATTCGACTTTTTACGCCTCTGCAAACTGAATAGACCCAAATCAGATGGCTCCTGTAGGAGGCATCTGATCAAGATCTGCTTTATTTGCTTATGAAATAGTATAAATATGATTCTACAGTTTCTGCCAGGCCAAAACTTCCTGTAGCTTGTGCCCGTAATAAAAAGTAATCTAATTAATATTCATGATGTCATTATTTCTTACATGAATATTCATGCAGTAAGGGTTAATATCCTGTTTCTACACAGAACAATATCTTGTTATTAGTCAAATTAGAATCGTCTTGGAGTTGGGTACCAGCAGGATAGGGTTTTGTGGAGAATATAAAAATGTTTTACTTACATTTCCTATTTAATACATGTATCTACATTTCTGTTGTAACATTTTTAATTTTCTTCAACATCCCTTCTTTGATGTTATAGATCATTAACCCTTTCCGTCATATAAACGCTTTTTCACACATTTGCAAACGGTATACCAAAAACTCCTGTGTACATACACCATTGTAAAAATAATCTTAATCAAATTAATTAATGTTCATTATGACATCATTTCTGACATGAATATTCAACAGGGAAAGAGTTAACCCTTTCAACATTGAGATTTCAAATGGACTATTCTGAAATTCAAAAGAGTCAAGCTTACCATGAATATTCAGGGGTATTTTAACCCATTCCCTGTTCTATGTTTATTTCAAATTTTAATATCTACTGAATATTCATAAACAAAACATTTATAATGAAATATGGAGTGTGGAACATTATACCCATTTTAGAAAGTAAAGATACAAATCTATCAAATTCTATTTGCAAACAGAGTAGACCCTGATCGGACGGCTCCTCTAGGAGCCGTCTGATCTGGGTCTACTCTGTTTGCAAATGCGTGGAAACACGTTTATATGAGGGAAAGGGTTAAAAGAAAAATGTAACATGACAAATAGTGCAGACCCTGATGAGAGGACTAACTGTTTGTTTAAGGCCTTGTCGACTTGTGTCCCACACTGACTGGGTTAAAACTATAAAGTTAATATATATCATGATAAAAACATACCAGTATTTAGTATTGAAGACAGTTTGAATTTATAACTTTATTTGCATTTTTGACCCTGTTTTGGAATTTGAACTTTTAATGAATATCGTGAAAAAGTATTTCACTATTCTAATTCTGTATTTGAAAGCGTCAGAAAATCCAAACAAGAAACTGGTCTGTTATGTATCAATCCATGTTAATTTATATATTTTAGTTGTGTATTTTACATCCATCCATGTACTTGGCATCTACATGGGTCTGTTTAACCATTTCCCTCATAAAAATGTGTTTTCACACATTTGCAAACAGAGTAAACCCAGATCAGACGGCTGTTTGCTAATAGAATTTCAAAGATCTGTGTCTTTACTTTCTAAAATGGCTATAATTTTCCATCTTCCATATTTTGTTATATATAATCATTTTATCTATGAATATTCAGTAAGTATTGAAATTTAGAATGAACACAGAACAGGGAAAGGGTTAAAGGACCCATTACCAATGCAAAACAAAAATGCTTTAAGCGTGAAATATCCCAATGATTATAAAATGTATTTTCCCAAAATTGCTAGAAAAGGGCCTGAAGTATGTATTACGATGCCAGTATTGCAGTATGATGACTGACTTTCTCAAAAGAAATTTGAAATGAAAATATCCTTGTACAATTTTGATCATTTGGGCATTTTTTAGGGAAAGGGGTTTGGCCTCCCATTTTTTGGGGACAGATATCATATTATTTTTTGCAAAGAGGAACCAAAATTACAGTGTAACATCAATGTTTTGGAAAAACTGCATTTTTTGGAAGAAAAAATTGATGGTAAGCGCCCCTGCTGTAGAAGGGGAAAAAACTTGGTCATGTATACTTACATATAAATAATATTTATTAAATATCATGTAACTTGATTGAGTAAAGACATGTTCTGCTCGTATTTGTAGACAATACTGTTACTGGCTGATTGTACAGAGCATACAGTTGTCCTGAGAGACTTCATTGGAATGACCCAGCAACTGCAGACCATTATCAACAGGTAGGCCTTTTGAGGTTTATACAATATGTCTATAGTAGCATGTATCTGTATTGACCACTTCATAAATGTTTAAATGTTAGTGGCTGTTTAATATCTGCCTTAACCCTTTCCCTGTTCTATATTTATTCCAAATTTCAATACCTACTGAATATTCATTAACAAAACAGTTATAAAGAAATATGGAAGGTGCAACATTGTAGACATTTTAGCAGGCAAATAAACTGATCTATCAAATGCTATTAATTAGCAAACAGAGCAGACCCTGATCAGACGGCTCCTCTAGGTTAACCCTTTCCATCATATAAACACTTTTCACGCCTTTGTAAACAGAGGAGACCCAGATCAGATGGCTTCTGTTGGAGTAGTCTGGTCAGGGTCTGCTCTGTTTGCTTATTGTACAATATAGATCTGATTCTGTAGTTTCTGCTTGAGCCAAAATATCCTATGTTCATATGCTATTATAAAAATTGACTTTTATGACATATTCAACAGTGAATGGGTTAACCCTTTAGTACCTGTTCAATATTCATGTAAGAAATTATTACACCATGAGTATTATTAAGCTGAATTTTTATAATGTAAACTTTTCGAGGAAATATTTTGCTTTGACAAAAGCTGTATAATCAGATCTATATCATGTCAAAAGCAAATAGAGCAGACCCTGATCAGACGGATCCTAGATGGAGCTGTCTGATCTGGGTCTACTCTGTTTGCAAATGCCTGAAAGGGGATTTATATGAAGGAAAGGGTTAAAGACCTGGAATAAGACTTTTTTGTATGTATATGCCATGTTGCTAGAGAAAATACTTTATGAGTAGTGTATAGATCAGTAATTGCAGCGAAACCAGCTTGTCATATCAAGGTTTACTTAACCCTTTCCCAGTTGCATATTCATGTAAGAAATAATGACATCATGAATATTAATTAAGATTATAAATATTTTATAATGGCGTATGAACACAGGACATTTTGGCTCAGGCAGAATCTATAGAAACATATCTATATTGTACCATAAGCAGAGCAGACCCTGATGAGAAGACTCCTATAGGAGCCATCTTGTCTGGATCTACTCTGTTTGCAAATGCATTAAAAGGTGTTTATTTGAGGGAAAGGGTTAAAGACTTGTCAATATTATATAATATTGGACAATGCAAGCAGTGTTAACCCGTCACTTGCTATTCACGTCAATATACCTACCTGTAAATAGTGAAGACCCAGATGAGACAGCTCCAGCAGGAGCTGTCTCATCAGGGTCTGCACTATTTACAAGTTGATTGTGCAACGAGTGCACTCCACAGCAGTGATTGCACAGCGAAATACTTGTACACAGTGAAGATATATGTAATTATACAACAGGGCATGGGTAAAGAAGGAGAAATGTATTTTAAAATTCAGCAAGAGAAGGGTTAATCTGACCTGACTGTGCTAGAGATGCAACAGCTGTTTTGGGTTTTCATGGTTGATACATGTAAGATGACACATGTATAATTTTTCTTGAAATACAATCTTACAACTCATAGAATGAATCACTATTGAATGCTCTGATAATGGCATTTGTGGTCATTTATTTTGTGAGAAACTGGTTTTCCTATCTAGAAAACACATTTGGAAGGGCAACCACATTACCATCCCAAAACTTTCCCAAACTCAGAATTATGAAGTTATTGAGAAGCCAGTGCACCAATGACTCTTGTTTTTTCTCAACTGAACTTACGGTACATTTGTATACAGAAATTATACTATCAATATGCTTGGGGAAAATGTGTGACTTAATGTAAGTAAGCCTTCACTAGCACTGTTAAACCTTGGGACATTTTGGAAGCATTCTATATTTACTGCCTTTACTTATAAATATAAAGTATAGTTCTGTCTTTCCAGGAATTACCAAGATGAAGTTGAGGGTTTAGCCCAGGAGGTCTATGACACACTGACCCAGCCAGCACCACTGAAAGACACCTTGAATACCACAGGAAATAGTTCAAGGTATTCAGTACAGCAAAACATCTCAATAACAACTTAATGCAGAATAAAAGTATTAAATTCAGAAAACGCCTTGGAACTTTCTAAGAAGTTTACTATGCTTAATCATTTATCAATATAAATTTAAACCTTTCCTTGTTTAAACAATGAAATCATGAATATTAACTAAATTTTTATAATATATTTGAAACAAGATATTTTAGTATTGGTAGAAACTGTAGAGTCAGGTCTGTTTTAATTTCATAAGCAAACAAAGCTGTCTCTGATCTGACGGCTCCTGTAGTAACCGTCTGATCCGAGTCTACTCTGTTTGCAATGGCATGAAAAAGTGTATGTGTGAGGGAAAGGGTTAAAAGGAAAAGCAAAGTTGGCAGTAGTGATAAGTCATGCTGATGTTTATTAGCTAAAATTTTCATCTCAACTCTCAAGTGTATGGATTCGGCGTCAAAATACTGCCTCTATTTCATATGACATGTTTTGTGAATGGTGCTTTCTGGCGATGGCTCTATGTCAAGCAGTTACCTTCCATATACTACATATAGGTTGAATCTTAACCGATTAATTAGATGGAGTCTAGCTAGTCTAGATTTAACCTTTGACACATTAATGGAAAATTTGTAATACCTTCTGCTAAGAGTTTTGACCAAATGAGACACAGAAAAAATGGGCATTTCATCAGGATCCTGACTGTTTGATACTGTACTTTGAAGAGAAATGTAAGAAATGTCTGTTTACCCTAAGATTTCTTTTATTTCATGTTAGCCATAAGATAGAGCAAGCATGTGGTTGCTTAGTACAAGATGAAAGTAATGCAGAAAGCTCTCAGAGGCGCTTTCTGCATAACATTAACCCTTTCTCTCATATAAACATGTTTTCACTTACCTGCAAACAGAGAAGACCCAGATCAGATGGCTCCTAGAAGAGCCGTCTGATCAGGGTCTGCACTGTTTGCTAATGGAATTTGATAGATCTGTTTCTTTTCTTCTAAAAGGGCTACAATGTTCCAACTTTCATATTTCATTATAACTATTTTGTCCATGTATATTCAGTAGGTATTGAAATTTGTAATAAACACAGAACAGGGAAAGGGTTAATCCTTCATTAAGCTTCTGCTTGTCTTTAAAACCTAGAATTAGGCGTGTTTTGTCGGTTTGTGTAGTCAGGTTTCACTGTATGTGTATATTCAAGTCTTTTTTCTGCATTTATTTAGACGCAGTAGTATGCAGAAATCTTTACATGGTCACAGACTGTCAAAGACAATCATTTTGCAACTGAGAGGACTAATGAACAAGGTATGGCATTGGATATGTGTACTCAACCAGAATACATATACTTATTTCTTTGAACAACTAATTATTGTAAATAAAGCTGGCTACAGGGAATTAAGTGTGACCAAGTCTGCCTGGTATGCAGCAGTAGGAAGTGAAACTGTTGAGTGATAGTGTATACCCAGATCTGATGCTACATATGTATCCCTTTACGCCGTAGATACACCTTTTAAAGCCTTTGCAAACAGCAGACCCAGATCTGATCAAGGTGTGCTATCATTGCATGTGAAATAACATAATGGTGGATCTGGTTCTACAGTTCTGCTCTGTTTGCTTAAAGCATTGTATAGATCTGTTTCTGCAGTTTCTACCAAGTTGCAAAAATCCATTGTCCATGTTCAATTTAAATGATTATGTCAATGAATATTCACAAGATGATGAAATGTTTAACCCATTCCCACTGGCTATTTTTAGACCTAACCTCTTTGAATAAATCTACCAAAAAGGAGCATTTACGGGAGAAAATAATTTTTTTAGAATTGTGTAGTATTGAAACCATTCTGATAAATAGAGCATTTGCTCCTAAGGAGCAAATGTTCTATTTATCAGAATGGTTTCAAAAAGTGACTTTTACAGAGGCGTCAAAAGGTGTAAATATGCGTGAATGGGTTAAAAAATACTAAACAGGGAAAGGGTTAACTCTGCATACTAAATATTTGTCCTGCAAAAATGTTAATGTATAATTATAAATATTCAGTCCATGAATATTCATGCAGTAATAATTTCTTAAATTATTATTCATGGAGGAAAGGTTTAAGGTTTAACTTCTTTTGAGTTGTTGGTTTTTGAATGCAATTTCCAAATGTTATTCCTATATGTATTTGTGTCATTTTCAGTGTGATCGAGATGTCTGTATGAAGCTTTTACTGCAAGTAAAGGGTGTTATCAGCATCACATTTGACCTCAACAAGAAGCGATGCATTCTTAGGACCAAACCAGATGTTAAACCAGAGGTATTGTTACAAGCAATAAATACTCATTTAAGAACTTACAAGGTAATGTGTATGTATTTCATTTATGTAACAATTTTATGCCTTTGCAAACAAAGTAGACCCAGGTCAGATGACCTCTCTAGGAGTTTGATAAGGGTCTGCTGTGTTTGCTTATCAAATTATATAAATCTAATTCTACAGTTTCTGTCATGGCCAGAAGTTTCTGTGTTGATATGCCATTATCAAAATGCAGGAGCTGTCTGATCAGGGTCTGTTCTGTTTGCTTAATATGCAATAATAAAGATCTGATTCTACAGTATTTACGAGGGCCAGAACTTCCCCTGTTTATATGCCGCTGTAAGTTAGTTAATATTTGTAGTCATTATTTCTTTACATGAATATTCATGGTATAAAAGGTTACTTTCCTATGTACTCCACTTTCAACAGCTTTGAGAATGATGTCATGGTGGCAAAGAGTACACCAAAACCAGCATCTGCCTCTCTAAAATTCAAGAATCAGATCTATATTATACTATAAGCAAACAGAGCAGACACTGATCGGACAGGAGCTGCTCTGTTAAGTGTTTGCAAAGATGTAAAAAGATGTTTAACCCATTCTCTCATCCGCATCCTATAGGAGCAAATGCTCTATTTATCACAATGGTTTCAAACTACAAAATTCTAAAAAAAATCCTTTTCTCTAGTTAATGCTCCTTTTCTGTAGATTTATTCAAAGATGCTGTATCTAAAAATAGCCAGTGAGGGAAAGGGTTAAAACTGTTGAGTTGTTTGCTGTTTGACACACAGTCTGTAATCATTGTAATGACTATCAGAGTGGTAGCGGGTCTGTGTCTACACAACACCTGTGGCTGTACCTCCTTCAAATTTTGCACTCTTTCTAATGTGATTTATTTCAACCTATTCATCAAAATAAACATGGACATTCAGAAAAAGATGTCCTTACCATAGCATAGAAAAACTGTTGACTCATGTGTACACTTTTGTTGTCAGATGATAATGTGGCATTCACATTTTATTTTCAGACGCTAGTTCATGCAGTTGCAAGGACCCAAAGTATTCATGCCCAACAAGTGATTAGGAATGACCATGGAGAAGAGGTGAGTTGTTAACTTGTGGTTACTTCATGTATTAAAGTAGTGAATGCTGAAAATCTGTGCAAGCTGTTTGGATTCAGATAAGAGGTGGAGTAAATGGCATCTCATCAGGATCCACGCTGTTAGGCACTCATACGATTTGTAGCAGTTTCTCATTTTTACAATTCCCATGAAAACAAATATTAACTCTTATCGTGCTGAATATGACTTGAAATGCACAAGTTTGCAACAGCTCAGATCCAGCTGGGCCACTGAGTAAATGGATCCATGCTGTTTACCACTTGAACAAAGTCAAACCTTGAACAAGTGAAGAAAGAAACATTGCTGCAGACCAGAGTTTGAGCAGACAAAACAATAAGGGTTAAGAATTTGAAAGATTGCAACATTATCAATATTGCATAAAGTTGCATACAGTAGAACCTGTCACAACCCTTTCCCTCATAGGCTATTTTTAGATCCAATCCCATTGAATAAATGTACCGAAAAGGAGCATTAACTAGAGAAAAGGAAAATTTTAGAATTTTGTAGTTTAAAACCATTGTGGTAAATAGAGCATTTGCTGCTATAGGAGCAAATGCTCTATTTATCACAATGGTTTCAATATGTGATTTTTACAGAGGCGTAGAAAGGCGTATTTATGGAGGAAAGGGTTAAGTAGTCATCGGAAATAGGTCTGTAAGGCAGGTACTAACTTAGCTCAATGCAGGTCAAAAGTAATGTATAGTGTGGTTACAGTAGTAGGGTTTTATGGAGAAATAAAGGAGCTATTGTTGAACATGTTTAAATTTACACATCTTATCTGGACCTCTGGTTATTGTTTATTTTAGCTATTCCTCTCCTTTGGACACCATCAGCAGACCGTTGACAAAGAAAATGACACTGAACTTCCAGACTATCTTCCAGATGATGATGAATTACCTGAAGTAGATGCTAAAGCTTTGGCTCGAAACAAGACAGACACTAGACCAAGTAGCTGGCTTGGGGCAGCTGCCAGTTTTCTGTCAAACTCCTTTTACTGGTGAAAACAGAACCAAAACTAAATATAAGTCGGAGTAAAGAAAGAAAATGTGTTAACTTGTGCTTGCTAATTAAGTAATATTGGTTTTGTTAACTCTCTGTGCACTATGAAATTGTAGTTAGCAAAAATTGTCATATGCTACAATTTTCTTCAGAAATACAGTTGCAATGTTGATACTTAGAGTAACTGAATCCATATGTTTTCAAAGGTAATAACTGGTTGGCCACTAGCTTTCAAAAAGTTCAAATAGTCGTGTTTAGTTAGTTCTATCTATATTCTTCATGCAAAGAATATTTCAATCCTTTACCTGATGAATATTCATGTAACAAATAATTGAACTATGAATATTAAATAGCAGTATTTTTATAATTGCAGTATGAACAACTGTAGAATAAAATCTACAGTTCTAAGGTAATCCTAATTTTTAGAAAAGAAGAATTGAGAACATTGATTTTTGAAATCATGGCTGTTTAATTCAAAAAAGTCATGCAGAAAGCTCCCAAGTAGTTTTCTGCATGACCTGCGTCCTAAATTAAGCTGTCAATTGTTTTCAGGGCCAATGATATTTACATTGTATTTGAGTTTTCAGATTAATTAGGTTTTAATGTGTACTTAAGCAAACAGTGCAGACCCATATCAGACAGCTCCTACAGAAGCTGACCCATATCAGACAGCTCCTACAGAAGCTGTCTGAGCTGGCTATACTCTGTTTGCAAATGTATCTCTATCAGGTAAAGGGTTACAGTTTCAAACAGGAGCTGGGTTTTATGCTGGTTTACTACCTAAATGCATTGACATTTGAATTTTGTTTAAAATCTTTATACCGCTGACCGCAGCAAGTGATTGGTTACATTATATTATTGTGATATTGATCCTATGTTTGACTGAATAGTGCTGAGAGTCGGAGTTACTAGATAACTGTAAATTTTGGGAGAATAATTATGTGCACGAATGGATCGGATATTTATTGGTATTGAAGTGCATTTAACCCTTTACTCCATATTTACGCCTTTGCAAACGGAGTATGTAGACCCAGATCAGATGGCTCCAATAGGAGCCATCTGATCAGGGTCTGCTCTGTTTGTTTAATATGATATAATATTGATCTGATTCTAAAGATTCTGCTATGGCCAAAACTCCCTGTGATCATCAGTCATAAAAAATATGATGCCATTGTTTCTTACATTAATATTTATGGAGTAAAGGTGTAATTTAAAGTGAATTCAGTTTCAATAAAGACAAGATTTATGTGAAAGTACTGCATGGAAGTTACATTTTATGTTGACTGCATATATATTAAGTTAAAATATTTTTAATGCCAGTGCTTTTGTTTGCTGTTTGTGATCGTACAAACCTGAATTTGTAGGTGCATATACATGTAATCATAAATAGTGACGTATCGGATTGCGTTGTATGTCCCAATTTTCACACACATGCCATGAGTCTGTCTAAAGATTTTCTCATTGTCCATGATTTCCATAAGGAAGCATCAAGTGGTTTCAAAGTTGAGGGGGGAATTCTGTTGTAGCTATACTATGAATATGCAAAATATTCAGATCCAGATGAGATGCCGAGTATATTGGCTTCTCATCCGGGTTAAGCGTGCCATTTTTATATCTATATAAGGTCGTAATTGGACAAAATTAAAGTACATGTAATTAGATAATTATAATGCAGATTAACAATTTTTTCCCAAAAAATATGTCTTTAGTTTGAAAGTCTTCTGAGAAATCTTTTTTTTCCAATGTTGTGTTCTTTCCATGTTTTTCTTTCTAACTTTCAGTTCTTTTGAGTGTATAAATTATTGTGATGTTTCTCTGATGTTCTTGAAAACTTATTTGATTTGCATTAAATTTTTACCAAAAAAATAACCTCCTTATTATTTAATTCCCAAGAACACCCACATCTCAACCACAGTTGTAGTTTTTAAGTCTCCTATCATTTATACCAGAGGGAAACTACTTTAACCTTATAGCAGATATCGAAACTTGACTTTGTAAACTTAATTTTTGAATTACATTAATGAATTACCTATAAAGGCATGCTTAAACCATGAGAAATTCTATTGTTAGCTCATCTGTTTCGAAGAAAAGTCGAGCTATTGTGATCACTGGGTCGTCGTCGTTGGCGTGCAAAAACTTTAAAGTAGCTCATTACTCGAAAAGTATAAGAGGTATCAACATGAAACTTCATAGGTTAGTAGATCTCATTGAGGGGAAGGCCCCTACATAAGAACCATAACTCTTGATTTCAAAATTTTGGAGTTATGGCCCTTTGTCATTTTCAATTTTTTTAAATTTAGCTGGACAAGTACCAAATAAGACGAGCGTTGGCGCTGCTCGCGACTCTTGTTTTATACATGTAATAATGTTTATATCAATGTTGGGCTGTTGAATTTTTGTCTTGGTCATAAATTCAAGTCCAGGAAAATTTGGTCTGAGCTAGTTTCCGGCAAGATTTTCCCAATCTTGAACAATAATTAAAGTTTCACATTTAATAATAAAATTTACAGTGGTAATAGTAATGTCTTAGTATGCTCACACGTTCCATGCCTATAATTTATCAAGTGAATTTGCAACATTGTACTCCGATGTCTGCCTTTTGAGTTGGTGACTGGATAAACTTTCTTTGTTTCAAATCTGCATCTTACAATTTGCCCAAACATTCGCAAGTTGTTACTTTCAGAGTAAAGGAGATACATGCTGCTTTAGGTATTGAAACCCTTTCCTTTATATAAACACCTTTCACGCCTTTGCAAACAGTAGACCTTGACCAGACAGCTCCAATAGGAGCCATCTGATCAGTCTGCTCGGTTTGCTGCAGGCTTTGTTAACACTACTAGATGTATATTCATGTATTACGAGAAATAAGGACATGAATATTTATGGGATTTTTATAATGGCTAATTAACAAGGGAATTTGTTTTGCCATTTCAGACAATGTAGAATCAGATATTTATAATGCCATAAACAGAGAAGACCCAGACTCCAGTAGGAGGCTTCTGACCAAGGTCTATTCTGTTTGCAAGGATTTCTATCAAGTAAAGGATTAACTCACTTTTTTCATCCATTTGCTATTAAAAATGCTTTTTCACACATTTGCAAACAGTAGACCCATATGAGACACCTCTAGGAGCTGTCTGATCAGGGACTACTGTGTGCTTATTACAGGATATCTGATTCTAGTTTTTATCAAAGCAAAATTTCTCTTTAAAAAATACATTATAAAAATTCAGCTAATATTCATAATGTCATTTCTTACTTGAATACTGAACAGGGAATTGGTTAAAACATCTCAGAGTTCTTTAGAATTGCATCAATCCTGTCCTACCTTGATAGTGCAAGTACATTCATATGATTGGGGATTGTACTTGCAACATGTTATGTCACTGAAGTGATTCATTATATGCCATGTTACATTATAAATAATCAACATTTCCAGAAAATAACATGGCAGCATATGTTAACCTTATTAACTCATTCTCTCCTACTGACGCCTTATTGTGCCTATATAAAAGTCACTTCTTGAAACCATTGTGATAAATAGAGCATTTGCTCCATAGGAGCAAATGCTCTATTTATCACAATGGTTTCAATACTACACAATTCTAAAATGTTCATTTTCTCTAGTAAATGCTCCTTTTCGGTAGATTTATTCAAAGAGGTTGGGTCTAAAAATAGTGTAGGAGAGAATGAGTTAAGCTAACCACGACCTGACTCACATTTGCAAACAGAATGGATCCAGATGAGATGACACTTGATCAATACTTTCTAAAGAGCATGATTAAATTGGAAGCATAACGGTAGTCAAAATGCACCAGATCCAAATTTAAGCATTTATATTTTTTTTACTGCAGTGTAAGGGTTAACCCTTTCCCCGTTCTGTATTTAGGCCAAATTTCAATACCTACTGAATATTCATTAACAAAATAGAAAGAAATATGGAAGGCGGAATATTGTAGACATTTTAGAAAGTAAAGGAACAGATCTATCAAATTCTTTCAGCAAACAGTGCAGACCCTGATCAGACAGCTCCTCTAGGTCTACTCTGTTTGCAAATGCATAAAAACACGTTTATATGAGGGAAAGGGTTAATATTTTTGCTCCAAAGATACACTTTGCAAACAGTGTAGACTAAGACCAAACGGTTCCTATATGAGTTGCCTGATCAGTGTCTGTACTGTGCGCTTTATATGAAATATAGATCTAATTCAAACAGTTTCTGCCATGGCCAAAAATTCCTTCGTTCATATGCCACCATAAAAATATCGGTCATTAAATTTCCTTAAATTAATATTCATGAAGTAAAGGATTAATACACATACATTTTTTTACACACACCCTTCCACCAAAACATTTTATACAAGAACAGGGTCCATGCTTATAAAACTTTTAGTTGAGTCTGAGATCGTTCTCAAGTTTTTGATTGGTCAGATTTGAGCCTTTGGCTCAAATCTGACCAATCAAAAGCTTGAGAACTCAAATCTGACCAATCAAAAGCTTGAGAACGAAACTCAGACTCAACTAAAAGCTTTATAAGCATGGACCCAGGCTATATAAAAACAACAACTAAGCCATTCACAAAAACAATATTTAATGAAACAAGCAAAGATACAATGTTAAACATAATATGACGATTCACTCTGACATGTAGCACTTGCACCTGCGATAATAGACAATAAATGGAAAGCACCATCTTTTGACATGAATTACATATTAAGTTCAAAAATCAATTCACTTAAGAATTGCAGAACTCAAATATAACTGAACTAGAATGATCACTGAATGTGATTAACGCATTCCCTCCTAGACTAATTTCAGACTCAACCTCTTTGAATAAATCTACTGAAAAGGAGAATGTTAGAATTGTGTAGTTTTTAAACCATTGTGATAAATATAGCATTTGCTATTTATCACAATGGTTTCAAAAAGTGCCTTTTACAGAGGTGCCTAAATGCATCGCTAGGAGGGAATGTGTTAATACCACCACATAAACTCTTTTCAGAGTAGATGATATGTTAGGTGCCTAACTCTGTGATAAATCATCTGACTGGAATGCTGTAATGTAATGTATATGCATCCCCTTGATGGTGAAGTTTCCCATTCAGTTTCACCGAAATCCTGTCAGTAGATGCTCATTGCTGAGAAATGGCATGGAGAAGTTAAGCAAACAGACTTACTGACATGGTGACTCCTATATACAGTAAAACCCCTCCGATGTGATCACTTTATGAATAACATAGATGTCTTTAAAGCAGATGGTTGCTTAATGCAGGATGAAAGAAATGGAGAAAGCTCCTTTGTTTCTGCATAACTTTCATACTGCATTAAGCTACCACCTACTTTTACTACATTACAGGGGTTTTACTGTACTCCCCACCAACATATCTATATTATGAAAGATATAATTAACCTTGGTACCCTGATAAAAAGGAATTATTGTAAAGACTGGATATCAGTTGAAATATATTACCTGTTCAGTATTCATGTCAGAAATCATGACATCATGAATATTTATCAGCTGAATGGTTTCAATGGAACCTTTTGCTTTGGCAAAAACTGTAAAATCAGAAACTGTATAGTTTCTACCAATACCAAAAATACCAGGAAAAGGTTAATATCAATATAATATACAAGCCCAGTTGTACAAAATCTAACCTGACAAGTTCAAACGGAGAGAACCCCTATCCAATACAGTATAACTTTTCTACAACAACCACTCAAAAAAGTCCAATTCTGGGGGTTTAACACTTTCACTACCAAATATTGTCGTATGCAGAATTTGACATCTGATACAATTTTCATTTGTTAAATTTTCTGGCCTTTTCTTTCAAACACATCACCACAGTATCAAACCATTTGGATCCTGATGAAACACTGAATAACTTGGCATCTCATCTGGATCCAAACTGTTTGCTAAAGTAACCATATATGTGACATTGGCAGTGAAACAGTTGAAGACATGTATCAGCTAAACCCTTTACCTGATTGTTGATGCATAAGAAACATTGATTGTGAATGAATATCACTTAATAGCTGAAATAATTATAACAGTATATAAACAAGGTCATTTTTTACCAAGGCAGAAACTGTAGAATCATATCTATATTTTTTCAATAGCACAACATTGTCTTTGCAAACAGCGTAGATCCAGATCAGATGGCTCCTGTAAGAGTCATCTAATCAAGGTCCGATCTGTTTGCTTATGAAATTATATACATGTGATCCTACAGTTTTATGTCTATTAAAGCCAAAAGTTCCCATGAAAAATTTATCTCATAAAATTAAGTTAATGAATATTCATGAGGTGATCAATTTATGCATAAATGTCCTACTGAGAAGTTCTACCGATCTGGGTCTTCACTATTTGTAAGGTTGTTTTTGACTCTTCTACACCACGGCTGATAACCATATTTGATATATGGATAACCCATTACTCCAATCTTCAAGACCTATAAAATAATGACTTGTACCAATTCAACAACTATGATCCAGGGCCTGTCTTGCTAAATATAGTACAACCCAAATTATTAAGTCCTACTTTATGACAATCGCTACTTCTCTGAACGGTCAAAATTATCGCTAGACTGTGTGCAGCAATTTAAGTGACAGTCCCTATCATAAATACGTATTTTCAATAACATCATAAAACTTGGTATTTGTTATAAAGTTTAATCTTGTCAATTTGAACTTGTATCCAAAAATGCCCCTGCGATGGGGCTCCTGGTCCTCAACGGAGAATATGACATAGGACGCAACCCGCAAATGCTCTATTTATCACAATGGTTTCAAACTACAAAATTCTAAAAAAAATTCCTTTTCTCTAGTTAATGCTCCTTTTCGGTAGATTTATTCAAAGCGGTTGGATCTAAAAATAGCCTATGAGGGAATGGGTTAAGCAACCACCTGCTCTTGTAGACCCAATGTTGATTCATTATGCAGTCGTTATAGGCAGGTTCTACTACATCTGAAAACTATACAGTAAAACCCCTTTAAATTGGACGTTAATTTAGTATAAATATCGGTCTTGTAGACAGGTAGCAGCTTAATGCTGGATGAAAGTCATGCAGAAAGTTCCTCTTGTAGCTTTCTGCATGATTCTCCCTTTGCATTGAGCAGCCACTAGGAGTGAGAGGTATTATAATATTATAATAAAATTTACAGTGGTAATAGTAATGTCTTAGTATGCTCACACGTTCCATGCCTATAATTTATCAAGTGAATTTGCAACATTGTACTCCGATGTCTGCCTTTTGAGTTGGTGACTGGATAAACTTTCTTTGTTTCAAATCTGCATCTTACAATTTGCCCAAACATTCGCAAGTTGTTACTTTCAGAGTAAAGGAGATACATGCTGCTTTAGGTATTGAAACCCTTTCCTTTATATAAACACCTTTCACGCCTTTGCAAACAGTATACCTTGACCAGACAGCTCCAATAGGAGCCATCTGATCAGTCTGCTCGGTTTGCTGCAGGCTTTGTTAACACTACTAGATGTATATTCATGTATTACGAGAAATAAGGACATGAATATTTATGGGATTTTTATAATGGCCAATTAACAAGGGAATTTGTTTTGCCATTTCAGACAATGTAGAATCAGATATTTATAATGCCATAAACAGAGAAGACCCAGACTCCAGTAGGAGGCTTCTGACCAAGGTCTATTCTGTTTGCAAGGATTTCTATCAAGTAAAGGATTAACTCACTTTTTTCATCCATTTGCTATTAAAAATGCTTTTTCACACATTTGCAAACAGTAGACCCATATGAGACACCTCTAGGAGCTGTCTGATCAGGGACTGCTGTGTGCTTATTACAGGATATCTGATTCTAGTTTTTATCAAAGCAAAAATTCTCTTTAAAAAATACATTATAAAAATTCAGCTAATATTCATAATGTCATTTCTTACTTGAATACTGAACAGGGAATTGGTTAAAACATCTCAGAGTTCTCTAGAATTGCATCAATCCTGTCCTACCTTGATAGTGCAAGTACATTCATATGATTGGGGATTGTACTTGCAACATGTTATGTCACTGAAGTGATTCATTATATGCCATGTTACATTATAAATAATCAACATTTCCAGAAAATAACATTGCAGCATATGTTAACCTTATTAACTCATTCTCTCCTACTGACGCCTTATTGTGCCTATATAAAAGTCACTTCTTGAAACCATTGTGATAAATAGAGCATTTGCTCCATAGGAGCAAATGCTCTATTTATCACAATGGTTTCAATACTACACAATTCTAAAATGTTCATTTTCTCTAGTAAATGCTCCTTTTCGGTAGATTTATTCAAAGAGGTTGGGTCTAAAAATAGTGTAGGAGAGAATGAGTTAAGCTAACCACGACCTGACTCACATTTGCAAACAGAATGGATCCAGATGAGATGACACTTGATCAATACTTTCTAAAGAGCATGATTAAATTGGAAGCGTACCGGTAGTCAAGTTGCACCAGATCCAAATTTAAGCATTTATATTTTTTTTACTGCAGTGTAAGGGTTAACCCTTTCCCCGTTCTGTATTTAGGCCAAATTTCAATACCTACTGAATATTCATTAACAAAATAGAAAGAAATATGGAAGGCGGAATATTGTAGACATTTTAGAAAGTAAAGGAACAGATCTATCAAATTCTTTCAGCGAACAGTGCAGACCCTGATCAGACAGCTCCTCTAGGTCTACTCTGTTTGCAAATGCATAAAACACGTTTATATGAGGGAAAGGGTTAATATTTTTGCTCCAAATATACACTTTGCAAACAGTGTAGACTAAGATCAAACGGTTCCTATATGAGTTGCCTGATCAGTGTCTGTACTGTGTGCTTTATATGAAATATAGATCTAATTCAAACAGTTTCTGCCATGGCCAAAGATTCCTTCGTTCATATGCCACCATAAAAATATCAGTCATTAAATTTCCTTAAATTAATATTCATGAAGTAAAGGATTAATACACATACATTTTTTTACACACACCCTTCCACCAAAACATTTTATACAAGAACAGGGTCCATGCTTATAAAACTTTTAGTTGAGTCTGAGATCGTTCTCAAGTTTTTGATTGGTCAGATTTGAGCCTTTGGCTCAAATCTGACCAATCAAAAGCTTGAGAACTCAAATCTGACCAATCAAAAGCTTGAGAACGAAACTCAGACTCAACTAAAAGCTTTATAAGCATGGACCCAGGCTATATAAAAACAACAACTAAGCCATTCACAAAAACAATATTTAATGAAACAAGCAAAGATACAATGTTAAACATAATATGATGATTCACTCTGACGTGTAGCACTTGTACCTGCGATAATAGACAATAAATGGAAAGCACCATCTTTTGACATGAATTACATATTAAGTTCAAAAATCAATTCACTTAAGTATTGCAGAACTCAAATATAACTGAACTAGAATGATCACTGAATGTGATTAACGCATTCCCTCCTAGACTAATTTCAGACTCAACCTCTTTGAATAAATCTACTGAAAAGGAGAATGTTAGAATTGTGTAGATTTGAAACCATTGTGATAAATATAGCATTTGCTATTTATCACAATGGTTTCAAAAAGTGCCTTTTACAGAGGTGCCTAAATGCACCGCTAGGAGGGAATGTGTTAATACCACCACATAAACTCTTTTCAGAGTAGGTGATATGTTTAATAATCAAAGGTGCCTAACTCTGTGATAAATCATCTGACTGGAATGCTGTAATGTAATGTATATGCATCCCCTTGGTGAAGTTTCCCATTCAGTTTCACCGAAATCCTGTCAGTAGATGCTCATTGCTGAGAAATGGCATGGAGAAGTTAAGCAAACAGACTTACTGACATGGTGACTCTTATATACAGTAAAACCCCTCCGATGTGATCACTTTATGAATAACATAGATGTCTTTAAAGCAGATGGTTGCTTAATGCAGGATGAAAGAAATGGAGAAAGCTCCTTTGTTTCTGCATAACTTTCATACTGCATTAAGCTACCACCTACTTTTACTACATTACAGGGGTTTTACTGTACTCCCCACCAACATATCTATATTATGAAAGATATAATTAACCTTGGTACCCTGATAAAAAGGAATTATTGTAAAGACTGGATATCAGTTGAAATATATTACCTGTTCAGTATTCATGTCAGAAATCATGACATCATGAATATTTATTAGCTGAATGGTTTCAATGGAACCTTTTGCTTTGGCAAAAACTGTAAAATCAGAAACTGTATAGTTTCTACAATACCAAAAACTTCTATGTACATATATGATTATGCCATTATAAAAAACAGCTAATAAATATTCATGATGTCATTATTTCTTACATGAATATTCAACAGGAAAAGGTTAATATCAATATAATATACAAGCCCAGTTGTACAAAATCCAACCTGACAAGTTCAAACGGAGAGAACCCCTATCCAATACAGTATAACTTTTCTACAACAACCACTCAAAAAAGTCCAATTCTGGGGGTTTAACACTTTCACTACCAAATATTGTCGTATGCAGAATTTGACATCTGGTACAATTTTCATTTGTTAAATTTTCTGGCCTTTTCTTTCAAACACATCACCACAGTATCAAACCATTTGGATCCTGATGAAACACTGAATAACTTGGCATCTCATCTGGATCCAAACTGTTTGCTAAAGTAATCATATATGTGACATTGGCAGTGAGAGAGTTGAAGACATGTATCAGCTAAACCCTTTACCTGATCGTTGATGCATAAGAAACATTGATTGTGAATGAATATCACTTAATAGCTGAAATAATTATAACAGTATATAAACAAGGTCATTTTTTACCAAAGCAGAAACTGTAGAATCAGATCTATATTTTTTCAATAGCACAACATTGCCTTTGCAAACAGCATAGATCCAGATCAGATGGCTCCTGTAAGAGTCATCTCATCAAGGTCTGATCTGTTTGCTTATAAAATTATATAGATGTGATCCTACAGTTTTATGTCTATTAAAGCCAAAAGTTCCCATGAAAAATTTATCTCATAAAATTAAGTTAATGAATATTCATGAAGTGATCAATTTATGCATAAATGTCCTACTGAGAAGTTCTACCGATCTGGGTCTTCACTATTTGTAAGGTTGTTTTTTACTCTTCTACACCACAGCTGATAACCATATTTGATATATGGATAACCCATTACTCCAATCTTCAAGACCTATAAAATAATGACTTGTACCAATTCAACAACTATGATCCAGGGCCTGTCTTGCTAAATATAGTACAACCCAAATTATTAAGTCCTACTTTATGACAATCGCTACTTCTCTGAACGGTCAAAATTATCGCTAGACTGTGTGCAGCAATTTAAGTGACAGTCCCTATTATAAACACGTATTTTCAATAACATCATAAAACTTGGTATTTGTTATAAAGTTCAATCTTGTCAATTTGAACTTGTATCCAAAAATGCCCCTGCGATGGGGCTCCTGGTCCTCAACGGAGAATATGACATAGGACCCCCCCCCCCCCCCCCCCAGGTAGCTTATTGCAGAGAGTCATGCATTAACCCATCCCCTCAAGTCACCTATTGAAACCATTGTGATAAATAGAGCATTTGCATTAGCAAATGCTCTATTTATCACAATGGTTTCAAACTACAAAATTCTAAAAAATTTTCCTTTTCTCTAGTTAATGCTCCTTTTCGGTAGATTTATTCAAAGCGGTTGGATCTAAAAATAGCCTATGAGGGAATGGGTTAAGCAACCACCTGCTCTTGTAGACCCAATGTTTATTCATTATGCAGTCGTTATAGGCAGGTTCTACTACATCTGAAAACTATACAGTAAAACCCCTTTAAATTGGACGTTAATTTAGTATAAATATCGGTCTTGTAGACAGGTAGCAGCTTAATGCTGGATGAAAGTCATGCAGAAAGTTCCTCTTGTAGCTTTCTGCATGATTCTCCCCTTGCATTGAGCAGCCACCTGCCTAAAAGTATCAATTTTCTTCTCTACTAGAATTCTGGTTTAGAGGGGGTTTACTGTATTACAACTTGACAGTATCAGGGGAAAAGGAAACAGTGTGGGCCCAAATCAACCAACATTGAACGTCGGTATACAATAATCGGAGTAAACACTGTTTGTCACTATGACATCAGACTTGGCAGTATTTTGTCTATAGCTGCTGCAAACACGTGGTAAAATGCATTGTTTAACACAGCTGATGTAAGTCTACATGGTATGCAAATGTCTGCACTCCTTTCTTTCACTGTGGCATTGGTTTCATGTACTCTGTGAACACTTTTGAATTACTAACACAATCAGTCACATGATAAAGAATAACATTTGATCCACTCTAGTCATTTCAATATCTGTCATTCTTTGTAGTCGAGAAAATGTTGCAGCTTTTTCTCTGTGTCTTGGGGTAAGCCGACATCCCTGAAAACAAAGTGGGTAGTAAACGGTTATTCCAATTTTTAGAAAATAACTTATTTAACCCTTTACACCATAAATACACCTTTCTACGCCTTTGGAAACATAGTAGACCCAGGTTAGATGGCTCCTATAGTAGCTGTCTGATCAGGGTCTGCTCTGTTTGCTGAAGATATAATATAGATATGATTCTACAGTTTCTGCCACAACAAAAAAATCTATGTCTATGTGCTATTATAACAATAAAGATATAAATTAATATTCATGACATCATTATTTCTTACATGGATATTCATGGAGGAAAGTGTTAAGTAATGGTAATTAATATCACAGATAGGGAAATAAACCTTTGTCTGCAGAATCAACAAGAGCTGTCACAGGACAGCGCGCTAGACTATTCTCAGAATTGTTAGTGTAAAAATGCTTGATAGTTGATTAAAATAGTGTCCAACGATACTAGAAGCAAGTAATCAGTCTCAGTAAAATATCTTTAATAATATTCAGGATGTAGGATCTCTTTGAACTCTTTAATGAAAGAGAAAAACCTAAGTAAAAAGGGCAATAATTTCTGTTAAAAAGTAAAAAGGGCAATAATTTCTGCTAAAATGCTTGACAGAGTAATGTACTCTTGCCTACATATAAAGCTTGAGGTGGTGAACAAGTGTTCCAAGTTTCAAAGCTTTATCTCAAAGGGTTATGTAAATAAGTGGACTTTAACAAAAACTTTAACCAAAAGTTAAAAAGGGCCTTAATTCTGTCAAAATGCTTGACAGAGTTATGTACTCTTGCCTACATATGAAGATTGTGGTGGTGAACAAGTGTTCCAAGTTTCAAAGCTTTATTCCAAAGGTAAGAGGCAAAAAGTGGACTTTAACAAAAAGCTTAACCAAAAATTGTAAGTTAAAAAGAGCCACAATTCTGTCAAACTGCTTGACAGAGTTATGTACTCTTGCCTACAGATGAAGTTTGTGATGGTGAACAAGTGTTCCAAGTTTTAAAGCTTTATCTCAAAGGGTTATGTAAATAAGCGGACTTTTACAAAAACCTTAACCAAAAGTTCAAAGTTAAAAAGGGCTATAATTCTGTCAAAATGCTTGACAGAGTTATATACTCTTACCTACAGATAAAGTTTGTGATGGTGAACAAGTGTTCCAAGTTTTAAAGCTTTATCTCAAAGGGTTATGTAAATAAGTGGACTTTAACAAAAACCTTAACCAAAAGTCAAAATGCTTGGCAGAGTTATGTACTCTTGCCTACAGATGAATATTGTGGTGGTGAACAAGTGTTCCAAGTTTCAAATCTTTATTCCAAAGGTAAGAGGCAAAAAGTGGACTTTAACAAAAAACCTTAACCAAAAATTCTAAGTTAAAAAGGGCCATAATTCTGTCAAAATGCTTGACAGAGTTATGTACCCTTGTCTACAGATGAAGCTTGTGGTGGTGAACAAGTGTCCCAAGTTTCAAAGCTTTATTCCAAAGGTTAGAGGCAAAAAGTGGACTTTAACAAAAACCTTAACCAAGGTGTGACGCAGACGCCAACGCGGACGCCGACGCCGGGGCGAGTAGGATAGCTCCACTATTCTTCGAATAGTCGAGCTAAAAATGGGTTATTCTGACATCTTGTCAAACGTGCAACAAACATATACACATCTGCACTTCAAATACACATCTGCACTTCACCGTTTCAAATTGCCTGAGAAACTGTAAAACACTTTTTTTTCAAAAAGAAGTATAACTCTGTCACACCATTACCAATGAGGAAAACATTCCAAAACTTCAATCCTCAAAGTGATCATCTATCAGAAATTTCAGATGAAACATATTACACATGCAAAAAAATCTAAACACAAACTGCAAGATTTTAACATATTAACCCTTCGCTTGCTGAATTTTAAAATACATTTCTCCTTCTTTACCCATGCCCTGTTGTATATTTACATATATCTTCACTGTGTACAAGTATTTCGCTGTGCAATCACTGCTGTGGAGTGCACTGGTTGCACAATCAACTTGTAAATAGTGCAGACCCTGATGAGACAGCTCCTGCAGGAGCTGTCTCATCTGGATCTTCACTATTTACAGGTAGGTATATTGACGTGAATAGCAAGCGAAGGTTTAAGTGTTATATACATGTACCACCTTTACACTTCGTTTGCAGGAGTGTAATCCTTTACTCCATACAGATGCCTTTTGACACCCTTGCAACCAAAATGGACCCTATAGGAGCCGTCTGATCAGGCTCTGCTATAGGAGCCATCTGATCAGGCTCTGCTATAGGAGCTGTCTGATCAGGCTCTGCTCTGTTTGCTTATGAAATTATATAGATCTGACTACAGTTTTTACCCTAGCCAAAACGTTTTCTTGTTCATGCCAATATAAATATTAAACCAATTATTGTTCATACATACATTATTCCTTATATTCATGGAGTAAAGGCAGACCAACATTCAAGATGTCCTACTCACATTAAATGTTTTCCGAATGTGTTCACCACTCTGTAGATGGAACTTTTCAGGGTGTTCTGGAGGGAATATTTCAAAGGCAAGTCCATAAGGGCCTGGTCTTTCTGGACACGCCTAGTAATGCCACCACTCAGTTTGAAATGTTTGTCAACATCCTGAAATAGGAAGATAATTCAATAGTGACTTATAGGAAGATACATCATTAGTGATTTATAGGAAGATACATCAACAGTAATCTATAGGATGAAACATCAAAAATGACTTAAAGCAAGATACATTAATTCTGATTGCGAATTAATATAGGAAGATACATCAACAGTGACTTATTGGAAGATATATCAACAGTGATTTAATGAGAAGACACATCAACATTGACTTATAGGAAGATATGTCAATATTGACTTAAAGCAAGATACCTGTACATCAATTGTGACTTAATATAATAAGATACATCCACTGTGACTTACATGAAGATACATCCACATTAACTTCTAAGAAGATATATCAACAGTGACTTACAAATAGGAAGATATATCCAGTGTGATCTATATGAATATAAATCAACAGTGACTTGTAATACATGAAGATACTCAACAGGAAGCTATATAAGCAGTGACTTATAAGAAGATTGAATAGAGATTATTTTTATCCCATATGAGCATTATAATATGTTGTCTCAAACTTTAATGATTTATATGAAGGTAAGTAAAAGATATGAACGTGCCACTACATGTGCTGGAAATTAGTTTTCTGTTTAATCCTTTCCTCCATAAATACGCCTTTCTACGCCTGTATAAAAGTCACTTCTTGAAACCATTGCGATAAATAGAGTATTTGCTCCATAGGAGCAAATACTCTATTTACCACAATGGTTTCAAAACTATACAGTTCTAACATTTTCCTTTTCTCTAGCAAATGTTCCTTTTCAGTAGATTTATTCAAAGAGGTTGGGTCTAAAAATAGCCTATGGAGGAAAGGGTTAATTAGGTTCTGAATAAGGGAATGTTACTCTGACAGAAACTGTCATATCAGATTTATATTATTTCATAAACACCCTGACAGAAACTGTAGTATCTTATTTATATTATTTCATAAACAAACTGAGCGGACTCTGATCAGGCAGCTCCTGATCTCGGTCTGCTATATTTGCAAGGGCATTAAGAGGAGTGTCCATGGAGCAAAAGGTTAAGATTCTAAAGCACCAATGCTAAGAATATCCAGCCACTTAACCCTTCGCTTGCTATTCATGTCAATATACCTACCTGTAATTAGTGAAGACCCAGATGAGACAGCCCCTGCAGGAGCTGTCTCATCAGGGTCTGCACTATTTACAAGTTGATTGTGCAACCAGTGCACTCCACAGCAGTGATAGCACAGCGAAATTACTTGTACACAGTGAAGATATATGTAAATATACAACAGGGCATGGGTAAAGAAGGAGAAATGTATTTTAGAATTCAGCAAGAGAAGGGTTAATACCTTTACAGGCAAACAGCTGCTTAACCACTTATTCCATGAATATTCATGTAACAAATAACAACACCATGGATATCAACATCTCAGGAACACAGAAAAGCTTGGCTCTGGTGGAAACTGTAGAATCAGATCTATATCATATTATAAGCAAACAGAGCAGACCCTGATCAGACGGCTCATACAGGAGACATCTGATCTGGGTCTACTCTGTTTGCAAAGGCATAGAAATGTGAATCTATGGAGTAAAGGGTTAACTTGTATAACTTTTTCCTGCAATAACCCTTTTCCTCATAAATATGCCTTTTTTAAGCCCCTTTACAAACAGAGTAGACCCAGATCAGATGGCATCTGCAAGAGTCATCTGATTAAGGTTTTGTCTGTTTGCTTATGAAATAATATAGATCTGATACTATAGTTTCTACCATTGTAGGATCCCTGTATCATAATTGTACAAATCCATTAAAAATATCAGCTAATTCATACATATATGCTTACTGTCATTATTTACTTACATGAATATCCATGAAAGGGTTATAAAGTGTCTACCTATCTGAAAGACTCAGAATTTTTTTGACTGTAGGTAAGTTAATGAGTGATAATGTGTTTGGATTAATGACACACAACCATATTGTCTTTACCTCCTGAAGATTCAGCATCGCAATCAGGATATCTTTCAGTGACATTTGTACCACTCCATAGTTGTCTTCATTGAATGAGGCTGCCACTAAAGTTGACAAAGCTGTAAATACAGAAGACACTTATAAAAGATTTGTGAATTTCAATTGTGTTTGAAGGAATACATTTGTCACCTGCCACAGAAGTGTAACACAAGAGCATGATTAAAAAAGTTTGAGAGTGACAAACAGATAATCAGGGAATAATATGTGAATGACACAGATAGAATTGACAAGATTGGATCCTGATGAGATGTCATCACATCTAGATCCAGCCTATTTGCATAATTTATCACAGTCATAAACAGAGGGCTGAAGGTTTAGGAACAACCAACAGTTCCCCCTCTAAGAGATGACCTTTATTCTATATTCTATCTACCTTCGACTGCCCAGATCTGTATGAAGGCTGTCACAAACAAGTTTCTACTCCTCATCTCTGGGGACTCAACTGGTGGTTGATTTGCTGTGGGCTGCCTCTTTATCAGATTCAAAATCTGAAATGTAACAAAACAATTTGTTTCATCTGACAGGGAAATTAACTATTCTAAACCACTGCCAATTATATTAACCCTTCTCTTGCTGAATTTTAAAATACATTTCTCCTTCTTTACCCATGCCCTGTTGTATAATTACATATATCTTCACTGTGTACAAGTATTTTGCTGTGCAATCACTGCTGTGGAGTGCACTGGTTGCACAATCAACTTGTAAATAGTGCAGACCCTGATGAGACAGCTCCTGCAGGAGCTGTCTCATCTGGGTCTTCACTATTTACAGATAGGTATATTGACATGAAAAGCAAGCAAAGGGTTAACCCTTTCTCTCATACATACAATTTTGATGCCTTTGCAATCCGACCCAGAAAGACCCAGAACAGACAGATCCCATTGGAACTGTCTAATCAAGGCCTGCTGTGTTTGCTTCAGAAATAATATAGATATAATTCTACAGCTTCTACCATGGCCAAAAATTCCTGTATTCATGATGCCATTATGAAATTTAGGTAATTTGTTTTCATACATTCAGTATTTTTCAAATGAATATTCACGAGGGAGAGGGTTAATCTCACCAATTTTTTTAAAAGACATTTTTCTTTAACCTGAATAATTCAGATGTCAACATGCATAATAGGCTTAGGATAGATTATGTTGCTTCGGATGTTTTTCATGGAGTATGTATTTATGCATTTATGGGGTAAAGGGTTAATCAGATATCTACCTTATCTCTTAGAGTGACTTTGTTAGCTGGCTGTGCTTTGTCCTTCACTTTTCCAGCATCCTTTACTCCATTCATATTACCATCAACTGTAACACAAAGGCCATATCAAAATAATATTTAACTGACATAGATTTGTAAACTGAATATGTCATCTTCTAATGTTAGCTTTTGACATAATACAGACTACAAAGTCAATTATAACTATCATACAATAATTTGCTGATAAATGTACTTAGAAACTAGAAAATTGTGTCTGTAAGACACAGTGATGCCCCCATGTGTGCTTGCCTAGCTGTACGTAAAATTCCTAAGTCATTTGACCTTGACCTTGGGCTTGCGGGCAGCATGGGCCGGGTACGAAATGAAAGTATGGATGGTGTTGAATGTGTATATGCAATTCTATGCCAATAGCTATAGCGGTTAGCGAGATATAAGACAACGAAAAAACTGTGACAAAACACTGCACGTAAATGTGACAACCAACTGCACGTAAAATTTCCAAGTCATTTGACCTCGACCTTGGGCTTGCCGGCAGCATGGGTGGGGTGTCAAATGATAGCACAGATGGTAATTGATGTCTATGTGAAGTTTCATGTGTATAAGTGTAGAAATTACTGACTTACAACACATGAAAAACTGCGACATCCAACTGCACCTAAAAGTGTGACACACGGACGGACGAACGGACATGTGCAAAACATAATGCCCCCTGACTATCGTCAACGGGGGCATAAAAAACAAGATGTGTTTGTGTGAAATACTATGCCCCTGACCTTGACCTTGATGTATGACACTGACCTTAGAAAGTCACCCCTGAAAATGTTCGCCTCCACAAGTTGCAAATGCATGCCAAGTTTGAAGTATGTACGTGTAATGGCGACAAAATTAACGCCAACGTTAAAGTTGGGGACAAACAGACAAACCAACCAACAGACAGACAGAGAAAAAACAATATCCCCATCCCCCCTGTGATTGGGGGGGGGGGGGGAGGGAGGGAGGCATAATTAGAAGTATCATTGATTGTCATTAATATTCGAACACCAGCACTTTTATGAGTAAGTGATATCTCTGTATAGGGGTAAAATATTTCAAAACCTGACGCAATTAAAGGGCACATAACTCTGACTGTCACCGTTTGACATACACATAAAATATTTCTGGCACATCTACAATCTATAGATATATTATATTCCATGTTTCATCAATGTATGTTGAAAACTGTAGAAGTAGTCACACGAAACTATACCTTGAAGCATATATACAGATCACCCTATCATTCGACAATCCACCCAAACACCCTTCCTATATAGAGTAACTACTATATACTCCCCTCAATCCCCCAATTAGTTTATTACAAAATGACATCAAATCCTACCTGCTGTAACCCCATTTGTTGTGTGACCAGTCTTGTCTGTGCTGGGATGTCTGACCGGTGCATAGGCCAGGATCTTCCAGTTGGTTTCTCGAACAGAGTCACTCAGCTCATTAATAACTGATAAACACACTGCAATAATCTTGTTCCAATTGTGTGGGTGACCACCTGAATAAAAACGATAAAATAGAGTTCTTGAGATTATTTGAGGTATGCATGTAGGATTTTCAACTCTGTACACACTAAATAATAGTTGTCTGGTGCATTTCTGAAAACAGGATCTCATGTGACACTGTAATACTCAGCCTCTCGTCTGGATCCTAGAGAGCTCAGGATTAATGAATTTCCAAAGCAACATTAAGATAAAGGTACCTTATAGCAAAAGTACAGTTGTAAACAATGTAGACCCTGAGAAAACTGCCATAATGTGTATCTGAGGATATATATACAGAACAATACTGGATCTGATGCTGTGTACATTCTGCAGTGACTTGTCCAGGTGTACAATGTAAATGTAACAAATAACAATTTCTGATATCATGGTTAGAGTATCTTCCCTTGGCGGTAACTTCGGGTAAAAAATATTGTAAAGATCCGCACTTGGATAGAAAGTGATTATGGGGTGAATTCTGCCATGCATGCAGCTAGCCAGGAGTCTGGAGGGGGTCCACTAGTGTGGACAGTGCCCCTGACCCTGCCGTTAATAAAAAGGAACCAATAATGATGATGATGATGCAGAAACAGTATACATGTAGTCACATCTTTTCTATTTCATATAAAACAAACAGGACAGACTTTGATCAGACGGCTACTATAAAAACCTTCTGATCTGGGCCTAACTTCATGGTGATCACAGCTTAGAGTTTTTTTCCAAACTTGACCAGCCATTTATGAGAAAGTGCATTTTATGCATATTTTGCAATCATTCAAGGAGACAGATATCTGTGAAAAACAATCAAACCATAACATCCTGGGGATATGCACAACTACATGTCATGGTGATCATAGTTTTGAGTTATTTCAAAACCTGACGAGCCATTTATGAGGAATTGTATTTTATGTAATTTTTATCATTCAAGGGGACATAATTTAAAAATAATTGTACCAGATCATCCTAGCAATATGCATGGTATTCAGCTGTGAAGTGTCTCTCCCTACCATGTGTGTGTGTGTGTGTGTGTGTGTGTGTGTGTGTGTGTGTGTGGTAGGGGTGGGGGAGATATAATTATCATTATGAACAATATATTTAATCATACCAACCTGGCTGACTAAGGCTGAATAGTTCTCTGCGTCTTGAAAAAGAATGCTTTGCAAGCAAGTGCAAGTCATAAAATCCTAAAGCCTGTAAAAGACAAAACAAATATACAATAAAACCTCTCAATAACGGCCACTAAATTACATTAATTAGTTGGTATTTAGGGCAGGTGGCTGCTTAAAAGCAAGGTGAAAGTAAAACAGAACGCTCCTATAGGAGGTAAGTTTAGAAGTAAAGTTTCCTATAGGAGTGTTCTGTTTTACTTTCACCTTGCTTTAACCAGCCACCTGCCTTTAACACAAAATAATTAATGTAATTTAGTGGCGGTTAGAGAGGTTTTACTGTATGTACAAATAAGTGTAATTTCCACAACAATTACTGCTTGAATTGCATTTGATGGGATTTGGTCAGCCTCTGAACAGTTTGATATATATGATCTAACATTTGAAATAAATATGTCTGAAAGGAAAAGTATCTGCAGGAATCCTTCAATTAAGATCTGCATTATTGGCCATATGCAGCAGAACCTTTTCAGAGTGACCACTGCATAATTAGCCCATTGCTTCAGACTATTTTTAGATCCAACCTCTCTGAATAACTCTACTGAAAAGGAGCATATAATATATTTTTATTTTTTTAGAATTGTGTAGTTTTGATGAATAGAGAGTGTCATGTACAAGGTCCATAACTCCTATGGAGCAAATGCTCTATTTGTCACAATGGTTTCAAACAGTTACTTTTATAGAGGCATCAAAATTAGGGAAGTTTAACCCATGTGTTGACAAAGTGTAGACACAGATCAGAAAGCTCCTACAGAAGCTGTATGATCAGGGTCTGCACTGTTTGTACTCGGAGTCTGTTAGGACTGTGTTTACTCTACCTTCCATAGAAACAACTGCCAATATATACATACTAAATTACTACTTGAAAGAATAATATGCAAATAGGGAGGAGCCTAAATAATAAATATTCATGGAGTAAAGGGTTAACAGAGCTGTAAGTAACATGGTTCATTTCTTTTTTCTCAGCAAAATACTGTTTTGTTACTTATTAGAATCACAATATCTATAAGTACCAACAAAGTAGGTTTTGCCCGGAATCATATTTTATCGAAACTAGAAAATTGTGTCTGTAAGATACAGTGATGCCCCCGTGTAGGTGCTTGCCTAGCTGCACGTAAAATTTCCAAGTCATTTGACCTTGAACTTGGGCTTGTAGGCAGCATGGGCTGGGTGTGCAATGAAAGTATGGATGGTGTTTAATGTGTATATGCAATTCCATGGCAATAGCTACAGTGGTTAGGGAGATATAAGACAATGAAAAAACTGTGACAAAAAACTGCACATAAATGTGACAACCAACTGCACGTAAAATTTCCAAGTCATTAGACCTCGACCATGGGCTTGCAGCCAGCATGGGTGGGGTGCCAAATGATAGCACAGATGGTAATTGATGTGTATGTGAAGTTTCATGTTTATAAGTGTAGAAATTACTGACTTATAACACTTGAAAAACTGTGACAACCAACTGCACCTAAAAGCATGACACACGGACAGACAGACGGACGGACGGACATGTGCAAAACATAATGCCCCCCGACTATCGTCAACGGGGGCATAAAAAGAGTTTATTCAAGCCAATACCAAGGATTTGTCCAGAAACATGTAAACCCTAGCAGTCAATAATTAGATGTCTGGATGATGCCCAAAAACAATTACAGAATAATAGCATTAACATATGAACTAATAATAAAGTTTAATAACAATTTCAGAGTGTCAAACAATTAGTTTTGTAAAAAAAAAATTGCTATGTTTCTTGACAATCTAATCTAAATCCAAACTTTTTGCATACAGGTTATCATAAATTTGAACCTACACATGATGTATGCTTTTATGTTTTTATAGGCTTATGCTATGTTTGTCTATGACTTATTCAGGCCATGCTGAGTTACCTGTACAAGTCGATCATTGATGCAGGACATGGCATCCACCAGACACTTGTTCTTAAAGTTGTCAAACATGGAACTGATTGGGAACTCGAAATGCTGAAATACACAACTTCATAAAATATCAGGTTGCTTGAACAAACTAAACATTATAACAAGCTTCAAATCTACAAAAGCCACATAAATATTTACAAACACTGCAACAATATCTGTATGGCCTGAATTTCAAAGCCTACATAAACAGATTTGTCAAAACATGAGATCTGACACTTTTGTAAAACAAAGTAAGGCATTGTGTTCATTAGACATCTAAAATTCAATACGAATCTGCATTCAAAACAAATGTTCAGACAAAAGAATTAAAGAGTTGTAGATAAGAGGAGTACTGATCTATCAAAATAATGTTGGTACTCATTAGAACTCTCTCTGAGACAAATCTAATGAGTACCAACAGGATAGGGTTTCGCCCGTTTGACAGAGAAATGTAAAAATATTTCATCTACACTTCTTAAACCTTTACCTCATAGGCTATTTTTAGATACAACCTCTGAATAAATCTACCGAAAAGGAGCATTAACTAGAGAAAAGGAAATTTTTAGAATTTTGTAGTTTGAAACCATAGTGATAAATAGAGCATTTGCTCCTATAGGAGCAAATGCTCTATTTATCACAATGGTTTCAACATGTGACTTTTACAATCGTCAAAAGTCGTCAATATGAGGGAAAAGGTTAACTATCGTTTTCATGATTCTTATCTTATATATACCATTATTATCTAGGACTATATAAAATAAAATACCCAGAGGAATAGTTAAGATGTGTAAATTAAAACATTTTTTAAGAGTAGATCCTTTTATTCTCCACCAAACCCTATGTTGTGACTTGAAGAGATTATTCTAAAGAGTGGTCACAGCATGGGGTTTGGTGGAGAAAAGATTATTTTCCTATTTGACTACAGCTCTGTATACCTCATCAGTTTTCTTTAAAACTTATGAGCAAGTAAAACCACCGAGTACCTCTGTGTTGTAGACTTTGTGCAGGAGAGCTCCAAAACTCCAGGAACACTGTATATAGAGCCCAAGCACTGCAGTCTGCCACAGCAATCTCACATCCAACAGGAGACCATACAAACTGTCCAGTGTGTAGTCGGACCTGAAATAGTTGTTGCAATAAACAAGATGAGGTTGATGAATTATGTGCCCCTAAGTAACTGCTCCTTGATCTCTAAGTATGACCCTGATATATCTGGTAGTTGTGCTATGCACACACATACTCTTAACTCCTTACTCCATGAATATTCATATAAGAAATAACGGCATTATGAGTATTATTTAGATTAGATGTTATAATAGCACATGGACACATGAATGTTTGGCCATGGCAGAAACTGTAGAATCATATCTATACCAAATGATCAGACAGCTCCTACAGGAGCCATCTGATCTGGGTCTACTCTGTTTGCAGAGGCGTATTTATGGAGTAAAGGGTAAATCAGTATAGGTAGAGTACATAATTATATGCATTCAGAATTTCTCAACCCTTTACTTTATGAATATATATATCAGAAATAATGATTGTATTTATATAACCTCAATTATTATATTATTGACATTATGAATATGCAATTTTTTACATGTCAGAAACTGTAGAAATAGATCAGTCTTATTTCATATTAAAGTAAACATGGCAGGCCCTGATTAATTTGGATCAGTTTAACCCTTCGCTTGCTATTCACATCAATATACCTACCTGTAAATAGTGAAGACCCAGATGAGACAGCTCCTGCAGGAGCTGTCTCATCAGGGTCTGCACTATTTACAAGTTGATTGTGCAACCAGTGCACTCCACAGCAGTGATTGCACAGCGAAATACTTGTACACAGTGAAGATATATGTAATTATACAACAGGACATGGGTAAAGAAGGAGAAATGTATTTTAAAATTCAGCAAGAGAAGGGTTAAAATACAGATGTAACCCCATGTGTATTCACTGAGCAGTTATTGAACCCTTTCTATGAAGAATATTCCTGTAATAAATAATGACACCTTGGCCATCCATTGACAGAATTTCTATAATGGCATATGAGCACAGACATTTCTAGTACTGGCAGAAACTAGTATCAGATCTATATTATGTCATAAGCAAACAGAGCATACCCTGATCTGGATCTACCCTGTTTGACAATGTGTGAAAAGGTGTTTGTATGAACTATTGAAGGAAAAGGTTCCAAAGTCCACATACATCTTATTTTCTTTGAGTGTCTATACTAATAGGTCAGTTTTAAATCACTTACCCAAATTTTAAAGACAGCATGCTCACTATCCAATTTCTGGGAATATGACCTGAAGGAGAAATAAGTCAATCATTTAAAAATGTTTTTTGAACACTCGAGTTGTCTTAATTAAAGCATACATGCATTTATAATGTATATCACAAAAAAGAGAGAGAAACTCAGAAAATGGAGATATTCTAATAACAGGGTGCTAAATTTAGGGTTCTATCTATTCATGATTAAAGATGTGGGAACATTATACTGAATTCCATCGATGCAAAATGAATCAATTGCCTGCATCAAAAATCAAAAAGAAACACAAGACAAGCATGACAAGACTGGCTGTCTGTCAACAGACAAAGAGACAGACCCATGGACACACCCATACACACAAATTGTGACACTTATGTCAAAATGACTGCCAGCAGGCTTTACAAAAAGGATACTCTTTGAAAAATATTTTAAGTGTACCATAGTCTATAGATAATAAGCATGGTATCTTACTGATCACTCTTTAAAAACAAACAATCTGCATTATACATGAAAATAAGTACAAGTACCGGTATCAGCCGTATCATTCTCCAACCTTAGAACTCAAGTGTTTTCCATTCATAAAATATGAGGAGAAGAAAATTTAAACATTATTTGTCTGACACTTACCAAACAGATAGTAGAGAATATAGTAGAATTTCAGCTGCCAAATTACATGTCCAAGTGATGACCAAACTACCCCAAACATCCGTGTGCGCACTTGGAAATACTTTGCTTGCTGGAAACATTTAACATTTTAGTTAGCAAACAACATAAATACAGTGTTTCTTCTCTCAAGCAACATCTGTCAGCAACACAGAAATTGTTTGTTTTAGTGAGGGAGTTGTTGCAGAGAGGGAAATACATGTAGCAGACAGGTGGAAATTGGATCTATAGAAATAACTGCTATTAAACCATTACCTCATAGGCTATTTTTAGATACAACCTCTTTGAAATAAATCTACCAAAAAGGACCTTTAACTAGAGAAAAGGAAAATTTTAGAATTTTGTAGTTTGAAACCATTGTGATAAATAGAGCATTTGCTCCTATAGGAGCAAATGCTCTATTTATCACAATGGCTTCACAAATTGACTTCTACTGAGTCGTCAAAAGTCGTCAATATGAGGGAAAGGGTTAAACCTAAGTTTGACATTAAATGCATCTGATATTGTCATTAATTTACAATGAATTTCATTTATAAGAAGCCATATATAGGGACAATCCATATTTGTTTAGCTTTATTACATACAGAATTATGCCTCTTTAAGGTGGTCGTATTAGCGGGGTTTTACTGTATGTCCAAAATTCCCATTAACCTTTCCCTTTTCAATATTCATTCATTAAAGAAATTATGACATCATGAATATTTATTAGTTGTGTTTCTATTGTAAATTTTTTACTTCGACAAAAAACTGTAGAATATGATCTATATCATGTCAAAAGCAAACATAGCAGAACCTGATCAGTGGTCTCCTATAGAAGCAGTCTGATCCGAGTCTTCTCTGTTTGCAAATGCTAGAAAATGTGTTTATATCAAGGAAAGGGTTAAGCCAGTGTGTTGAACAAGTTTGAAAGAAATATAGTTTTCAAAATTGAAGAAAATGACAAATAAGTAGTGTTAGGAAAACATCAATTTGCTCACCTGTAGAGCAGGGAACTGCAGCAGGTTGTGTTGTCGTATGTAATGGTACACCGTATACATCAGCCCTGTGTAACCTCCATATAACACAAGAAACAGATGGTGTTCGTTGATACAGTACAGGTCACTAGAAAAACACAACAACAAAGATACAACAACTACCCTTTTAAACATCAAAACTGTTGCTCTTAACCCTTTCCTTCATATAAACACTTTTTCAGGCATATGCAAACAGAGTAGACCCAGATCAGACGACTCCTATCGGAGCCGTCTGATCAGGGTCTGCTCTATTTGCTTATGTAATTTGATAGATCTGGGTTTTTTTACTTTCTAAAATGGCTACAATGTTCCACCTTCCATATTTCATTATAACTATTTTGTCCATGAATATTCTGTAGGTATTGAAATTTGGAATAAGTTTATAACAGGGAAAGGGTTGATCCTTTATTCCATGATTATAATGTGAGAAACAATGACAACATGAATACTTACTGGTATAAGCTGGAATTTTATAATATACAAGAGGGCCAGAATGGCCCTGATATCGTTCACCAGACACTCAGAGGAGAAGATTTTCAAAGTTTTAGCTATATGTTCCAATAGTAAACTAGCCGGCCCTGGGACAGAGCCAATTTTAATCCCAGGGGCATAATTTATACAACTTTGTAGAGGACCTGAACATGATGCTATGTGCCAAATATGAAAGCTGAGAACCTTCCAGTTTCAGAGGAGAAGATTTTCAAAGTTTCACTATATGTTTCTATTGAAAACTGACCACCCCTGGGGCGGGGCCAATTTTGACCCCAGTGACTTATTTAAATAACTTTTGTAGAGGACCTGAACATGATGCTATGTGTCAAATATGAAAGCTGAGAACATTCCAGTTTCAGAGGAGAAGATTTTCAAAGTTTTACTGTATGTTTCTATAGATAGAAAAAAAGGCACCCCTGGGGCGGGGCCAATTTTGACCCCTGGGGCATAATTTATACAAATTTTGTAGAGGACCTACAGATGATGTTATGTACCAAAGATGAAAGCTGAGGACCCTGTAGATTCAGAGTAGAAGATTTTTAAAGGTTCAATTTTTTTTACGCCCAACGACGTACATCAGGCGATCACAAAAGCTCACCCTGAGCACAAAAGTGCTCTGGTGAGCTAATAAAAACAGGATTTTTGGCTATCAGAAACATTTTAGATTCAGATCTATATAAGATCTATACAACTCCAAAAGCAAACAGAGCAGACAAAGATCAGATTATTCCTATAGGAGCCATCAGATCTGGCTCTATTCTGTTTGCTTAAGGCAACAAAAGGCATTTCTTTAAGTAAAGGGTTAAGGGTTAAACGAATATGAGACAGATGTTTGTTGAGTATTGTCAACCCTTTCCTCCATAAATACGCCTTTCTACGCCTCTGTTATAGCCACTTCTTGAAACCATTGTGATAAATAGAGCATTTGCTCCTATGGAGCAAATGCTCTATTTCTCACAATGGTTTTAATACTACACAATTCTAACATTTCCTTTTCTCTAGTAAATGCTCCTTTTAGGTAGAATCATTCAAAGAGGTTGGGTCTAAAAATAGCCTATGGAGAAAAGGGTTAATTAGGTTCCAGTAACCTATCCAGTACAAAAGGATCAGCAACAAAAAGAAAACAATTGAAGGATTGATAAATCCAACACATTATCTGATGGCATTCTAGGAAGACAGCTGAAGATAGTCCTTCTTTATATGTCATCTAAGAAGATTCTATAGGACTTATTATTCTTAACCCTTTACTCAACAAATACGCCTTTCTACACCTTTGCAAAACAGAACAGACTCTGACCAGATGGCTCCTATAACATAGATATAATTCTACAGTTTCTACCACAACCAAACATTCATGTGTTCATGTGTCATTTATAAAAAAATTAACAAATTACTATTCATGATGTCATTGCTAATTACATGTATATTTATCCCTTTCCCTGTTCTATGTTTATTACAAATTTCAACACCTACTGAATATTCATGGACAAAATAGTTATAATGAAATATGGAAGGTGGACCATTGTAGCTATTTTAGAACCTAAAGAAACAGATATATCAAATTCCATCAGCAAATAGAGCAGACCCTGATCAGACGGCTCCTCTAGGAGCCATCTAATCTGGGTCTACTCAGTTTGCAGATGCGTGAAAACACGTTTATATGAGGGAAAGGGATAATCATGGAGTAAAGGGTTAAGTAATATTGATAATAGGCATATTATGCATTCAACCACTCAAGGTAAGTTAACTTTTACTCCATGAATATGCCTTTCTGCACCTTTGCGAACTGAGTAGATCCAGATCAGAGGGCTCATATAGGAACTGTCTAACCAGGATCCGCTCTGTTTGGTTTTGGAATAATATAGATCTGATTCTACAGTTTTAGCTTTGACAAAAATTTCACGTGCTAATATGCCATTTTAAAAATTAATCATTTCTTTCATGTATCTTCATAGAGTAAATGGTTAAGAGAGATCACTGGCAGATGAATATTATTCCTTTCTACGCCTTTGGACTTTACCTGTCCTCTGCACACTTGTAAGCCAGTTCGGCATATCTTAAATCTAGAATTCCAACCAGCAGTCTGGCCAGCACCATTCCCATCACAACGCACACAGTCCCATAAGCTATACACGGTGCCTTGCACAGCGCCGATAACTGGCTCAGCCAATTTGTGGAAGTTGTTGGTATAACTAGATACAAACAAAATTAAAAACAAATAAATAGCATAGCTTGAATAAACTAGAAAATTATGTCTGTAAGATACAGTGTTGCCCCCGTGTAGGTGCTTGCCTAGCTGTACGTAAAATTTCCAAGTCATTTGACCTTGACCTTGGGCTTGTGGGCAGCATGGGCTGGGTGTGCAATGAAAGTATGGATGGTGTTTAATGTGTATATGCAATTCCATGGCAATAGCTACAGTGGTTAGGGAGATATAAGACAATGAAAAAACTGTGACAAAAAACTGCACGTAAATGTGACAACCAACTGCACGTAAAATTTCCAAGTCATTTGACCTTGACCATGGGCTTGCGGGCAGCATGGATGGGGTGCCAAATGATAGCACAGATGGTAATTGATGTGTATGTGAAGTTTCATGTGTACAAGTGTAGAAATTACTGACTTATAACACTTGAAAAACTGTGACAACCAACTGCACCTAAAAGCGTGACACACTGACAGACGGACGGACATGTGCAAAACATAATGCCCCCTGACTATCGTCAACGGGGGCATAAATAGTTCAAATCTTATCACATTTGAAACTTAATACTTTTGCTTTAACACTTTCCCTGATGAATATTAATGTCAGAAATAATGACTCCATGAATAATTACTAGCTGAATTCTCATCATGGTATATGAGCACAGGATATTTTGACTTAACCCATTCCCTCATAGGCTATTTATAGATCAAATCTCTTTGAATAAATCTACCAAAAAGGAGCATCAACTAGAGAAAAGGAAAATGTTCAGAATTTTGTAGTTATGAAACCATTGTGATAAATAGAGCATTTGCTCCTAAGGAACAAATGCTCTATTTATCACGATGGTTATATATAATTTTATAAGCAAACAGAGCAGGCCCTGATCAGACAGTTCCTACAGGAGCTGTCCAATCTGGGTCTTCTCTGTCTGCGAAGGCGTTTATATGACGTAAATGGCTTAGCAAAGGTTAACCCCTCCTGGTAATCATAAACTGATTTGCTTGAATCAAGATGAGACCTTGAGTAACTTGGCATCCTACAAAGATGTAAGCTATTTGGCACCTGGTCAACAGTTTCTCAATAGTTTGAAAGAACCTGAAGTAAAAGTTGCACTACTGATAAATAAAGTTTTTACCCCTTCCTTAATATTATTTTTTTCCACACCTTTGCAGATACAGGTGTAGATATAATTTTTCAAATGTATTATTCCAAAATTCAGCCAGGTCAAGCTAATTACGAATATTCATTTTTTTTTTTAAAAGAAAGATGTAATTTGACAAACAGTGCAGACCCTGCTGACAGGGTTCCTCCAGGAGCCCTCTCATCTGGGTCTACACTGTTTGCAAAGGACATTAATGACTAGCTTCCCACACTGAAAGAGTTAATAACCACACATAAACAGGTGTCAAGAGTATGTGACATTTTGAATATGTGATATTTTGAATAATCAAAGAGCCATAATTCAGTAAAATATGCCGCCAAAGCCTAGCTTTGGGGGCATAAAAATTGTCATACCAGAACTTTGTAATACATGCAATCTCAACATCTCCTGTGGATAATTATACAGTAAAACCTCTCTATAACGACCACTCAATTGTGTTAATTAGTTGATATTTAAGGCAGGTGGCTGCTTAAAGCACTTGGTGAAAGTATAACAGAACGCTCCTATTAGTTGGCAATCCGAGGTGTAAAAAGTCGCTTATTTTTCGAGGTCCATGGCATTTTTTAGTAGAAATGTTTGAATACCATAATTGTGTTGCCAGATACTAATCATTTGTGGTTCTGGTCCATGCCACTGCCAAAACCATCTTTGAAGGTCAAAAACTAGGTCAAAGGTCAAATGAGTGCAAAAATGTAATAAAATCTCTATATAGTATGAAATAACCGTAATTTTGACAATTTCGACACTTTGTTCTGCATTTAATTTCTTAGCAATGTCTCCACAGTAAATTTAGAAATATTTATGGCACATTTAAGGAAGATTTGAGTGACCTGTGATGATTGCAGGTTTGGAAAACATCGTTTTATATACGTTTACAGTACATTATCATACAGTATAATTATAACTTTGATGCAAATCTGTGCAAGTTATAGTACCTCTTCACGCAGATGTCCCTCTTTCGCGCAGATGTATCATTTAGAGATGATAATAGAAACGCCAGAAGATTAGTCTCTTATTGCCGTAGTCTCAGTGTAATAATGGTCTGTTTGGTTGTACAAAACTTATATTAGCTGTCTGTATCACTAGTGATTGAAACGCCATAGCTCCTGGTGAGTATGGCGATGTTTTTACATAATGATATATGTAAAATTAATGACAATTGATATATGTTACTTACACCAGCAGTACTTATGACAAAACCCTTTCGACATATGCAGGAAATTGATTGGCCATTTTAACAGTTACTGGCCATAGGTACCCACTCTCATTCAACAATGAACTCATGGACATATTCAGTGCCACTGGATATGAGTAACATTCCCTATCCGTGATGGCAACACTCTATATGTTATTGCCACAAACGAACATTAGTTAAACAGATATACCTCAATACCCGGAATAAGTGAGCATGTCATAGTACTGACTAAAATATATTAACCTACCCAACATCTTGTCCACCTGTGGAAGGGGCTAACGCATGCTCTATGACCCATCAAAATGACTGAGTTTGCAGCACAGTTGGCAAATCAGTCCCTTCACCTATCTGTACTCTATTCGATATACTCAGAAAAATGTGCACAGCCGCCCTCAAATTAGTGGTCCCTTCTAAGTTGACATCCACCAGGTTCAGCCAGCCATAGTGCAACTCCACTACCCGCCATTTCTCACGAAAGAAGAAATGTGCATACAAAAAAGTGCTTAGGACCAAGGTACAGAAGAACTGTGTATATACAAGGAGCTACAGAAAACTTGCAAAGAAGAAGTGCAAGGAAGCTCATGATGGGTATGTGATTGACCTAGTGACAGACAACAGCTGTAAGAAACTCTACACTTTTGTTATGAACAAGAAATGCGACAGCTCGGGAGTAACCCCACTGAAGAATGATGACATTAACAATGTTGATACACAAATCAATGTTAAACTACTGAACCACTAGCTCTCTGTCTTTACACATGAGGACCTTTCTCCATTGTGCCTTATTCGGATGTCCTTCTTATTCATGTCACGATAAAAAGTGTCTGCAAGGTTCTGAAGGGCCTTAATCTCCACAAAGCTACCATCTTATCAAGGTTCTTGAAAGAAGTGGCACATTCCCAGGCTCCTGCTCTTGCTGTGATCTTCCAGGCCTCTCAACCAGGACAAAGTCCCCAGTGATTGGAAGACTGTCACGTTAATCCTATTTACAAAACAAATGGTCCAGAATAACGCCTTTACTAGCCTGTATCTCTAATGTCTGTTACATGTAAGATCATGGAATACATCATACACCGTAACCTGTTTTTCTTAGTACCATAGCATCATCAGCCAATGCCAGCATGGCACCAGGAAGCAGGGCTTCGGTGAGACAAATGATCAATATGGTCAGTTACTTTGTGTCAGGTCTGGATCAGTCCCATCAGATTAAAGCAATCTTGCTAGACTTTTCCAAAACATTTGACAAAGTGTCTTAGACATCTGCTGCTTAAACTCCAACACTATGATGTGTAATGCAAAATGCTTGATTATATCCAACTAATCACGCTAGAAGGTGTTTCCTCCGAGTCAGTACCGATAACATCCGATGTTTATCAATGTGCCGTACTCAGTCCTTTCCCTTACCTCATAGGCAATGATGACCACACGGAATTCCTATGCTCTCCCTGTCGACTCTTTGCTGACGCATCACTTTTGTGCCGAGTCAATAGCAGATGCAGACGTCTTCCAGAATGACATTGACATTCTATAGGAAAGGGAAGAGACTGTGTTCATTGCAGAGAAGTGCTAGGTCCTGCTTATCGTCAACAAGCGGACACACAAAGAGGCCAATCACACTGTTCATAGCAAGAAACGGAAGACAACAAAGAAGGGAAAATACCTTGGGATGCTACTGTCTTCTAAATTGTCTTAGAAAGGCCATGTCGATATGGTCATAAAGACGGAAAACTGACCCACAGCCTTTCTAAGTAGGAACCTTGGATCCTGCCAAAAGTCAACCAAGGAGGAATGTTACAAACCCCAGGATCAGTCTGCAGGTTGAGTACACATCATGTGGACCCACATACCAAGGCTATGACAAATCGTGAGGAGATGGTCCAACATAGAGCTACCAGGTTTGTTATTTGAATTATTGCAGAAGACGCAGCGTTTGTGCCATTTTCAATATGATTTGCTCAAACAGAGGCAGAAATAGGTAAAGACCGCGATGTGCTATAGGTCCGTAAATGATTTTGTTGCAGCTGACACCCACCTTCTGACGCTCTCACGGTGCACCTACCAGAGGACACTCCTTAAGATTCGTTCCATGGTTTTGCAGGACCAGGTTCCTGAGGGAATATTGCTTTCACTCTGATGTCAATATCATCTGGAACAAGCTACCATAACATCAGGTGATAGCTCCCAACTTTCCAGGCTGGGATCTCAGCTGTCATGTAATATTCTTCTGTTTGAAATGTTTTAACCTTTTTTTTTAATTTGAACGTTGGACCCTCCCTCACCTATGTGCATATCACAATGGTGCGAGTAGGCTGGTTTAATGCGGCCAAGCTCAACAAAATAAGAAGCAGAAGAAGAAGCCACAAACAAAAAGTTGATGTAGTATACTAGTACAGCAGTATTCAACATATGCATTGGAATACCGTCATTCAAGGCAAGTGTAGACATTAAGTGTCCCATATGCTATCAAATCATGATGAGGTGGATACATGGATTGTCTCTTATGCCTTCAAGGCTTGGATGCTGCTAGAAAGGGATAAGGCTGGATAGTTGTCAAATGCCAATATTTTGATGTACTGCTTGTACTGATATACAATCTTGGACCTTTATAAGGCATTTAAGTCTGGATGAGGGCTGGAACCTCCAAGAAAACAAAATTGTATTTTCTGCAAGTTATCTCAAGATGTCTGCCGGAACAGTTTTGGGTTTCATGCAATAACTGGATGTGAGGCAACCCTTGTTTTCACTGGAATCTGACAAAAGACCTGTTGGAAGAAATATTTTACATGCCCGATCTGCTTTCAGATATTTGAAGAGGTGTATGGTCATACAATGCATAGCCGTTTGATGTTTGATGCCAATGGAGACTCCATTGATGATGCAAGAATTTCACAATATAGTTAAGGTTAAGAAAACACTTGAACTGCATCCACCAACAAAGGATGCGCTAGAACTGAAAATTGCTAGAGCAAACTATCAAGCTGGTATATGGATCTGAGCTGATAGATACAGAAATTAATGCTATTGATATTAACGCATAGCAAGATGGTACCGAACCCTTACAAGTGGTTTGGAAATGTACCAACTGCACCTGGTGCATGCATTAAACAAGTTATGGGTGCAAAACCAAGTGCAAATCTATTCACTGTAAATGCTTCAAAGCAGCTTTAAAAGCACTCTAACATGTGTTTGCGATGGTGTTAATGTATCATTCCAGCAAATATCCATACAAATCTAGTGAATTAATTAGTTACTTTAAACAGAACTGAAAGTTTTGTTTAGGTGTTCATTTACCCCACCCACTTTACTTTAAGAAGTACTTGTGCATAATGTATAGCTGATATGACTGCATGCAGTTATTTGTTCCAGTAGCATTCTGTCTAACCTTTATTTCGATGTCATTTATGCTTGTTAAATAGCAACAATGGCGAAGACATGACAACGTGTATCATCGTTACCTGTTGATTTTAATGATTTTTTTTACTGTTTTTGGATGTTCTCATTAATATTCATGAATATTCAAATAATATATTTTACAAAAAGTAAGTTCAAATTAAAGGCCAATGTTTAACCTTCATTTTGGTACCAGGTTTGTTATTATAAACCTAAAATTGATAAAGATATGATGATTTCTCAAATAACGTATATAAATATGCACTTAGTTGACCTTTGACCTAATTAAGAGAAACAAGGGCAAAATTTCAGGTGGCATGGGGCAGTTTCTGAATACTTAGACATCAAATATTACATATCCAGTGCATGCCAAATTCTACTATTTCATGCCATGGCTCGACACATTTTCCTCAGTTGGATGCCCAACTATATAGGAGCGTTCTGTTTTACTTTCACCTTGTTTTAAGCAGCCACCTGCCTTTAACACAAAAAACTTAATGTATTTTAGTGGTCGTTATAGAGAGGTTTCACTGTACTTCCCATTCAGTTTATTTTCAATCTTGTCAGTAGTTATTGAGAAATAGCAAGGACAAGAAAAACTAACAGACAGACCAAGGAAGGACAAGCTAAACTAATAGACAGACAGACAGACATGATGACTCCTATATACCCTCTCCGACCTTAACTTTGGAGGGGTATAAAAATGCAATAATCTTACACAAATAAACTATGTATTTTACAATATAGGTTCCTGATCATAGCTAACATGGAAAACTATATGTAAATGAATATACTTACCACTAAATGTTCTGCTACTGTAGACATAGAACAAGCCATTGAAAAGCATCACCAGAGTAAGCAAGATAATGAAATGTACAGAAAATGTTGTACGAAGTACATCTGAAATTAGAGAACAATGAGACAAATAATTATCAAAAGTACCATACAGCCTTGCTAATATAGCTGAATCAAAACATTTGACATCAACAAAATTTTACACAGCATTGATATGAATGAGTTGATACAATTACTCAACAAGAGTGCCAAAATGTCACAATATACCCCCATCAAATGTCTGGACATTGAAAGGCCATTACTCCATATCAGGTGGCATAAAGTAAGGGGAATTGTGGAGTGTCAAGGGCAATCTTGTTATTTATCGAAATTGAATGAGACATTATGGTAATGTACATGTTGACCAAAATCAAAAAGGATTGGATTACAATTGTTTGAGTTAGAGGACAGACAAGCAAAAGTTCACCAAAATTCATAAAATAAGGGGAGATAATTCTTGAGTGTCAGAGACAATCTTGCTGGCTATCCAACTTGACTGAGACATTATGGTAATATTTATGCTGACCAAATTTGGAAAGGATTACCGGTAGATTACATTTGTTTGAGTTAGAGAGCGGACAAGCAAAAATTCATGGAAATTCATAAAGTAAGGGGCAATAATTCAGGAATGTCTGGCACAGTCTTGCTGGTTATCAAATATGACTGAGACATTATGATAATATACAATTATACATGCTGACAAAATTTGAAAAAGATTGGATTACATTTGTTTGAGTTAGAGAGCAGACAAGCAAAAATTCAAGGAAATTCATAAAGTAAGTGGAGACAATTCTGGAGTGTCTGGGGGCAATCTTGCTGGTTATCGAACTTGACTGTCAGAGACATTATGGTAATATACATGCTGACAAAATTTTAAAAGGATTGGATTGCATTTGTTTGAGTTAGAGAGCAGACAAGCAAAAGTTCACGGACGGACAGACAGCGCCAAGACATAATACGTCCCGTCTGAAGACGGGCATATAAAAATCGGAAGTTACATTTCAGATATATATTTGGCATTGTTTCAATGTTAACATCAATTCTGCAACTTAAACATATGGGACCATGATAACTTATACATGTATGCAATAAAAAAACTGAAAGTACTGACCGCTTTTTTATTCATTAAAACCGTTTACTGTGCAGCTGCCAGCACCAAAATCATTATGAGCTTGATTTAGTTAGGAAATAGACCGACAGTGAGACGGAATCGGCCTGCATAACTGGAATCGACTTGTAGGGAACCGGAATGGACAATAATAAGAACTATTTAAGCTTCCATTTGATGTTTAGTGATACCTTTTTACTTTTAAAACAGCTGACACGGAAATTATTGTTCAATACATTCATTGTGAAAAGATAACGGTTATATATGGCTCGAAATCTGCTCCTGTATTCTCGTTAAATGCGAGTGAAAACGACGGACGACGCACGCCGACGGACGACAGACATCAGGCAATCACAAAAGCTCACCCTGAGCACTTTGTGCTCTGGTGAGCTAAAAACAAAAAACTTTTTAACTGACATGTTTCGTCCACATATTTTGTGATAATTATTGAAGATAATTTTGTTAAAAATGAACAAGATTTTGGTGGTTTCCCTGGTTATTAAGTCAAATGCTGCTTCACTTCCTTTACCGGGTCAGGTATAAATTCCTAACCGAATTAATTTCCCAGATACAATTGATTCAGTGATTTGTCTTTTCAAAGTTCGGGAGTTATTAGGCAACTGCTAAGAACCAACACCAATCTATGCCCTAAAATAGGGTTTATCAGTTGAAAAGGCGTCCAAAAAGAACAAATTAAACAATGCTTTTTTGGATTTTTCATCAACATAGTTATAAAGAAGATAAATCAGGGGCATAGTTATTAATGTCGATTACAGTTACTATAGAGACTCAGTAAGCTTCCATTCACCGAAATTCGATTTAATTCCCGGTTGCCGTCAAAGTGTATTCATATTTTCTTTGGATATGATATTCAAATTAAACACCGGATAGGTTTATTTATATGAATTGGATCTACATGAACAGCTTTCAATGTCGATTTTGATAAGAGCATGGTAAAAGCACAGCCAAGACAGATATAAAGGCTTAATCAGGTCGATTCCGGTTCCCAACAAGTCGATTCCAGTTAAGAAAGCCGATTCTGGTTAACTTGTGTGACCGGAAATAGACTATTGTTGTATACGGTAGATGCCAAGTTTAGGGTTTGTTTTCCAGAAATTGTGGACATACTTGTACTCCTGAAACAGAATATTTCACCATATTATGAAAGTAACAGTTACTAAACACCTGCTACCGTCATGTCTAGTTATTGTTTGTCAAAGAGTTGACATTTTCTGTCATTTGAATCCAAAACTCTTTGACCAGAGTTAAATGGGTTTTTTGTACTTTTGAACAATATCATTCAACATTGTTTTGAGAATCAAGCAAGTACTATAATTTATTCAGCACAGTTGACTGTAATATTGTTAGCAGTCATCATTATAGTATATACATATACTATTCATGAAATCAGAATAAATATTCATCTTCGCCACCCTGTATTCATATGTATCTTATTTGCCTCTTGGTGTATTCATTACAACCTTACTACTAGTATCTATATGTAGTAATATATCTTTCTACAATGGCTAGTTACCAGATGTTTTTCAGGCAGGTGATAGCTTAATGCAGAAAGACAGTTACATGCAGAAAGAGCTTCTGCACTAATCCTTTAATCCTTAGAGAAGTATTTGCAAACATAGCAGACAGCTCCTGTATAGGCCCGGCTATCTTATCAGGGTCTGCTCTGTTTGCTGATGAAATAATACAGATCTAATTCTACAGTTTCTGTCAAGGCAAACACCTCCTGTTTTCATGTCGTTATGAAAATTCAATTAATAAATAGTCATGATGTAATCAGGACTGAAACAAGAGAGCGATTTGGGAGAAACATTCTCCCTTACCCTGCTGACTTCTCCCTGTTTTGAGCTGAGGGAGAAGTTAAAATACATAGAACATACAGGGAGATAAAAAATCAAGACCAAAACTTCTCCCTGAATTCCACTAAACTTCTCCCTGACGGAGAGCCCCAGCTTGAGCCCTCATGTAATTGTATGAATATTCTTGTATGGAGTTAAGAAGTTTTATTTTATTGCTCATAGTAAACTTACTTTCTATCCAGCTGAGTGGGTACAAGTTAAATTGTGACAGTATGGCATAGAAAACAAATCCAATTGGGACAGATAGCACACTCCATGCCACAGCTGCTCCTGTTCTCCACCTCAGCACCTACAAGGACAGGCATACATGAGTAAAGTAAACTGATAACGTTGTACTAGGATACATGTATTAATTCATAGGATTGCCAAGATCATCACAATAGCACTGTATTACTCTCCGAGTCAATAGATCAAATGTGTATCTATCAAATTTTACAGACTGCTGTATTTCTGATCTACAATTTCTTTCATGGAATAAGAAAGACCCTTTTTGTATTCTTTGAGTAAACAATGAATACAAAGTTTAGATGGTATTCTCACGTCGGTCACTTGCCTACCTGACAACCACAATTCTGCATGGCAGTCAAGTACAAGTTATTGACGTGTATTCGATAGATACAAAAGGCGCTTATTAAAATGGCATCCGGATACAATCAAGGTATACTATTTCTGACATGAAACAGCTTCATAACATTAGCTTTGGTTTAGTATGTGCAAGAAAGTCCACGAAATATAGCCATGTGAAAGGACATACATGTGATAATTTTTTTGAGGCAAAGAGGGAGATTAGCTTTTTAAATGAGGGAGATTGGGTGTCAAAGAGGGAGATTTAAGCGGATGGTTATTTGTTGGTATAATAGGCCAGAGACCAAAATTTATATTACATAAATATCTGCAAGAAAAGACCCCCCCCCCCCCCACCCACACACACTCCCCCCCCCCCCCCCCCTGGTTTGAAAGGAGGGAGGTATGATAAAAGCACTTTTATTCCTTATTCTATACTGCACTATTCTCTGTTCTACATCTATCAACATCTACTCTATTTCCCATTCCTTTTCTATTCCATTCTCTTATCTATTCTAATTCCTTTGTGTTTCATTCCATTCTATTCCATTATCTATTCTGTGCCCATATAATCTATTCTAATTACTATTCCTTTCTATTCAATTTTTTTTGTGTGTGCTATTATCTATTTCCATATACTCTCTTTATATGTATATTTCTATATATATTTCTTTCTATTCCATTCCATTCTGGCCAATCGGTAGACTTGTGTTTATTATTATTATTATTTTTACTATCATTATTTATATTATTCTCATTCTTATGTTATATTATTATTGACATTATTGTTTTTATTATTTTCATTCATTTTTGTAATGCAATACATCCAGAAATTTATATTCTGAAATAGACATAATTATACATTTGTCACTTTCTGTCCGAAATATGGTACTATCCAAACACTAGTACACTATCTTTGCATTTTGTAGTTTCATTTTCGGTTTGAAAAGTGCTTCCCATCTCACCAAATTTTGTGTATTTGAAATCCATATATGCTATACTCAATACATACAAAATTTCTTTTGAATATGTTACCAAATGTCTGTGGAAAACAATGTTCGTGTTTGCCTCTATGAAATGACAAATTTCACCGTTCGAAAAATCCGTGGTATGAGGCAACTGATTTCGAATTCCATTTTTTCTGATAAAAGCACATTTTGATTACAGTTATGCTATGTGGACATCTATTAATAAACTTAGAACCTAAATAAATTTAATAAAGTAACTATCTAGATGTTTAGTCTCAGAAAATAAGATTTTCTTCAACAGAAATTTAGTAGAACCTGACCGTGAAGAAAAATAGGCCAGTCATTCTAGCAGAAAAAAAGGCTCCACCTCAAACAAATTCCTTCACAAGAGATATTTAGTGGATTATCTTATATAAGGTCTATGGAAACCTAGGAAAAAAGTCCTCAAGAAAATTTAAAAGGGAACTTGAAAAAAAATCGCCATTAATTATTGAGTGTATTTCTAATGTTTATTGACTCGATTTGCGCCATTTCAATATGTATTTGTGTTTTACTGTTGGTAAAACACTTTATATTCAGTGTTAAATCTCTTTAACAATTTTATCATGTACCAGCAAACATATTGATAGGTCAACTGCAGGTTCGTTTCAAATTTCACATGTATAACAAAATATATTACAAATCAAAGTACTGACAGTGCTGAATGCGACTGGGTTTGGATGAAGTAAAAGTACGGTACAGTTTATTTATTGATTATGCTTTCCAAGAACAATTACGTATATATAGTGATAACAATTGCGAATAATGCGTATCTGAAGGGAAACATGAAATGCTTAACCTGGAAAGACCTGCCCAAAAACCTGTGGGAACATCTGACAACATGCCCTGAAACGAATGTTTCATAAACATTTGGGTGAGTTGTTCCAGACAATTCATTTGTTGCAGGTATACATAACTTGATTTCAAGTACAAATTGTTCCCAGCAGCTGCAAAGTATGGGAGCATTTATTTCAAAGTTGTGAGATGTGCTGTCCAATTCGCTGTCCTTTCTGCAGCTATGAAGGTCTTAAATGTTTCTGCCATTTCCATGTACGGAATCCATAATTATCCAGGCCTGGAATCATGAACTAATCTGCATGTGTTTCATACATTATTTTCATATACATCATATACACCAGGCTTTATTGTTTTGCAGCTGGTTCAAATCTTGAGATTGGTTAATCACTTCGTCCATAAGTTATTTGACTGGATAAATAGATAGATCAGAATACAACTGTTCTACAAGTATTTGAGTGCGTCAGTCACAAGATTCCAGATGTCCACGAATGGTCCTGTCCATTAGCTTCACCATAGAGCATGTGCCCGAGTGTGTTGGCTGCCTACACAGTGGACTAAAGTTCGGAGAACCCTGAATTTTCATTACATTCCCGATGGATCCAAGGAAGCACATACATGTATCTGTTTGGAAGCCTCCAAGCCTCACAACATTCTCTACAATGGTCAAATCCTTCCAGTAAAGAGGCTGGTCAAATGTGATGACTGGAGTTGTACACATGTTACTGCTTTGTTTGGCAACAGACAGCAAGGTTGGATTTATGCAGGAGAGGTCATTTGGGTTGAGGTCTATTAATGGAAGAAACAATCTCTATCATTCCAGGATAACTTTCCTTGTTTACTGCCTGCATTATCACTGACTATCCTGGTGTACTTTTTCTCAAAGGTCAAATACTTTATTAACCAAGAACCAAGTTCATCATTTAGAGCAGACTTCTAGAACACGACTCTTACCATTGTTTTCTCAGCATTCTCGAATCAGTGGCGCATTTTGACATTTATCTTCCCGGTTTCGATTAGATCCTCAATTGTTGTACCCTTGGAATTATATGAGCTCGCTTGTCTTTAGGAGTTACAGCTGCAATTATGCCCAAGTCGTGGAATGTATTGTGGCCATAAATAGTGACAGAATTGTGGTCCACATTATCCCCAACAAATTGCAAACACTGTTCCTCAGACGTTTCTACCTGTGATTTAATTTTTATTGCAGCACTTATTTTAAAACTTCTGTACTTCTTGTTAAGACGAGCAAAATCCCGCGGCAATTAGAACATCAATTAGGAATTTGGAGCCAAAATAGTAATGCATCTGTAGTCCTAGACCAAGATGAAGAGGTGCTATGATTTATTTTTCTTTGCACTGCCGCCTCAATAATAGCCTGACCTATTGATGCAATTACTGCTTCCGGATCCTTATATTTTATTATCTGTTGCAAAAAGACTCTTTCCAATGTACTCTGTATTTTCCTCGATAGACATTACACTAGATGGCGAGGGTTAAGTGTCCCTTGTTGTGTCAGTGGAATAAATATCATTAAGTTGTTTGTTACTAATTTGTATATTAGACATTTTCTCGGCTTCATTGTCTTGTATAGCTGTCCTCGTGTAAAATGTATGCACAATATCATGCCCGTTGCTGTTAAATGTTACAACTTATAATTTGACATGTATTTCTGTTATCAGTTGTCCTCTCACCTTCTTCAAATTGCTGCAACACTTGTTTGAGCGCATTTTTAACACTGACACAAACTGGTCTGCCCTTCTTCGGATCATTGTAATATCCATTATCAGTTGATTGTAAAAGTGTATCATTTGACTCTTCAGTTTGAAACTGTCTTTATAACCTGTACTGAAATTTGAGCAATATGCTTGATGGCAATGTGCTTCCATCTCTGGTAAATCATAGGCGTATCCAACAGCAAGTTGGCTCAGTTATCATTTCTCTCTCCACATGCATTTTGAATTGACTTTTGGAATTCTAATGTGCCATTACATGGTGACCATCTTGAGCCCTCTTTCTTCTACCCCAGCTTTCAGACACAGATGTTGCACAGAACAGATACTTTGTCTTGTAATCAAAACTGCTTGAGACTCTAGTGTTTGGTAGTACTAATTCGGATGAACCACATGTCTTTGCCTTTTCCAGTTGGGGCGACATAACGTTCTTCTAAACGGGGGATGTACTCTTTGCCCAGGGAGTATTTCCACATCTTTACCTTAAAAGATAATACATATTCCTATATATCTAATCATTAGCATAAATATCAGGGTAGAATCAACATCTTGAGTATTGTGGAACGTAAAGAGTACACTCAATCCTCGAACACATTACGGACAATTCCACTCACTACCATTTATCATTTAATGTATAGATTATTGCTAGGACTGCAGAAACACTTCGCATTTATCTCACCTTAATGTCTTTACTGGACACAATGATACTATGGCAACCCTTCTCTCCCATAGTCGACAGAGGACTACTGTCATCCACTTCACACACAACACATTTTGCATCATCTGTATTTGCCATGCTGTGAATATAAATGATATAAACGTTTATTTCATGCACAGCTAAATGTCAAAATCAACCGGATCTGCATAATTATTGTGTCTAGTAACATATTCACATTTCTTAATGAACTGAAATGCAATAAAACGTATCTAGCCATAACTAAAACATTTATAGATATATAGATGCATTAATTACAAAACTCGGTTAATTTCCCTGACTGTTATTAATCATTGTTAAAATGTGATAGTTATGAAAGTTTAAAGATAAAAAAATCATTATAAGTAATAAGAAATGTAAAAGGAATGAGATAAAACAGTAAAAATAGCAACAAATATATAGCTTATTAACCAGCGTGTTATTTATTTCTGACACGAATGGGCTTCCATAGTTCGAAATTCGGCAAAATCACACTTCATATGTCATTTTTAATTCTCTTTTTTTTTCAAAGTCTAATTAATCAGTGCAATATATTCAGTGCAATATATTCTAGACAGCAACTCAATAACTTTGTTTTCAGTAACATCAATCTTCAATAATTAATAAGTTTCCTGAACTGAAAACTATCGCACAGGGTGGCAATGGAAGAAATGCAGTGGTTGGTGAAACATTCAAATCTTCATTTATATCTTCTGAGGAAGCTATCAAACAAAGGAAAATACTTACCTCGTATTTGGCCATCGTAAAGACAGTGATGATCTAATTCAGTTTGGCTGCGAACCAGTTTCCTCTCGCATGCTATTTACAATGCGAATGTTTTCTGTAATATTACCGCAATATTGCATGACGTCATCGTATATCATTACAATGACGTCATAATTTAGGCAGATTTTCCAATATGGTGGGCATTACGTGTCAACAAGAATTTCATATTTTTGGTAAACTTTGAAATCATTTTTCTCGAAAATGCACCATTGCTTTTCTGAGGACTTTTGATATATTCATAATCACGTATAGGCCTGTCGCAGGGTACAGAAATTGTTTGTGAAGGAATTTGTTTGACCTAGAAAGTCTATAATGACTGGCCTAAAAAGCATGAAATGACGACAGTGTAATACACCAGAGACATATGTTTATGTTACGGAATACACACATGCCAAGGTAAATAACACACCATGCTGAGTTTGCTGACCATTTAATCCCTTTTACTAGGGTCACAATTACTCAGCATGGTATTTAGGGCATGCTGCGGTGGTCTTTGATAAGGGGCAACATGGCGACGTACTACAAAAGGGACACGGCGCTGTGCCTGCCATGATAAACAGGGCAGTAAATAAGTCAACCACACTGGTTCTTTGAGGCCTCTGGCAAGCACTTATTGACAAAAAATGATAGAAAATGGGGTGGGGAAAAAATAAAAAATATTTTTATTCAGAAATCGGGAGAACTCGTCTCCCGGCCGGTAGTTGGCCTCGAATGCGGGACTCTCCCGCACGATCCGGTAGTTATCACATGTGTAACAGGACTGGTGAAAAGACATACAGCCAGATCGGGGATCGAACCCGGGACCCCTCACTTACAAGGCGAGTGCTCTAACCACTGAGCTATCCGAACCGCTTATTGTCTTTCACCCTGTACCTGTACCCGGCCTGTCACCCTACTCCCCCTTTTTCCCTGAGATTCTCGCCGAATCTGCAGCAGAAATCATGGGCATGCACAGTGTAAATATATGTTGCATTCACATAAAAAAATTCCACTATCACTTTTTTGGGGCGCCTGTCACACGCGACCACAAACATGTACAGTCACTACCCACCCACTGTACAGTCACCCCCTACACCTCCACGTAGTGTCCAGGAAGGATGATGTGGAGAAATGGCATTGAAGTTGAAGGGTCCGATTTTCAAGTTGGGCGCCAGCTGTAACAGGACTGGTGAAAAGACATGCAGCCAGACCGGGGATCAAACCCAGGACCCCTCACTTACAAGGCGAGTGCTCTAACCACTGAGCTATCCGAACCGCTTATTGTCTTTCACCCAGTACCTGTACCCGGCCTGTCACATATGTAAGGAGAGCATACAAATATCAGTCACATGATGAAATCACATGATCATAATATGAATTAAAGTATTCTCTCAGAGGCAGTTACTCATTGAATAAAGAAGTGCGCATCGGATGATCATATGCAAGCGATAAGGTAATCACACTTATGACTTCGGAACTCCGAGTGGTCAGTTGGATAATAAGCATACAAGAAACAGCTGAAATGTCAGCTGCAACTGAATTACCCACAAGAGTGAGTGTTAATCCTTCCCCTTTTAGACATGCTTATTTCATGCCAAAGATCAGAAAATTGATTTTCAAAACATTGTTCCCAAGCAAAGAATACTGCAGCGTCTGCAACACTTTGATTAACTTTAGGATTAGGAACATGACAATTTACTCATCAGTTGCATGCAAAGATGTAAAATAAAAAGAATAAAGTATTGCCATGTATCTAGACACTAGGAACTGACTGTTTGTGTAACATGGGTGAATAATGAACCAAATGAAGCGAGCGTGCTTGTGCAATGATACTGTTCTATCTATCTATCTCCGTGTACTGCCAACCCCTCTCTCGAGTGTTATAGGCAGGAAAAGGTGCACGTCGGAACTGTTGCGTTCGAAGAGACACGGGGCGAATCTCCATAAAATATTTATACCATATAAAAACTAAATATCATTTCACCTCTCGAGTATACCACTTCTCTATTGGCTCCATATTTTGTATTATTTATTATGGTAATGCGTGGTCACATCAAAGGGCACAGGGCTAAAAATGTCATTTCAACCACACACATGCATTTTCGATTTCGAAGAGAGCGCCATGTTTAGAATAATCTAACATCCTATTATTTCTTAGAAAGAACAACGAAACTGTTAAAACATTAATAATATACATATTCGCATACGAGTTACATTTTTTAGGATATTAGTACCAAAGGTAAAACTAAATCTTTTGAAATTATAGACATTCCGGTTTTTTTGGTAATTAGAGATTATCTTCAAAGAACATGGCGGGGCACAACGCTGGTGATCCGTTGGAATGTTTAAGTGTAAGCACGTTTGTTTCCTGTAAAATGACCTCTATGTTCTTAACAAACAGTAGACCAGAATGCTTTCTTTCAAACATATATAATTCATTTAGGATGACACTGTTTCTTTGATATTTTTTCACACACATAGTTTTATGTTTTTATTTTTCTTATTGATTTTGGTGGGTGGGGCATCTATGTTGACATTTGACACACAGGTATTTCTCAATCTGAATGTGGTACGTTGTAGGAACCAATGCTGGCTTTTACACAACGGCGGATGGGGTGCGCTTAGTCAAAATGTAGATTTATGAGACAATTACGAAATAAATCAACAGTTTCTAGTGTCAAAACACTGTGTCGTTTAGCTTATTCCAATCTATTATTGTTCTTGGAAAGAATGAGTTCTTAATTGGTTTGTCACAATTTAGTATGATAGTCTTTACTGACACTGTACATGCCGCATATATATTTTCCTATGTATGCCATTTTACTATATATAGTATATCATAGTAAATTGTGTCAAGTACATGTTTAATATACGCCTCTTACTGGTCTATTATGGATTATGGTGGGTTCGTCAAACTACTGGTTCGTCAAACTGGACTTTATGAACAAAATTGTTAGTGGTTTCGTCAAACTGGCATTTGTATAGTTTAATAGCGGAGAGTATCAATTACAGTAATTAAGTTCATACCTGAAAGCAATTGATGTGTTTGACACGTTTTGATGACTTTGTGATCGAAAATAGTTTGGAATCCAACCATTTGCTGAACATTTCACTGATTTAATAGATCCTACAAAGTTGCACTGATCCTGCATGAATTAGTGATTTAAAGTTCAAACAGACTTGTTATTTGCAATAAAAATATTAACTTTTAATTTTTATCTTCTTTCATGATATAGATTATGAACTCAGTTCGTTACATACTTTCATATTTCAACTTTAACAGTTTGATAATTGTGCTACAAATTATCAGCAGTGCTATAATACCGCTAATAGACCTACCCACTATATAAATATCAGTTTGACAAAACCACTTTTTTGCCTACTATATAAAATCAGTTTGACAAACCGGTAGTTTGATGAAACCACCAACACCCGTCTATTATGCCAGTGGTGTCCTGTCTCAGGCAACGATTTGTGGCAGTCAAATTTGAAGTGAAGTTTTGTATGTTTATTGGATTTTTTTCTTTCCTCATTTTAGTTGCCATATAGTGAATTCAACTGTGTAATTATTCTACTAAATAAACAATATTCCTGTTTAGGACGTAATCAAATCTTAATGTGCACCGAAAATAGTTGAAATGCATAATAGTCAAGTACATTGCGTCCATGGGGCGCAAGATCAATGATGATATTTAAGGGATGTAAACGAATCCTGGTATATAAACGACTGAATCTCGTCTAACATAAATAAACAAACTGAATCTCAGTATGCTTTTCATGGCAATTTTTTCCGAAGCTACAAATGTCTATAAATATTGAGTCCTGGGTTATTGCAGGTACGTAGGAGAGCACCTGTCTTGACTGGTTACAATTTTCCCCCTAGCGTGGGCATCTAAATTATGTAATTCTGCAAGAAGCGTTCTGTTGCGTAGTAACAACATTTGGTTGGCTGCTGAAAAAAGATGGCGTCTCAGACTCTGCTAGTGCTAGTAAAAAGCTGAACATGCCAGGAACTTTAAAGCATCATGGGTGCAAGGACTTGAAAGTGAAAGATGTTTGCCCTGAAACCTGTACTTTACCATGTGATGTTTTGTATGCACTGAAATTAAACTGAAAACATGCATTTACCAGTGGATACATTGATTTTCAACGCAGTTCACTCAAGCAATGCTCATCGTCGCACACATTGTCGCACACCTCAAATCAAAGCATCAAGAAATGCCTTATAATAAAGTGCTTGTAACACTTATATCTTTTGTCAGTGAACAGTAATTAGACAATAAGTAAAACCCTGGATAAGATGCATATCGAAAAGCAAATCCATTGAGTAACTTCCTGTTTGGATTCACAGGGTTTCCATTAAAGCAGGATCCTGCTTCACTGAAGCAATACTGAAGCCAAGGGACCCTCAGGTTATGGACAGCTGCGTCCTCCAAGATGCACTGCCAATGTTTTATGTAATTCCTTTTTGATAGTTTGTTTTGGAGTTTAATCTGATAAAAATGTGTTATCGAAATCCAGTTGGAGACAATGTCTGTAGTAAGTTAAGGTTTGCACAGTCATTTTACCCATGTTAAGGCATAGGTAAGGGTGTAACGGTATCTTATGGTACACGTGTACCGCGGTTTTTTCACTTACGGTTCGGTTTTCGGTATTTATTTCCACTTTACGGTACATACCGAACATTTCGTAATGTCTAGGGATGAATCTGCCGTAATAATATAAAAGTCGTTCTCTGATTGGTTCATTCTATAAATAATATCCAATTAGATTACGCGTTAAGTACATTACACATAGTTTACATACATTGGACGATATTAGCCTCTTCTCCAGAATCAGGAAACTACTTGTATCTTACGGACTCCCTGATGCATACAGCCTACTTAACTCTACACCGAACAAAGATACTTGGAAGAAAACTCTGACAGAAGCTATAAATTCTAATGTGGAAACCAAATGGGCCAGAGATATTGCAGGAAAAACATCCTTAAAGTATCTGAATCCAAAGTCAGTTAGAGTCGGGTCCGTGCACCCTATCTACTCAACAGTTAGGCCAAACTTAGAAGATGTTAAAAGAGCAGAAATTAAAGCCAGACTCTTAACAGGTACCTATACCCTACAGTCCAACAGAGCAGTTTTCAATCAGCACAAGGTTGATCCGACATGCAGACTATGCAATGCTGAAGCAGAAACTAGAATCCACTTCATAGCTTGCTGTGCCTCCACAGATCCAATCAGAGTGAAGTACAAGTCGAGATTTACAGAAATCATGAATCCTAATTCAGGCCAAGCAATGAAGGAAATTTTAGTTAATGCTGAACACTTTACTCAGCTTGTGCTCGATTGCACCCATCCTGTCTGTAATCTCAACAACCCTGATCTGACAGAAATTGAGAAGATTGAGATGCTCTCCAGACAGTTCTTAGCGAAGCTGCACCGCAGTAGATGCTACCTACTTGCACAACTTGACTTATAATGCTGAATGGGCCTTTACTTTCATGATATAATATAATCTAACCTACTTGCACAGCTTTACTTATAATGCTGAAAGGGCTTTTACTTTCATGATTTAAGATAAACTAACCCTATCCTATACACAGGCTTAATAGGTTGCAACCCCCCCTCACCCCACCCCCACCCATAATAGAACCTTGTGCTTTGCTCCATTCTGACCTTAAGCATCACTTATAATACAATTGCATTGGAATGATATGCACTCTAAGGTACTGAGGAGAGACGTTCAAATTCTTTTCTCACATTATACACTCATTGTTCCTTCATTTGAGTGCCTTTTGGATGCGTTTCGCCCTTTCCCATCCGTGGCGCAATGCAGGGCTTTTTTCATCAAGTGGGGAAGGGGCCTGGCCTCTACTTTTGGGGAAAAAATAGTAAAATATTTTGATATAGGGGAAACAAATTTCCAATGTAAAGTCATTGTTTGGGGAAAAGTGCATGATTTTAAAGAAATTTTCTGAGGGGAAGGGGCCTTTAAACGGCCCCTACTATAGAAGGGAAAAAAGCCCTGCAATGTATCAGCGTTCATAGCGCACATTGAAAACCAATAGATGAAAGTAAAACCAGAGGTGCTCTCATCTAACAGTGGTAAACATATTGCCTGCAGCACGATTGGGTGTGGGTGACTTGCACCTGTGGCTTGGGAGACGGGGGTTAAGCTTAATATCCTCCTCCAACCACCCATTTGGTCAATACATGAGTGCCATCAGATACCTTAAAACACATGTATCTATATGTGGTTGCTTATTATGGGAGGAAAGTAGAGTGGAAGACTCCCGACTAGAGGTTTCCACTCTCCCTTCACCCCACCTTGAGCTTGATCAACCCCACACCCGAACTGGACGTGGGTGGCTTGCACTCAGATAAATACATATGGAGGAGGGGGTTAACCCTAGTATCCTACTCTATATAATTTTTTTTTTTTTTTTTTCCTCAATATACCCATACCCAATATCAAGATTGTATATATATATAACTGAGCTAGAGATCAATATTAATGTAATAAAATCAATTATAGGTGTGGCTTAATAATAGTAATAACATTGGAGTAACGGATTATTACATGAACTGTGATAGATCTAATGATCTGATAGCAAGCAAGACTCATACTACAACTGGATTTTTAATAAACTTTGATAGCATAATGTAAATAGTCAGGTGGATCAAGTGTTATTTTTTGTGCCGGGAACTAATCCAGCCAGAATTGTGACAGTGAACTGAAAGAAAGCCATATTCACCAGGACTAATAGTTACTGGGTGCTCCGTCAAGACATCGGAGGAATCTACAACAACAACATGGCTTCTCCGGAGGGAAACGAAAGTGCATATTTCAATTTGGGAACCGTTTGAAACTGTTCCCAAATTGAAAGATGCACCAACAAGCTACTGGTCGAAAGTTTGGAAGTCTTTTGGCTTTCGGGAAGGCCAGTCTGAGATCAGAATGGCAACATGTCATGTAAGCGTTGTTTCGCGGACGTGCCGTATAAAGCACGTTGAACGCAAACTGACTGTTGTAGAAATTACTGATGATAGACAAGTGAGTTATTGTTATTAATCCTTAATGTGCTGGGTATTATTATATAATAGACTTAAACTCAACTCAATTCAATTCAAACTCTGCTGATTTTCAATCATAGTCCATTGAAAACTGTGTGGACTAAGATAAGCTGTCTTATTAAAATGTGACATTTGAATGTGACAGCTGCTCAGGGCTTACACTGTTTGCAATGCACTTTGGTTGGAAATCTTATAGTGAGGCTCAATTTCAATTATCATCCTACATGTCAAACTGTTAAACTTGTATAATATTTATAGACAAACAGTGCAGTCCAAGATTAGAAAACTTCTAATCATATCAACACTGTTTGCAATGCTTTGTTTACTTGTTTCCAGCACATTGTTGGTTATTGTAAAGTTCCAGTTGAAGAGATTATTAGATAGTGATATTTTCCATAGAAGGAGATTTGTATTTTAAGAACTATAAATCAACAGTCTATGACATGGTGTTCAGTATTATATTATTTTAGTGTTTTTCCCTTAATACACTTGACTGTTTATAATTTTAGAGATTAATCATCATCTTTGTTAGCTGTGGCAGTTACTGATTCTAGTCAAAACAAATTAATTCAAAAGGGTTTTTTTCTAGGTAAGCTTCAAAACTATGTTTACAAGATAAAAATTCGTGTACCGAAAATGTACCGAACCGTGGCTCATGTACCGTGTACCGAACCGAACCGTGGGGGTAGTGTACCGTTTCACCCCTAGGCATAGGGTAGTTAATTATACATATTTTTGCTTGAAATGGGACCCTGATAATATTGTTGAGGACCCATAATTTTTTCACCAGAGGGTCCTTAGGACCCTCAAACCGAAAGTCCTACCAGAAACCCTGGATTCACTTAACCCTTTCCCTCATATAAACACATTTTCATACATTTGCAAGCAGAATAGAGTCAGTAGACCCAGATTAGACGGCTCCTAGAGTAGCCGTCTGATCAGAGTCTGCTTTGTTTGCTAATGGAATTTGATAGATCTGTTTCTTTACTAAATCTAAAATGGCTACAATGTTCCACCTTCCATAATTCATTATAACTTCTTTGTCCATATTGAACTAATTGATAATAAAAAGTAAGCTCTATCTAGTTTGTAGATGAAAATCCGTAGGCATGTGCACTTATCACTCCTATAACAAGATCATGTTATATTAATTGCATTTCAATCAAACATGATCATAAACTTCTTCATTCTTTTTCTTAGCTCGTCTATTTCAAAGAAATCACGAGCTATTGTCGTAACTCCGGCGTTGTCGTCGTCGTTGTCCGAAATCTTAACATTGACCATAACTTCTTCAATTTTTCATTTACAACCTTCATTTTTGGTATGCATGTTCATCTTGACAAGGCCTATCCACAAATACCAAAATCATCATTTTTGGTATGCATGTTCATCTTGACAAGGCCTATCCACAAATACCAAAATCATAACAGACTAACAGACGAGCGTTCGCACCCGCTTCCGGTGCTCTTGTTTTATTTTATGTCTGTTCCGCTATTCTTGAAAAACAAATATGAACTCTAATAAATGTTTATTAGCTGAATTTTTATAATGTAAAATTTTCAAGGGAATTTTTTGCTTTGACAAAAACTGTAGAGTCAGATCTATATCATGTCATAAGCAAATAGACCAGACTGGTCATCCAGCTTCTACATGAGCTGTCTGATCTGGATCTACTCTGTTTGCAAAGATGTGAGAAAGGATTACACATACATAGTGTATACGATTTGTAACGAAGGAATGGCAGTAAAGTGTTAGCATGGAGTAGAGTGTTAACACTTTTCCTCATGTATATATTCATGTAAGAATTCATGGCAAAAGCCTCTAAAGACTTAGAACTCAATCAGGTAAAAGGCTTAACCCTTTACCCGATGAATATTCATGGGAGAAATAATGACATCATGAATATTAATTAGATTATTATTTTTTTTTTTTATAATAGCAAATGGAAACATGCAATTTTGGTCATGGCAGAAAGTGTAGAATCATAATTATCTTTATTATATCAAATGGAGCAGACCCTGATCAGACAGCTACTACATGTACAGAAGCCATTCTGATCTGGGTCAACTCTGTATAAAGACATAGAAATACTGGAAAAGCGTATTATGGAGTAAAGGGTTAATAACTTAAAAAGCATCTCTATTAGGCAACTAAAGTGTTACATATGGATATGTGCCATATCTCTCTTCAGATTCCAATAGTTCTAAAGAAAGATCCGGAGCTAGATGAACATGGTAACCCGGTGATTGGTCCAGATGGTAAACAGCGCTTTCGCTGTGGCTTCAGGATCGGTGGGGGAATTGACCAAGATAACACAAAGTCCCCACAAGGTTATCCAGATAAGGTAAAGTTATGTAGATATGTATACCATTAACCCATTCCCTCATAGGCTATTTTTAGATCCTACCTCTTTGAATAAATCTACCGAAAAGGGGCATTAACTAAAGAAAAGAAAACTTTTAGAATTTTGTAGTTTGAAACCATTGTGATAAATAGAGCATTTGCTCCTATAGGAGCAAATGCTCTATTTATCACAATGGTTTCACAAAGTGACTTTTACAGAGTCGTCAAAAGTCGTCAATATGAGGGAATGGGTTAATATTAAAGTATGATACCAAGGACACCATTGGACATAAGTCTCTGGGATTTCATGGGTAATACTAGGTTATTACACAAGTTACAATACATAAGTGTAATGCTGCATAATGATCAGAAATGGTGACAGACCATGTAATAATTTTTATGCCCCCATTGACGATAGTCGGGGGGCATATTGTTTTTGCCCTGTTTGTCTGTTTGTTTGTCAGCAACTTTGGTCATAACTTTTGAGCCAGTACAGATAGAGACTTGATATTTGGCATGCATATGTATCTCATAAAGCCGCACATTTTGAGGTGTGACATGTCACGGTCATCCTTCAAGGTCAGAGGTCAAATATATGGGTCAAATCACCGACTTTAACATTGGCCATAACTTTTGGACCAGTAGAGATAGAGACTTGATATTTGGCATGGTTGTGTATCTCATGAGGCTGCGCATTTTGAGGGGTGACATGTCAGGGTCAAGGTCATCCTTCAGGGTCAAAGGTCAAATTGTCTGTTTCTTTGTAACTTTAACGCAACCTTAACATTGGTCTTAACTTTTGAGCCAGTACAGATAGAGACTTGATATTTGGCATGCATATGTATCTCATAAAGCCGCATATTTTGAGGGGTGACATGTCAAGGTCAAGGTCATCCTTCAAGGTCAGAGGTCAAATATATGAGGGGGGCATAGTGTTTCACAAACACATCTTGTTTAGGGATAAAAGTGTGTATCAATCATTGATGACGTATGTCTAAGTCTGGTTGCAGTATTCACCCTTTACTCCATGAATATTCATGTGAGAAATAATGACATCATGAATATTAATTACATTAATTTTTATAATGGCCCATGGACTCTGGAATTTCTGGCCATAGCAGAAACTGTATCACAGTGATGATTATTAGTATGAATATAAATAAGATTTGTATAAGTATATTGTATATGTATATTGTATTTGATAATAACCTGAATAAACATCAGTCAATGAAAGAATTGTTTTCAAAACCAGCATCAAGCCATTGATTACACTTTTGTCTACCTAGATCTGAACTGATTAGTATTCTCTCGATGAAAATAACAGCACTGACTTATACATGTAGGTACATATGCTTCGTCTCTTCAAGAATGATCACAACATAGGGTTTGGTGGAGAAGTCACAGTTTTAGTATTTAAATACGTACCTTTACCTATTGCTCTGGCAATACACTAAAGTACACTAAAAAATTAAATTGTGCATTTTAAACTGGGTTTTCAATGCAAAATCCGGTTATTGATCGATTGGTGATGTATGGCGGGCGGCTGCCAATCTTTTAGGTGCAACTCCTCTGAAACTGTTCAACAGATTTTCATAAAACCTTGCATGTAGCAAGGACACAATATGTAGATGTGCATATTGTCGGGGATTTTTCATTCTGCAATTTTTCTGGGAGTTATGCCCCTTTGAACTTAGAAATCACTAGGTTAATAGTGAAGGAAAATCCGGTTTGATGTCGTGTAGACATGCTTTTCTTGTTTCATGTTTATTAGTGTTCCTTGAGTATATGTTTGAATTTATCATTTCAGGGCATTTATGTTACATATATTTATGAGAATGGACCAGCTGCTAAAGGTGGATTACAAATTCATGATAAAATATTACAGGTAAGATTTGACCAATTCGAAGAAAGAAACTCCTACAAACTACTCATATGTCATAACATTTGTTGTTTAGGTTTTATTTTGTCTGATTCATCTTGATTTCCATAACAATTTGATGTAAAATACTGAAGTAAGCATATTGTGTCTCTCGGTTTGTTGCAGTAATTCCAGTATACATTTATATTCCAAATTTATTTCCTTGATTGAATGCGCAATCATCACAAAAAAGGAATCTGTGTTTGAAAAACTCTTTTTTCTTAATACTCTTTTACCCTTTACTTGATAAATGTTCATATAAGAAATAGTGACATCATGAATAGTAATTTCATGTAGATCAATTTTTAAAATGGCATATGAACAAGGTAATATTTAGCCATAGCAGAAATATTACTGTATAAGCAAACAGAGCAGACTTTAATCAGACAGTTCATACAGCTGTCTGATCTGGGTCTTCTCTGTTTAGCAAAGCATGAAAAACATCTTCATCAGGTAAGTGGTTAAAAACTGTATTATTTGTTGATTAACCTTTTCAAACTAAGTACACAGAGATCAGACAGCCCCGGTAGGAGCCATCTGATCAGGGTCTGCTCTGTTTGCTTATGGAATTATGTTGATGTGATTCTTCAGTCTTTCCTATGGCCAAAAACTCCTGTTTTCATAAACCTTTATAAAAATTCAGCAGATAAATAATCTTGATATCATTATTCCTTAAACGAACAAATGAAGTAGAGGGTTAAGTGGCCATTTGCTCTTACATGTTAATTCATTAAGTCAGGCTCTACTTTTCATATGTTAGGATGAGGCAGACTGCTGATACCCTATGTCATGTCTGTGATCTTGTACTTGCAATTTCAACCTTAAGTACTTTATGCATGACTTGTTGTAATGTAGCAGTTGACTCCAGATTAAAAGCAACCATAAAATCAACAAACATGGGGATCTGTATGAGCAAGGGGCGGCTTAAAGCAGGATAAAAGTAATATAGAAAGCTCCTGGAGGAGTACAATAGAATCTGCCTATAGTGACCATATAATGAATACAAATGGGGGTCTATATGAGCAGATACATGTAGTTGCTTAACCCATTCCTCCATAGGCTATTTTTAGACCCAACCTCTTTGAATGAATCTACCCAAAAGGAGCATTTACTAGAGAAAAGGAACATTTTAGAATTTTGTAGTTTGAAACCATTGTGATAAATAGAGCATTTGCTCCTATAGGAGCAAATGCTCTATTTATCACAATGGTTTCAAGAAGTGGTTATTACAGAGGCGTAGAAAGGCGTATTTATGGAGGAAAGGGAGGGTTAACCCTTTCCTCCGTAAATACGCCATTCTATGCCTTTGCAAACAGAGAAGACCCAGATCTGTCTGTTCAGGGTTTGCTCTGTTTCCTTATGTCATAATATAGATATGATTCTACAGTTTCTGCCATGGACAAAACTCCAAGTGTCCATTTGCTATTATAACAAATTAATCTAATTGATATTCATGATGTCATCAATTCTTTTCATGATTATTCATTGAGGAAAGGGTTAATGCAGGACAAAAGTAATTCCACCCAGAAGTAGAGTAATTTTGGATGTTCCCTGTCAACAGGTTTTACCTTATCTTGTAAGAATGAAAAAATTCATTTTGACACTGCACAGTGTGCTAAAATTTTATTAGTATCTTATCTTTCTTTATTTGTAGGTAAACGGCCATGATTTCACTGTAGTCACACACAAAAAGGCAGTGGAGTATATCCAGCGAAAGCCTACTCTGAACATGCTCGTGTATCGTAAAGGTGTTCCACAATTACCAGACGGCCAACACGCGACCCAGTTCCAGGCATATTCCCAGAACTCACAAGACCCTTACCTTAGCCAGCAAGGTCATTGACAATATTCCAGATGCTGCTGACTAGTTGTGTTCAGTGCCATACATTTGTATGCACACATGTTTAACCCTTTCCCTGTTCAGTATTCATGTAAGAAATTATGATATCATGAATATTTATTAGCTAAAGTTTTATAAGGTAAACCTTTCAAGGACATTTTTTGCTGTGACAAAAACTATAGAATCAGATCTATTTATTGTAAAAAGCAAACCGAGCAAACCCTGATCAGACGACTTCTATAGGAGCTGTCTGATCTGGGTCATCTCTGCAAATGCCTGAAAATGCCTTTATATGAAGGAAAGGGTTTAAATGTAATCAGGGTTGTGGAAAGAGAGGTTTTTGTCATGACTGCACTGAATTTTAAGCCTGCAATGTGTTGAATTATTTAGCTGTTTGACCTTTCCCTTACAAACTTAATTTCAACCAAAACATTGCATACAAATAAAATGGGTTTTTTTTTTATATATCAGGTATGTACTAGGAGCACACTTAACCTGTTTGTTAGTGCTATTTTTCGTAATCTATATTGGATAGCCGCTGTATAATACAATGTTTTTGAATTTTACAAGACTCGCTGATGCTCAACACAAACTATTTTTACTTCTTGAATATTTATTAGCTGAAATTTTATAATGTATAATTTTCAAGGGAATTGCACTTGCACTTTTTGCTTTGACAAAAACTAGAATCAGCTTTATATCATATCATATCATATGCAAACAGAGCAGACTCTGATCAGACAGCTGCTGTAGGAGCTGTCTGATATGGGTCTACTCTGCAAAGGCATGAAAAAGTGTTTATATGAGGGAAAGGGATTTTCCCTTTGTTTATAAGAACAAATTCTAATGGAGTAAGTTCTAAAAGTTCTAAAAATTAACCCTTTCCCTCATATAAGTGCCTTTTCACACTTTTGCAAACAGAATAGATACAGATCTGACATCTCCTATAGGAGCAATCTGATCAGGGTCTACTCTTGTTTGCTTATGGAGTAATAAAAACATGATTCTACAGTTTCAGAAATGGCAAAAATCCATTCTTCATTGATCAATACAGTATATACAATTCCAGAAATTGAATATTCATGAACGAAAGGGTTAACCCATTCCCGCATAGGCTATTTTTAGACCCAACCTCTTTGAATGAATCTACCAAAAATGATTATTTACTAGAGAAAAGGTAAATTTAGATTCGTGTAGGGCTGAAACCATTGGAGCATATGCTCTATTTATCACAATGGTTTCAAATGGTGACTTTTATAGAGGCGTCAATATGCGAGAATGGGTTAATGTTTACTAATGTAGAAATAGGAGCACATTGATCATTCAGAGTGCTGTTAGCCATTAATCCTTTTACCGATGATTATTCATGTAAGAATTAATAATTACACAAATATTAATCAGCTGAATCTTTATAATGGCATTTATATGAGCACAGGTAATTTTGGCCTAAACTGTAGAATCATCTCGAATGGGTAAACTGAGAAGAACCTGATAAGACAGCTCCTACAGGAACTGTCTGTTCTGGGTCTTCTCTGTTTACAAATGCATAAAAATATCAGATAAAGGGATTTATATAGGTGTATTTTATATTTAAAGTTGACTTTTTTGGATTAATCTGACTTAATCCGAACAATGTGGGTTACATTGGGTAATTATTTTTACATGGGATAAAGTATGTAGTGGCACTGAATGGCGAGCAAGAGGGATGAGTTTGAACAAATTATAACAATGAGGAACACAATCATTAACCGTAGTTGCTTTTGCTCATAAAGTGTTTGCATTATATCCAAATAGGGGGAAGATGGACTTTTTTACATAAATTTGAGTTGTGACGATTGGACATTTTTACATATTTCCCTCTCTTTTTCCATGGCAGTTATCCTGGAAATTTTGTTAACAGATTTTGTGCAATTATGTACCGTAACTTTGGCTGTATAGAGAGTACCTGTTGGTGTACTGTAGTTGACCAGTGCCAGGAGAAAGTGTATGTTCAAGGTTCTGCAAGATCTACGGTAACACATCCTGTTTTAATTGACCACTTACTGATTCATTAAAGGAGTCTAAATAAGCAGGTGGTTGTTTAACCCTTTCCCTCATAAATATTCATCATATAAGAAATAATGACATCCTGAATATTTATTAACTGAATTTTCATACTGGCAGTAGACAGATTTTTTTTGTATTGGTAGAAACTGTAGAAAGAGTCAGATCTATTAAAAATTCAGGAGCAAACAGAGCAGACCCTGATCAGACGGATGCTATTGGAGCCATCTGGTCTTGGTCTACTCTTTAAAGGCGTGAAAAGTTGTTTATATGGAGGAAAGGGTTATTGTAACCCATTCCCTCATAAATATTCATCATGTAAGATATAATGACATTGAAGAATTGTATTAATCCTTTCCCTCACACAAACGTTTTTTCACTTCTTTGCAAACAGAGTAGACCCAGATCCGAAGGCTCCTTTAGGAGATATGTATTTTAGGTCTGACGTTTGCTTATGAAAAATGAATAAATATTCATTGTCATTATATATATGCAAAAGGGAGGTGGTTTTTCAGCTTTTCAAACCAATGTAAGAATATGGTTAATATGATAGTTGAGGTCTACACAATAAGTAGGCTGAAATAGGACATTTTCTCGTGTGGCTGTTCATTTATTTGAGACATTGTCAGATTATTGTGGTTTACATGTATATCTTCTGCATTTGTTAAAAATAAACAGCCTTCATCATATACCCCGCCAGGAAAGTATGAGGGGGTACACTGGAATCAGCTGGTCGGGTGGGCAGTCTGTCCATCCCTCCCTCCCTTTGCAATTTGCAATTAAGGGTGCTTCGTGAAGGTACTCATCACATTTAGTGATAGTTCTAGTTGATTATCTTTCAAAGCCACTGCTTAACCATAAGTGGATGTAAAAGTTTGTGTTTTCTACTTTGACTGCCAGATTGTTATATGTCGTAAACTGCTGGTTAACCATTTCCTTAGTGAACATTTATGCATGAATTGATCAGTTCATGAATATTCACTGATATTTAGCTCGTCTGTTTCAAAAATAAGTCGAGCTATTGTGATCACTGGGTCGTAGGCATCCTTGGCATTGTCGTCGTGCAAAAACTTTAATGTATCTCATTACTCGAAAAGTATAAGAGGTATCAACATGAAACTTCATAGGTTGGTTCATTGAGGGGAAGGCCCCTACATAAGAACCATAACTCTTGAATGTATTTTAAACCTTTACTCCATATATATGCCTTTTTAGGCCTTTGCAATCAGAGTAGACCCAGATCAGACAGCTCCCTGTTGGATCTGTCTGATCAAGGTCTGCTCTGTCTACTTGTGGAATAATATAGATCTGATTCTACAGTTTCTGCTATAGCCAAGTTTTCCTGTGTTCGTATGTCTTTATAAAAGTTATGTAAGTAATGTTCATGATAATTCTGTTTGGTACATATGATAAATACCCATGGAATAAAGGATTAAAATAAATCACACAAAAAAATGAGCAGGCATCCATTGTCTCTGCATGTTCAAAGGCAGAAACTTGACAGTTCATTCCATGACCATAAATCCAGTTCACAAGTGTGAAGTAGACTCACATACAGTAGTGGAGTGTTAATCCATCTTGCAAAGGTTGTGATAATTCATCTCTGTTACAAGATAGATCAGATTGATCATTTTTCTTGCCATGAATGAAATTGTGCAAGAAATCGTTGATAGTTTAAGTTGCCTAATACAACATAAATTAGTGTTATCTTGATTATGTTGCTTTTTTATGCAGATCTCTATATTCACAAAATATACAGCTTGTAAGGGAACTTTTATATCATTTTATTTTTCTGTTTTATTTACTGTTGTCCAGATACACATTTGCAACAGAAACATTTTGCAACAATATTTTCTTTGTTTCTCTATCAAATCTATAGTTCATTAACCTTTTACTCCATAAATATTAATGTAAGAAATAATGACTGAATATTACGGTAATAAAATGAGATTTTTGTAATGGTATATGAACACCATTGACACTTGCCATCAGGACTTGCCATTGCAGAATTAGATTCCATAAGTAAACACCGAAGACCCTAATCAGACGGATCCTACAGGATCTGATTCTACTCTGTTTGCACAGGCATTAAAAATGTATATGGAGTAAAGGGTTAAAATAGTATCAAATAAACAATTCTTATTAATAGACATTACTATTGATTTGATGGAGGAAAATGTCCTTTATATCTGGAATACTCTTCTTATCGTGAGCACTGTAACTGCATTTGTACTTGAGAATATTTCTTCAATCTCTGGTTAGGGGTCAGGTCTTGTTCTGTTAGACAGTATTAATTTACTCAGTGCATAACCTGATTCTAGTACTTACTATTCTAATGCTTAACCCTTTCCTCCATAAATACATCTTTCTACGCCTCTGTAAAAGTCACCTGTTGAAACCATTGTGATAAATAGAGCATTTCCTCCTATAGGAGCAAATGCTCTATTTATCACAATGGTTTCAAGCTACAAAATTCTAAAAATTGTCCTTTTCTCAAGATAATGCTCCTTTTTGGTAAATTCATTCAAAGAAGCTGGATCTAAAACTAGCCTATGGAGGAAAGCGTTAAAGCTACCAGATCAAATTTGCATGCTTAACCCTTTACATAATGAATATTCATGTACGAAAAAAAAATGACCATAAAAGTTTACTAGCTACGTTTTATAATGATATATGAACATAGGATTTTGCCTTGGTAGAAACTGTACTCAGATCTATGTAATTCCAAAAGCAATCAGAATAGATGCTGATTAGATGGCTCCTACATGAGCTGACTGATCTGGGTCTTCTCTGTTTGTAAAAATATCAAAAGGCATTATTTGTACCAGGTAAAGGGTTAAAGAATTGGAAAAATATTTCTTTTGTTTTAATCTGCAAGTTGAGTCTGTGAGCATGAATCTTAACCTTATATAATGTGAGTGTTTTGTGTGTGTTTAGATTTTACTTATTCTGGAGCAAGCCCTTCCACAAGCAAACACACCATATTGCATTACAAACAAGGTAGGCGAGGTGAGCCACAGTGTCTTAACCCTTGCCTCATATAAACACTTTTTCACGCATTTGCAAAGAGAGTAGACCCAGATCAGACGGTTCATATAGGAGCCATCTGTTCAGGATCTGCTCTGTTTGCTTACAAAATTATAATAGATCTGACTACAGTTTCTACTATACCAAAAGTTCTTGTGTACAAATGCCATTATAAAAAATCAGTTTATAAATATTCATGATGTCATTATTTCTTACATGATTATTGAACAGGGAAAGGGTTAAGACTTGCCATCTAATCAGAGTCTAAAGTTTTATGATAGAATATTGCATATGCGGATGAGAGTCCGGCATTACAGATTAGACCCTGATCAGATGTGACATTTTCAAAGTTTTGAAAGCATTAAGGTACTATTCCTTGTGGAATGGTTTCAGTATATGTATATGTGTTTTACATATTAATAGGTCTCATAGATTGTTCTGATTTTTTCCTTATATCTTTATATTTTGTGAAGATTTTTTATACTCAGAGTTACGATTTTTATTATACAGGCAAAAGGTTCAATTGCTATTGTAATTTTTGTAAGCATATCAAATAAGTACAATGTGTTTGTATTTATCATGTGACTATATTTAACCCTTCGCTTGCTGAATTTTAAAATACATTTTTCCTTCTTTACCCATGCCCTGTTGTATAATTACATATATATTCACTGTGTACACGTATTTCGCAGTGCGATCACTGCCGTGGAGTGCACTGGTTGCACAATCAACATGTAAATAGTGCAGAACCTGATGAGACAGCTCCTGCAGGAGCTGTCTCATCTGGGTCTTCACTATTAACAGGTAGGTATATTGACGTGAATAGCAAGCGAAGGGTTAAGTCATGAGAAACAGTGTCTTAAGGTGTTGTGAAGTTTGCAAACAGAGTACACTTAGACCAGCTACATCAGAGCTTCAGAAACTGACTAGGATCTGCACTGTCATCTTGGATTATAAAGAGATGATACAGTCTAAACATTTCTAAGTAACCTCTTATTTAACAAACATAGGAGTCTTGAAAAGCAGGTGGTTGCTTAATGCAGGGCAAAATGGGTACCGCAGCATGAAGAGGGTTTAACTTAAACTGAAGTTTCTGCATCTCTAATTCTCTTGCAGGTGTTAAGTTTCTTGATCCATATCCCATATTTTATCTCAATGTAAATGAGATGAAGGTATGGCAAACTTTCTCCTGTCTTTCTTCCTTGCCATATGACCTATGTAGTGTTGCAGTGCCGTAAAACCCAACTCACTCACTTGAAAAACAGACGTTTACTTAATGCAAGGCAAAAGTAAGGCAGGAAGCTCCTTTAGGAGCTTTCTACATTAAATTTGTACTGCACTAAATGACGACTTGTCTTAATGCTCCTTAATAAGCTGAATTAGACTTCTATAAATGGCTGTTTGAGTCAGATTTTGATGTTCACAAAGTGTAAGTTACATATTTAATGCAGCAGCTGGTCGAGGTCTACACTGCATGGAAAACCTTTAAGATATCTTGTCTCATTATATGGCCCATATCTTAGTCAATGCATTTAATTGGTATTTGTAATCTACATGTATAGTTTGCTAAAATTCTTTTACTGACTAAACACATTAACTTGAAATGCATTTATTTAATTATTTTTTTTTTGGGGGGGGGGGGGGGTCCCTTTGAAAGGATTTTTCTCCATTTGTTTCAAATTTAGTTGAATTACTTAATTACCTTAAATATTTGGACACAGATGTTTGCAAATAGTTTAGACCCAGATCTACATTATTTGTGTATCTTTTAAACTAACTTTATCAAAATAGTGCCAAATTGGCTGATAATTGTTTGGAGATATGTGTCCAAAGATTTAGGGTTATGATATTCCTTTCCCCTATATGGACAACTTTTGGCACCTTTGCAAATAGAATAGATCCAGATCAGACGGGTCCCATAGGACCTATATACATGTATACATTTTCATTGGCCAAATTAGTTTTTGTATAAATATTCATCAGGAAAAGGGCCATACTGTAGACAGTGCTTGTATTCTTGCCAGTTTTTATGGTCCCCTTTCTGTGTTTGGATGTACACTTTGTTAACGTCTTATCTGCATCAATATTCTTCCGCTCAAAAATCAAAATGGAGACCAGAAAAGAATCAATTTGCTTTACATTCATATACAGTACATATCAGTTTTGTTTTTGTGAATGTTGAAATGAATGTGGTTGTGACTCTTAGATTATTTTAAAATTATTAACCATGAGGGTTCTATATGATTCAGGCGCGTTTGAAAAAACAGTGATAGCATACTGTAGTAACCCTTCCCCTGTTGAATATTTAAAGCCTTTTAGGAACTGAGTGTCGAGCAGCTTTGATTCTGATGAAATGCCAAATTATTCAGATCTCATTTGGATCTAAGTTGTTTGAAAATGCAATTCAGGTCTGTTTTAGCACAATGAGGGTTAACCCTTTCTTTCATTTAAACATGTTTTCACACAGTTGCGATCAGAGTAAACCCAGATCAGACAACTCCTATAGGAGCCATCTGATAAGGGTCTGCTCTGTTTGCTAGTGGAATTTGAAAGGTCTGTTTCTTTGCTTGGTAAAACGGCTACAATGTTCTGCCTCCCATATTTCATTATAACTATTTTGTCCATGAATATTCAGTAGATATTGAAATTTGGAATAAATATATGACAGGGAAAGCGTTAAATAGCAGTATTGGCCATATTGGATATTATTTAGTTGAGATTTTGATATTGCAAAGCAGTTCAACCATATATTTTTTTTCGGCATTTTTTTTTCACTCCATCTTACTTATGATATCACAGTACCCGACAGATCTTCAAAGATGAGTTGTTGTTTCCTGTGTGCATTAATCATGTTATTTTGATATTACTAGATTCTTAATACAAGCTTTTCATTGTCATATATAACTACTGTTATGCATGATGATATTTACAAAACTATTGTTGCTTCAATTCTTAACCCTTAGCCTTTCCCTGCTGAATATTCATGTTTGAAATAATGACATCATGGATATGTTTGACCTGTTTGATTTTTGGAATAGTCCATTTAAAAATTCAGCATTGAATGGGTTAACCCTTACTATGCTTAACCCTTTCCTCCATAAATACACCTTTCTAAGCCTCAGTAAAAATCACCTGTTGAAACCATTGTGATAAATAGAGCATTTGCTCCTATAGGAGCAAATGCTCTATTTATCACAATGGTTTCAAACTACAAAATTCTAAAATGTTCCTTTTCTCTAGTTAATGCTCCTTTTCAGTAGATTTATTCAAAGTGGTTGGATCTAAAAATAGCCTATGGAGGAATGGGTTATAGTGACCTAAGTGGTATTTGCCCACAACTTTGATCTAGATGAGATACTGCGCGACTTTGTGTCCTATTGTGAGAGTTAGTGAGAATGGTGAAGGTTAGTTTACACTTTATATACCATGTCAGTTTTCTCTGTTACATGACACTATATAATTTCTAGTGTACAACAGTAGTGAAAACCCTTTTTTTATTAACTCTGGCCATTATCTGCACTGTTTGAAGAAAAAAACCTTGTTAAAAAATAAACTACGCACGTTTATTTCATATTTGTATAGATGTTTGTGACATATTTTAGGAAGAACTGCAGAATTCTCAAGCTTATAAATAACACCAGATACATAATTCTAGAAGTCCAGTTAATGCTTACCCATTTTTTAAAATACTTTTGAACTGGTTGTCTCCCTTATTGAGGATTCAAAGATATTTGAAATTCTGCTGAAAAGAAATTATACCCCCGCAAACTTGTTTGAGGGGGTATACTGGAATCACTCTGTTTGGTGGTCAGTCAGTTGGATAGTGTCCTTAAAATGACAGACAAACGGTGTAGAGACAGATCAAAGGGCTCCTCAAGGAGCCCTCTGATTAGGGTCTGCATTGTTTGCACAACAATTGTTTTTCCAAAGGTAATGCTAGATATTTATCGCAATGGTTTCAAAAAGTGACTTTCACAAAGGTGTCAATTTGAGGGAATGAGCCATACATGGGTTTATTAACATTGTGCCTGATGTAGAAGAATATGCATTATTTTGCAACAATGCAATTGTCAGTGATGTGTACAGAAGTCATCTGAAAGTTGCAGTTCTTCACTCATTTGTGGTGCTTATATAGAGTTTGCTTATATATTTTAATCATTTTTTTGCATAGTGAATTATTTATATACATGTACATTTGATTTTTACTGGGGAGCAAGATGGTGTGTTTGGAATTATCTATACAGGGGAGATGTGTATATTATGTCATAAACTATTTATAATAAGAAGTGGCACCATTTCACCAAACTTGCTGGTTTTGCCTTGAAGAAATTTGCAAGTTTTTTTCCCACTGTAACTTTAATATGATGAATTTTATTTGAAAATGAACATTTAAATGAAAGACTGCATTCATCAAAATGATTGCTGATGAAATTTAATCTCAAAGTATTTGAATTATCACAGGTGTCATTGCTTGTTAGTTTCTTAACCCTTTATTTGATAATCTTGACTTTTTATACCTTTGCAAACAGGGTAGACACAGATCAAACGGCTCACATAGGAGCTGTCTGGTCAGGGTCTGCTCTATTTTCTCATAGAATGATACAGATCTGATTGTACAGTTTCATGGCATGATAAAAAACAGCTAACATTTATATTCACAAAGGCATTATTTCTTACATGAGTATACAGTAAAACCTCTCTATAACGGCCACTAAATTACATCAAGTATTTTGTGTTAAATGCAGGTGGCTGCTTAAAGCAAGGTGACAGTAAAACAGAACGCTCCTATAGGAGCGTTCTGTTTTACTTTCACCTTGCTTTAAGCTGTCTCCTGCTCTAAATACCAGCTAATTAATTCAATTTAGTGGCCGTTATAGAGAGGTTTTACTGTATATTAGGTAAAGGGTTAAGACATTACTTAATATACTAGAGTATTAGTGGTGATTTAATATACCTGTTTATTTTTCATTGACAAGCAAAACTGGAAACCAGTGGAGTCCAGCTACACTAAAATACTGTTTATTTCATATTTTAGAGTTAGCAAAAAGTGTATATCTAGACCAAGCAACAGGTCATAGATTCAGCTTTATGAACAGGGTCTATGCTGTCTTTCAAGTTTTACAATTAAATCATGTATATGGTATGTTTTAACACTTTTCCTGTTTAATATTCATGAAGGAAATGATGACATCATATGTAATAACATATACACACACCGGTTTTGTGGTATTGGTAGGAACTGTAGAATCAAATCTATATTATTTCATACGCAAACAGAGCATACCCTATTGGAGCTGTCTGGTCTGGGTCTACCCTGTTTGCAAATGCTTAGAAAGGCATATTTATGGAGTAAAGGGTTAACTCATTCTCTCCTACACTATTTTTAGACTCAACCTTTTTGAATTAATCTACCGAAAATGAGCATTAACTAGAGAAAAGGAAAATTTTAGAATTTTTTAGTTTGAAACCATCGTGATAAATAGAGCATTTGCTCCTATAGGAGCAAATGCTTTATTTGTCACAATGGTTTCAGAATATGAATTTTATAGAGGCGCAAAAATGCGTCACTAGGGGATAATGTGTTAAAAGAACAAGCTCTTGTATCAAACACTTGATAACAAGCAAACCCGTATTGAGTCTCTTTACCCTGTCCCTCATACTAAGCCTTTACTAACAGAATAGACCCAGATAAGATGGCTGCTATTGGAGCCGTCTGATCAGGGTCTGCTCTGTTGCGTATGAAATCATTCAACAGTTTCTACCAATACTAAAAAATCCTATGTACATATGCCAAAATCAGCCAATAAATATTCATGATGTCATTATTTCTGACATGAATGTTCAATGGGGATAGGTTTAACAGGAAAATACACTTATAAAGAACCCAGTTCCATTGGACTGCCAAACAAGAAGGCATTTCTCTTGCAATTTCAAATACATGTAATATAAAAAATTAGATCGGAACGCCACTGGAAGAAGTTGAGTTGAAATGGTGTCTAAACTGCTGCAGCATTATTGAATTACCTCCCTTGAGTGTATTCTTGTGTGAATGATCTGTAACAATTTTTCAACTGTTTACACTTTTTTGACACAATCATTGGAAAGCACTTGTATTTTCCTGTCCAGGTCTGAGCTATTGTTTTGTTTCTAAATGTTATGAAACTTTTTAAAGATTTTTTTTATCATATCACAAATAATAACATTTATTCTAATGATGAGTAACACACTGGATTACAATATTTAACTGCAAGCACATTTTTGTTAATGCATTGTACAGACGTAATTATTAATTTTTATCCAGGATTTTTTTTCTCCATTTTTCTTCAATGCGTCTGGGTCCAGTTTACTAAAGATTATGGTAGGTTCTAACGTATGACAATTGCACCTGAAAGTTTGGATCATCGTATGTTAGAACGTATGATAATTTATGTCATACAAAGTTAACCTTTTCTGCTGCACACAAGAATGTGCAATACTTCTGTTGTCCAAGTACATGTACAGTAAAACCTCTCTATAATGGCCACTAAATTGTTTAAATTAGTTGGTATTTAGGGCAGGTGGCTGCTTAAAGCAAGGTGAAAATAAAACAGAACGCTCCTATAGGAGCGTTCTGTTTTACTTTCACCTTGCTTTAAGCAGTCACCTGCCTTTAACACAAAATACTTGATGTAATTTAGTGGCCATTATAGAGAGGTTTTACTGTAGTAGCAATTGTTATAAATTAGGACGACTACGATGAAATGCTGCATTGGAACAATGCATCTGTAAGTGTTTACACTATTTGCCCCTGACCAGAATCACAGAACAGTAGTTAGTCCACATCCACTGCAAACAATGTAGACTTACTCAATCTTTCGAAGCTGTGTTTTCTGATCTGGTTCTTCACTGAGAACAAATTATTATTATTTTTGTAAGCCCATTTTCATAATGACTAATAACAAGGAGTGGTGCGTATAGTTTTATTTTAGAGCATATTCTTGATCTGTTTCTACACTGTTTTGGAAACCATTGAGTACCTTATCTTCTAGAATGACTGATTAACCCTTCCCCTAATGATGAACATTGATGTGTGATTGGTCACATCATGAATATTCATTACATTAATTAAGGGATTTTTATGCCCCCAAAGCTAGGCTTTGGCGGCATATAGTGATCGCACCGTGCGTGTGTGGGTGGGTGTGTGTGTGTGTGGGTGGGTGTGTGTGTGGGTGGGTGGGTGTGTGTGTGTGTGGGTGTGTGTACATTTTGTCCGGAGTATATTTCCTTTGTCACATCAGCTAAGGATACCAAATTTGGTGTGTGAGTTCATCTTGGGATGGGGGAGTGTCGCGTACCATTTTCATGTCACTGTGACCTTGACCTTGACCTTTGACCTTGATTTTACAAAAAGCTTGTCCGGAGCATATCTCCTTTACCTTACCAGCTACAGATTCCAAATTTGCTGTGTGAGTTCATCTTGGGATGGCGGAGTGTCGCGTACCATTTCCAGGTCACTGTGACCTTGACCTTGACCTTTGACCTTGATTTTAAAAAAAGCTTATGCCTTACCAGCTACAAAAAGCTTGTCCGGAGTATATCTCCTATACCTTACCAGCTATGGATTCCAAATTTGGTGTGTGAGTTCATCTTGGGATGGAGGAGTGTCGCGTACCATTTTCAGATCACTGTGACCTTGACCATGACCTTTGACCGATTTTACAAAAAGCTTGTCCGGAGCATATCTCCTTTACCTTACCAGCTACAGATTCCAAATTTGCTGTGTGAGTTCATCTTGGGATGGCGGAGTGTCGCGTACCATTTCCAGGTCACTGTGACCTTGACCTTGACCTTTGACCTTGATTTTAAAAAAAGCTTATGCCTTACCAGCTACAAAAAGCTTGTCCGGAGTATATCTCCTATACCTTACCAGCTAAGGATTCCAAATTTGGTGTGTGAGTTCATCTTGGGATGGAGGAGTGTCGCGTACCATTTTCAGATCACTGTGACCTTGACCATGACCTTTGACCGATTTTACAAAAAGCTTGTCCGGAGCATATCTCCTTTACCTTACCAGCTACAGATTCCAAATTTGCTGTGTGAGTACATCTTGGGATGGCGGAGTGTCGCGTACCATTTCCAGGTCACTGTGACCTTGACCTTGACCTTTGACCTCAATTTTAAAAACCGCTTATACCTTACCAGCTACAAAAAGCTTGTCCGGAGTATATCTCCTATTCCTTACCAGCTAAGGATTCCAAATTTGGTGTGCGAGTTCATCTTGGGATGGAGGAGTGTCGCGTACCATTTTCAGATCACTGTGACCTTGACCATGACCTTTGACCGATTTTACAAAAAGCTTGTCCGGAGCATATCTCCTTTACCTTACCAGCTACAGTTTCCAAATTTGGTGTGTGAGTTCATCTTGGGATGGCGGAGTGTCATGTACCATTTCCAGGTCACTATGACCTTAACCTTGAACTTGACCTTGACCGATTTTACAAAAAGCTTGTCCAGAGCATATCTCCTATACCTTACCAGATACGGATTCCAAATTTGGTGTGTGAGATCACCTTCAGATGGCGGAGTGTCGCGTACCATTTTCAGGTCACTGTGACCTTGACCTTGACCTTCGACCTCGATTTTACAAAAAAGGTTGTCCAGAGAATATCTCCTATACCTTACCAGCTACGGATTCCAAATTTAATGTGTGAGTTTATCTTGGGATGACGGTGTGTCGCGTACCATTTTCAGGTCACTGTGACCTTGACCTTTGACCTAGATTTTACACAAAGCTTGTCCGGAGCATTTTTCCTATACCTTACCAGCTACGGATTCCAAATTTGATTTGTGAGTTCATCTTGGGATGGCGGAGAGTCGTGTACCATTTTCAGATCACTGACCTTGACCTTGACCTTTGACCTCAATTTTACAGTCCGGAGCATATCTCCTATATCTTACCAGATACAAAAAGCTTGTCCAGAGCATATCTCCTATACCTTAAACGTTGACAATCAACCCAGGGTCCTTTTTAACGTTGAGAATGACTTAGGGTCCTTTTTAACTAAGTTTTGACGCTTGGCTCTTTTCTAAGCTATCATAATCGTCAAAGGTTCTGTTTCTAATGTTAAGAACTGACTCCTGTGTCATTTTTAACAGCATCAAAATTTCATATTACACCTGCATTACATTGTATTGTTTTTCCGCCAAAATGCATTTCGGTGTCAAACACTTTGGGGGCATTTGTCACCCGTGACGACTCTCTTGTTTTATCTACTTTTAAGGGAAATTTTGACCATATACAAACAGCAGACCCTGAACAGACAGCTCCTGTAGGAGCTGTCTGATCTGGGTCTACTCTGTTTGCAAAGAAATGAAAAAATCATTTTAATGAGGGAAAGGGTTAAGATGTGTTTTTTTTACTTTATTTGTATTGAAAATGGGAATGATTTCAAATTGTATTTTGGAGTAAAATATTGTCACTTGTACTATATAAACAACTATAAAAACAGTTTTATTGTTAATATATATTATTCTGAAATTATTGTGGGATAAATTACTATTACAGTGTCACATGTCAAATAAAGAATGAGAATATGTAGATCGATCTCTCTTGTATATTTCTGCAATAAATTTCAAGTCATACCAATAACATGTTTAACCCTTTAGTCAATAAATAAGTCTTTCTACGCCTTTGCACACAGAGTAGGGCCAGATCAAATGGCTCCTGTAGAAGCCATCTAATCAATGTTTGCTCTGTTTGCTTATGATGTAATATAGACCAGATTGTACAGTTTCTACTGTGTCTAAAACTGCCTGTATCAATGTGCTATTATCAAAAAGAATCCAATCAATATTCATGATGTAATTATTTCTTATATGAATATTCATGGAGGAAAGAGTTAACGCTTTACCCAATGAATATTCATGTCAGAAGTAAGGACATTTTGACCATTTATCAGCAGAATTTTTTAACAGCAAAAAATCACCGGATTATTTGGCCATGACAGAAACTATAGAATCGGCTCTATATTTAACCCTTTCCCTTATGTAAGGGCATTTGGATGCATCTGCAAACAGATAAGACCCAGATCAGACGGCTCCTATAGGAGCCGTCTGATTAGGGTCTGCTCTGTTTGCTTATGGTGTAATATAGATCTGATTCTACAGCTTCTGCCTGAGCCAAAATGTCTCGTGTTCATATGCCATTATAAAAAATAATCTTATTATTGTTCATGATGTCATTATTTCCTACATGAATATTCATCAGGGAAAGGGATAACAGAGCTCCAGATAAGATGCGTAAATTAAAACATTTTCAAGAATAACTTCTTTATTTCTCCCCCAAACCCTATGTTGTGACCACTCTTTGAGACGATTCTAAAGAGTGGTCACAACATAGAGTTTGGTGGAGAAATGACGATTTTAGTATTTGAGTATGCAGGGTTATCTGTTGCTCTGTATAATTCCATAAGGAACAGCAGATCCTGATTAGATGGCTCATACAGAAGTTATATCTAGGTCTACTCTGCTCTGTTTTTAGATGTGTCAAACACGTGTATATCAGGTAAATGGTTAATTTCAGAAATGGGATGGAACATGTCGAGTCACTCTTGTCCACCCCATTTGTTTGTGTGGTGAGTAAAATCCAGAAGTCACACAACTGTGAATATCAATTAGCAGATTTTTGTATTATTTGCTTAAGCAATGAATAAATAGGTGGTATCACACCATTGATCCCATGCCTAACCGACATACTGGACAACTGCCACCTCCGAATAGCAGTCTAGTGCAATTTATTGATGTACATGTACATTTGTTTAATAACATGGCATCTAGAAGCAATCATGGTATACTATTTCTGACTTGAAAATGCTTTGTAGCATTAGTTTTGGTTTGGTATGTGCAACAAAATCCATAAAATATAGCAAATAGTAAGAAGGGCACACAAATACACAAATGTCAATCGCATGACAAAATCATGTGACAATATGAATGAAAGTTTTCTGCCTCTTCCCAGAGGCAGTTACTCAATGAATAAATGTGCATTGGATGACCTTATGCAAGTGATAAGGTAATCACACCCATAAACTGCAAGTGGTCAGGGAAACAGCTGAAGTGACAGCTGCAACTTAATGATCCACTGGAAAGAGTATTAATCCTTTCCCTTATAGATGGTGTGCGGTGGTCTAGTGGTAATGCGCTTGACTGTCAGTCCGGAGGTCCAGGGTTCAAATCCCAGTCCCTCTCGGAAATTTCAGGGACGCTTTTCTGTGTCTCCCACTCGCACCTCCTCTCCACCCAGGGGTTAAAATGGGTACCTGTGAGGGTCACTTGCCGGTACTGCGGCTGCATGATTGCGCCATATGTTAGCAGTGCTCAATATTGTAGGCCAATGACTCAGTGACCAGGGGAGTAAATGTGCAGTCGGCTGAGCGGTCATTCGGACTGAAAGTAGACTATAACTAGGTACTTTTTATAGATACACAATTTTATGCCACAGTCAATATGAGAAATTTGATTTTCAACACATTGATCTCTTGCAAAGAACACTGAGCATCTGCAACGCTTTGATTACTTTTTATACCCCACAAACAAAGTGGGGCGGGGGAGTATATAGGAGTCACCTTGGCGGTCAGTCTGTTGACTTTTGTTTCTGCGCGGCTGACTAGAATTCAATGAAACTTGACATGATGCTTTATCATAAAGAGGAAATGTGCATCCAATTATAATTTTCCAGCTGATTCATTTCCTTACAGAGTTATGCCCTATTGTTTAAAAGTTTTGTGTCTGTCTGTCTGTTGACTTTTATTCCGTGCGGTTTCTAAGTACATGAAACTGCTGACTGGAATCCCATGAAACTTGACATGCTTTATCCTAAGGAGGAGATGCACATCCAGTTATAGTTTTCCAGCTGATTTATTTTCTTACAAAGTTATTCCCCTTGTTTAAAAGGTTTGTGTTGGTCTGTCTCTTGACTTTTATTCCGCTGGTTTCTCAGCGACTGCTGACTAGAATTGTACGAAACTTGACATGATACTTTATCATGAAGAGTAGGTGGGCATCCAATAAAAGTTTTACAGTTTATCTTTTTCCTTTAAAGTTATGCCCCTTTGTTAAAAGTTTTGTGTAGGTCTGTCTGTTGACTTTTATTCCGCATGATTTCTAAGTAACCGCTGACTGAAATCCCATGAAACTTGACGATGCTTTATCATTAAGAGGAGATGGGCATCCAATTATAGTTTACCAGCTTGATTGATTATTCCCCTTGTTTAACATGTCATTAAAGTTGAAGTAACCCATTCCCCAATAGGATGTATTTAGACCCAACCTCTTTGAATATATCTACCGAAAAGGAGCATTTACTAGAGAAATGGAAAATGTTAGAATTGTGTAGTAATGAAACCATTGTGATAAATAGAGCATTTGCTCCATAGGAGCAAATGCTCTATTTACCACAATGGTTTCAAAAAGTAACTTTTACAGAGGCATAGAAAGGTGTATTTATCGAGGAAAGGGTTAAAAGTTTTGTGTTGGTCTGTCTTTTGACTTTTATTCCATACGGTTTCTCAGCGACTGCTGACTGGAATCGTACAAAACTTGACATGATACTTTATCAAGAAAAGGAGATGGGCATCCAATAATAGTTTTACAGTTTATCTGTTTCCTTACATAGTTGTGTCCCTTTGAATTTTGGTCAGCCGTTCAATCTGTTGACTTTTTTCACACAGTATCTCAGCAACTGCGCACTAGAATCCAATGAAGCTAGACATGATGCTTTATCATAAAGAGGACTTGCGCATCAAATTATAGTTTTCTAGTTTATCTATATCCTTATAGAGTTAGCCTATAACGCTTCGAATTGTAAAAGGTTTTTTCATGTGGCAGTCACATTTGTGGGGGTATTAATCACCTTCAGTGATAATTCTAGTTTGTCCAATATGTACATCCTGGAAATTGTCTCATACACCATTGGGAGGAGTTATTTCAAACTTTCACAGATGAACAACCTTGATGTGAAAATGGACATAAGGAAGCGAATTTTTGCTGCATTTTTATCGGAGTTACAGGACTTTGAATTTTAGAAATATAAGATATAGTGACACTGGAAAATTTGATCCCCCCTGGCGATATTGTCTCTAAATGAAGCATTTTTAGCTCGTCTGTTTTGAAGAAAAGTTGAGCTATTGTAATCACTGGGTCGTAGGCGTTAGCGGCAGCATGCAAAAACTTTAATTTAGCTCATTACTCAAAAAGTATAAGAGGTATTAACATGAAACTTCATAGGTTAGTAGATCTCATTAGGGGAAGGTCCCTACATACGGTATGTACATTAACTCTTGATTTCAAAATTTTGGAGTTATGGCCCTTTATATTTTTCAAAAATGTTTAATTTAGCTGGACAAGCACCAAATCAGACGAGCGTTGGCGCCGCATGCAGCTCTTGTTTACTATATGATAGATCTATGGTGTAACAGTGCACTTTGTTGAAGAAAACTCAATGTCAGTTTTGTACATCTGACGTGCCATACAACATTTACTCTTTCAGCACTATGGACAAATGCAAATGTCTGGATCTAGAAGAGGTGCCTGGTAAGCCTGTGTCTCATAAGAATCCAAACTGTTGGACACTCTCTGCATTTTTGTAAAGAAATAAAGGAAAAACTGAGCAACATTTTCAGAAACCAATCGGACCCTTTCCCTCATATAGACATCTTGTCACGCATTTGCAAACAGAATTGATCCAGATCAGACAGCCCCTGTAGGAGCCATCTAATTAGGGTCTGGTGTTTTTACTTATGGAAATTTATAGATCTGATTATGCAGTTTCCACAACAGGGAAAAACACCCTTTCCCATGTTCCATTTTATTGATTCTGTGCATGAATATTTATGGATTAAAGAAATTTAGATAAATATGAAATGGGGAGGGAGGGTTAAAGTGCCAGATGTTCTATGCGATTGCTTGACTTTTTGTGAATGAGCATATTTTATAAAAAAGATGGAGACTGTTCTTGCTGAACTATGTAAATGTATTTAACACTTTACTTCATCATAGATATGCCTTTTAACCCTTTACTCCATGAATATTCATGTTAAAAATAATGACATTATGAATACCGGTATTAATTACATTAATTGTTATAATGGCAAATGAACACAGGAAATGTTCAGAAATCTATATCATATCATAAGCAAATAGCAGACCCTGATCTGGGTCTACTCTGCAAAGGAAGTTTGGGTCCTGGTAAGATGCCGCGGTACTAGTGTCTTATCTATATCCAAGCTATTTGTATAAGAGTAAATTATGTTCCACAAACGAAGAGTAAATTATGTTCCCCAAACGAAGAGTTAATTTTGTCCCCCAAACTAAGTTGGGGGACATATTGTGTTTACACCATTTCGTCTTCTTCTTATTATTATTCTTTCTTAAGATTCTTCCTTATCTTCTTTTACTTCCTCAGCAGTGAACTTGTCCGACACATTTCTTGGTAAGTTATAGTCCAATCCTAATGAAACTTTACATGAACATTACTGGTTATGTGCAAAATTTTAATGTGAATCCAGCTTTTGTTTATTTAAAAGTTGACATACCGGTAGCAATTGAATGGTGACTGGTTGGTCGAAATTTAGAAAGTTAGATATTGTTCGATTTTGCTGAAAATTGGTATTTCGGGATATTTCAATATTCTTAATTGAATGGCAGGTGTTTCAAAAGTATTGATTGCCATGGTAACTGAAAGTTGGGCTCTGACTAGTTGAAATTTAGATATCGTTTGACGAAATTTTTCGATTTTGCTAGAAATTGGTATGTCAGGATATTTATGTACTCCAAACTGATTTGTAGGTGTTTTGAAAGTATTGATTACAGTGGTAACCTGGTGGTGGGCTCTGATTGATTGAAATTTAGATTCGTTCAATTTTGCTAAAAGTTAGATCTTTTTCAATTTTGCATGGGTATTTGGGTAATTCAAACTCAATCATAGGTGTTTCAAAAGAGTTGGATTAAGTTAGATCTTGTTCGAATTTGATGAAAATTGGTATGTTGGGATATTTTGTTACTCCAAACTGATTGGTAGGTATTTCGAAATTATTGGTTGCCATGTGAACTGAAAGGTGGACTCTGACTGATTGAAATTTAGATATTTTTTATATTTCTGAAATTGTATGTATTGGTATATATAGGTACCCCAAACTCAATGGTAGGTGTTTTCGGAAGAGTTGGGTGTCAATGTGACGGAGTGGTGGCCTCTGATTGAGCGCAACTTAGATGTTTGCTTTTTTTGGTGAAAATTAGTGAACAAGGGTATAAGGGCACCTCGAACTTGATATCAGGTTTTTCAAAAGTGTTGGTTGCTATTGCAACATACATGTAATGATGACGTGTGATTGGTCAAAATTTAGATATTATCTGAGTTTGCTCATCTATAGCTGTTGTTTATTTTGTTTCGGGAACATTGTGTAAAGGATTCCATTACAATCAGATCTAAAGTCTTCATTACTGTTTTAAAAAATAAAAATAAAGAAATGGGGAGTAACTTAAACAGATGACAATTGTAGCAGATGACAACATTGGGCAGTAAAAGAGTTCAATGTTTTATGTACAATGATTAATAGCAAAGTACTTATCACCATAGGTAACTGTTAAACATAGGATTTTTTCTGCCTATAAATAAGGGAAGTGCTAATTTCTAAGAAATTTGTTATTCATTTAAACTATTTTGTCATCTGCCATGTTAATCATTTACTCCATAAATACCCATTTTAATGCATTTGAAAACAAAGTACACGTAGACCCAGATCAGATGGCTACTGTAGGAGCTGTCTGATAAGAGTTTGCTTATAAAATAATATACCGGTAGATTGGATTCAACAATGTCTGCTGTCGTAAAAGAAATCATGAATTGTGTACATATGCCATTATACAAATTTGTGTAATTATTATTAATGATGTTATTTTTTCATACATAAATATTCATTGCATAAAGGGTTAACAACTTAACCCATTCCCTCATAGGCTATTTTTAGATACCTCTTTGAATAAAATCTACCAAAAAGTTAGGAGCATATAGGAGCAAATGCTCTATTTATCACAATGGTTTCACAAAGTGACTTTTACAGAGTCGTCAATATGAGGGAATGGGTTAATATGCTGTGTGCTCGATGGTATTTTTAATTCATGACTTTCTTAACTGTCATGTTCTACTAGGAAATATATACAGTAAAATACAACCACATAATTTCTTAACACATGAGTCTGTAAAAGCAATTGGTTGCTTAACCCTTTCTTTGTTCTGTATTTAGTTCAAACTTCAAAACCCACTGAATATATGTGGACAAAATAGTTATAATGAAACATGGAAGGTAAAACATTGTAGCCATGTTAAAAACTTAAGAAACAGATCTATCAAATTCCATTAGCAATCAGAGCAGACTCTGATCAGACGGCTCCTATGTCTCTCTGTTTGCTAATGCATTTATAAATGAATTAATTAATGAAAGGTAATAAGGAGATTTGTTGCAATTTTTCTGCAGTCGGTAATGAAGTTGACATTGGCAAGTTTCTATAACCCCTGTCATAAGGTAATGAGATAGACTTGTTTCTAGTTATCTGCAGTCAGTAATGAAGTTGATATGGGCAAGGTTCTAAAACCCCTGTCATAAGGTAATGAGATTGATTTGTTGCTAGTTATCTGCAGTCGGTAATGAAGTTGACATGGGCAGTTTCTATAACCCCTGTCATAAGGTAATGAGATAGACTTGTTTCTAGTTAACTGCAGTCAGTAATGAAGTTGATATGGGCAAGGTTCTAAAAACCCCGTCATAAGGTAATGAGATTGATTTGTTGCTAGTTATCTGCAGTCGGTAATGAAGTTGACATGGGCAAGTTTCTAAAACCCCTGTCATAAGGTAATGAGATAGATTTGTTTCCAGTTATCTGCAGTCGGTAATGAAGTTGATATGGGCAAGGTTCTAAAACCCCTGTCATAAGGTAATGAGATTGATTTGTTTCTAGTTATCTGCAGTCGGTAATGAAGTTGATATGGGCAAGGTTCTAAAACCCCTGTCATAAGGTAATGAGATTGATTTTGTTGCTAGTTATCTGCAGTCGGTAATGAAGTTGACATGGGCAAGTTTCTAAAACCCCTGTCATAAGGTAATGAGATAGATTTGTTTCTAGTTATCTGCAGTCGGTAATGAAGTTGATATGGGCAAGGTTCTAAAACCCCTGTCATAAATTAATGAGATTGATTTGTTGCTAGTTATCTGCAGTCGGTAATGAAGTTGACATGGGCAAGTTTCTAAAACCCCTGTCATAAGGTAATGAGATAGATTTGTTTCCAGTTATCTGCAGTTGGTAATGAAGTTGACATGGGCAAGGTTCTAAAAACCCTGTCATAAGGTAATGAGATAGATTTGTTTCTAGTTATCTGCAGTTGATAATGAAGTTGACATGGGCAAGGTTCTAAAACCCCTGTCATAAGGTAATGAGATTGATCTGTTGCTTGTTATCTGCAGTCGGTAATGAAGTTGATATGAGCAAGTTTCTAAAAACAATTATTTAATTTGAGATTTTTTTATTTCCGTCCTTAAATTACACTCTTTCTCAGCATGCATCTGAGAATCTGATCTGCACCTGCCATCTGATCTGGGTCAACTCTGTTTACAAAAATGTTAATAGGTGTATTTATGGAGTAAAGAGTTAATACCGTTTGTCTAATAACTGCTCACTCTCTCAAAAATCTATTAACCCTTTACTCCATAAATATTAATGTATAAAACAATGACATCATAAATATTGATTAGATTATTTTCAATGATAACACATGACATTTTGGTCATGACAGAAACTGTAGAATCATATCTATATTATTTCATAAGCAAACAGAGCAGACCCTTATCAGACGGCTCTTATAAGAGCTGTCTGGTTTAGGCCTGCTCTGTTTGAAAAGGCGTAGATACCCGGTAGGTGTATTTATGGCATAAAGGGTTATACACCAAACTTCTGTGTCAAGTTTGATAACCATCAAACAAACACTGCACCAATGTCACAACATTTAATTGCACGTGTTTTGACAATTTTGTTGCCAAAATTTACTCAGTCATTTGTACTTTAGTTTGGGAAGTCTTTTTCTGTTCACTTAACTCACCATGTATTTCATTTGCCATTGCATTAACCACAAACATTAACAGGTGGATCTTGTAACAGTTTGGCAGTCTAAGTTTAGTAAGATGGTCTTATGATAAGCCGAGTTTTTTTTAAAATAAATGTGATTTTGTTTATGCGTATTTAAGTAATCACATGTAATGGTTCATTTAGCATTGACTGTTGTGAACACATGAAATTGATATTTAGCCCTTTCCTTGAAGTGTCCTTCTTATAAACACCTTTTCATGCCTTTGCAAACAGAGTAGACACAGATCTGACGACATCTATAGGAACTCTCTGATCAGGGTCTGTCCTGTTTTCTTATGGTGTAATATAGATCTGATTCTACAGTTTCTGTCTGAGCCAAAATGTCCTTTGTTCATTTACCATTATAAAAGATAATCTGATTAATAGTCATGATGTCATTATTTCTTTCGTGAATATTCAATAGGGAACGGATTAACTCTTTTGGTGCCAAATTTAAATGTCGTCTGCAATAATAATTTCATATTAAATAGAATTCTAAACTAAATAATAAAGGTATATTAGTAAAACATTTCTTTTTAAAAACCTGTATGCTTGGGCTAAAATAATACAGAAAATAGTGAAGTCCCAGGTCAGATGCCGCCTTGAAAAGGCGGCATCTGACCTGGGACTGCACTGTTTTCAATGGTGCCAACAGGCGACATTGGCGCTGAAAGAGTTAACCCTAAGGATGCTACAAACTGACTGGCATATGTAAATGGCGCAGTACCAGATCAAAGGGATACTGCAAGACCCCATTGACCGAGGTCTACAATATTTGGCATTCAGAATTATTCAGCAAATTGAATTATTTGATACCTAATGGACACTTCCGTCCAACATTAATGAATCAAACCACTGAAAATTCTGCATTGAAAGAGTTAAACCTTTCCCTGTTCTGTATTTATTACAAATTTCAATACCTACTGAATATTCATGGTCAAATAGTTACAATGAAATATGAAAATGTCCAACAATGTAGCCATATCATAACTAAAGAAACATATCCATCAAATTCCATTAGCAAATAGAGCAGACCCTGATCAGATGGCTCCTACAGGAGCCATCTGATCTGGGTCTACTCTGTTAGCAAATATGTGAAAATTCGTTTATATGAGGGAAAGGGTTTTAAAACCCTTCTCATACTGAGAGCGACCAGACTGACATCTTTCAAACAGCTTGGATCCAGAAGAGACACTGAGTAACTCAGCTACTCATCAGGAGGTAAGCTGTTTTACCTTCGGTCTATAGTTTCTGAAAATTTTAAATAAATCTGATGCAAGGAAAACATTTAGCAGGTCAGAGGTTTAGCATACCTTATTTTTTTCAGCATAAGAAAGATCAATACTTAGCCATTATTGTGGTTTTCACAACTTTTGAGGTGTTTTTTTTATCGTATTTAAGAAGTAGTGAGTAATCGTGACTTTGCATCTTGTGACCTCTTTTAGCTTTCATATTTGCTTACTGGAGTCATGATGTGTGGAACATTGCCAGTAGTGTAGACACAGATAAGTCATTGTGTTAACCCTTTAGTCCATGAATATTCATATAAGAAATAATGACATCATGAATATTGAATAGATAAAAAAATTTATAATGGCACATTAACATTCATGACATCATTATTTCTTACATGAATATTCAACAGCTTAGCAGAAAAAGAATCAAAATGTGACTAATCTGTACACTATTTGCATTTGAAACATGGCATCTGATCTGCCTTGTTTTTGTCTCAATATGAGTGTGTCCACCACCAATGCAAACTGTGCACACCTTGATCAGATGTTCTATTTCTATTTTAATGGTTGATCTGTGTCTATACTCTTAATCATGTCAAAATTAGCTTTCCCGATGATATGGCTTGTTTGTTTGGAACAGAACTTAATGTCTCAATAAATTAGCCAGGCATAATTCAGGCATGTTTGATCAGGACAGAAATATGTAAATACAAACATGTGTTTCTTAACCCTTTAACTCTTCAATATTCTTATATGGAAGAATGACATCATGAATATCAATCAGATTATTTTTTAAAACAGCATATGCATTTTGGCTGACACAGAAACTGTAGAATCAGATCACTATTATACCATAAGCAAAACAGAGCCGACCCTGATCAAACGGCTCCTACAGGTGATGTCTGATCTGGGTCTACCCTGTTTGCAAATGGGTTAAAAGGCATTAACCCATTCCTCCATAGGCTATTTTTAAACCCAACATCTTTGAATGAATCAACCCAAAAAGGAGCATTTACTAGAGAAAAGTAAAATTTTAGAATTTTGTAGTTTGAAACCATTGTGATAAATAGAGCATTTGCTCCTATAGGAGCAAATGCTCTATTTATCACAATGGTTTCAAGAAGTGGTTATTACAGAGGCGTAGAAAGGCGTATCCTCTGAATGAGTTTTCAAAGCTGAATAAGTCAAATTAAACAATTAGTAGCAACTAGTGTATACCCAGATCAAACTGTTCCTCATGAAGCAGTTTTATCTGGATCTGCATTATTTGCCCAAGTTTTCTGTCCGAATTATTTTTCTAGGGTTTTATTGGTCTGTCACAGAAAACAAAAAAAGTATTGTTTGTGCGAAAGTGGGTCCACTGTTTTTGAATTGTTTATTAATATCTTTTCATAAGAAGATCGACCACACACATTCTACCACCCTTGGTCTTTCTGGGTATGAGTGAGGGCAATCAATCACCCTCATGTGAACTTTTAATATCTATCTGCCGGCAGGCCAACATTATATGTTTCTAGATATGACACATCAGTGACTCTTGTAACAGACAACAGAACTTCAGACAATTAGAAATCTGTGCAAATTTTGCTGTGCTATGGTAAAAAATATTCAAAGTCAGATATATTTTATGAGATAAACAAGACAATGCGATGCATGGACTGAAAAGTATTGTGTCAAATATGTCAGAACTATCCCCTCTTGCAAGAATTTACCTTTTAACCTAGAGAAACGCCTTTTCATGCCTTTGCAAACAGAGTAGACCCAGATCAGATGGCTCCTGTGGGAGCCATCTGGTCAGTGTCTGCTCTGTTTGCTTATGGAATATTATAAATCTGGTTCTACAGTTTCTGCCTTGATAAAAATTTCTTTATTCATAATGTCATTACAAATATTCAGCTTATAAATATTCATGATGTAAATACAGTAAAACCTCTCTATAACGGTCACTAAAGTGTGTTAATTAGTTGGTATTTCGGGCAGGTGGCTGCTTAAAGCAAGGTGAAAGTAAAACAGAACGCTCCTATAGGAGCGTTGTTTTACTTTTACCTTGCTTTAAGCAACCACCTGCCTTTAACACAAAATACTTTATGTAATTTAGTGGCTGTTATAGAGAGGTCTTACTGTACAAATATTCAGCTAATAAATATTCATGATGTCATTATGTATTACATGAATATTTATCAGCAAATTTTGCTGTGTTATGGTAAAAAAAATCAAGGTGAAATATTTCTCATGAGATGTAGAAAAAAATATATAACTTTGAATATTTGTTTCAAATCAACCCTTTCACCCCTGAATTATCAGACTGGATTAGTCCATAAGCGTTTAAGTATAGAATCCACCCAGTATGAAAGGCTAAAACTTGCTAGAGGTATTGGAATGGCAAACACAGACCCTGACCAGAAGGTTCCTCTAGGAGCCATCTGACTGGGGTCGACAATGTTTGCAAATTACAGTGTTTGCATGTCCTAGCTGGGCTGAAAGGATTAAGAAATCATTCTTAAAAGATGCAGTATTATATCATAACAATAGCACATTTTGTGCCCCACAATCCGTCCTACCCTGACTCTTTACATCATGAATATTCATGTAAGAAATACTAACATCATCAATATTTATTAGATGAATTTTTATTATTGCATATGAATACGTACAGGATTGTTTCACTTTGACAGAAACTGTACATTCAGATCTATATAATTCCATAAGCAATTAACCCTTTCCTCCATAAATACGCCTTTCTACACCTCTGTAATAGTCACTTCTTGAAACCATTGTGATAAATAGAGCATTTGCTCCTATGGAGCAAATGCTCTATTTATCACAATGGTTTTAATACTACACAATTCTATTATTTTTCTTTTCTCTAGTAAACGCTCCTTTTGGGTAGATTCATTCAAAGAGGTTGGGTCTTAAAATAGCCTATGGAGGAATGGGTTAAAGCAGACACTGATCAGATGGTCATCTGATCTGGGTCTACTCTGTTTTCAAAGTGTGAAAGGGCTTCTCTATCCGGTAAAAAGCATTTCTGTCAGGTTCATTATTTCAAATTTCTACACCTAATGAATATTCATGGACAAAATAAGGAAGGTGGAAAATTGTAGCTATTTTAGAAAGTAAAGAACCAAATCTTTCAAATTCCATTAGCAAACAGAGCAGACCCAGATCAGCTAGCTCCTTTCTGATCTGGGTCTTCTCTGTTTGCAAATGTGTGAAAACACATTTATATCAAGAATGAAGAAAAGGGTTAATTCTTATGCTGTCAATGGCGACTCTGTGACCAAAACAAACAGTTTGGATCCAGATGAGATGTTGAGTACCACAGCATCTCATCAGAATCCAGACTTTGTCATACCATGATTATGTTTTTTGAAAGAAAAGGAACAAAAATAAACCAGAATATTGCAGCAGACAACATAATTACAACATAATTACAGAGGAAAAAATTGGCAATGAAATAGGTACTTGTCTTTTGGGATGTTCTTGTTCTTTTGGCCAGAACTATCCGCTCTTGTAAGAATTTAACCCTATATCAGAACAAAAATGCCTTTTCATGCATTTGCAAACAGAGTAGACCCAGGTCAGGTGGCTACTATAGGAGCTGTCTGATCAGGATCTACTCTGTTTGCTTATGGGTTAATATACAGTAAAACCTCTCTATAACGGCCACTAAATTACATCAAGTAGTTTGTGTTAAAGGCAGGTGGCTGCTTAAAGCAAGGTGAAAGTAAAACAGAACGCTCCTATAGGAGCGTTCTGTTTTACATTCACCTTGCTTTAAGCAGCCACCTGCCCTAAATACCAACTAATTAACACAATTTAATGGCCGTTATAGAGAGGTTTTACTGTAGATCTGATTCTATGATTTCTGCCTTGGTAAAAGTGCCTTGATCACAATATCATTACAAATACTCAGCTGATAAATATTCATAATACAGTTGAACTTCGTTATCTCGAACTCGGATAACTCGAACTTCTGTATAACTCGAACTTAAATTTCGGTCCTTCCAAAATCTTACAATACAGAATTGCTCAAAAATGTATCACTACGCATATCTAGAAACACATTTCATAGCTTAATGCAGGTCTACAGTAATGCTGAAAGCTCCTACAGGAGCTTTCAGCATTACCGTAGAACTGCATTAAGCTGTGAACGTGAAAAATTGTCCAGATTAGAAATCGGATAACTTGAACTTCTGTTATCTCGAACTAATTTATATAGTCCCTTGAAGTTCGAGATATCGAAGTTCAACTGTACATGTATAATTATTTTTTACATGAATATTCATCAGGTAAAGAGTTAAACGGAGCTAAAATCGGGTAAGATTTGTTTCCATGCTTAGAACTTTACCCTATACTTGATTTTATTTTTCATCTGCTGCAGGTGTCCCAGCCTCTGGGGTAGCCTATAGCCGTCAAATAAATTTCCAGTGCTGAAATGATTGTCTCCTTCATGTTTCAAGTGAAGGTTTTCTTCAATTATTTTATTTAACCCTTTCCCTGTTTGAAGTTTATTCCAAATTTCAATACCTACTGAATATTCATGGACAATATAGTTACATGTTTAATGAAATACGGAAGGTGGAACATTCTAGCCATTTTAGAAAGTAAAGAAACAGATCTATCAAATTCCATTAGCAAACAGAGCAGACCCTGATCAGATGGCGCCTTTAGTAGCTGCCAGATCTTGGTCTACTCTGTTTGCAAATGCATGAAAAAGCATTTATATGAAGGAAAGGGTTAAAGCATGTCAGAGTGTCAAATAGGTTACATCCTGATGAGACACTGAAGTTATGTGATTTGTTTCTGCATAAATTGCTAATACAAGTATGTAATTGTATTTATCACATCAATACAAATTGTTTTCTTGAAACTCATTTATTATAATGAATATTACACTCACTACAGCTCTGACATATTATTATAGTAAACTCGTATCATAAAAACAATTTGTAGGATCCTCTATTTATGAAATATGTTGCTTACTTTGCATTACCTGTTCATTTTTCATATAAGAAATGATAACATTATATATTAGCTAAAGTTTTGTAATGGTACATTAACACAGGATTTTGACCATGGCAGAAACTTTATGTATCTATATAATTCCATAAGCAAACAGAGCAGATCATCTACAGGAGCCATCTGATCTGGTTCTACCCTGTTTGCAAAGGCATGAAATATATTATTTCAAATATAACCTTAACTAGGGCAAACTAATTATATTACAAGAAAGTACACTGTAACCTTCATAAAGTTTAATAATTAACTGTAACCCAATATGACTTGTGGAGGTAAATTCTTAAGTTGTCATCTGCTGGGGATTCCGTCTGCTGGAACGATAACAAAAGGTATCTGTGAAATTATTACTGGAGTCAAACTATCAATTAAATTAAATTACTGATGACATATTTAAAATTTCCAAGTAAATATTTGTTCCGACAAATTAAAATACAGTACAGTACAGTATAAACTACAAGCAGTATAAAGGTTTGCATTAAAACAATGCCCACATGACTTGGAAGGAAGAGCTCTTCACATTATATTTAGTAAATTTGTAAGATTTAATCACTGCAGTGGTGGTCTTATAGAAAGTCTTATTCCATTGTTTTTAATTTTTGGTGCTTTAAATTTGTGCCGACGAAAATATCATTCAGGTTAACCCTTCTTCTGCTATGTAGTCCTGGCTGGCATTTTCAAATGACTTGGATCCCAGATCAGTCACTGAGAACCAGAATCCAAGCTGCCTGATGCTGAATCAGAAGTTTCTCAAAAGTTTGAACAAATCAGAAGTATGTAAAACTTGCAACAGATTAGAGTTAGACCCTTTCAGTGCAGGAAACGTCTAAGCCACTAATGTCATTTGCAAACAGTATGGACCCGGATGAGAGGACTCCTAAAGGAACCCTCTCATCTGGGTCTGCACTGTTTGTCATGTTACACTTTGCTTTAAAAAATACCTGAATATTCACGGTAAGCTTGACTTGTTTGAATTTTGGAATAATCCATTTGAAATATCAGCATTGAAAGGGTTAAGCAAACATTAGATTTACAGCAGAATAAGGAGTAGGCTGCGAAAGTTAAACCTCAGCATGACTTTTATATTTTTCAAATAAGGTTCCTATTATCTATGAAAGACACGTGTTAGATCTACAGTTACCTACACTAGTCACTAGGTGCAAAATTAATCACTTTTTTAAAATGTTTTACTTTGTGTTTGTTTTTGTTTTTCAAAAGATTACTTGTTGCACTTTGAAGCATTGCAATTTTCGAAAGCCTTTGGGAAACAGGTATAGCAATTATTTCCAAATAGTGTAGACCCAGATTAGAGGCTCCTGTAGGAAACCTCTGATCAAGGTATGAACTGTTTGCCATAAAAATCATATTCTGCAATAAAAATGTTGTTTTGATGATTTACTTCATTAACCCATTCCCTCATAGGCTATTTTTAGATCCAACCACTTTGAATAAATCTACCGAAAAGGAACATTAACTAGAGAAAAGGGAAAATTTAGAATTTGTAGTTTGAAACCATTGTGATAAATAGAGCATTTGCTCCTATAGGAGCAAATGCTGTATTTATCACAATGGTTTCAACAGGTGACTTTTACAGAGGCGTAGGAAAGCGTATTTATGGAGGAAAGGATTAATATTCATAGAGGCAGGAGTCAAATATTATAACTCAGCATACAATGGGTTGAATAACAATACAAATACAAACAAAAACAAAAACATGTTCATCTCTTTTGGATATTCTTTGCAAAAAGACAGGCCTGTGTCTGTAGTCAATTTTCATTAATTACAGGGTATTGACATTTCTCTCAAGCATTAACAATTGAGAGGGTTGGTTGTTTGGTGTTGCAATGAAAATAGATATGAACATACAAGTGGGGGATTGGGTGTTGGGAGAAAATCATATCATATCAAATGAACAACAACACAAGCAACTATATTGCCCAAAGTACCGGTATATGAACACCCATTCTCCCCTCTCTATCAGTTTTGTAAAGCTAAATTTGTCAGTTTTGACCATTTTTGCAACTTTAAAATGGACTCATGTACATGTAGTTGCAAATAGTGGAGACCCTGTCTAAATGACTTCTATAGGAGCCATCTGGGTCTGCACTCTTTTACTAATAGATTCTGTCTGACTATCTAGGGTAATTGGGGTACACTGAAGCTATGACAAAGATGTTCATGGTCTCAAAGTTTAATGGATTAGGATGTCAATTTAGACAAAGGTCTACAATGGCAATAAAGATCAATATGAATTGTTCTCATTTATGAATTTGGACAAGTACTCACCAGAATAACAATAGAGAGTGACGGGGGTGTAGACTCTCAGAAACAATAATTAAAAGGAACATTGATGGTCTCATCAGTGAAAATGATCAATAACACACAAGAGCCATAAAAGAGAAGGATATTGATGGTCAACAGCAACAAAAGAAATGGACAGTGGTAGTCTTGACTCTGGAGTGGCAGTTGAGACAGATGTTGAATGTCTTGGGCAGAAGGATGCGATCGAGGGATATTGCTTGCCTGGATAAGATATTGAGTGTGATTCTGATGATTCTGGATTGACAATAGAGAGGATGTGGGTGGTATGAGTGATGCTGATGGTATGTATTTACAACAAAGAGGATGTGAACAGTGAGTAATGTTGATGGTCTGAATTGACAATAGGATGTGGATGGTATGAGTGATGTTGATGGTTTTGATCAGCAACAGAGAGGGGTGTTTATGGTCTGGATAGGCAACAGTTTGGTATGGTGATGGTCAGAATCTGCAAGAGAGATGGATGTTGATGGTCTGAATTGACAATAGGATGTTACTGATATGAATGGTGTTGATGGTCTGGATATGCAACAGAGAGGGATGTTGATGTTCTGGATATACAACAGTGAGGAATGTTGATTGTGTGGATATGCTATAATGAGGGATGTTGATGGTCTAGATATGCAACAGAGAGGGATGTTGATGGTCTGGATATGCAACAATGAGGGATGTTGATCGTCTACATATGCAAAAGAGAGGGTGTTGATGGCCTGGATATGCAACAGTGAGGGATGTTGATGGCCTGGATATGCAACAGAGAGGGATATTGATTGTCTAGATATGCAACAGAGAGGGATGTTGATAGTCTGTATATGCAGCAATGAGGGGTGTTGATGGTCTGGATATGCAACAATGACGGATATTGATGGTCTAGATACAAATGTATGAAACAGAGAGGGATGTTGATAGTCTGTATATGCAGCAATGAGGGATGTTGATGGTCTGGATATGCAACAATGATGGATATTGATGGTCTAGATACAAATGTATGAAACAGTGAGGGATGTTGATAGTCTGGATATGCAACAGTGAGGGATGTTGACGGTCTAGATATGCTATAATGAGGGATGTTGATAGTCTGTATATGCAGCAGTGAGGGATGTTGATGGTCTAGATATGCAACAGAGAGGGATGTTGATGGTCTAGGTACAAATGTATGAAACAGTGAGGGATGTTGGTAGTCTGGATATGCAACAGAGAGGGATGTTGATAGTCTGTATATGCAGCAATGAGGGATGTTGATGGTCTGGATATGCAACAGTGAGGGATATTGATGGTCTGGATATGCAGCAGAGAGGGATGTTGATAGTCTGTATATGCAACAGTGAGGGATGTTGATGGTCTGGATATGCAACAGTGAGGGATATTGATGGTCTGGATATGCAACAGTGAAGGATGTTGATGGTCTGAATATGCAACTGAGATGATGCTGATTGTCTGGATATGCAACAGAGAGGGATAGTGAGTGTCTGGATATGCCAACAGTGAGGGATGTTGATGGTCTGTATGTGCAGCAGTGAGGGATGTTGATAGTCTGGATATGCAACAGTGAGGGATGCTGATGGTCTGGATCTGCAATAGAGGGGGGTGTTGATGGTCTGGATTTACAACTGAGAGGGATGTCGATGGTCTGGATCTGCATCAGAGAGAGTGATGTTGATTGTCTGTATATGCCCCAGTGAGGGGTGTTAATGATCTGGATCTGCAACAGAGAGGGATGCTGATGATCTGGATCTCCATCAGAGAGGAATGTTGATGGTCAGGAGATGCAACAGACAGGGATGTTGCTGGTCTAGATTTGCAACAGAGAGGGGTGTTGATTTTCTGTATCAGCAACAGAGAAGGATGTTGCTTGCCTGGATAAGCAACAGAGAGGGATGTTGATAGTTTGGATCTGCAATAGAGTGTTTTGGATTCTCTTTTGGATAACAGATTGACCAGCAGTAGAAAATATGGTCAATCTTGAATACATGAATCTCTACAGCATGGACAAAGTTCTAAAACGTTATACAGCAAACCCTGTATACAGTGACCACCCAAACTAAGTCCTATTCTGTATCTTTAAAACAGGTACAGGTAGTAGCCTGATGCATGGTGAAAGTTATGCAGAAAACTCCTATGAGCTTTCTGCATTACTCTCATCCTGCATTAACCCTTTCCCTGTTCTATATTTAGTCGAAATTTCAATTCCTACTGAATATTCATGGTCAAAATAATTGTAATGAGATATGGAAGATGGAACATTGTGGTCATTTTAGAATCTAAAGAAACAGATCTATCAAATCTCATTAGCAAACAGAGCAGACCCTGATCAGACGGCTCCTACAGGAGCCGTCTGATCTGGGTCTACTCTGTTTGCAAACGCGTGAAAACATGTTTATACGAGGGAAAGGGTTAAGCAACCACCTGCTCTTACTCAGTACACCTCCATGTATATTTCATTATAAGCAGGTTCTGCTAAAGTTCAATATTTGCGGATATTTATTCATAGCAAATGGTTCTATGTACTTAACTGCTGTTCATGATTTATTAGGCTAACTAAATTTGTCTTTTCAGGAGGAATACAAATTTCAAATAAAACACAATCTCTTATGCATAATCCATTGTTTAAATAAAAAAGAGTTAAATTTAACAGGAACAAGTGCTGTCACTGTTTCCTTTGTTGACTTTAGACCAATCTGTTCTTTCTTTGTTTATTTAACCCTTTAACCCATTCCCTCATATTGACGCCTTTTGACGCCTCAACAAAAGTCACCTATTGAAACCATTGTGATAAATAGAGCATATGCTCCTATAGGAGCAAATGCTCTATTTATCACAATGGTTTCAAACTACAAAATTCTAAAAAAAATCCTTTTCTCTAGTTACTGCTCCTTTTCGGTAGATTTATTCAAAGTCGTTGGATCTAAAAATAGCCTATGAGGAAATGGTTAAATCCATGAATATTCATGTCAGAAATAATGACTGTATGAATATTAATTATCTGAACTTTTATAATGGCATCATAAACAAGGGAATTTTTACCATGGCAGAAACTGTACAAATAAACCTGTGTTATCAGACCCTCAGATTAGATGGTCCCTACAGGAGCCATCTGATCAGGGTCTACTCTGTTTGCAAAAGTGCCAAAGGTGCATTAATGGAGTATAAAGCTAATCTTCAGCTTTATAATAACCTATGAAAACAGTTTAAAACAAGATGAGATGATGGGGAGTTTGGCACCTCATCAGGATCCAAACTGTTTGATACACTAATCATGTTTCTAATGAGAAATATTACAATAAAATTAAACATTGATGCACAAATTTTGCAGACGGCAATCATATAGGGTGCTAAATGTAAACCCTGTACCTGATAGAAATGCCCTTTGACGCTCCTGTAGGAGCTGCATGTTTGCTTGTGGAATTATACAGTAAAACCCCGCTAATGCGACCACCTAAAGGATGTATAATTCAGGGTGCTAGAGGAGCTTTCTGCATTACTTTTGCCCTGCATTAAGCAACCGCCTGCTTTTAAAGACACCCATGTTTATTCATTAAGTGGTCGCATTAGAGGGGTTCTACTGTATATAGATTGGATTTTACATTTTCATTTTGCTTGTGGAATTATGTAGATTGGATTCTACAGTTTCTTTTTGCATGTGGAATTATGTAGATTGGATTCTACAGTTTCTGCTATGACCAAAAAAATCTTGCATTCACAAACTGTTTTAAATAATTCAGCTAATAAATGTTCATGAATATTCATGGGATAAAGATTTAATAGAGTATACCAAGATGAGCCACCTAGTCCCTGACACAGTGTCTGGTCAATGTCTTACCTTCAACCCTTTATGCCATGAATATTCATGTAAGAAATAACAATGACATCATGAATATTCATTTGATGAAACACAGTACAGGAACACAGGAATTTTGAGCCATGGCAGAAAGAGCAGAGTCGGATGCAGAAGTATATTATTATATGCAAACAGAGCAAACCTGATAAGACGGCTCCTTCAGGATCTGTGGTCTTCTCTGTTTGCAAAATTGTCAAAAGTTATCCCTAAGTTATCCCTAAAGGGTTAAGAAACTCATTGGCATTAGTTTAATGCCCATCTTGGCAAACAGTGAAGAAAGACCTAGAACAGTTGACATTTCTGACATGGTGGTAAAAGTAGAAGGATATATTATTCTATAAGCAAACAGGATCCATCTGATCTGGGTCTACTCTATTGGCAAAGGAGTACAGGATTCATGTCCCTCTTGCAAACAGTGTAGCCCTAGAACAGTTGACCTTGAAGATATGTTTACCCATCCAGAGCAACAGATAAAGGTGCATACTCAAACACTAAAATCATAATTTCTCCACCAAATCCTATATTGTGACCACTCTTTAGAATTGTCTCTTCAAGATGATTCTAAAGAGTGGTCACAACAGAAGGTTTGGTGGAGAAATAAAGAAGTTGTTCTTGAAAATGTTTTAATTTACGCATTTTATCTGGTCTTTTGCTCATCTGTCTTTCAGAGAGTCACAGGTTTGATTCCCCTTCATGGTTGCATATGTCATGGTTATACCTAATGATGTTAAATCATGGTTGTATTGGTGATGGCTTTTCTTGCACTGGGGGTGTGTGGGGGGGGGGGGGATTAACCCTTTCACTATTCTGTGTTTAGGCCATATTTCAGTACCTACTGAATAATAATTAACAAAATAGTTATAAAGAAATATGGAAAGCAGAACATTGTAGACATTTTAGAAAGCAAAGAAACAGATTTATCAAATTCTATCAGCAAACAGAGTAGACCCTGATCAGACGGCTCCTCTAGGAGCCGTCTGATCTGGGTCTACTCTGCAGATGCGTGAAAACACGTTTATATGAGGGAAAGGGTTAATAGTCCAGTCTTGGATCAGTGCTTTACTCGCTTACTTTATGAATATTTATGTAAGGAATAATATCATCATGAAAGTTTCTTGCAGTGGCAAATACTGTGGAATAAGATCTATATTATCTCATAATAAAACAGAGCAGACCCTGATCAGACAGTACCTACAGGAGCCAGCTGATCTGGGTTTAATATGTTGTAAAAGACATTAAAAGGCATGTTTAGGGAGTAAACCATTATTTTAAGATACAATGCTATCAATGGGTGTGTCCCACCCTACAGATCACCTGTCACCATTATATAGGTATTATAATATCATATTTCAGTGCTCTTGTCTCTATTTTACAATTTGGCCTTGTCAAGCACATTGAATTCTTTGTACACGAGCTGTGATCTCGGGATAATCTATGCCTACAGTTTGGATCCAGATGAAACACAGTCACTGTGTGTCTCAAACTAGGATCAAACTGGTCTGACACTTTGATCATGGTTTTTGAAGTCCTTTGAATTTGTAGCAGACAACAGTTTTGCAGAAGACAGATTTAACCCTTTCAATGCTGATAGACTATTCCAAACTTCAAAAAAGGTCAAGCTCACCATCAATATTCAGGGATGTGTTTAAAGAAAAGTGTAACATGACAAACAGTGCAGATCCAGATCAGAGGGCTTCTCTAGAAGTCCTCTCATCTGGATCTACACTGTTTGCAAAGGACATCAGTGACTTGTTTCTCGCACAGTGACAGTGTTAATTTGCGTGCAAAGAGTTAAAAATAGATATTTCATGATCTTTACTCTGAGTATGTGCGTAATAATTTGTACTTGTTTGCTATTGAATTTCTCAAGCACTTATGAATGTACATGTACTTTTATATTTGTTACAGTACACAATTTAAATAAACTCCATCTACATCTTAAGAAAAACCTAAAGACACAAAGTATCTGATCAGCATCTAAACAATTTATCATCTACAATGTACTATGTTCAAGATTATGTTTTAGTTAAATGTTCATAATTTCAGAATAGTAGAGAAAGGGTGGTGTTAATGAACACTTAAAGTAATTGCAGTCTGTAATTACTTAATGAATATTCATGTTAGAAATAAATAAATGTAAATGGCATATGAATACAGAAACGATTGGTAATTAAAGAAACTGTGCAATGATATTGGTTATTTTTCATCAACAAACAGAGCAGACCCTGTCCGATCAGACATATGCAGCAGGAGCCATCCGATATGAATCTACTTTGTTTGCAAAGGTTTAACCCTTTCCCTCATATAAACGTGTTTTCACGCATTTGCAAACAGAGAAGACCCAGATCAGATGGCTCCTAGAGGAGCCATCTGATCAGGGTCTGCTCTGTTTGCTAATGGAATTTGATAGATCTGTTTCTTTACTTTCTAAAATGACTACAATGTTCCACCTTCCACATTTCATTATAGCTATTTTGTCCATGAATATTCAGTAGATATTGAAATTTTGAATAATTATAGAACAGGGAAATTGTTAATAGGCGTATATATGGAGTAAAGGGCTAAAAATTGTCATCAGTCCCAATACTCGGAAAATCTGATGAGTGTTCACCCATTCCCTCATAGGCTATTTTTAGACCCTACGTCTTTGAATAAATCTACTGAAATGGAGCTTTACTAGAAAAAAATGAAAAAATAGAACTGTAGTTTTGAAACCATTGTGATAAATAGAGCATTATTTTGCTCCTATGGAGCAAATGCTCTATTTATCACAATGGTTTCAAATGGTGACTTTCACAGAACGTCAAACGGCGTCAATAAGAGAGAATGGGTTAAATACATGTACATGTATACTCCTTGTCTACAATAGTTATAAACTGTTTGTACATGTTATTACAGATTGATCAACAGCAATTTAAGAGTTACTATAATTATGTAGATGAGGAATTTTAGAATTTCTGTATATTCTTTTATGCATAGTTTAAAGATCACTCACACCAGGATCAAATTTTTCAACCCATTTGACCTCCAGAGAAAATCGAACCATACCTTAGTCACAGTCTGAAATGAATTCCCAATTTATTAACCCTTTACCTAATAGATGTCTTTTCATGCCTTTGCAAACAGAGTAGACCCCGATTAGATAGCTCCTGTAGGAGCCATCTGATCAGGGTCTGCTCTGTTTGCTTATGAAATAACATGTGTTTCTTCAGTTTGTGCCATGGTAAAACTTCCTATGATCATTATGCCATAAAAGTTATAAAAGTTCAGCAAAGTAATATTCATACAGTAATTATTTCTGACATGAATATCCATGGGGTAATGGGTTAAAATCACTCGCATAGTACACAGTTGGCTAATTTTTAATATAAAAATTGTGACTGAATTAATTCCCATAATTAATAATTAATTCGAAATCCCATATGAGTCCATCATAACGTCATACGGACTAGGGCCGCAGTGATATTGGCCCGCCACATTGATATTGGCCCGAGGGTCTATATCAAGGTAAGGGCCAATGTCACTTTGCGGCCCTAGTCACCTCTGTAATAACCTGTTTATTACATTTGTAAAACATTGGCGAACATTTCAGCAGATTAGAGATAGAGCAGACACTATTTCTCAGCATGATTACGGTTTTAAAATCTCAATTGAGGGAATGGCGCTATCCTGACGTCATACAAATGACGCCAAAATGACGGTTTTATACTATTCAAATAATGGGTGATGGAACTTCACATTACCGGTACGTGTACTGTGCATTGCATAAATCTTAATCGAATCGGGTGAGGATTGTGGTTTGGAAATTGGGGCTAATCAGTCACCCGTATAATAACCTGTTTATTACATTTGTAAAACATTGGCGAACATTTGAGCAGAACAGAGATAGAGCAGACACTATTACTCAACATGAAAAAGGTTTTAAAAATTCAATTGAGGGAATGGCGCTATCCTGACGTCATTTGGATGACGTCAAAATGATGGTTTTACACTATTCGAATAATGGGCGATGGAACTAGCGGCTAGACTTCACTTTACCGGTACATGTACCCTACTGTGCATGTGCATAAATCTGAATTGAATTGGACGAGGATTGTGGTTTGGAAAAAGAGGGGGGGGGGGTTTAATCGGTACGTGTATGAGCATTTTGACATATGCAGCATCGGAGCAGAATATAAGACCTTCGCCACGTATCCGGGTTCTATTGCTATAGATTTAGAACAATTATCTTGGCAGCGGGCATACCGGTATATCAGTTATTGGCCCATTGCTAGGTCTGAATATACCCACTCAGACAATACGACTCAATTTTTCGACTGATATAGGACCATTTTGAGTATAAACAAAGAGTGTGTTTGTGAAACACTTATGCCCCGACTTTTGACCCTGAAGGATGACCTTGACCTTTGACCCATGGGCCAGGGAGTTGAACTCGACACATCGTCTTTGTGTGGTGAACATTTGTGCCAGGTTATTTTGAAATCCATTCACAGATAAAAAAGTTACAGAAGGGACACGAAATTTGGGCCGGAGGGACGGACTGACAGACGGAAGGACGGACAATGCGATTACTATATGCCCGCAGTTTCTGTAATAGAAAAGTCATTTAATGCCTTTGCTTACCGAGTAGATCCAGATCAGACAGCTCCTTTGGGATCTGTCTGATCAGGGTCTACTGTTTGCTTATAACATTACATAGATCTCATCCTAGATTTTTTCTAATCCAAATGTTTTCTTTAAAGATTTACATTATAATATATAGCAGTCATTATTTCTTATCAGTAATAAATATTCATGAGGTAAAGTGTTAACCCTTTCCCTCACATAAGCTTTTGCATATAGAGTAGACCTGTAGGAGCTGTCTGATCCGGATCTGTTGTTTGCTTATCCCTTTCCGTCATATAAACGTGTTTTCACGCACTTGCAAGCAGAGTAGACCCAGATCAGACGGCTCCTTGAGGAGCCGTCTGATCAAGGTCTGCTCTGTTTGCTAACAGAATTTGATAGATCTGTTTCTTTGCTTTCTAAATTGTCTACAATGTTACACCTTCCATATGTCTTTATAACTACTTTGTTAATGAATATTCAGTAGATATTGAAATTTGTAATAAACATAGAACAGGGAAAGGGTTAAAAAATTATGATAGATCTGACTCTACAGTCTCTATCAAAATCAAAACATCCTGGGTCCATGCTTATAAACTTTTAGTTGAGTCCGAGTTCGTTCTCAAGTTTTTGATTGGTCAGATTTGAGCCTTTGGCTCAAATCTGACCAATCAAAAGCTTGAGAACTCAAATCTGACCAATCAAAAGCTTGAGAACGAACTCAGACTCAACTAAAAAGCTTTATAAGCATGGACCCAGTATATGCCATGCTAAAATTTCAGCTAACAAATATTCATGATGCCCTTATTTCTTATTATGAATATGCAACAGGGAAAGGATTAAAGATGGATAATAATACTTACCGGTGCATTAGTGTTCGGATTAGAGTGGTTTTACTGTACACTGTTATAACACCAATTCCAGCAGCACCGTCTCTGAAACAACTGTGCTGAAACTTGCACAGAGGATTCAATACACTTTTGGTCTTGGCAGTGAGAATAATAACTAGACAATAAATTTTTTTGAGACTGTTTATTCATAATGAATGTAACAATGATACAGTGAGAAAGATACAGACTTATAGCCAGACATAACATAAGGCACTTGACAAAAACACAAAACCAGTCTCTCACCAGGAGAAAACCAGTCTATTGCCAACAGCCAATCAGCTTGTTTGGATTCAAATCATAATAGCAAACACAATTGTTTTTAAAGTAACGATATGTTTTCTTTTTCAAGACTGAAATGCTTTCAAGACTGTAAACTTTATTTGTTTAATTTTCATTATAGAAAACCATCAATATATTTCATGAAACAGTCATCTGATGTAGCTATTGATCACTTAATTAGTTCATGTTCGACCATTTACCAGTGAGCCTCATTTTCTAAGTGATCTTGCCAAAATATACAGCAACCTAAATCTCAATTTGAGGGTCGCTTTTGCATGAATTCTTCTGCCAATGTGACATTCGGAAATAATTTGTTACATAATCAGTGCAGAACCTGCTCTACTTCAGGAATCAGCTGAGCTGGGTCTACATAGTGTGCTTTTGTCCCAATTTCAGGGCACTAGTTAAAATGGGTTAGTGAAAACTTCATATTGATTGGCCCAGATATCTTTTACCAACTACAGTCATTGGCTTAAAGTACAAATTTTATTTCAGCACTCTGTGAGTGAAAATAATATTGGAAATCTGAATAATAAATTACAATATCTCATAAGTTTTGAAACCAAACACCTGAGAAGCATGATGACAATAAATTTAATTTCATAAGAAGCTTATACTTTAACAACCTCATAAAATTGAATTCTTAAAATACTTTAATTATGTTTTTCATTTTGACCTCAATCTATCACGAATTGAAATTCAAGACTGCTTTACTATCTATCTGATATCAAGAGGAGAGAAAATGAAAAGAAATATGAAAAGCAATGAAAGGAAAAGATAGAAAAAACATGAAAACATCATCTTGAAACTATTTAGTGTAGAAAATGAACCAAACACGAACACTAACAAAACATAAGACATTATCACTTGACTGTTACAAAACAACAATGTACAAACAAAATAACTCACATCATTGGGTTGTGAGACTTAACTCTTTTTTTGCCGCCACTGGTGATTCTGTGCTAACCTATGCAGACAATTTGGATCGAGATGAGACATCGATTAACTTGGTGTCTCATCAGTATCCAAACTGTTTGACATTTTGATTATTGATTCTATTTGTGTAAAGAAATTTAACCCCTTACTACATGAATATCCATGATAGAAGTAATGCCATCATGAGTATTAATTTTAAAAATGGCTTATTAACAGAGGAAATACTTGCTTTGGCAGACATTGAAGAATGAGTTCTATATTATTCCATTAGCAAACAGAGAAGACTCCTATAGAAGCTTTATGATCTGGGTCTACTCTGTTTGCAAAGACATAAAAAGGTATATTTATGAAGCAAAGGGTTAAGAAAATTCCATTCTAAAATCTGAAGCAGACGATACTCTTAGCAGATGATACTTATTTGACGGCACAAGGGATATAGAACTGATTGCAGTTGTACAGACAGTCTGTCAAATAGTTGCCATTTGATTTCTTCAAACAAAGACTGAAATTGCATTTTTTGTAAAACATTTGTAGAAAAAGAAATTATTCAAACAAACCAAGAGGTCTTTGTCTGATGCCAAAAATCTCAAATAATTTATTTTTTAAAATTAGAAGCACTCTGACACTAACCTGTTATAGTGTTAAGACGAATACTTACGGTGTATAAACTCTTTAGCTGCCAGTGTCACATCTGTGATAACGTTTGCAAACAGTTTGGATCCTGATGAGACACTGAGTAACTTGGCACCTCATCAGAATCCAAACTATTTGTTACCATGGTAATGTGTTTTAAAGAAAACAGGAGAAAATTAAACAAATTAAAATTGCAGCAGAGAACAAATTTTGCAGACGACAATATTTGGCAGCGAAACAGTTAAAGACCAATATCAATGTTTCCTTTAATTATTATTTCCTTGTTTCTTTAGCCTGGGCAAGAAAAAACAACAGATTGATAGACAAGGTTACTCATAATACACCCCATAACTTTGTTGTTGGTGGTATAACCCTTTTCTTCATATAAATGCATTTTCACACATTTGCAAACAGAGTAGACCAAGATCAGACTCCTCTTTTGGAGCTGTCTGATCAGGGTCTACTCTTTTTGCTTATGGAATAATATAGATATGATTCTATGGTGTTTGCCAAGGTAAAAAAATCCTGTTTTCATGTTCGATTGTAAGCATTTAGCTGATACGGTAAATATTCACGATGTCATTATTTCCTACATGAATATTGAACACCGCAAGGGTTAATGTTGTGCTTTATTTGTGAGAAAGATACACAGCAGCTCTAAGAAACTACTTAGCTTTAAAGTCCTAAAGGCTAAATATTCAGATTTGTTTTTCTATATCCCTTCAATAGCACTAAATATGAGATCTAATTTATAACATAAAGGCAGGAAAGTGTGATAGAGGGAAGGTACACATGTAAATAAAACAGTACAGAGCTTTATTTACAAATTAAAGAACAGTAAAACCTTTTTTCAACAACTGCTCAAAAGAAGTCAAATTCTAGGTACAGTAGAGCCCATCTAAACTGGAATTCTAGAAGAGAAAAAAATAGATACCTTTTACACAGGTGACTGCTAAATGCAGGGTGAAAGTCATGCAGAAAGCTCCTAGAGGAGCTTTCTGCATGACTTTCACCCTGCATTAAGCTGCCATCTGTCTACAAAACTGATATTTATATGAAAATGAATGTCCGGTTTAGAGGGGTTTTACTGTATAGCTTAATGAAAATTATGCAGAAAGCTTTCTGCACTACTGTAATTCTGTATTAAGCAACACATGCTCTTATTCATAGATCCCTATTTTCATTCATTAAGTAGTCACTATAGAAAGGTTTTACTGTATGGAAAATATAGGTGATACAAAGCAAATGAATGCTTATCATGATTGGACATCACTGTTCATAAATACAACACACAAATGAAACAAACATAGTAACACAGTAAAAACAACACAAATGGAAATAGTATATACATGTTTAGCACTTTAGGACTGCCAGGAAGAAACAGGGGGTATAAGTGTTTCAGCATGTAAACATTTTAACCCTTTCAAAGCAGGGAACAAGTGTACTTGCACTTGCAAACAGTATAGACAAAGATCAGAGGGCTCCTAGAGAAGACCTCTGATGAGGGTCTGCACTGTTTGTCATTCAAAATTCTGTAGCAAATTTAAGTCTTTTAAACCGAGTGGATTCTATAGATAAATCCTGATAGTCTATTCTGCTCTGTTAGCCCATTCCCTAATATTGACACCTTTCTAAAAATCACTTTCTGAAACCATACTGTGATAAATAGAGCATTTGCTCAATGCTCTATTCATCACAACGGTTTCAAAACAACACAATTCAAACTTTTCCTTTTCTCTAGTAAATGCTCCATTTCTGTAGATTTATTCAAAGAGGTAGGATCTAAAAATAGTCTAGGAGGGAATGAGTTAATTCAGGCTTGAAAAGGTTTAACTGTTAATATTTGGATGCAAGCAGAGAAATTGCAAGAGCCTGTGCAAACAATTTGGATCTAGATGAGATGCGGAGTAACATTGTCATATCATCAGGATTCAAGATATTTGACACTGACCAGAGAAAAAAGAAAACATAACTTTCAGAATTGCAGCAGATGACAATTTTGGCAAACAAAAATTACTTAACTCTTTGCACGCTAGCGACGAAACTGTGATTACCTATGCAAACAGTTTGGATCCAGATGAGACGCAGCATAATGCGGCGTCTCATCAGGATCCAAACTGTTTGTCATCTTGACCATATTTTTGCAAAAAAAAATGAGAGAAAGTTTATTTTAATAATTGAAGCGGACGACAATTGTTGCAGACAAAAAATTACTTAGCGTGCAAAAGAGTTAAATGTGCAAATAGTTGAAAATAAAATTCAGTCGTCTTTAAAAGGTATAAATGCCAGTTAATAATTTCTAGTCTTATGAAACTTTTAAAGAACAATTTTGAATGCAGACATAGAACTCCATAACAGATAAACCACTGATTTTTAAAAAAAATCTGACAAAATTCAAACACCTGTACTGGCCAGAAAGTGAAAAATATTTCTGAGGATGTGTGAAAGATGTAAACAATTACAAGCTGTGACACTCAGACACACTTGGTTATTTCTTTTGATGAAGACCTTGATATGACCATTAAAACACGTTGAATTATCTTGAAAATAACCTTGAAATGATCTTTAAAAATATGTTTCAATTACAGCAAAAATGAGTAAAATGAGGGCTTTAATTACTGGATTCTTAACGACATTCTTATGTACCTGTCCCACTTCAATGCTGATTGTGTCCAAAATAAACTGAAAAAATAGTGCAAGATTAATATAATAGATAGCGTTTAACTTTTCATTGTACGAATGGGTACATGTCGCATTTGAAAAAGAGGGCAGAAAAGAAATTATGCTTTGGACTGGTACCGTGTGATGACTGACGAATGGCGATAAGTCTCTGGAAAAAAACATGAAAGATATGATATATACAGGAGAGACATAACAAAACACTAACTTGTAAGGCCAGCAGCACTAACATCTAGATCTCAAAACTCCCGAAAGTCGAAAATAGCTGTCTCTACCCATAACATACCACAAAATGAGTCTGTGCAATACTTTAAGACCATAAGACTTTAACCCTTTCCTCCATAAATACGCCTTTCTACGCCTATGTAAAAGTCACCTGTTGAAACCATTCTGATAAATAGAGCATTTGCTCCTATAGGAGCAAATGCTCTGTTTATCACAATGGTTTCAAATTATAAATTTTAAAAATTTCCTTTTCTCTAGTTAATGCTCCTTTTCAGTAGATTTATTCAAGGAGGTTGGATCTAAAAATAGCCTATAAGGGAATGGGTTAAGTTATAAAAAACAGAAACCCACCATTGCTCCATCTTGAAGCTGCATGCCAATTTTCAGGTAAATAAAAGTGGAGAGAGGGTGGAGGAGAAAGAATCACACTTTCAAAGTTTAGCACAAACTACAAAATGTAGTCACATGTTTTATTTGGTTGGACAGGCTGAGTTTTGAGTCCTAGAAATAAATGGTCTGGGTCATGGGCAAAAGGGCAGTAAGGCATCAGCAATTGTGTCGACCTACTGGGAGCACGGTGTCTGATCAGCATCTGCAGCAATAGCATACTTACTACAAGCATTCTACATATTTACTACATGCAAAAGTTGTTGTCTGTTACAACCCCCCCCCCCCCCCCTTCTCTGATTCCCCCCACCCATTTTTCTTAAAAATTAGACAGAATGTCAAACAGTTTGGATCCTGATGAGATGCAAAGTTACTCTGTGTCTCATCTGGATCCAAACTGTTTGCATAGGTCATCACAAATTCATTGTTAGCATGCAAAGAGCTCAATACTAGAGGTGTGAAGACCCTGACTGGATGCTGCATTCCACTGTTATGGCTGATCAGGATATACACAAATAGCAAATGTCCAATTGCCCATTACCCCATGAACACTGGCCATATGCACTCTGCACCCTAGAATGATAAACTCCAGATTACAAAAATACACACAGATTTGTTCCTATCCCTACTAAGTACATAATTCTCGCCTGATAAGCTTTTGTCATCTATGAACGTTGTTGTCTGTTTCATTTTTACAGTAAATCTTCTCTGCCATTTCTTTAAAAAAAAACACAACAAGGATCAGATTTTCAAAAGGTTTGGATCCTGACAAAAAGCTGATTTGGTGTCTTATCTGGATCTGAACTGTTGAAAATGTCATCACAAATGCCCACATACTGGTGGCATTATAGTAGAATAGTTGTAAGGATTATTTGCTAAAAGGTTTTCAACAGTGTAAAAACATTGTTAAAATTTGCTCTACAATTGATCTAAATATACAGAACTTGTACCTCATGGCACATATCTACCTAAACCCTTTCAGTTCGGGAAACGAATCGTTAATGTCCTTTGAAAACAGTGTAGACCCAGATGAAGGCACTCCTAGAGAGTCTGCACTGTTTGTCAAGTTACACGTTTCTTAAAAAAATATCCCTGAATATTCATGGTAAGCTTGACCTTTTTGAACTTTACAATTCAGCATTGAAAGGGTTGAAAAATGCCTCTAGAAAACTTGGGTAGTAAGTGTAAATTTTGGAATGCATGTTTGTTTAGAACGATGTAAAGTACAGCATGTACATTTTTTATTCTTTGACAACAAGTTGGAATGTTGCATATAGCTATTTATCCCTGTACCTCATGAATATTTATACAAGAATTCATGACTTCATGCATATTGAATTGAATAATTTTTATACTGGCTTATGAACACAGAACATTTTTGCCATGGCCGAAACTCTAGACTCAGATCTGTTATAATTATTCATAAACAAACAGAGCAGACCCTGATCAGAAAGCTCCTACAGGAGCCATCTGATCTGATCTTCTCTGTTTGCATAGGCATGAAAGGACATTTCTATGAGGTAAAGGGTTAAACAAGATACAGGTGATTATTTCATTGAGAGAGGGATAGAAACAAACAAACCATAAAATATATTTTTTTTAAAAAATATGAAGAAAAAAAGGAATAAAAAATGTATTTACACCTTGAAAATTCCTGAAAACTGAGACATTATATCTGTGCGGACGGACACTGGGTAAAATAAAACACATTTGATTCCGATGGTAAAAGTTTAAATGAAAACCATAACCATGTCAAAAAGATGAAAAAACACATTTACATCCCTTTCTCATCAGCTCAGCAGACGACATAGGGTTTTGCTGCAGTGAATTTGAGCCATAATCTGATTGGCTGAAAAAAGAATTGTTGCTGTAAGAAAAAAAACTTTTGCTGGATACATAAGGAGTTTGCTGAAGGAAAAACCTGTTTCTTGCATATGTGCACAGATTGAGTAAACACTAAAATCAAAACGTGTAATAACTACAAACCAATATGTACATCAAGGGCATAAAAGGAGTTGCATACATCTACACAAAATTATTTTTACGTAGATATAAACAAGTCCACACAAATTGTTAACATATATATGGAAAAATCAGAAAGCATATCACACAAATTTGGGTAAATAAATATCTATACAAATTCTGTAAAAACTATGAATAATCTTTGAGGAATACAATAATATAAATATATATATTTCTTTCCTTGGACGAAATCACTGTAATCACTAGTAATCCTATATGAAAATAAAATGTCATGTGATTAACAAATTATGGCAATGGGTACAGTCTAAAACTAAAGTCAAATTGGCACATAACGTATGAATGAAAAGTACATTTAACCCTTTCCCTGTTGCATATTTATGTAAGAAATGTCATCATGAATACTTATTAGCTGATTTTTTTTTTATAATGGCTTATGTACACAGTACTTTTTGGCATTGGTAGAAACTGTAGATTTAGATCTATCATAATTTAATAAGCAAACCGAGCAGACTCTGATCAGATGGCTCCTACAGGAGCCATCTGATCTTGGTCTCCTCTGTTTGTGGTGTGAAAAAGCGTTTATATGAGGGAAAGGGTTAACAGAAACGAGTTTGTATTACATGTGAACAGTGCAAATGCACATTTCCATAAAAAGCATTACATGTACTTTCCAATATGCATGAAGCATATCATGAGAAAAGGTAACCATTAATCTTCTCAACACTTTGTAATTTTCAATCTGTAAAAATTGTTGTCTCCTGCTGTAACAAAAGTACATTTTCTTCCATTTCTTTTAAAAAATTAGTGTCAGGATATCAAAACAGTTTGGACTCTGATGAAATGTCGAGCTACTCAGCATCTCATCTGAATCAAACTGTTTGCAGAAGTTATCACAAATTTGCATCCAGTGTGCTGAGTTCTCATGCAAACAACAATAAACCTCTATGGTGAAAATCAGGCACCTGATCAAGTTTACAATTGTGAAGTACAGTCCTCAAATAAAACATGATGTCAACGAGTGTCCAACAGTGTAGACCGGGATCAGATACTCTGTTGAAAAAGCAGTGGACAGTCCAAAATATGCATTTGCACATGACACAGCCCATAAGCTTTTAACTCTTTACTCCATAGATACATTTTTAATGCCTTTGCAAACAGAGTAGACACAGACGCAATTTGATAAGTGTTTGCTTTGTTACTTATGGAATTATATAGATATGATTCAACAGGGTTTACCAGGACTGAAAGAGTTTGTGTTCATATTCCGTTAACTCTTTGCACGCTAGCGATGAAACTGTGGTTACTTATGCAAACAGTTTGGATCCAGATGAGACGCTGCATAATGCTCCGTCTCATCAGGATCCAAACTGCTTGTCATCTTGACCATATTATTGCCAAAAAATGAGAGAAAGTTTATTTTAAGAATTGAAGCAGACGACAATTGTTGCAGACAAAAAATTACTTAGCGTGCAAAGAGTTAATAAATATTATATTCATACATAACATTATTTCTTACATGAATATGCATGAAGTAAAGGGATAAAAAGCTCTAAAACCATGTTGTTCATTTCGCCTTCTTAACCCTTTACCTGATAGAAGCGGCTTTTAGCGTGTTTGATTTATTCCTCCGCTGAAGAAAATAGTTCAAATTCATACAGTCATGAACATATTGCATAATAAATATTTTCTATATCCTAGTAGGTGGTAGCTTAAAGCAGGCTGAAAGTAAAGCAGAATGTGCCTTAAGGCGCATTCTGCTTTACTTTCAACCTGCTTTAAGTGGTCACATGTCTTCAAAACTAGAAACAGGCTATTGGGTAAAGGGTTATACTTCAACAGTAAAACACGACAACTAATTACTACTTTGGCTCAGAAGGTCATAAAACACCCCTGCAGAAATTTTCATATTATTTGGCATCTACCTACATGATAAAATATTGTCACCTACTGTAAAGAGTTTTGGCATGTAACGTCAGAATTATATACGTCAGAAAAAACAAAGTCACTCAAATGATTTCCCTGAATGGCTAATTTCTTTGTATCCAAGCTAAGCATTAATGCTCAGTTTCATAGAGTGTTACTTTCTTTTGATCAAAGCATGTTGGATTGAGTTAAACCTATAATCAATAAATATTCATTTAGCACTAATTAATGTTTGAATATTAAGAAGATGAACAAGAGACATTTTGACCTTGTCAGAAATAGTAGAATAAGATTTCTATTATTTTCATGACCAAACAGAGCAGACCCTGATCAGAAGGCTCCTACAAGAACCATCTCATCTGAGTCTACTCTATTTGCAAATAAGTTCAAAGGTGTATTTGTGGATTAAAGAGTTAAGTAGCATTTGTAACTGTAGTCCATCTGAGTAAGACTCATTTTTCGTCCAGTAGTCTTCTCATGTATATAACTCTGAGCAGAGGGACGATTTCACAATGTTGATGTGTGTTACAACTACCAGATAAAATGGGGATGTCTACTTCTAATCTTAATGCAGACTTTATCTCAAATTTCTTGTCATAATTAGGACTAGAGTGTCCAGCAGTGTACATCCTGATGAGAAGCCGACTTACTCCATATTTCATCTGGATCTAAACTGCTTGAAAAGATTATAATGAAGTTTTTACAAAGAGTATGCTATAAATTAGTTCTGCATGCTCTGCAAATACTACCCTAATTACCAAAATATTCGGACGGACAAATTTGGGCAAACATTGCAGACCCAGATCAAATGACTCCTGATGGAGCAGTTTGATTAGGTTCTACACTATTTGCTACTATGTGATTCCTAAGTTGGCTTATTTGGCTGTATAAACTGGTGGAGAGGAGAGATTGGGTGTCTGAAAAACTTATGGTAGTTAGGGTATTTCTAAAATTTGACCAATTTTTTTTTACTGTTTATATCTAATTCTTTGATAACATCAGCTAGTTTGACAATACATGAAATAAAGAGACATTGACCGATACTTTCCCAAGCCTGTCATATATGTGTTTACAAAAATACAATGTTTATAATGTGAAGGACGGATTGCTGTTACAGAGGAATAGACAAGATGCGCCAATTAAACACTTTTTTCGGATACTTCCTTTATTTCTCCACCAAACCCTATGATGGTACCACTTATTAGAATCATCTCTTCAAGATGATTCTAAAGAGTGGTCACATCATACCCTGGTTTGGTGGAGAAATGATGATTTTAGTCTATGAATATGCATCTTTATCTGTGCCTCTGCTGTTATATATCACATGTCATGCTATCAACAATACTGATTTATACATTGTGCAATTAAAACTCATCGCAACAAAAATTAACTATGATGATGAAATAAAATATGCAATGGTCCCCTCTTGTTTTAAGTGTAACTACATATACTTCATTTATAATATCGCAGAGACATTATACAAGCATGATTCCACCATCGAATACGACACAGTCACAGGAGTGAGCATTAACCCTTCACTTCATGAATATTCATGTAAAAAAATAATGACTTAATGACCACTAATTAACTGATTTTTGAATTGGCCAATGAACAAGGGATTTTTATTTTGCTCAGAAGAAAACTGTAGAATCAGATCTATATCATTCCATATCAAACAGAGAAGACATTAATAAGACAGCTCATACAGGAACTATCTGATCTGGGTCTATACTGTTCGCAAAGGCATAAATTTTTTTACATATGGAATAAAGGGTTCAAACAGTCATGTAAAGTTAAAGGTAACACAATACATCAAATGTTCTAAAGAAATGCTGGAAGTCGCCATTTGTTTGTTTTGAGCAACCATCACCGGAGTTCCAGGAAATCAGCCAATTTGGGTCTAGCTCACTGATCGATGGTGGATACATGCATGTAGCAAAGTCATGTTTCTTTTAATACAGAGCATATTATCTTACCATATCACACATTGATTAAATGTATGACCTCTTTTCTAAGCGCTTGGGATAAATTTAGTAAAAAAAGCCCAAAACAACGATAAGACCTGTATTTTCAACCATAGGCAATTCCAGGCATAAGGTCTGGACAAACTAAGCACTGTATTGTACCTACGTTCTATGTATTATGATATTCTAGGATTTGGAAAACCAAAGGTGCCCAAATTTTGCGTTCAATATTCTCTACATGTATCTCAATGCGTTCAATCTTCTCGATCTCAATGCGTTCAATCTTCTCTATCTCAATGCGTTCAATCTTCTCTATCTCAATGCGTATTTCATAAGCCTAACCCTTTACTCCATGAACATGCATGTAAGAAATAATGACAGTATAAATATTAATTACTGGTAGCTGAATTTTTATAATGGCATTATGAACAACAGAATGTGTGACCATGGCACAAGCTGTAGAATCATATCTATATAATTCCATAAATAAACTGACTAGACCCTGATAAGACAGTTCCTACAGGAGCCATCTGATCTGAGTCTATACTGTTTGTAAAGGCATTAAAATGCATATATATGGAGTAAATGGTTAAACAAAAGATGGTTTGCAATTTGTTTTGTCTGGAAAATGCGTAAAAATAATTTGCTACAATCAACATTTCTACATGTAATGCTACAAAATCAAATTTATTGCTAGTTTGCTTAATTCATGAATACTTTGAAACAGCAGCCTGTATAATTAAATCCTCTCTTCAAGGTAAGAGAGACAAAATCTTAATGTTTTTATACAGCAATCCCTCAATAATTATCTGGAGGGATGTTCAACAAACATAACTTTAACCTTAACAACTACAACAATGTCAATCACAGATAATTCATGAATGAAAACAACAATATGGTCAACCCTTACCTTGCTAAATATAGAAATCTGAAGTCTCTGTGAGCATGTAGCCATCAAGCTAAGAGACAGGCTATGGAATAACACGATTTAACACTTTACCTGATAGATATTCCTTTTCATGCCTTTTCAAACAGAGTAGACCCAGATCAGACAGGCACACTGAAGATCCAGATGCTGGCCAAGGTCTATGCTGTTTGAAGTTTTTCTGGATGTACATTTTCTTTGACTATTTTCACATGTAACAGGGCGCTTTATAACAGTAGAAAACTGAACCTAATAACATATACAGTAATATCCCTCTAAAACAGAATTCTAGTGGAGAAGAATTTAGATACTTTTAGGTAGGTGGCTGCATAATGCAGGGTGAAAGTCATGCAGAGAGCTCCTAGAGGAGCTTTCTGCATACCTTTTGCCCTGCATTAAGCTGCCACCTGTCCCAAAGAACAATAATTTTACTAAATTAGTTTAGAGGGATTTCACTGTGGCAAATCTCAAATATTGCAGCAAGGCATGGGTTGCGATTAGACTTTTTTAATCACAGCACATTGAAATGTAACATCTTAAAAACAAGTGACAACTTCCTGTACAAAGAACTGCAAGATATGCAAATCAAACTAAACATGTTTGCAAATTATTCCATACACCATAAATATTATGTGGGTGCTGAAAAATAACTACAGGAAAAACCATGTGGCACACACCAGTCTGTTTGTTCAGTATTTACAAAATGTTATCTCTGCATTTGGAGGATACAAAAATTCAACATTGGCTCATACATGTTTATGTGTGTGCTTTTTATGAGTCAACATTACCATATGCAGGTGCAATACCAAACAGATATATGCTTTTTGTCATCACTATTTCTTGTGTCACAATATATATTAAGTCTTTGATCTGTTCACTTTTTCTTGTAAGCACTATTGATTTTATTAACATGACATCACTTCCTGTTAATTCAGATCATGTGACCTGATCTATGACTGGGTCAGGTGACCTCAGGTTGTGCCATCTGCCAGGATTCCTGACAGTCTACTCACTGGCCTATCCACAGCATTCATTTGTAAGAACTGTTGCTGGACCTCCTCAGTTGGCATCATATATGGACCGTCAAAGTCGAAGCCTGGATTGAAAAGGAACAGGAAAACTTGTTAAATTTATTTGTTAAAATTATACTATCATTACTAACAAAATGCCTGAAATGGATTAACACTTTCCCTCATATAAATGCGTTTTCACTCATCTGCAACCAGAGTAGACCCAGATCAGATGGCTCCTATTGGAGCCATCTGATCAGGGTCTGCTCTGTTTGCTAATGGAAGTTAAAAGATATGTTTCTTTACTTTCCAAAATGGCTACAGCCCATGAATATCCAGTAGGTATTGAAATTTAGAATAAACATAGAATAAGGAAAGGGTTAAAACACAAAGCAATAATAGTCAAGGCTATTGAAAAGCTCAGTTCTTTTAACTGCATGTACAATGTACATTATTTCATCTTACAGATTCAAAAACTGAAAACAAATACAAACAAGAGCACAAGATGTAGGGGCCAAGGCTCCTCTGTTTGGTTGTAGCCCTTGTGACAGTGAAGAAGTGTGGCAAGTTTTATAAGAATTGCATGAATAGTAAAGAAGATATAGCCAGTGTTAAAGTTTCCTGACAACAAGGACAACAGTGATGATGACAACAACATGGACACCAAAATAACAACAAGAGCTAATATTTTTTTCTTCCAAAAACTGTCAAGCTAAATATCAGACGATAGGAAAACATTATTTTTTTCTCAAATATCAAGTGGTTTACAGTTTCTATTGTATCAAGAAAATATTATGTACAAGATAGCAAATTTTCATACCTGAGTTGCCTCTATGCATATCGGACAAGTTGAAATCCTCCAATTGTCCCTGCCATGCAACATTCTGCATACGGCAATTGCCAGTGTTGTATGTGTACTGGGGTGTGGGCATCTCCTGGGCTTTGTACTGCTGGTGCATTCCACCATTCTCCACCCATTGTTGGTACATCTCATCAGCCTGCGGGTAGGCTGGTGGCATCATGCCCATCTCCATATTTGGATACATGCGACTGCGGAGGTGAGGGTTCGGGCGACGACCTGGGCTCAGCATGTCCGGTGGGGCTGGTGAGAAACTTGTCATCCTGTAACCATAGAACCAAAGTTTTCATCTAGAAAAATTGTCATCTTCATTATCCAATTAGATTTTTATCTATTTTCTTTTTTCTTCTTAAAAATGTGAAAAGTGCTAACCAATTCGCCAATTAATATGTATAATCCTTTATTTAGTAGAAAATATTGACATCACGAATATTAATTAGCCAAATTTTTATAATGGCATTATGAACAAAGGAAATATTTACCATGGCAGAAACAGTAGAATCATGTCTACATAATCATAATTATGCAAACAGAGCAGACCCTGATCAGATGGCTCAAACAGGAGTCATCTAATTTGGGTCTACTCTGTTTGCAAAGACATGAAAAGGCATAAATTTTATATAAAGGAAAGGGGGTTAAGATAGTTTGAATACACATATGTAAACAGGATTTTTTTTGTATTGGCAGCCATATAATCTGGGTCTACTCTGTTCACAAAGTCGTCAAAAGGCCCCTCTCTGAGGTAAAGGTTTAACCCTTTCCCTGTTCTATGTTTATTCCAAATTTCGATACCTACTCAATATTCATAGACAAAATAGTTATAATGAAATATGGAATGTGAAACATTGTAGCCATTTTAGAAAGTAAAGAAACAGATTTTTCAAATTCCACAAGCAAACAGAGCAGACCCTGATCAGACGGCTCCTCTAGGAGCCGTCTGATCTGCGTCTTCTCTGTTTGCTAATGCGTGAAAACAAGTTTATATGAGGGAAAGGGTTAAGTAGATGGGTAGATGTGAGGGAAAGTGAACTTACGTATCCACTGAATTCTGCGAATCCTCCATGACACTCATGGGACTGTTCTGGACCGTGTTTGGTGACTGTTCCATCACGTTTGGTGCCGATGGTCCACCCAAATTGTAATCTAACAATAGAAAATATCAATACAAATGCCTTATTTATTTATTTATACACTAATTCTAGAGAGAAAAATCAATACAATCAACCAATTATTTTCCATCTTAAAACATCGCCAATACTAGCAATTATTACAAGTTTCACCTGCCTGTATATCTATACTGAAAGCCATTTTCAACTCCCCCGCCATTCCAGACTCCAACCTGTTTTTCTGGTTGGTTGATTTTTGTCCGATAGATAGAGAATTATGATGACAATTTCCTATCACAAGCACCACTATCAACTTAATTAGGAAAATGTACTGCAATTAAGTTTTTCGCTAAGTACTGTGGTAGTTCATTTTGTTAAACCTTTTGAATGCATAGATACAAGTATACTGGCATTTGTAAACAGTGTAGACTTAGATTAGAATGTTTACAGGAGTCCTCAGATCTAGATTTTCATTGTTTGCCATTTGAATATCTTAAGCAAAATTTACCCTTTTATACTAAATGGAGTCTATTGTGTCTAAGCAAACAGAGCAGACTCTGATCAGATTGCTCCCATAGGAGCCATCTGATCTGGGTCTACTCTGTTTGCAAAGGCTTAAAAAGGTGTATTTATGGTGTAAAGGGTTAAAATGCACCAGACAAGAGTGCTCCATTGCAACTCCATTTATTCGCAGCAGGTCAATACTTACTACGTTCACTGTTTAAACTTTGTCCATTTATCAGTCCTCAAAAATATTTGAACTGAGTTTTAGTATGCAAACATAATGGTCAAATTCTTACCATATACATGTTTACTAATTCTCAAACAGGATATCTCAAATCTTAGTAAGCTCAGTCAAAATAATCACTGCAACAATTTACAAGTTTAATTTAACAAAGTTATTGCTTGTTCATTTCTATTATAATTTTTAATTTGGACTTTGATCAGATGCCAAATTACTTGGCCTCTGATCTGGATCCAAACTATTTGTACACTTTATCACTAATCCACTGCTAGCAAATGAAAACATTAACCAATGAGAGCACTAGCATTTGCAAACAGTGTAGACCCAGATCAGAGGGCTCCTAGAGGAGCCCTCTGATCTGGGTCTGCACTGTTTGTCATTCGAAATCCTCTTGACAAATTATACCCCTTTCACACTGAATGGACTCTGCTGTTGAGCAATGATAAGCCACTCCATTCTGAATATTCAACAGTCAAAGGGTTAAACTTTTGAGTGCTATAATGACTAGCATTGATAAACACCCCGAACCCATGAACGACCAGTTTTATAATTCTTCATCTAAATAGGATCAAAACTAGTTCAGATATATTCTTTGACCCAAATAGATATTTCAAACCCTTTTCCTCATATAAACGCTTTTTCATGCCTTTGCAAACAGAGCAGACTGATCAGGGTCTACACCATTTGCTTATAGAATTATATACAGAGCTACAGATAAAGGTGCATACACGGATACTAAAATTGTCATTTCTCCACCAAACCCTATACTGTGACCATTCTTTAGAATCATTCCTTCGAGACAATTCTAAAGAGTGTTCACAGTATAGGGTTTGGTGGAGACATATAGGAGCTATTCTTGAAAATGATTAATTTCATGCATGTTATCTGGATCTCTGATTCTACAGTTTCTGAAATGGACAAACATTCCCATATTCATAAACCATTATAAAACCAATCCGTAAATAAATATTCATGATGCCACGAGGGAAAGGCTTAACCCTTTCCCTCATATAAACGTGTTTTCACACATTTGTAAACAGAGTAGACCCAGATCAGACAGCTCCTAGAGGAGCCGTCTGATCAGGGTCTGTTCTGTTTGCTAATGAAATTTGAAAGATCTGTTTCTTTGCTTTCTAAAATGTCTACAATGTTCCACCTTCCATATTTCTTTATAACTATTTTGTTAATGAATATTCAGTAGGTATTGAAATTTGGGCTAAATACTGAACAGGGAAAGGGTTAAAAAGTTAATCAGCACCTTATATAGACTGAAACAGTGTGGCATTCTTATCATCATTCATCTGCTGTTCCTTTTTAACTCTTACAACGCTGAGTTTTCAAATGGACTATTCCAAAATTCAAATAGGTCAAGCTTATTGTGAATATTTAGGGATTTTTTCTAAAGAAAAGTATAACATTACAAACAGTGCAGACCCTGATGAGAGGGCTCACCTAGGAGCCCTCTCATCTGGGTCTACACTGTTTGCAAAGGACATTTGTGACTCATGTCCCGCACAGTAAGGGTTAAAGGTACCCCCACCCCACCCCTAAGAAAACATGCCCCCACAAAACCACAACTTAAAACGCAGATATAACGTTCTATAATATAATTACTATAAGGAACTGTGGTATACATGTAGTATGCAACTTCACTAGCCATGACTAAAACAATTAATGAATGCTTTACATATTTATGAAATGTCTGAAAGTCGATAAAATAGTACCAAGAGTCCATTCACATCTGTTTGACTCTCCGACAATGAGATTCGTTTTATTTCTCCCCCTCTCCAACTGGGTCTTCAGGACATAAAATCGTAAACGCAGTGAAATCACTACGATGAAGATTGATTATCCGCCTTCACTGATTGTTAATTATTCACCTGCATCATCAATTATGTTTTCTTTCCTTTTCCGTTAAAATACGGTACTTAAAACACGGGCATACTAAACTCAATGTAATTAGGCAGGCGGATGTACTATTTTTTGCTACTCTATATCAGCATATCGTACAATCAGTAGTTAATTATTCATCGGATCTGACGGGTCTACATGAACTTTACTAGTAGAGTCTGTCACTAGTAATTTACACAAAAACTCTTACCCAACCATTTGGATTGAGATGAATCATTTGAATTTATCCTTTACCATTTTCACGCATTTGCAAACAGAAGAGACCCAGATCAGATATAATATTGAATGGCTCCTTTAACCCATTCTTCATAGGTTACTTTTAGACCCAACCTCTTTGAATAAATCTACCGAAAAGTAGCATTAACTAGAAAAAAGGAAATTTTTTAGAATTTTGTAGTTTGAAACCATTGTGATAAATAGAGCATTTGCTCCTATAGGAGCAAATGCTCTATTTATCACAATGGTTTCATAAAGTGACTTTTACAGAGGCGTAGAAAGACGTATTTATGGAGGAAAGGGGTAGGAGAAGGCTCCTGCAGGAGCTCCTGTTAGACCCATCTGATCAGGGTTTGCTCCATTTGCATTATGGAATAATATACATTTGATTTTACAGTTTCTGCAACGACTAAAAATAGTTTTGTATTTATACGCCATCATAAAACTTCAGACAATTAATATTCAAGATGAAATTATTTCTTATATGAATATTCATGAAGTAAAGGGCTAATAAACATCTTATGGAGGAATCGAAAAATAAAGTAGATGATGACATTTGCTACTTTATATGAAGGAAAGGGTATAAATGCATATCCCGCTAACAGCGACCCGAGCAGCATTTGCAAACAGCTTGGATCCTGAGTAACTTAGCAGCGACTCACCAGGATCCAAGCTATTTGACACCTGGTTAATAGTTTCTCAAAAGCTTGATTGAAATGGGAGTAGTCAAATTTGCACCAGATCCAAATTCGAGCATTTTTTTTAACACTGGGGTAAGGGTTAATTTCATTCACTAAATTCTATCAAACATTCTAATTGTATTTCTTTTAAATGAAACTGAGTAAATTTCTACAAATGCTTGTAGCTGGGATAGAGCTTACTCTGTCATTCATTCCATTCAAATCTACTTAATTATTCAGGGAATGTTTGTAACCAGTCCATCCTTCAACGTCATGTCTGACATTTCCATATACATGTATAGTTATTTCTCAAGACAACCATTTCTATTGTTGTTTTTGTTTTTCTAAATGTCCTAATTGATCATAATATGGGGCTTAACGCATTCCCTCATAGGCTATTTTTGACCCAACCTCTTTGAATAAATCTACTGAAATGGAGCATTAAAACTAGAGAAAAAGAAAATGTTAGGATCGTGTAGTATTGAGACCTTTGTGATAAACATAGCATTTGCTCCTATGGAGCAAATGCTTTATTTATCACAATGGTTTCAAGAAGTGACTATTATAGAGGCGTACAAAGGTGTATTTATGGAGGAAAGGCTTAACTATTTACTCCATGAATATACATGCAGGAAAATGACATCATCAATATCAATTTGATAATTTTTATAATGACATCTGAATAGAGCACATTTTGGCAATGGTAGAAACTATAGAATCATATCTATGTCATTCCATAAGCAAACAGAGCAGACCCTGATCAGATGGCTCCTACAGGAGTCATCTGATCTGGGTCTTATCTGTTTACAAAGGCATATGTATGTAGTTGGAGTTAAAGTGTTACCCATGTAGACCCGGGTATATATACAGGAATGATTTGTATTCAATATCTTAAAGACATGCATTTTGGACTTGCTTCACAGTTCATGCTGAATACAAGGAAACATGTGAAGAAAATACAAACCAAGTTCAAAGGTATTAAAGGTCGTATCTATGGAGTAAAGGGTTAACATTTTTATGACCTATGCAAATAGCTTGGACTCTAGTGAGTCACTTGATGTCTTATCTGGATTCAAACTGTTTGACACCCTGTATGTTTAACCATTTCCTTCAAGTGCTTGATTTTACACACCTTTGCAAACAGAGTAGACCAAGATCAGACAGCTCCTGTAGGAGCCATCTGATCAGTGTCTGCTCTGTTTGCTCATGAAATTATAATAGATCTGATTCAACAGTTTCTTCCAATATAAAAAAACATCCTGTGTAAATATGCCATTGTAAAAATTCAATTAACAGAATATTGATGATGTCATTATGTCTCACATAAATATTCAACTTAGAAAGAGTTCAAATAAACCTGCTGATGATCACTCACTTAACCCTTTAATACATGAATATTCATGTAAGAAATAATGTTGGTATGAATATTAATAAGCTTAATTACCGTAATGACATATGTAAACATGAAGTTTTAGCCATGGCAGAAACTGTAGAATCAGATCTATATCATTTCATAAGCAGACAGAGCAGACCCTGATAAGACGGCTCCTAAAGGAGCCGTCTGATCTGGGTCTACTCTGTTTGTAAAGAGAATGGAGTAAAGGGTTAAAGCTCCATTACCAACTTTGTACGGGTAAACTTTGCATACTCATTTTAACCAGCCTAAATATTAGATTTATGAACCCAAATGCAAAATAGCTGACCCAAAATTACCTTGAGTGATTTTTATCAATAATTGGCGCCAACTGTAATCTTTGTTTACCCTCGGCAAACACTTCTTTGCATGCTTTTGGGGCTAATCATTTGGTTATAACTCAAATTATACATTCAAACATAAACTATTAACTCTTAGTAAACTGAATTTCTAAAGTGGATTGGTCCATCATCAGTTAACGGCAAAGTCTAATCAAGGTAAAAGGGTATAATTTGCAAAAACATTTTCAGTGACAAAAAGTGCAGAAACTCCTTTAGAAGCCCTCTGATCTGGGTCTACACTGTTTGGCAAATGCCAGTACAATAATTTACCCGAGTTGTTGGGTTTAACCCAGTGAACAACACTGTTTTGATCAAGACCAACATCTTTCCATGTTTAACCCTTTCCCTTATATAAACGTGTTTTCACGCATTTGCAAACAGAAAAGACCCAGATCAGACGGCTCCTAGAGGAGCCGTCTAATCAGGGTCTGCTCTATTTGCTAATAGAAGTTGATAGATCTGTTTCTTTACTTTCTAAAATGACTACAATGGTCCATCTTCGAATTCCATACTTTATTATACCTATTTTGACCATGAATATTCAATGGGTATTTAAATTTGGGTTTAACATAAAATAGGGAAAGGGTTAAGATAGATAGAATGAACAATGGTTTAACCCTTTGAATGCTGAATTATCATATCAGAATGGAATAGCCCATCAATGTTTAACTATAGAGTCCACTAAGTGTGAAAGGCTTAACCTTTTATTCCATAAATATTCATGAAAGAAATGATGACATCACGAATATTAAATGAGATTAACTTTTAAAATGGCATATTAACAGAATTATGCATTTTTTGCCAGGGCAGAAACTGTAGAATCAGATTTATATTATTTCACAAGCTAATAGAGCAGACCCTGGTCAGATGGCTTCTATAGGAGCTGTCTGATCTGGGTCTGCTCTGTTTGGGAAGGCAAAGAAAGGCATATTTACGGTGTAAGGAGTTAAACTTGCTAGAGGATTTTAAATGACAAACAGTGCAGACCCTTATCAGAGGGATCCTCTAGTTTAAACAATTTCCTGTCTAAACTAACAGTACACAGGCTCTCAAACAGTATAGACCAAAATTTAACCCTTTCCTCAATAAATACGCCTTTCTACGCCTCTGTAATAGTCACTTCTTGAAACCATTGTGATAAATAGAGCATTTGCTCCTATAGGAGCAAATGCTCTATTTATCACAATGGTTTCAAACTACAAAATTCTAAAATTGTCCTTTCCTCTAGTTAATGCTCCTTTTCGGTTGATTTATTCAAAGGGGTTGGATCTAAAAATAGCCTATCAGGGAAAGGGTTAATCTGGAGCGTATACAAAAGAATCAAGGGCGATGGTCATTGCAGTTTGTAAAGTACAGTTTACAAAGGCCTATCAACACTTCCAATGCTTAATTTTCAAAAGCAAATGTTCTTTCCCAGTTTAGTACAGTGCTCCCTCCCTACAACGGCCCTCTCAATAACGATTCCCTCCTTACAACAACGCATGTCACTGTTTCCGAAACAACAAGGCTCCAGAAACAACCTTTTTCCATCATATTTTCTTTATGCCTCCATCAAACCCTATGTTGTGACCACTCTTTAGAATCGTCACAAAGTGACGATTCTAAAGAGTGGTCACAACATAGGGTTTGACTGAGGCATAACGGTTTTAGTTCACGAAATACACCTTATCTGGAGATCTGCAAACAAGCTAATTGTGTTTGATTTTCCCTCCCTATAACAACTCCCTCTGAACAACACATACAATATTCGTATCCCAAAGGGTGTCGTTGTAGAGAGGGAGCACTGTATTAACAATTACTCCATAAATACGCCTTTCTACACCTTTGCAAACAGGAGCCATCTGATCAGGGTCTGCTCTGTTTGCTTGTGAAATTATGATATACATAATTATGACTCTACGGTTTCTGCTATGGTCAAATATTCCTGTGGGTCATGTGCCATTATAAAAAGAAAATCTAATTAAAATTCATGATGTCATTATTTCTTGCATGAATAATCATGAGGTAAAGGGTAATAGAAATCATGAGGTAAAGGATTAAAAAGTTGTATGAGTGACCATTACAATCATGTAGTTTGAACAAGTAACTTCTTTCATTGTGTACTATAAAGTAGTAACAAATTACTTCAATGATTTATGAACTATTTGGGGCAGACCATAGATTTATGACATAATTACACTGAAATTACTATTTAGACCCGAGCACAATAGAAACTGACTTTTTGTAATATTTCTCTAAAACGCTTGCCTGTAATTAACAAATTATTGGAGAGAATTTGGAAACTAATACTTCTAGTTAGGCATTACTTATTTAGTGTCGAAAATTGCACTATTTTCATATATATTTTTGCTTATTCATATCTCTAATTTTAGTCTGTATTTATTTGCAAACAGCTTTTTGGCATATTATTAATTGATATCATTGTTATTATTGTTTTTCTGTATGTTTAGAAGCTGGAGAAATTCCCTAAATTGTTGCTGAACAGTTTATTATAAACTGCATATACTTCCTGTAACTCTAAGCACCAAACCCTTTCCCTATAGAACATTTATACATGACTTAATCACTTCATGAATATTCATTAACTCAATATTATAATGTAATACTTTCAGGGGAATTTTGAACTAAGACAAAAACTGTAGAACAGAGCTCCAGATAAGATGTGCAAATTAAAATATTTTCAAGGATAACTCCTTTATTTCTCCACCAAACCCTATACTATGACCACTCTTTAGAATCGTCTCTTCGAGAGGATTCTAAAGAGTGGTCACAGTATAAGGTTTGGTGGAGAAATGACGGTTTAAGTACCGGTATTTGGGTATGCACCCTTATCACAGAAACAGATCAACATAATTTCATAGCAGACCATGATCAGACAGCTCCTACAGGAGCCATCTAATCTGGATCTACTGTTTGCAAAGGTGCGAAAAGGTGTTTGTATGAGGTAAGGGGTTAAAGAAAAGTGTAACATGACAAACAATGCAGATCCATATGAGAGGGCTCTTATCTGGGTCTACATTGTTTGCAAAAACTTCCTTTGTTCAATTGTCATTATAATTTCAGCTACTGGTAATTTATATTCACAATGTCATTATTTCTCACATGAATATTCATGGAATAAATAGTTAAAATATCATAAATAGGGAATCAGAAAGATTGAATTCAAAATACGAATGGGACCTAAACTACATGTATATGTGAGGTAGATAATTATGAATTCACCAGAAAATAACACCATCAAAAACATTTCTCTACAAAATCATCACTAAAATTAAAATTAGACTTGCTAATAATACTGGTTTGGGTGAGTCAACTAAAATATACAGGCATATATATGGGTGAAGATTATTCTGGTTTACGTTAAGTCTCTGTAAATAGCCTGTTGATGTCATACCAGACAGAAATTCACAATCAACACTCTACATAAAGACACAGAGCTCTTATTAAAAAAAATATTTTGATTTGTTCCCTTTTCAACAAGGCCTCAAGTACCTATGCTATGGGAGAGGCCGTTGACTGTTTCGATCAAGTCTCATACTGGCACCACTGAAACATGACCCGCAAATTACTCCCCACCAATTTCATCTATTTATCTTACCATCTTATTAACAAACCATTGGCACATTGAGAATTGATATTTAACCAATTATTAATTGGGTCCTAAAGAAGTGTTTCATCAATATACTATTTCAAAACCTGATAAAATTTCCTTTAACCCTTTCCCTGTTGAATAATCATGTAAGAAATAATAACGTCATAAATATTTATTTGCTGAATATTTACACATGGGTTTTTAGTATTGGTAGAAACTGTAGAATTAAAGCTAAATAATTCCATAAGCAAACAGAGCAAACCCTGATCTGGGTCTACTCTGTTTGAAAAGGTGTGAAAAAGCATTTATATGAGGGAAATACTTCAGTATGAGCAGTGTGGCAAATAAAAGTCATTACAAATAAAAGTCATTACGTGTATTCTGTGTCAATGGCCTAGATCTAGACCAGCCTCAGCGTTCAAGACCCTGCGTCGAATCTGATTCTACACCTTTTGTTAAGTTTGATAACAAACTTTTAACTCTTTGAATGCAGGACATGGATGAGCTGTTATTTGCAAACTGTGCAGATCCAGACCAGAGGGCTAAAGTGGCCCTCTATCAGAGTCGGTACTGTTTGTCATTCAAAACCATCCAGCTAGTTTAAGCCTTTCATGGACACTATTGTTAAACACTAATGGGCTATTCCACTCTGAAAATTCAGCAACAAAAGGGTTAAAAGCTGAATGTTCAAAGTGGAATGGTCCATCAGCTTCTCTAGGAGCACTCTGATCTGGTTATATATACACTGTTTTAACCCTTTACCTCATGAAAATTCATGTACTAAATATTGTCATCATGACTACCTATATTCATTAGCTGATTGTTTATAATGGTATATAAAAATACAGGTATGGTATATGATCAGGGTCTACTCTGTTTGCAAAGGTTTGAAAAAGTGTTTATATGAGGAAAAGGTTTAATGTTAAGGGAAAATATGGTAATCTTACAGAATTCAGAGGTCTGATCAATATAACCATTGTTTGGATTCACATAATTTTATCATAATATTGCCCTTTGCCCTTTACCTGATGAATATTCATGTATAAAGTAATGAGATCATGAATATTAATTTGATTAGTTTAAATAATGGCATAGGAGTGTTTGGCCATGGCAGAAACTATAACATCAGATCTATATAATGCCATAATGAAACAGAGCAGACCCTGATCAGATGGCTCCTACAGTATTAACTTGATCTGGGTCTACTCTATTTGCAAAGGCATTAAAAAGTGTATCTATGAAGTAAACGGTTAACAAATTCAGATGAATATTTTTCAAGCAGAATACAGCTGGCCTGCATATAATGACAGTTTAAATGGCCAATACAGAGTAACTCATTATTATTCTATCTGGATCCAAATAGTTTAAAAATTCAATGCAATGCTAAATTGGCATAATAATGGTAATGTTGAATGCTTTAACCCATTACTCCCTAAATACGCCTTTGCAAACAGAGTAGAGCCAGATCAGATAGCTCCTATAGGAGCCGTCTGATCAGGGTCTGCTCTGTTTGCTTATGATATAATGTAGATCTGATTCTATAGTTTCTACCATGGTAAAAACTTCCCATGTTCATAATGCTATTATAAAAAATCAGTTAATTAGTATTCATGTATTCATTATTTCTTAATAAATATTCATGGAGTAAAGGGTTTTAAAGTGTTAGCCAAACAACTGTGCGGGTCAAAAGCGGACATTTTCATAAATAAGTAAAAAATAAATACATCTCATGTTACAATACACAAAAGAAGAATAAGGAGAGACGTTCCGCCAAGATGTATTGATAGTTCGGCCTTATGAATTCATAGGCACTAAGAAAAGGTGCATTAAGCCGTAAAAGTAAACGTCTTTTGTCCTCTAAAATATAAGGTTATATTGTACTGTAACTTTAAATCGGTTCTTCACAAGATAATGTAACAGCTGACGTCATCGGCCACAGAAGTTTGGATTCGACGGCTGTCAGTCAAACACAGAGTGATTGGCGATAAATAAGATAGATTTATTCCAAATGACAGATTTGAATTAGACATTTTCAAAACACATTCAACACTGTTATTATGCAAGCTCACAAAGGCAAAAAATGTCATTAAATTCTATAAGTAATTTGATACAAACTGAGTAATGCTGGAAAATAATGGGAGAAAAAATACCACATTTACTCCAACTATTTGGACACCCAGTCTCCCCTCTCTACTGGTTTGTAAAGATGAATAAATCAAGTGTGCTAACTGTAAATGAGACCAGAGCTACAGATAACGGTGCGTACCCAAATACTAAAATCGTCATTTCTCCACCAAACCCTATACTGTGACCACTCTTTAGAATCGTCTCTTCGAGACGATTCTACAGAGGGGGTCACAGTATTGGGTTTGGTGGAGAAATAAAGGAGCTATTTTTGAAAATGTTTGAATTTACGCATCTTATTTGGAGCTCTGTGAGACTATAGAGTAGCCAACAGTAAAGACCTTGAACTAACTGCTCCTTCAGGAGCATTTGGATCTGGATCTGCACTTTTTGTCTCCTAAGTCTGTCTGTCTGAATATTTAGGATAATTAGGGTTAAAATGTTATATAGTGAAGAAAAACTGATTTTCTTATATTTTTACATTAACCCATTACCTCATAGGCTATTTTTAGACCCAGACTCTTTGAACGAATCTACCGAAAAGGAGCATTTACTCACAAAAATGTAAATTTTAGAAATGTGTAGACTTGAAACCGTTATGTTAACCCTTTACCTGTTCTATGTTTATTCTAAATTTCAATACCTACTGAATAGTCATGGACAAAATTGTTATACTGAAATATGGATGGCAGAACATTTTAGCCATTTTAGAATGTAAAGAAACAGATCTGTCAAATTCCATTAGCAAACAGAGCAGACCCTGATCAGATGGCTCCTCTAGGAGCTGTCTGATCTGGGTCTACTTTGTTTGCAGATGCGTGAAAAGGCGTTTATATGCAGGAAAGGGTTAAATAGAGCATTTGCTCCTATGGATCAAATGCTGTATTTCTCACAAAGGTTTCAAGAAGTGGCTATTACAGAGGTGTGCGTCAGATGAGAAAATGTGTTAAACAAGACTTAAATTTGTGAAAACATTGTTATGACAGACAGTATAGAATCAGATCTTAAATATTCTATAGAAGGTCCTACAAGAGCCATCTGATCTGGGTCTCCTCTGTTTGCAAGACATCAGAAGGTATCTCTATCCAGCAAAGGCCAATGGTTAAATAAAATAATAAGAGTATAGCAAGAAGATACAACAGCTCCTCTAAGTTTTGATAGCAACTCCAAAAGTATATGGTCAAATATGAATTGTGTTCATAGGACAAGGATGTGCCCCAATGTGCTGATGGACAATTAAGAGATTGAAAAGAGACATAAACAAGATTAAAACTCTATTCTAAAATTAGAGGAAAAGTTATTTTACTTGTACCTAACTCAACTTTTGAGATAAACACAAATATAACCTTCCAACTTTTATGTGAAAATGGGAGTGTAGCTCGTTTTCCCGCATGGCACTTGTGGCTAAAACATGTGCGCAACTTAAGTGTATTACATCTACATGAAAATATTTCCAGATCTGTAAACAAAGCTGCCAAGATGTCACAGGTTGCCATAGAAACAGTTAGCTACTAAGTAAGACATTAGCAACTTAAAACTTATTCTCCTGTTTGGTATCCAGAGCTACAGATAAAGGTGCATACCCAAATACTAAAATCGTCATTTCTCCAATGTGGAGAAATGAAGGAGTTTTTCTTGAAAATGTTTGAATTTACGCATCTGGACCTCTGGGTATGTTTATGCTAATTGGATACCCTAACTAGAACTATCACTAAAGGTGATGAATACCCCCATACTTTAGCTTATCCAAGTTTGTGACACCAACTACCCATGTAACAGGACCAAAATGCAAATATACTCAAAGTTCAAGGGGAGATAATTTTGTAATGGCTGCGACTAAACATATGAAAACTGCATCTGACACATCTACTATTCATTGTTATTATGTATGGCAAGTATCAATTCAATAACTTTCAAATTGAAAGAGGAGTTTGTGACACTAACTCCCCATGTTTCATGCCAAATTGACAAAAAAACAACTCAAAGTTTAAGGGGAGATAATTCTGCAATGCTAGGCATATGAAAATAATGTCTTGCACATCTACTATTCATGGTTATTATGTATACCAAATATAAACTAAATAACTTTCAAATTGAAGGAGGAGTTCGCAACACCAACTACCCACTTTCATGCCAAAATGAAAAAAACTACTCAAAGTTCAAGGGAAGATAATTCTGCAATGTCCAGTGGTAAACACATCTTATACATCTACCATTCGTGGTAATTATGTATACCAAATATGAAATCAATAACTTTAAAACTGAAGGAGGAATTTGCGACACCAACTACCCATGTTCAAATGTGGACGGACCAAACGCCCACCAGACAGAGTGATTCCTGAGTATACCCCCTCAAACAAGTTTGCAGGAGTATAATTACCCTAAGTAGTTGGACAGATAGTGCAGATCCAGATCAAACTGTTCCTGAAGGAGCTGTTTGGTCAGGGTCTACCGTCTATGCTATTTGCTACTATCTTAATCTAATTTAACCCATTACCTCATAGGCTATTTTTAGATACAACCTCTTTGAATGAATCTACCAAAAAGGAGCATTAACTAGAGAAAAGGAAACTTTTAGAATTTTGTTTGAAACCATTGTGATAAATAGAGCATTTGCTCCTATAGGAGCAAATGCTCTATTTATCACAATGGTTTCACAAAGTGACTTTTCCAGAGTCGTCAAAAGTCATAAATATCAGGGAATGGGTTAAAGATCAAAATGAACATTTTCAGCTTTACAAACCTGTGGAGAGAAAAGATAGTGTATCTGAATATTTAGGTTAAAAAGGGTATACAAAATAGTTTAGCTGGCAGAATTGGTTTGTTTGTATTGGGGGTTTAAGTAATTTTAACACTATTTCCGTCATATCGTGACGTCCAGCTAATTATAGGTGGAAGAAGACCCCACATGTTTTTCTGTGCACAAAACAAATTGCATTGTTTCATGAATAGAGGAACACTCAAGAAGAACCACCGACCTACCGCATGTCAGCTTGCTTGTACCTTGCTACAGTACATTACATAAGAAATGCACACAATATCAAATACCTGCGAATACTTCTAAATCTGTATGAGGTATGGAAATTGCAAATAGACCACCATATGCCAACACTCTACACTTTTTAATTACATGTTCAAACATTAACTGGTGTCAACATGCTACATACTTAATCATTTCCTTCATACAAATGCCTTTTCACACATTTTCAAACAGAGTAGACCCAGATCAGACATCTCCTAGACCCAGATCAGACAGCTCATAGACTCAGATAAGACAGCTCCTATAGGAGCCAACTGATCTGGGTTTGCTCTGTTTGTTTATGAAACTATATATAATAGATCTGACTCTACAGTTTCTATCAATACCAAAACAACCATTATAAAACTTCAGCCTATAAATATTCATGATGTCATTATTTCTTTTTTGATTTATAAACAAGGAAAGGGTTAAATTTCTGGTAATAATAGTGCCAACATATTTCCCCTATATTCCATAGAGACACCTTTTGATGCATTTGCAAAGAGTAGACCCAGATCAGATGGCTCCTGTAGGAACTGTGACTGTCTGATCAGGGTATGCTCTGTTTGCTTCTGTATTTTTTTAGATCTGATTTTACAGTTTCTGCATGGCCAAAAAAGATGTGTTAACATTCCATTATAAAAAATCGGCTCATAAATATTCATGATATCAATATTTCTTACATGAATATTCTTCAGGTAAAGGGTTGATATGCTGCACAGATTAAATATTTGGTACACACAGTGCCAATATACTGCACTCTTAACCCTTTACCTGATGAATATTCATGTAGGATATAATGACGTCATGAATATTTATAAGATTATTTTTTATAATGGCATATTAACACAGGATATTTCGGCTCAGGCAGAAGCTGTATAATCAGATCTATATTACACCATATTTAGCAAACAGAGCAGATCCTGATCAGATGGCTCCTATAGGAGCCGTCTGATCCGTCTGATCTGGGTCTACTCTGTTTGCAGATGCGTCAAAATGCGCTTACATAAGGGAAAGGGTAAAAAATAATGCCATCATGAATATAAAATAGCTGAATTTTTACAATAGTATTAATATGAACAGATAATGTTTTGGTCATGGCAGAAACTAAACAATCTGATCTATATTGCCCAATAAGCGAACACTGCAGACCCTGATCAGATAGTTCCCACAGGAATGATGTAATCTTGATCTACTCTATTTGCAAAGGCATTCAAAAGTGTTTCTATGAGTAAAAGGGTTAACACTGTGCCTAGTGGTTCTAAACACGCCGTAACTTACTTGGATAGATTTCAGGCTGCACATTTTCATTCACATTGCCAGTGTGTAGTTGCTGTATGGTCAGACAGTTGTTCAGCATTCCCGGCGGTGCCATCTCTCCCTCACGCTTCAACTGAAAGTAAAAATAAATATATTACATTTCTTAACCCTTGATTCCATAAATAAGCCAGTCTACCCCTTGCAAACAGAGTAGACCATATCAGAGCAAGTGATTGCTTAATACAGGATGAAAGTAATGCAACAAGCTTCCAGAGGAGCTTTCCAAAGTTTCTAAATAACATTATTCCTGCATTAACACATTACCCCCTTGTGACACATTTTTGCGCCTCTATAAATTTCACATTGTGAAACCATTGTGATAAATAGAGCATTTGCTCCTATAGAAGCAAATGCTCTATTTATCACAATGGTTTCAAACTACAAATTCTAAAATGTTCCTTTTCTCTAGTTAATGCACCTTTTCGGTAGATTAATTAAAAAAGGTTGAGTCTAAAAATAGCCTAGGAGATAATGAGTTAAGCTACCACCTGTCTTTCAAAACAGAGTTTGTTTTGTTTTTGATGGTCTATGTAGACAGGACTGGTGTTGCTGTACACAGGTTCTGTGGGTATGAGTTATTCTTAGAGTGTAGAGAAGCTGTTACAATACAATATTAACCCTTTACCCCATGAATATTCATGTAAAAAAGAATGGTATCATGAATATTATTTAGATTAATTTTATTATACATGTAGTAGCATATGAACACAGGAAATATTTCCAAATGCAGAGACTGTAAAATTATATCTATATTATTACAAGAGCAAACAGAGCAGACCCTGATCAGACAGCTCCTGTAGGAGCCGTCTGAACTGGGTCTATACTGTTTGCAAAGGTGTGAAAAGGCATATTTATTGAGTAAATGGTTAAGCTGTAAGAGCTTGCTTTGTAATCAATGTAAAATAAACTTATACTTTTCTTATTTAACTCTTTCAATGCTGAATTTTCAAATGGACCATTCCAAAATTCAAACAGGTTAAGCTTAGGCATTTTTTAAAAGAAAAATGTAATGTGACAAACAGTGAAGACCCTGACGAGAGGGCCCCACTAGAAGCCCTTTCATCAGGGTTTACACCTCCTTGCAAAGGACATTAACTAGTGACTCGATTCCCACACAAAAAGGGTTAAAGTTTAAGACTGAGTTGGAACATCCATCATAACAAATGGAAGCACTTTCCATTTCGCTTTGAAGAGACTTTTCACTTTGAAGAGACTTCAAACAAATTTTTGTCTTCTGCATTTGTGAGTTTTTTGTTTCGTTTGTTTGTTTTATAGCATTGTGTGCTCGCAAGCAGGACAATATTCTGGTATGGAAAAAGATCCTTTTACTGCACAATACAATCCGTTTATGTGAAAACCAATCAAAAGATGCCATAAATAATCATACTCGGGTTCATAACCTGCAATAACTCTTTGCACGCATTAAGCAGGCAGCAAAATTCTCGATTACCTTTACAAAGAGTTTGGATGCAGATGACATGCTGAGTAACTTGGGCATATGATCAGGATCCAAACTGTTGAGTATAGCAAGATAAAGTAATTCTGAGAATTGTAGCAGACAACAATTTTATGTAGATGACAATTATGGTATTTTGCATGCAAGAATAACTATGTCGTCTGCTGACAAACCTTAGTATCTGCTGAAATCTTACTACTGATTCTTCCCGCTCTGCTAAAGCTGTTACAAAGTGACAATGAAGTCATTTTCAATCTTGATCAGGCACAGATACATATTATCTGGATCTAAAATGTTTTCAAAGTCCAGGCTTTTCTCTAGAAAGCAGATAAAAGATTAAAGAGACAGATCAAAGAGTCTTGAGTCGTCACAAAACTTACATCTGTGCCAATACAAACAAACATTATGGCAAACTCAAAATAATCTCTAAAATGTTTAAATGGTTTTCTGCTTTACATGATTTAAATCAAACCTGTGGTGTTCGGTTTACCATTTTTTAAAACCCTTTACCCCATAAATATTTATGTAATAAATAATGACATCATGGATATTTATCAGATTATTTTTTAAAATGACACAAGGATACAGGAAGTTTTAGCCATGATACAAACTGTAGAACATCTTTATCATATCATAAGTAAACAGAGCAGACCCTGATCAGATAGCTCCTATAGGAGCCGTTTGCAAAGGCGTAGAAAGGAGTAGGGTTAATCCATATACATTTTAATTCGAATAAACAGCAAAGTATATTTTTTGTACTTGTTGCAAAATCATAATAATTTTGATCAAGTTCTGAAAATAGGAGATCCTTCGAAACCAAAAGCAGCAAGTGAAAAGAGAAAACTGCAGACTCGGTTTTATTGAGTCTGTTCATGAGTAGTTATTAAAAGTGCAACACTACTCATTCATGCCCCCTTGCACTGGCTTAAGCGGTATTCAATTTTCAAAACTAATAACATCTAAACTAATGACCCCGAAGAACCAGAAAATATGGCAACACTGAGAATGAAGTATGGGGCGACTTTTTATGACCGCTATACGAGCACTTAACAGCTGCTGTTGTGAAGAACATAAATGTTCTTCGAAAGCAAAAGCAGCAATGTGAAAAGAGAAAATTGCAGACTCTGTTTTATTGAGTCTGTTCATGAGCAGTTATTAAAAGGGCAACATTACTGGCATTCCCTAACACGGCTTACAAAACTAATAAGAATGAAACTAAAGATCCGAAAGACCAGAAAATATAGCAACACTGAGAATGAAGTATGGGGCGACTTTTTATGGCCACCACACAAGCACTTAACACCTGCTGTTGTGAAGTACATAAGTTCTGAAAGTAGGAGATCCTTCATAAGCAAAAGCAGTAATGTGAAGAGAAAATTCCTGACTCAATTTACATCAATAAATTTGAAACCTTGTAAGAACTTAGTAATATACAGTGCTCCTTCTCTACAACGACACCCTTTGGGATACGAAGATTCTATGTGTTGTTCAGAGGGAGTTGTTATAGGGAGGGAAAATCAAACATAATTAGCTTGTTTGCAGATCCCCAGATAAGGTGCATTTCGAGAACTAAAACTGTTATGCCTCTATCAAACCCTATGTTGTGACCACTCTTTAGAATCGTCACAAAGTGACGATTATAAAGAGTGGTCACAACATAGGGTTTGATGGAGGCATAAAGAAAATATGATGGAAAAAGTTGTTTCTGGAGCCTTGTTGTTTCGGAAACGGTGACATGCGTTGTTGTAAAGAGGGAATCGTTATTGAGAGGGCCGTTGTAGGGAGGGAGCACTGTAGTTCCTTTTGTTTTCGTACAAACCGTAACCTTTTACTTCATATTCATGTCTTTGCAAAAAAAGTAGACCCAGATCAGACAGTTCCCATTGGGTCCATCTGATCAGGGTCTGCTCTTTATGCTTATGGAATTATATAGCTCTGTTCATGACGTCATTATAAAATACAGCTTGTTTATATTCATACATTCATTATTTCTCTCATGAATATTTATGAGGGAGAGGATTATCCATGCTCTAAGAGACAAATTCATGATTATCCTTGTAAACTTCTGAATTCAACATGGAACCAGTTACAGTAAAACCCCACTAATGCGACCACTTCTTGAATAAACATTTTTGCCTTTATAAGCAGGTGGTTGCTAAATGCAGGATGAAAGTTATGCAGAAAGCTCCTGTAGGAGATTTCTGTATAACTTTTGTCCTGCATTAAGCTACCACCTGCCTCCACCACCCGGAATTATGCTGATTTTTAAGGTGGTCACATTAGAGGGGTTTTACTGTATTTCTAGAAATTAAGAAAATATGACAATTTTGCAGTTACTATTTACAAACAGTATGGACTCAGAAGATAGAGTCATACAGTAGCTCAGTCTCTCATCTGGATCTAAACTGTTTGACAGTCTGTTAATTTTTCACAATAAATGAAGAAATAATTAATTTTCAGGAAGGCAGCAGACAAACATTTTCGCAGACAACAATTACTGAAAGTGCAATGAGTTTCTGAATGTAGTTACACAAGTTTTACACAAAGCCCTTCATAAGTTTCTGAATGTAGTTACACAAGTTTTACACAAAGCCCTTCATAAGATTTTTGTACATCTCAACAGTGAACGACTTTCTTCGAGTTTCTATGTTTTCAGATTCAATGACTGGTAGTAAGAGCCATCTGAGGATATGATGATCTATCACAGACGTCAACCGTAAAACTTGGAGTACTAAAATTACCACTCAGAAACACTCCAAAGCCCACTTTTGTACCTACTTCCGATTTGATTAGAGAAAACTGAATGTTTGCCCAAACTTTGGTCCTACTGAAGTTTAAATTCGAGCCAAAAAGCTGAAGTGAATGTCATTTATTTACAAAAACAACTTTCAAGAGATTGAAACCATTTTTGAACACATGTCACCTATACAGTCCACAGCTAAAATTCTGTATGGAATCAGAGCTGGTTATCTTTGAACCCTCTACATAACAGGGATGCATTTGGATGCCTTCGCAAACAGAGTTGATTCAGATCAAACAGCTCTTGTAAGAGCCTGAGTATCTGCTTAACCCTTTCCCTCATATAAACGTGTTTTAATGCATTTGCAAACTGAGTAGACCCAGATCAGATGGCTCCTATAGGAGCCATCTGATCAGGGTCTGCTCTGTTTGCTTATGGGCTTTGATAGATCTGTTTCTTTACTTTCTAAAATGGCCACCTTCCATATTTAATTATTACTATTTTTCCATGAATATTCAGTAGGTATAAATTTTGAAATAAACATAGAACAGGGAAAGGGTTAAATGTTTTCCCGCTTACAGAATTATATAGACCTGATTCTACATTTTATACAATGGCCAACATATCCCGTGTCCATAATTATGCCCTAGTAAAAATTCTGCTTATAAATATTCATGACATCACCATTTTTCATTATTAATATTCATCAGGTAAAGGGTTAGCATAGAGGTGAAGTCATGCTTGTATTTGGGCATCAGGATCCAAATTGTTTGACAATCAGGAACAATAATTGTTGAACAGAAATGGACTATTACTACCTTTGGGAATTAGAATTTAACAGATTTTTAAATATTTCACTTAACCCTTTCCTCCATAAATACGCCTTTCTACACCGCTGTGAAAGTCACTGTTTGAAACCATTGTGATAAATAGAGCATTTGCTCCTTAGGAGCAAATGCTCTATTTATCACAATGGTTTCAAAACTACATAATTCTAAAAAATTTCCTTTTCTCTAGTTAATGCTCCTTTTTGGTAGATTTATTCAAAGAGGTTGTATCTAAAAATAGCCTAGTAGGGAATGGGGTAAATAAAATGTTTGACGCAGGTAGCATGTTTTCCAGATCAAACTCGTGTGACTTTGAAAAGGTTCAATAAATGAAACCCTTCCCTGATTCCTTCCAATGAACAAATAGCCTGAAATCTTCTAAAATCTTGTGCTGTATGTTTTGACCACAAAATACCAGTAATCTTTGCTGTTGCTTTTCTGATTTTCCTCCATGAATTTTTTATATTGTATATATGCATCCTTCTCAGGTCTTAACATGGCATACCATTCCTCTCATCAACATAATCTGGATGAAACCAATTTGTAAATTATCAGCTGACTAAAGGGTTATGAAATCAATCCACTTTCAATTCCTGGGTCACCAGGAAAATATCTTAATATAGGTATTGTGTACATAGTCACTAATCTTGCGGTTGTATTTCTAGGTTTTTGACGTTTGGTGCGTATTAACTCTTTCGCTGCCATTGACACATCTTAAATGACCTTTGCAAACAGTTCAGATCTGATGAGACACCATGTTACATAATGTTTCATCTGGATCCACACTGTTAGATACTGAGATTATGTTTTCGAAACAACAGGGGAGAAAATAACAAAAGGAAAACTGAAAGCAGATGACATATTTTGTTGACAAGAAGACATGGCAGCTAAAGTGTTGAGCACAGTCGTATTTTATCACAATATCAGGTACATTGCGGACTGGAGAAGTCTTCTCATGCCAAAATAAACAAAAAGGGACACAATAAAAATCACACCAAATTATCCAGTCGAAGTTCAATCCATACTTTTTTTTGTTTTCGTTTAACCCTTTCTTTCATATAAACATGTTTTCACGCATCTGCAAAAAGAGTAGACCCAGATCAGATGGCTTCTATAGGAGCCGTCTGATCAGGGTCTGCTCTGTTTGCTAATGGAATTTGATAGATCAGTTTCTATACTTTCTAAAATGGCTACAATATTCTACCTTCCAGATTTTATTTAAACCATTTTGCCCATTAATATTTAGTAGGTATTCAGTTTTGTAATAAACATAGAACAGGGAAAGGGTTAAGCTCTGTTACTGTTTGATAAGTTCAAGTAATTTACGATTTCTTCGACAAATATTTGAATCTCCCTTTAATCTTGTTATTATTTTTTGGACTGAAATCGACAAACAGGTACTAAACCCTTCATTCCCGGTAGAACAAGTGATAACACTTTCGCCATCAAATTCAAATACTATGAAATAAAATCAAGACAATCGTCTCCCATTTACCCAAAGTCTCATCTTGATCCAGCACACTTATAATTTATAATGCAGACACTTTGGCCATCCCAGAAACTGTAGAATCATACCTATATTATTATACAGTAAAACCACTAAATTGTGTTAATTAGTTGGGGTTTTCGGGCAGGTGCTTGCTTAAAGCAAGGTGAAAGTAAAACAGAACGCTCCTATAGGAGCTTTTACTATCACCTTGCTTTAAGCATCCCCCTGCCTTTAACACAAAATACCTGATGTAATTTAGTGGCCGTTATAGAGAGTTTTTACTGTATAAGCTAACAGAGCAAACCCTGATCAGATGGTTCCTACAGTAGCCATCTGATTAGGGTCTGCTCTGTTTGCAAAGGCATTAAACAGTGTATCTATGGAGTATAGGGTTAACAGTACATGTATAGTGTTCTGAACATGGTACATCATGATCAGAGGGTTCCTCTAAGCCCTCTCATCTGGGTCTACTTTGTTTGAAACTTTGCAAATGCAAGTTCACTCATGCCCTGCATTCAAATGTTTCAAATTCCAGCCAAGAAGGGGATAGTCAAATTGCACCAACTCAAAATGATGCCGATTTTTCCAACCCTCGTCATCCTTTGAATGAAGAAAATTCAAAATGAAATGGCCCATGAATGTTTTAACTATAGAGACCATTCAGTATGACAGGCCTATTTTGCTAGAGGAAACTGAATGTCAAACAGTGCAGACCTTGATCAGATGGCTCCTCCTAGGGTCCTAGACTGATCTGGGTCGACACTGTTTGCAAATGCTATTGGTAATTTACACTCGTTTCCCACATTCAAAGAGTTAACTTGCTATTTCATGGCTATTTGATATTCAGGCATTTATTGGTCTGCTCCTCTAACCTATCTGCGTAAAATCGAACTTGGCTAAAACAATGACATGCGTATAATGTCTGATAAAGACAGAAATAAGTCAGTGGACTCCTAAAACAGGATATTAGGATAAAAATGTCAGCGATACTTTAAGTCGACTTAAGAACCCTTGACTCCCTGAGATCAAATCTGACAACCAGCTTGGAGAAGAAAAAAGTCCCAACAAAATGCTCTACTGGTCTAGAAGTATATATTTGTTTGAAAAGAGAACCTTTATGCTGATACTTAACCCATTCTCGCATATTGACGCCTTTTGATGCCTGAGTCTGTAAAAGTCACTTTCTGAAACCATTGTGATAAATACAGCATTTGCTCCTATGGAGCAAATGCTCTATTTATCACAATGGTTTCAAAACTACACAATTCTAAAATTTTCCTTTTCTCTATAAAATGCTCCTTTTTGGTAGATTTATTTAAAGAGGTAGGATCTAAAAATAGCCTATGAGGTAATGGGTTAAGTGATTCAGCAAGATTCAACATCAAGAAATTGAAGTGTTTTTTTTATCTTAATCTTTAACACCATGAATATTCATGTAAGAAATTATGACACCATGAATATGAATTAGATAATTTTTTCATAACAGCACATGAACAATTTCGGCCATGGCCAAAGCTGAAGAATCAGATCTATTTCATTGTTCCATAAGCAAACAGAGTGGACCCTGATCATACAGCTCATACAGAAGTCATCTGATCTTGGTCTTCTCTGTTTACAAAGATGTTAAAAAGCATTTTTATGGCATGCATGGTACAGCAAAACCTTTCTAAACTAGACATTCAAATTGGTATCAATATCTGTCTTTAAGACAGGTGGCAGCTTAAAGCAGGGTGAAAGTCATGCAGAAAGCTCCCTTTGGAGCTTTCTGCATGACTTTCTCCCTGCGTTAAGCAGCCACCTGCATAAAAATATCTAAATTCTACTAATATTCCAGTTAAGAGAGGTTTTACTGTACTATTATTATATACCAAACACTGCTATCAATGAAAATTAACTCTCTGACAGCTGAATTTTCAAAATGAAATCAGTTCTTAACTAGGGAGCCCAATCAGTATATGAAAGGCTAAAATTTGCTAGATAAATTGAGTGACAAAACAGATTAACACTGTTCAGAAGGCTCCTTTAGGTGCTCTATGATCTGGGTCTACACTGTTTGCAAATGACAACTAACTCATTTCCCGCATTCTGAGAGTTGACCCTTTCCTTCATATAAACACCTTTTCACGCATTTGCAAACAAAATAGACCCAGATCAGACAGCTCCTATAGGAGCCATCTGATCAGGGTCTGCTCTGTTTGCAATTAGCTTGATATGGATTTGATTCTACAGTTTTTGTCAAAGCTAAAAAATGTCTTTACACTATAAAAATTCAGCTAATAGATTATTCACGATGTCATTATTTCTTACATGAATATTGAACAGGGAAAAGGTTAACATACTGACGGGAACAGCATTGGGGTCAGTAAGGACATGCTTACTAAATCAGTTCTGTTTTTCAATAGAGACATTATGCCAAGATTTTTATCACCTAGTTATTACAGCCTTCACAAAGGAAATATCTAAATCCTGAATCAAAATATCAAAATAAAACAAATTAGCCTGTCATTTCATACTATTCTTTCATAAGTAACACCTTCACTCTTTGTACGTTAAGAAAATGTCTGTAACTCTTTACCTGTTCAATATTCCTGTAAGAAATAATGACGTCATGAATATTTATTAGCTGAATTCTTATAATAACATAAGAACAAAGGATGTTTGTTTTTTTCAGGCAAAAACTGAAGAATCGGACCTATGTTATACTATAAGCAAACAGGGCAGACTCTGATATAGGAGCCGTCTGATCTGGTTCTACTCTGTTCTGCAAATGCGTGAAAAGGCATTTATATGAAGTAAAGGGTTAACCCTTTGTCATTAAGAAATTGTAAAATATATATTTTGCGACAAATTTTAATTTTTTTATTTAACTCTTTGTTAATTAACTAAATAATTGTTCTGTTTAAATCTGCAGTCTGCTAAATTTTTAAAAAAAAGATGTTCCTGCCAAACCTTTCAAAACCAACAATCTGCATCATTAAATACGATATATTCGGCTTTTTGTCTGGACTCAAATGTTTAGCAATTTACATAGAGAGTATTATTACAGTTACAATCAGACAACGCTTTGGCAATGATAATGTGTCTCTAATCAAGTATTAAGCATTACTGCAAATTTTATTCAATTCTCAAAGTTCAAAAAAGAAATAAAAAACTTAATTGAAAGCATAACTTTGGATTTTGATGGAATTTGTAATTTTTTTTGTAAAAGGCATTTAGCACTTCAGAGTTTTCAATAAGCTTACACAAGGTCATCACTGTCATTCGAATCACTTTGACAGAAAATGAGCGACTGACGACAGATCAGCTGAAGCAATTACTGATGTTATCAATAAATTTAAATACAGTAGCACCCCTCTTATGTAATCACAAATTAGAGGTATAATTCTGGGTCATAGAGGCAGGTGGTAGCTTAATGCAAGATGAAAGTTATGCATATAGCTCCGGTATGAGCTTTCTGCATTACTTCTGCCCTGCATTAAGCAGCCACCTGCTTTTAATGACACCTTACTTATTTAAGGGTCTCCTTAGGGGGATTCTACTGTTATTCATTTCGGTCATATCCTGAATTCGAAACTGTCACATTACAAATATCTGATTTTTCAGATCTAGACATAATGATAATTTTTCACTTCACTATTTAAGCACTTTTGAACGCACATATCCTGTGTGAAAAGAGCGCTATATAAATGTGGTACAGTAAAAACCTCTCTATAACGGACACTAATTTGTGTTAATTATTTGGTATTTAGGGCATGTGGCCTCTTAAAGCAAGGTGAAAGTAAAACAATGCTCCTATAGGAGCGTTCTGTTTTACTTTCACCTTGCTTTAAGCAGCCACCTGCCTTTAACACAAAATTCTTGATGTAATTTAGTGGCCATTATAGAGAGGTTTTACTGTATAATAATAAATAATATTGGCTAACTTGGCTACATACCGTTCTTGAGATCTGCCAATTTTACATTTAACCATTTCCCTCATATAAATGCTTTTCCAAGCCTTTGCAAACAGAGAAGACTCAGATCAGATGGCTCCTGTAGGAGTCATCTGATTAGGGTCTGATCCGTTTGCTTATGAATTTATTATAAAAGATCTGACTCAACAGTTTTCTACAAGTACAAAAATCCTGTGAGCATCATTATAGAAAGTCAGATAATAAATATTTATTATTTCAACATCTATAACATGAATATTCAACAGGGAAAGAGTTGAATATCTTCCCTATATTTAGAATCCTTGAACAAATAAAGCAAAATAAAACAAAGATTAACTGAAGACCGATCATTTGTAAAAGTTAAAAAAAAAAAAGAAAAGATTATTGCATTTTCCTCTCCTAGAATCAATGTGCAAAGTCTGTGATCTTTCAATGAAATGGGTTTTTTTATTGTTTTTCTGGCAATACTATTTTGTCAAGTCATCAACTGTAGACAATAACTTTCTAAAATGTAGTCACGATAAAGCCAGGTTGAGTATAGTAATCCCTGAATTTACAAATTTACAAGGCTTGTCATGCTGGGTATGTCAATATAATGATATCTCCACATTTCTGTTGAGCTACAAATGTCTTTTCTTAAGATAATACTGTATTTGCCCAATCTATTTTACTCCCCTCACCACTCACAAGTCAATTCAGCACAGTTTTGCTAACTTTAATGAAACTAATAGAGAAGCAAATGGTATAGACAGACCCTGATCAAACTTCTCTTTCCGAAGCAGTTTGATTTGAGTCAACACTGTCCAAGTTTGTCTGTCTGAACATTAACCCTTTACAGCATGAATCCATGTAAGAAATAATGACATCATGAAGATTAATTAGATTTATTGTTTTAATAGGGACAAAGACACAGGATGTTTTGGCCATGGCAGAAACTGTAGAATCATGTCTATATTATTTCAGAAGCAAACAGAGCAGACCCTGATCAGATGGCTCCTAAAGGTTTATATGAAGGAATTGGTTAAGAAAAATTAGTGTGTTCGATGTTACTGTGTGTCAGCTCATTTGCACTGTAGCAAAATGTTTCTGAGTTTTGAAAATAGTGTAGACCTAGATTAAGTCCTGCTTAAAGGCATAAGTGTCTGATCTGAATTTTTACCGTGACAAGAACTGTAGAATTTGACCTATATCATTTCATAGCAAACATAGCAGACTCAATTTGGATCCTGATAAAAATGGAACATCTCAGGCAGGAGATGCCATTCGAACATCCGCAGCAACACAACAACACAAATGACGTTCTTGTGCACATATACACAACGTTCCTTGCCTACTCAACATAGACAACATACTAGATCTGTTACGTTTGCTTATTAAATCATACAGATCCGATCTAAAGTTTTTACAAATACCAAAATATTCTGTGTCATTATAAGTCATTATAAAAGTTCAGCACATAAATATTCATTGTCAATATTTCTTACATGAATATTCATCGAGCAGAATATTCATCAAGCACAGGGTTAACCCTTTACTCCATGAAGATTTATGTAAGAAATAATGACGTCATGAATATCGATTAAGTAGATTATTATTTATAAAGGTATATGAACACAGAACATTTTGATCCTGGCTGAAACTGGAAATATGGCTCTGTGTAATTCCATAAGCAAACAGAGCAGACCCTGACCTCCTACAGGAGCCATCTGATCTGTGACTACTTTAGATCTGTTAGCAAAGGTGTAGAAATGCGTATTAATGGAGTAAGGGTTAAGAAACATTGCCTAACATTTTGATTTCATTGTCAACACAATATTTTGCCTATAAATCATGCATTGAAGGACAAAGGAAAGCGGGTTATGAAAAATGACAGAAAATATACAACGTTGAATAGCAATATTACTTTATCCTTTAAAGCCCTACAAGGAATGAATGGTTTAAACAGTTTTGATCCAAATGAGACATTTATTTACTTGGTGTCTCATTCAGATTCAAATGAATTAACTCATCGACTTGTCTTTTTGAAGCGCATGAGAAAACCGCATATCGTTGGCAAAGCCTGAGCAGTTGGTAGTTTGTGCATGTTAATTCTTTGCACATTAAGTTATTGTTGTCTGTGAAAATTGCTGTTTGCTTAAATTTTGAGGTTTAATATTTCCTATACATGAACTTCTCTTAAATAAATGCAACCTGATTGTCAAGTTAGTTGGTATCTCATCTGGATCCAAACTGTTTGCATAGGTTATATATCTAATTGGCTGCTAGTATGCAAAGAGTTAAACACATGGATGGCATTCTACTCAAAAATTAGTTGAAACTTTATAATCTAGTTTTTGAAATTCTGAGTTATTATTGCACGGTAAAGGAAAACAAAACCACGTAATCAACTATCGTTCTAAACCAGGTATATACTAATAATATTTTAACCCTTTGAAAACTATGAAAATCATGTTTCCTTAATTGCCGATATGTTATAGTTTTCTTCCACTTCCGATTAGTTCAAGCTTTTGACAAAACTACTGAGTGTTGAATAGCTTGGATCCTGATGAGATACCGACACCCTCTAGCAACTATACAAAATTTCAACACCTACTGAATATTCATGGACAAAGTAGTTAAAATGAAATATAGAAGGTCAAACATTGTAGCCATTTTAGAAACTTAAGAAACAGGTCTATCAAATTCCATAGAATGCTCCTATAGGAGCCCTCTGATCTGGGTCTTTACTCTGTTTACAGATACGTGAAAATGTGTCTATATAAAGGAAAGGGTTAAACCTTTCATACTGAATGGACTTAAACAGAGCGCTATATAAATGTGGTATAATAATAATGATAATAATAATTCTGAGTGGCAGAGGCAGGTGGAAGCTTAATGCAGGAAGAAAGTTATGCAGAAAGCTCCCATTGGAGCTTTCTGCATTACTTTCATCCTGCATTAAGCATTCACCTGCTTTAAATGACGCCAGTGGCTGTTTATTTAAAGTAGTCGCATTAGCGGTGTTTTGCTGTAATATGGACATGTATTTGACATCTGTAAAAAGAGGTATTAGAATCCATGTATCCTTGTCTATAAAAACATTTGATATTTATTCAAAGCAACTTAACTTTTGAAAAATTTTGATATCTTTCACGGACTTACTGATATTTTTGTTTTTACCAGTCCTGCTTTATCTCTGTTCAGTATCGCCCAGAAATCCGTCCCACTGACCTAAATTTCTTTTTTATGAAATTCAAAAATCACATAAAGATCAAAAGGCAGATAATTTAAGCCTTTGAATACATGAAACAAATGTACTGCTATATGTGCTGATCAGCAACTGTGCTGTTTGTTATCAAAATTCTCAAAAAATTTTTTAGCCTTTCATTCAAAATGGACGCTATAGTTAACACTGATGAGCCACAATTCAATTTGAATTTTCAGCAGTCAAAGAGTCAACATGCATGTATGACTCTACAATAATGTTTTGAAACACACACGTCCGCAAATATGACTACCTAGTGCAATGTGACAATGTCAATAGGACCAGCAGTCTTTTATCAAGAAATGGCAACTTATCAAATTCTACAATCAATATCTAGTTGAGACCATTCTGTACCTGATCTTGGTCCAAACTGTTTGATTATGCTTTGTATCATATTAACCCTCTACCTACATGTAAACGCTTTTTCACGCCTTTGTCAGAGTAGATCCAGTTCCTGAAGGAGCCATCTGATCAGGGTCAAGGTTTGTTGGCTTAGCCTTTTACTTCATAATTATGCCTTTGCAAACAGAGATGACCCAGATCAGATGGCTCCTGTTGGAGCCGTCTGATCAGGGTCTACCTGCCTAAAACACCAACTACTTAACACAATTTAGTGGCTGTTATAGAGAGGTTTTACTGTAATGGCAAATGAACATATTAATTGTTGGCCATGGCAAATGCTATACAATCATATCTTTATTATTTCATAAGCAAAGAGAGCTGCTGAGACCCTGATCAGATGGCTTCTACAGGAGCTGTCTGATCTGAGTCTACTCTGTATGCAATGGCCTAGAAAGGCCTATATGTGGAGTAAATAGTTAATTGAGCTTGTCCAATCAGAAGAAATAAAACGTTCAAAGTAAAGGTCATGACCTTTTATCACAAATAGAAATTGAACAATACAATATTATATATATTACGATATTCCCACGGTGTAAGTCAATAACCCTTGAGTCCTTTACAATGTATGGATTGAGTTTGTCAAAAAAAAAAGAATCTGAAAATCAACCATCATTCTCCGAGCTGCAACAAATCTATCTCAGATGGGAGAAATTCCCACTTTCATCAGATGCAAAATAATTGTTTTTGATTGACCATAATCCAAAAAGTCATGGATTCTCAGTTCAGGTACAGTTATAAATATTTATATATTAAGTGTAAGAAACATAAGCAATCTTAGCCACAAAGTTCTGATTAGATATATCTTTAATGATAAACAATATCTCAAATCTAGCCAGTAATACAAATACTTTTATCTGCACTAAAATCTAATATGAATATCTTATCACATCTTCACCACGTAAATAGTGAACAAGAAATTAACAATTTGAATGTGGAGAAACTAGCATTCGCAAACATTGTAGACTCAGATCAGAGGGCATCTTGGTCTACAGCGTTTGCAAATGCCAGAACTCTTAACCTTTTCCTTGTTTAATATTCATGTAAGAAATAATAACATCATGAATATTTATCAACTGAATTTTTTTAATGTAAACTTTTCAAGGGATTTTTGTTTTGACAAAAAACTGTAGAATCAGATCTATATCATGTCAAAAGCAAACAGAGCAGACCCTGATCAAACAGCTCCTATAGGAGCCATCTGATCTGGGCCTACTCAGTTTGCAAATGCATGAAAAAGCTTTTATATGAAGGAAAGGGTTAAAACACCTTATACAATGAGAAAAACTCTTTTTTTTTGCTCATCAAGAAGATAAACAACTTCTTCCTGCTCCAATTCAGCTGATAAAAATCTCCTCAACTCAAAAAGCATATTCATTGTGACCTGAATGTTGTTATTTTAACGTAATCTATGTACACATTCACTTACAAAAGATATTGTTCAGTCAAATATTGAAAAATCGAAGCTTTCCCATTGAGAATGACGTACATATATCCTTTATTGACAAACTTTAACAAGTCTGATTTCTTAACATTCTGGCTCCAGATCAGATGCCATTGGCAAAAAAATACTTAAACAGAAAATGAAGTGTTTGACAATTAAAATATGATTCGAAAAAGACAGAATAGATGATCACATTCATTCTATAATTCAGAAGACTTTATTTTTGATAGAAATGGTATCTTCACACACCCAAAGGATAACAGACTTCAAATTCATTTTTATCCTTTTTATCTTTTTCATGAATTGAACCGAAATTAAACCTTCACAAAAAAAAAGACCTGTTGTACAGCTATGGTCTTTAATTTGTTAACTTTTAGTACGTTTAGGGAAATGTTGTAATTATCTTTGCAAACTGATTTGGTTTTAGATCAGACAACAAGTAAATCAGCATTTCAGATGGACCCAGACTGATTTGAAACCTATTTTAAATTTTCTTTAACCCTTTCCTCCATAAATACGCCTTTCTACGCCTCTGTAAAAGTCACTTTTTGAAACCATTGTGATGAATAGAGCATTTGCTCCTTAGGAGCAAATGCTCTATTTATCACAATGGTTTCACTACTACACATGTCTAAACTTTTACTTTTCCCTACTCCTTTTTGGTAGATTGATTCAAAGACTTTGGGTCTAAAAATAGCCTATGAAGGAATGGGTTAAGAGAAAAGCAAGAAAAATTAATCCTTACCCCATACAAATGCCTTTTCACACCTTTGCATACACAGTAGCCCAATATCAGACAGATCACTGTTTCTTACATGAATATTCACGCATTTGCAAACAGAGTAGACCCAGATCAGACGGCTCCTAGAGGAGCCGTCTGATCAGGGCCTACTCTGTTTGCTAATAGAATTGGATAGATCAGTTTCTTTGCTTCCTAAAATGTCTACAATGTTCCACCTTCCATATTTCTTTTTCACAGTTTTGTTAATGAATATTCAATAGGTATTGAAATTTGGAATAAACGTAGAACTAAACATCCATTCACCATTAAATTCAAATTAATAACCTTCAAAAGATTTCTATTTCTTTTTTGTGTGTGTTAACTCTATGAACACCAAATAATTGTTGTCTTCAATTAACCCTTTCCCTCATATAAAGGTGTTTTCATGCATCTGCAAACAGAGTAGACCCAGATCAGACAGCTCCTATAGGAGCCGTCTGATCAGGGTCTACTCTGTTTGCTAATAGAATTTGATAGATCGGTTTCTTTGCTTCCTAAAATGTCTACAATGTTCCACCTTCCATATTTCTTTCTTTGCTTTCTAAAATGTCTACAATGTTCCACCTTCCATATTTCTTTATAACTATTTTGTCAATGAATATTAAGCAGGTATTGAATTTTGGCCTAAATACAGAACAGGGAAGGGGTTAAAGAAGTTATTCTGCATTTGGATCCAAACTGTTTGAAAAGGTCATCACAAATTGCAGCTAGCATGCAAAATGTTCATATTATTCGGGTAGCAGCCATCTAAGGCAGAAAGTTAAACAATGTCATGTCAATCCTCAAAGGTCAGAATATTGTAAAAATAAATTCTTACCTATAAAAGGGACGAAGTTGCTGAGTCATTTGTAAAGGAGTTCGACTGTTTGTTTTGCTTGCGGAATATTTGCTTAGCATAAATGTGTATTAGATTTAAGAATTTCAATTCCAATGAGCTATTTGTGAGAGTATAGAATCACAGTAAATTGTGTTCAGTAAATTTACAAGTAATGAAGTTTTACTCTTTCCCTCATATAAACTTTTTTTCGTGTCTTTGCAAACTGAGTAGACACAGATCAGACACCTGTAAGAGCCATCTGATCAGGGTCTGCCCTGCTTGTTTATGAAATTATAATCAACCTGACTCTACCAACAGTTTCTACCAATACGAAAAAACTCCTGTGTACATTGTCATTATAAAAAATCAACTAATGAATATTCATGATGCCAGGATTTAATATTTTGCAGGGAAAGGCTAAAGCTTTTAATATTGAATGGACTATCACTGTATAACCCTTTACTCTATGAATATTCATGTAAGAAATAATCACATCATGAATATTAATTAGACTAATTATTACAATAGCACATGGACATAGGAATGTTTGGCCATGCAGAAACTGTAGAACCATATCTATATTGTATCATAAACAAACAGAGCAGACCCTGATCAGACAGTTCCTACAGGAGCCATCTGATTGGAGTCTAATCTGTTCGTAAAGACGTAGAAAAGTGTAGTAATTAATGGAGTAAAGGGTTAATGGTAGTCTAATCAATGTACAGTAAAACCTCTCTATAACGACCACTAAACCTCTCTATAATGACCACTAATCTCTATAACGACCACTAAATTGTGTTAACTAGTTGGTATTTAGAGCAGGTGGCTGCTTAAAGCAAGGTGAAAGTAAATCAGAATGCTCCAATAGGAGCGTTCTGTTTTACTTTCACCTTGCTTTAAGCAGCCACCTGTCTTTAACACAAAATACTTGATGTAATTTAGTGGTCATTATAGAGAGGGTTTACTGTACATGTATAGTAACTGACAGCACATTTGGATGACAAACAGTGCAGACACTGACAAGAGGGCTTCTGAAGGAGCCAATGGCAGTTAACCTTTTACCTCATGAATATTCATATAAGAAATAATGTATGAATGAATATTTATCAGCTTAATATTTATGATAGCAGCGGCATAAATTGAACAAGAAAAGTTTTGGCCCTGGTAAAAAGTGTAATATCAGATCCATATAATTCTATAAGCAAACACAGCAGATCCTGATCAGATGGCTCCCATGATCTGATCTGGGTCTACTCTGTCTGCACAATGTGTGAAAAGGGGTCTCTATATGGTACAGGGTTAACTTGGTACCTACATTCAAATGAATATATTGAATAAGCTTTGAAAATTTGGTAGAGATTCAAACTTATGTCAAGACACAAAGACAATATAAGAATGCCGTTGAAATGTCAAGACACAAAGACAATATAAGAATGCCATTGAAATGCAGTTGTTACTGCTGACGCAAGTTTAGGTTCTAACACCAGCTGCAAGCTAGACTTTTGAAATTATTATTTGTACAAGGTAGATCTAGTTCAAAAGATTATACCATGATAAGTTCACATGAACCTTTCATCATGGATTTGTGGCGAAAGAGTTAAATATATCCTGAATGGAATTAGAGCTAAAATCGCTAAGCATAACTGTTAACTTCAAAGAAGCATCTTTTGATGCCTTTGCAAACAGATTAGACCCAGATCAAACAGCTCTTACAGGATCTGTCTGATCAGGGTTGGCTGTGTTTGCTTGTGGAATGATATTGGTCTGATTCTCAAGTTTCTGGCATTGCCCAAATTTCCTGTGTTCATAATTATGCCAATTATAAAAAAAATTCATCTACATTGATATTCATAATGTTATTTTTTTCTTACATGAATATTCATGAAGTAAAGGGTTAGTGTTAAGAAATAATGATTACCTTCTTCTTTTGCTGAGTGTCTTTCTGGTTGTGATTCTTGACATGTTTGCGCAGGGAACTGGGATCAGTATAGCGCTTGTTACAACCAACCACATTGCAAGCATATGGTTTCTGGAAATACAGGACCAAAGTAATAAATAAATGAACATATTCAAGTACTGTACTCTTCATTTCTCCACCAAACTCTATATTGTGACCACTCTTAAAAATCTGACCTGAAGAATATTTCATTAGATTGACTAGTAAAGTCACTTTCAACCCTTTGTTTCATTGTATTACATCACTTTATTATAAATAACCTCTGCAAGTGATATTAAGCCTTTCCTTCATATAAACACCTTTTCACACATTTGCAAACAGAGTAGACATAGATCAGATGGCTCCTATAGGAGCCATCTGATCAGGGTCTGCTCTGTTTGCTAACAGAATTTGATAGATCTGTTTCTGTACTTTCTAAAACGGCTGTAGTGTTCAACCTTCCGTATTTGATTATAACTATTTTGTCCATAAATATATAGTAGGTATTGAAATTTTTAATTAATGAAAAACTGTGAATGGGTTAACCCATTCCCGCATACTGACACCTTTTGACGCCTCTGTAAAAGTCACTTTTTGAAACCAAATTTAAAGCAAGGAGCGTTCTGTTTTACTTTCACCTTGCTTTAAGCAGCCACCTGCCCTAAATTATACCAACTAATTAACACAATTTAGTGGCCGTTATAGAGAGGTTTTACTGTAAATTCAGCAAGCAAACAATTTATTCAGTGGACGAGGAGTTACAAAGTTGCTAGCATCTAATAAGGTTGTTTACAAATAAGTGCACCTATCAAGTTACTTATGTACTTAATTCTTTGCATGGTTAGAAATTGACATCTGCAAATATTGTTGTTAGCTACAACTTTAGAATTTAATTTTTCTTCAATTCATGTCAAACATTCAGTTAAGTGCTTCAAACAGTTCGGATCCTGATGAGACACGCAGTTATTCAGTATCTCATCTGGATCCAAATTGTTTGAATAGAATATCATGAATTTGCCGCAAGCTGGCAAGGAATTAAAATGTACAATTATGCATGTAAATCTTGCGCAAATTTAATAATCATGCCATTGGGTTTCAAACGGTGAGTGTTTATCTCTGCCATTATCTCTCCTGATAACCATCTAGTATCATTTGACAGAAAAAATGTCATAACACAAGACCACTTAAATGGCTGTTTAGGATTTAAAAATCATGGGAAATATGTTTTAGTAAGAAACTTTATTCATTATGGGCGCGGCCATGAAACACTGCAAATCTTATGGTTTGATAGACTTTTTATTCTTTGCTGATAAAATGGATCGAATTTAAATCTGAAATGAGCCATGCGGTGGACCATGGACTCGAGTACCGATGCCTGATTTTCAACTCTTAGCATGCTATGTCTGCAAAAATTGGCTCAAATTCTCAAAAGTAATTTATTATTTTGGTTCCTTCCAGAACACTATCAAAGAGTCAAATAAAAACAATTTTGATGAGATACTCAGAGTTTGATCTGGATTCAAACTGTTTGCAAAAGTTATCATCAATTCACTTACATCATGTAAGGTGTTAATGTTTACAAAATCTTGGCTTTGTAAATTAATTCTTTCATTATTTCTCATGAATCAATGTAATGGAGCATGATTTATAATGATACGTTTCATGAACTGAGGGGAAACTATTCCAATTATTCATCATGCCACGATAGCTGCGTACCAGGTAGTAACAGGGGAAGTTTACGTCAAATACTTTAGACTCATTCTGCATCGATGCGGATAGCACTTTCATGACCGTGATATAATTAATTTTTTCATTGCTAATAGGCAGATTGGAAAAGTTTGCAAGTAATAAGTCTACATAGAAAAATGTGTATTTTAGTTTTTAACTTAATTAAGATCCAAATCATTTGACAACAATCTGTTTCTTAAGCCTTAAATGTGGGACCCAAGTATATAAGACATTTGTAAACAGTGTAGACCAATATAAAAGGACTCCATCAAACCCTGGAGCTATTAGACAAAAGTGTAGACCCACATGAAATGTGAGATCTGATTATAGCAGAGATCCAGATAAGATGCATAAATTAAAACATTTTCAATAACTCCTGTATTTCTCCACCAAACCCAATGTGGTGACCATTCTTTAGAATCGTCTTGAAGAGACGATTCTAAAGAATGGTCACAACATAGGGTTTGGTAGAGAAATGGCGATTTTAGTATCTGAATATGCACATTTATCTGTTGCTCTGGTATAGGATCTAAATATTTGCTAAACAACAGCGGCTGCCAATTACTGTCAGTTTACTGGTGCAGAGCAGAATTTAGTTCAGTACTGTAGATATCTGTTGTGGTATCTGTGTCTACACTGTTTGTGAAGTTGAAGTCCTTGTGTCTTTATTTTATGGTCAACAGTTTAAATTGGACATCTGCTGCATTTTCCACTTCCTTAACCCTTTACCTGATAGAAGCGGCTTTTAGCGTGTTTGATTTATTCCTCCGCTGAAGAAAATAGTTCAAATTCATACAGTCATGAACATATTGCATAATAAATATTTTCTATATCCTAGTAGGTGGTAGCTTAAAGCAGGCTGAAAGTAAAGCAGAATGCGCCTTAAGGCGCATTCTGCTTTACTTTCAACCTGCTTTAAGTGGTCATATGTCTTCAAAACTAGAAACAGGCTATTGGGTAAAGGGTTAAACCAATATGTTTTACCTTTTAAATGCAGTAAATGAGTGCTTTAGCATTTGCAAACAGAGTAGACCATCGTCAGATGGCTCCTAGGAGCCATCTGGTCAGTGTCTACATAGTTTGTCACTAAGAATCTTCTTGCAACTTTAAACTCTTTATACTGAAAGGGCTCTATAATATAATCAAACAGTTTTGAAAATTCAGCATTCAATTAAAGGTAAAACGTTTATTTAATCATTAGTTTACTTATTTATGGGTAATGTAATTTGTTAAGGTTAATACCCATCACACATCATTTCTCAACCACAATCCCAGCAGCTCTGCATATGGAGAGGTTCTACAATCAGTATAAAACCCATGGGCACAACCTGATCATGTTCCTCCTCAGTTCTCCTTGGTAACAGAACACACAGAAAACAAGAGTGAGTTATGGCCCTTGGAAAGTAATATTAAATGATGGATGAATGTTAGCAACTTGATGGGGCGCTGTCTAAAATTGTTAAAAATATATCTATAGTACTATTTGAAAGCATGACATCAAGACTGTGACAACATTATAATCATTTTTCTGAGAGCTTACCGTATCAAGATGTGTACGTTGATGTTTGGCCCTATCTGAGGAATTGCTGAAGGCCTTCGGACAGCCAGCATGTGTACACGTGTATGGACGCTCTCCTGTGTGAGATCGTAAATGAATTTTCAAGTTCTCAAGCCTTGAGAATGCCTTTGTACAACCTTCAAACTGAAAGACAAATAGTAAACATTATATTTTGATTGTCATACATTCTGCCAATGAGAAATTATCACTCTGAACAATTTATTAGGCATCTCATCTGAATCTATAATGCTAGCTTTGATCGATAATCAACCATTTCCCTTCTATATCCATGTAGCAAAATGATGACATCATGAATATTCATTAGCAACATTGTTATGATGGTATACACAGGATGTTTTGGTATTGGTAAAAACTGTAGAGTCAGATCTATTATAATTTCATAAGAAAACAGAGCAGACCCTGATCAGGTGGCTCCTATTGGACGTTAAAATTAGCATCAATACTGGTCTTTCAGACGGGTGGCAGCTTAATGCAGGTTGAAAGTCATGCAGAAAGCTCCTTTGGAATCTTTCCAGTTTAGAGGGGTTTAAATAACTGTTCTTAAAGAGCAGTTTGATCAGAGTCTACACTACTTGCCTTTGTCCAGCCAAAGACAAAGGGTATTTACGGTAGACGTAAATAGGTTGTACTAACAGGAATTCATGGAATTTGGCATTTCTACAGTGGTACATTTTGAAAAATAACTTATACGATTATTAATCATTTTAATCCAGATTTCATGCTAAAACCTACATACATGTATATGACCTGGTAACTATGAAATGCCATCCAAAATGCAACATTTACCAAATTTATTAAGATATAACCTAATCTATCATTTTCATAAAAAGCAGACATCCAATATGTGGCATATTTGGATACTCAATGGATTTAAAGAACTCAGTCAACAGCTGACTGGTTCTATTAACAACATGTCATTTCAAAATTTTAGACTGTGATACATAAAACAAGAGGACAGAAAAATGGGTGCAAACTAGCACATGACTTAAGTGTTTTTTTTAATGGAAATAAATGTGAACATGGTCTTCAACCGTTCCACAGAACTGAATAGAACGAATAATGGAATCAGCCAAAAAAATCAAAGCTCTGAAAGTGCTAACTGCTAGATTTGTTTATGAAGTTTAATGACCCATTGTTGTTTCACTATAGAGTCCATTCAGTAAAACCAAACCTTATATTGGAATCACCCTTTAGACTTTAGACAATTCTAAAAAGTGATCACAACATAGGGTTTTGTGGAGAAATGACAATTTTAACCTAGTCCCTCATACTGACTTTTGACGCCTCTGCAAAAGTCACCTGTTGAAACCATTGTGAAAAATAGAGCATTTGCTCCTATAGGAGCAAATGCTCTATTTATCACAATGGTTTCAAACTATATAATTCTAAAAGTGTCCTTTCTCTAGTTAATGCTCCTTTTCAAAGTGAAATCTATACTAAGACATGGGTCAGAAAAACTGACATAGAAAACAATAGGTATTACAACTTAAAGACTGATGGAAAATTCTACCAATGCCATTTGTGACAACAGGACTGGTGCCTCCAAAAAGTGCTCAACTTTATCTTTTCAATGTTGTTAAATGGACTATTCCAAAATTCAAAAAGGTCAAGCTTACCGTGAATATTCAGGGAAATATTTTTAGAATAGAGTAACTTGACAAACCGTTCAGACCCTGACTAGAGGGCTCCTCTAGGAGCACTCTCATCTAGGTCTGCACTGTTTGCAAAGGACATTAGTGACTCGTGCCCCACACTGTAAGGGTTAATCCTTTATTCTGCATACACTGCATTATCTCAAGTACATTATGTATATGGAGAGTTTGTAAGCCCATCTAGCAATTAAGTCTAACACTATATATAGTCAATGTAAGTAGCCGGTTAAACATTTTTTACAAAGAGCATATATATTTAGAGAAAGAGACTCTTGAAAGAAAGTTGGGTGACATAATTTATCAAGGCATTGAATGACTTTTTTTAACGCATTCAGTGCGGGAAACTAGTCACTAATGTCCTTTGAAAACAGTGTAGACCCAGATGAGAGGGCTCCTAGAGGAGCCCTCTCATCAGGGTCTGCACAGTTTGTCATGATACATTTTTCTTTTAAAATATCCCTAAATATTCACAGTAAGCTTGACCTGTTGAATGTCGAAAGTACCTCAATGTTAAAAGGTTCACATTAATTCTGCTCATCATAGCACCCCTAGTATTCTTAAACACTTTGATTCCAGATCAGATGCAGAGTATCTATGTCTAATTAGTTTCTAAAATTTATATGCAAATCTGATCTTATTTAAAAAGTTTGAGCTGATGATAAGTTTTATGACAGGATAAAGATTAATACTGAATTTGAGAAGCACATTTACTTGTATTTGCAGTTAGTACAGATCCAGATTAAAGGACTCCTAGAGGAGCCCTCTCATCAGTGTCTGTCCAAAAAAGTATACTACAGCAAAACCTCTCTATAACGACCACTAAATTGTGTTAATTAGTTGGTAGTTAGAGCAGGTGGCTGCTTAAAGCAAGGTGAAAGTAAAACAGAACGCTCCCATAGGAGCATTCTGTTTTACTTTCACCTTGCTTTAAGCAGCCACCTGCCTTTAACACAAAATAATTGATGTAATTTAGTGGTCGTTATAGAGAGGTTTTACTGTATTTCATACAGAATGGAATCTGATGTGAAACAATGATCAATCATTTCACTTTGAAAATCCTTCAGCATTCAAAGGGTTTATTACTAGACAAGTAAGAACCGAAGCATGACAGCCTGACAATCTGGAAAAAAGTGAACTGTTTGTTGGCATGAACCCTGCTCAAGTTACATGTACCCGCTTCAAATTACAAAGGAATCAGTCAACAGAAAGTCTAGAAACAAAAGAAATCGGCTATCTCGGGTATTGTTTCAGAATGAAGTCTCGGTGACTTTGACCAACAGTAATTAATAAAACAAAGGGTTTGTAATTAAGTCTGCAAGATGAACCAAAAACTTGTTATGAAACTTCTTTTGAACTAATTCTGTATATGTAGAAAGTGTTAAGGATTCAAAAACAAATATATATCGTAAACAAGATTTTTCATTTAATTTCTTAAGAATATAATTGAAATTGTTCCTTCTTCTTACATAAATGGGAAATTGAGATTTTTATCATATCCATAAATAAATGAAAATGAAAGTTATGCAAAATATTTTTGTCGGTGCTGTCATATATTGACCTCCTGGCGAGTATTTCGAAAATCAAAACGAAACTGATCCTTCTCTTGAAGTAAAGATCTATTTTTGTAATTACAGTAAAATCCCTCTAATGCGACCACTTAATGAACAAACATAGCTGTCTTCATAAGCAGGTGGTTGCTTAATGCAGGATGAAAGTTATGCAGAAAGCTCCTGTAGGAGCTTTCTGCATAACTTTCGTCCTGCATTAAGCTACCACCTGCCTTTGCCAAGTGAATTATTCCCCTTTTTGGTGGGCGCATTAGAGGGGCTTTACTGTAGCCCTATGAATGTTAACTTTTCTAAGTGGTGTAGCTCATCACTGTTTACCTATACAGTCCACTCTGTGGACTCTATGAAAGGCTTTAATTTACTACTGCATGTTGAACAACAAACAGTACAGACAATGATCTAAAAGTCCTCTGATCTGGGTCTACACTGTTAGCAAATGCCAGTACATTCAAAGGGTTAAACACTTTTTTTTTCTTCCTTTCTTAAAATCTATATTCAGGGTTCAGATGTCAATTTGGCCATGCCATGTCAGCATGGGGGAACTGAAACACCTAATCCATTGATAAATCCACTAAAAAACAGTCGCCAATCACATGACCGTCTTTCCTATCATTACTTTATAATTAATCAGACCTTACATTTCTTAACAATTAATCAGATTTGAATATTTAACAATGACACATTGTGAAATAAATGTGTCACAAGAGAGTAGATTCTTTTCAAATAGTTGTCAATAAATCAGTTTCATATTCTTTCCATTGACCCTTTACCTGATAAATATTCATGAAAGAAAAAATGACAGAATGAATATTTATTAGCTGAATTTTTATAATGGTGCAATGTGTGTCATTCCTCCCGTTAATTGAAGTTTTTCATACTGAACAGATGCTACAGTTAAACACTGACGAGTCATTCCACTTTGAACATTCAACAATCATTTGAATTTTTTGTAAAATCAATTCTTCGATAATTTTTTATCAACTTCTCTTCTGTTTCTTTCCAAAAACAAATTTACAGTATCAAACATTTTGGATCATAACCCCTTAATTACCAGTTCAAACTTAACCTATTCCTTTATAATGATGCCTTTTGACACATCTGTAAAAAAGATATTTTGAAATCATTGTGATAAATAGAGCATTAATTTGCTCCATAGGAGCATAATTAATTATTATGCTCTATTTATCAAAATATTCTAAAAACTACACAATTCTAAAAGGGAAAACATACAATGTATAAAACAACTAAAACCCTATATGATAGCCATTAAATAAAGAAATATAGGTGTTTCAAAATACAGATGGTAGCTTAATGCAGACTGGAAGCAATGCAGAATGCTCCACTAGTTCCACAAACTCCATCTGTGTACAAAATGCATGAAGCTCCTTTTAAAAATGTTATGTCCCAGGAAGCTTTTATTAGAGATAATATGGTACTTACTGTGCATTTATTTGGTTTCTCTCCTGAATGGACCCGCATGTGAATCAGAAGTTTGTAGCGTGCATTGAATGGCTTGTACCGGCGCTGGCATGCCGACCAGAAACAAGTGAAATCCTCGCCCTTCCGTTGATCAATATGAGACTTCTCCAGATGGCGCACCAACTCCTCTTGTTCTTTGAACTGAACATTACAATCAATCCAGCGGCATATATGTTGCTTGTCTCCGTTTTCATCCACTTCGCAATCTTCTGGATATTCGCCCAAACTTTCGTTCATATTTGCTGTCATTGTGTTAAGGTTATTGTTCAAATTGTTAATGTTATTGATGTTCATGTTATTTTGCTGCGTAGGCACAGACGGCTGGAAGTTCTGGCTTGTCTGCATCATACCACCCTGGTTCTGTTGCCCAACAGCTTGATCATATGAAGGTGGCGGACGGACGGATATATTCATATTATTCATATTGTTCACTTGATGGCTATTGAAACCACTAACATTTCCGTTAACACCGGGCGGCTGAACCATGTTTTCTGGCGGAAGGTTGAACTGTGGTGCTCCATACTGCTGAATGTCTTCAAAGGCTCTTTGCTCCCAGTATGGGATCTCGTTCTGTGGCATAACCACCTGGTTGCTTACGATGTCTTGGAAGTAATCTTGCATATCGCTCACTTCCAAGCCAGGCTCGATCTTGTAATGTGACAAAACCCTGTTTCCAGAGCTAGCAGAGCCCGAATATGGGCTTCCATTGCTGTTTCTGCTCTGTCGGGCAATCAAATGACCAAAGTGTCCCTGTTGTGGCATCCCTTGGGGAAAAGGTGATGCTGCGATGGATTGGCCACCATTGATGCATGACAAAAGAGATGTAGGTGAAGCACGAATAAGCTTTGTGAAGTCCTGGAGTCCATCACCGATAGGGGACAGTGAATGGGCTCTCTTGGTAGCTCGTGAGTGAATCTGTGCTGAATGACGCGGGCTTGTTGTAAAATTGGAGCCAAGAGCAGTTGACTGTGTGGGTGACACATCCATGGCCAGGTGTGGCGAGAGTGAATTTGTGCCACTGCTGCTTGTTGGGTACCTTGTGGTAGCACTCCCTGGCATGCCATGAGTATGCCAAGAAGCAAGTGGACGTTCAGACACAGATTGCTTATCAGATATTGACATATTGTCAGAATCCTTGCTACTGAATCCAACATGGGGTAGTGTCGGATAAGGGTTCCAAGTCTTGCTGGGATTCTTGGGCTCCAGGAACACATGTTTGTCAACATTGCTGACGGGCGTCTGTAGGTTTCTCTCTGACCCATGCCCTGATACCATAGACAATGGCGTGTGAACGTTTCTGGCTGAATGTATTGTTGATATCTCACTGGGTGTGGGTGTCTGGGACTCAAGTCGACTGTTTGGCAGATTCAATTGAAGGTTTGGATTGGCAAAAGCAGCTGCACTACTGTGCCCAAAGTTCTGCTGCTTCTGTTTTGGGTTGACTCCATAACCCTGTAGTCCAAAGTTGCCAAAATCTGCAAAAGAAATGAAATATTAGCACTAAAGGAACAAACAAACTTTACAATTAAACAATGCTATAGCTAGCGGTGTATACTCAAATACTAAACTCATCATTTCTCAACCAGACCCTATACTGTCACCACTCTTTAGAATCATCTCTTCGAGTATCTACTTTGGTTAGGTGGAGAAATAAAGGAGCTATTGTTGAAAATGTTTAAATTTACACATCTTATCTGGACCTCTGATTAAAGTTTAGTTTTGAATAGATGGCCTTGGAAACATAGTAAGATCTGTTTGATTTGGAAGTACATGTACATGTATTCAGTTTTGTTCGCTAGTTTGAGTAAACCATTTTGTACATTCAATGAAAATTGCAAGAACAAAACAAAATTTCAAAATCGTACAATTAACTCTTTCTCTTATATAAATGTTTTTTTTCACCCCTTTGCAAACAGTGTAGACCCAGATCAAATAGCTCCTGTAGGAGCAATCTGATCAGTCTGCTCTGCGTGCTATGAAATTATAATAGATCTGATTCTATAGGTTCAGCAAATACTAAAACATCCCGTGTACATATGCCATTATAAAAATTCAGCTGATAAACATTCATGATGTCATTATTTCTGACATGAATATTCAACAGGAAAAGGGTTAAACAAGTGTATAATGGCAAAATATTAATAGAACCATATCTTTATAATTCCATAAGTACATAGAGGAGATCCTGATCAGACGGTTCCTGCTTGAGCTGTCTGATCTACGTCTACTCTGTTTGCTGTATGCAGTAAAGGGTTAAGAACATGTTAGAATTTAGATTTTTTGTATGTTTTGATATGACAGGAAGTCAAGCAATAAGCTTGTATGACTAAGCTCATGCAGACTTTATTAACCCTTTCCCTCATAGGCTATTTTAAGATACAACCTCTTTGAATAAATCTACCGAAAAGGAGCATAAACTAGAGAAAAGGATTTTTTTTTTAAATTTTGTAGTTTGAAACCATTGTGATAAATAGAGCATTTGCTCCTATGGAGCAAATGCTCTATTTATCACAATGGTTTCACAAAGTGACTTTTACAGAGTCGTCAAAAGTCTTCAATATGAGGGAATGGGTTAAGCCAACAAGTACTCAGCATTTGCAAGCATTGTAGGAGCCCTCTGATCAGGGTAAGCATTTTATATGTCATTCAAATTCCTCTATCAAATTTCAAACTTTACTCCATGAATATTCAAGTAAGAAATAATGAAATCATGAATATTATAATTAGATCAATTTTTAAATGGCATATGAACACATGAAATGTTTGCCAAAACAGAAACTGTAGAATCGCAGATCTATGTAATTCCATAAGCAAACAGAGCAGACCCAGATCAGATGGCTCCTACAGGAGCCATCTGATCTGGGTCTACTCTGTTTGCAAAGACATAGAAAAGCGTATTTATGGAGTGAAGGGTTAAGCCTTTCATACTTATTGGACTCTATAGTCAAACACTGATCCGGGTCATTGTATTTAAAAAATTCAGCAGTCAAAGTTTTTAAATTTAGATGTTATAAGTAGGTTAACCCTTTCCTTCATATAAACGCTTTATTTTTAAAATTTTAAAACCATTTCTTTTTAAATTTTCTACCATGCATATTATGTTTAATAAGTAAATTAACCCTTTCCTTCATATAAATGCTTTTTTACGCATTTGCAAACAGAGTAGACCTAGAGCAGATGGTTACTGTCGGAGCAATCTGATCAGAATCTGTTCTGTTTGCTTATGAAATTATAATACACATATGTCTCTACAATTTCTACCAATACTGTACATAATTATGTCATCATAAAATTCATTTAAAAATATTCAACAGGGAAAGGGTTAAGGGGTTAATTTCCATACAACATCTGCCTGAGAAAATAACAAATAGATCCCTCAGTTGCTTGAGAAGAATGTAGAACGGAAATAATAAATAGCAATAATAAACACTGGACCAGACTGGGACAAAACCAACACCTTTAATACACATAGGAAATACAGTCTACAACAAAAGTTTGACATGTATTTGAAACTTATCGGCATGAAAATAACTAGTTGATATATTATGTGAATTTAACTACTCTGATGATTTCTTAAGAAGTTATAAAGTTTTCACAATTTCATGTATTCCCTATATAATGAGTGACATGATCTGGTTCTAAAATTGCAGTGAAAGTGTGAATGATTGTGTCGTTAACGCCATCCAGGTGGATCAATATGTCTGCCGTGGTTTCAGGTATTTTGCAAATGAAAATCAATTACAAACTAATCAATAATTTTACAAACTAGGTCATTATCATAGTAGAACCATTCCAGGAATAACATGAATAACACAACGAAAAATCTGACAGCAGCAAATTAGATGTTTATACAAATTTCATAGGTGGTTTGAAACAAAACTTCAAATGTTTGTACCCTTTTACTTCATGAATAATCATGTAAGAAATAATGACATCATGATTATTAATTAGATTAATTATAATAATGGTACATTAACCCATTCCCGCATATTGATGCCTTTTGACGTTTCTGTCAAAGTCACTTTATGAAACCATTGTGATAAATAGAGCATTTGCTCCTCACAATGATTTCAAAACTACACAATTCTGAAAATTACCTTTTCTCTAGTTAATGCTCCTTTTTGGTAGAATCAAAGAGGTTAGGTCTAAAAATAGCCTAAGTGGGAATGGGTTAACATATGTCATTTTGGCAATGGCAGAAACTGTAGAATCAGATCTATGTTATTCCATATAAGCAAACAGAGCAGCACTGATCAGATGACTCCTACTGGAGCTATCTGATCTGGGTCTACTCTGTTATGAAAAGCCTGAAAAGGCATATTTATGAAGTAATGGCTAAAGTAACAAAAAACATTACAAACAGTGTAGAGGAAGGAAGAATGCTGAAGAAAAATTGTATCCATTTCATCTCTTGTAGATACATTAGCTCATTGTGGAAGTTAGAAAAAAATGTCAAGGCTGAAGCTCTTCGTTGAAAGAATCACATCTATCACATGCTCACTGCTATTGATACAATCAAAATTTTGAAAGAAGATTTTCACCTAAGTAGAGCAATTCAATAGATTTTAAATTTGTAAAGTAATTTATTTGTGTATATTATAATAACAAAACTCCCTCACCTATGGTTTCCAATAGGAAACTCTATATCAGATCAATGAGAAAGAAAAACATAATTTGCTGTATAAACAAACAACATGTTTTTGAAAATGGCCATTGCTCCTGACCTTCAAAATGTCATCATATGTTTTAAAATTGTATGAAGTTAATCCTTTCCCTCATATAAACGCTTTTTCATGCATTTGCAAACTGAGTAGACCCAGATCAGACGGCTCCTATAGGAGCCATTGGATCTGGGTCTGCTCTGTTTGCTTATGGAATTATATAAGATGTGATTTGACAGTTTCTGCCAAGTTTAAAATGAACCATTCATGAACCATTATAAAAATTTAGCTAATAAATAATTATGAAGTTATTACTTCTTACAAGAATATTGAACAGGTAATACAATCACAATTAGGAAATATTACTGTCTACTTTAATAAATTCTTGTAGACTTTTTCCAGTATCTTTTAATCCTTTTCTTTATGATTATTCATGCTATACTCCATCCATTATGAACAGTATGAAAGGGTAAAATTTGGGAAAGGATTTTAAAAGGCAAACAATGCAAACACTGAATAAAGGGCTCCTCTTATAGGAGCCCTCTCATCTTGGCCTACACTGTTTGAAAAGGACATTAATGACTCTTTTCCTGCATTCAAAGGGTTAAAACCAACAAGATACTACTTGGCTTATAGTTCAGCTCAAATACTGAGTTGTCAGCATATTTTAATTCATTTCACACAATGTATTTTGACATTGTCGTCCGCTGAATTATTTTTTTTCTCTTTTTGTTTCTTCCAATTTTCAAAAACAATGTTCCTTTGGTTAAACAATGGAAACCAGATGAGACACTAAGAGTTTCTAGGCTTTGATAATTCTATAAATCCAACTTTTTTTCCACCAATTCACTGATTATCAACCCTTACAACACTGAATTTTCAAAAGAACTACATGTATTCCAAAATTCAAACAGGTCAAGTTTGTGGTGAATATTTAGGGATTTTTATAAAGAAACATTTAACAGAGCCCTCTCATCTGGGTCTACACTGTTTGCAAAGGGCATCAATGACTTGTGTCCCACACTGTAAGGGTTGAACGTACAAAGAAGAAAAAGCCAACCGATTACAAATGATTTTCTCCTTTGAAATTCAAAACCATATATCAAAAGTAAAATACATGTATACAGTAACCACAAAATTAGTACATTTTATAATATTTGATTGTTTGGAAATGACACTGTACACCATAAACTTTTTCACATTTTACATTTGCCAACAAAAGAGTAAATGTATAGTGTGACAAATTTGATCTTTCTATCGGCAAATGTTAAATTTAAATGGTGCAACAAAATATGTACAATTTGTAAATTGTATTCTCATATATCCAAATGTTACGCAAATAAAAGAAACCATACACACAATTTGAAACATTAACTCTTAAGTTGCACTACCAGTAAACTTGTAATGAAACCAGTTTAGATCCAGATGAGATGTGCGTATCTCGACATTTCTTTAGAACCTAAACTGTTTGACTCAACACTTTCCTCCATAAAATTAATATGCCTTCCAATGCCTCTGTATAAAGAGTAGACCCATGTAGGTGCTGTCTAATCAGGGTATACTCTGTTTGCTTATGGAATTAAATAGATCTGATTTGACCGTTTCTACAGTGGCCAAACGATCCTGTTCTCATAGACCGTTATAAAAATTCAGCTAATGAATATTAATGATGTCATTATTTCTTACATGAACACTGATGAGGTAAAGAGTTAACTCTTACATTAACCCTTTCCCTCATATAAACGTGTTTTCACGCATCTGCAAACAGAGAAGACCCAGATCAGATGGCTCCTATAGGAGCCGTCTGATCAGGGTCTGCTCTGTTTGCTTATGGAATTTGATAGATCTGTATTTAGATCTGGTTTAAGTTTTGTTATTTAATTTCCTCAAAAAATACACCTTTCTTCACCTTTGCAAACAGTGTAGACCCAGATCAGACAGCTCCTTTAGGACTGAAGCCATCTGATCAGGGTCTGCTCCGTTTGCTTAAGATAAAATATACGTAATATGATTCTACATTTTCTGCCAGAGCCGAAACTTCTTGTGCCAACCATGTGCTATTTAAATATATTTAGTATTCATGATATCATTATTTCTTTCATGAATATTCATGGAATAAAGCATTAAATAAATCATAATGATGAACAGTTTGGATGCTTTTGAGAATTCATGGTACTGGGAATCTTATAATCCAAAACATTTGCTCAGGTAATAACAGATTTGCAAAAGGCAATAAACTATTTGATTCATTTAGTTAATTTTACCATTTAATCCATTAATATTCATGTAAATAAAAAAAAAGAATGACAATGTGAATATTAGTTAGCATAGCGTGTGTAATAACATACAAACAGGAATTTTTTTACCCTGGTAAAACTGTATAATAGATCTACATTGTATATAATTCCATAAGACGGCTCCTACAGGAGCTATCTGATCTGGGTCTGCTCTATTTGCAAAGGCATAAAAGGCTTATTTATAGAATATTATTTATTGAGTAAAGTGTTAAAAAAATATGTTGACAGCAAACTTGTTTTCCATCTTATATCCATGGAAACCCTTTGCTGTGTTTTTTATTAAAACTACATGTATGTGTTATTTTCTAGGCATTACTCATGTAGAATTCCATTAATGTGTTTACCCCTTTAATGGAAATTTCCATGGTAAATAAGTCCAAGTATCCATGGAAATACTAATGTTTTGCTCAATATGTCAGGTACAGTGAAAACATATGTATGGTTTGTGTCCCCACCAGTATACATGTAAGACATTAATTAAAACTGGCCCCTCCTATTCTGAATATAAATTAACCCTTGTTCATTAATCCCTGTTCAATATTCATGTAAGATATTAAGACATTGTGAAAATTGATTAGCTGCATTTTTATAATGTAAATTTCAATTAACTGTTTTGCTTTGACAAAAACTGTAGAATCCGAACTATATCGTGTCAAAAGCAAACAGAGCAGACGTTATTTTATTAACATAGGAATCTGTAAAAGAAGTGGTTGTTTAACCCTTTCTCCCATAAATACGCCTTTCTACGCCTCTGTAATAGTCACTTCTTGAAACCATTGTGATAAATAGAGCATTTGATAAATAGAGCATTTGATAACAATGGTTTCAAACTACAAGATTCTATAAATTTCCTTTTCTCTAGTTAAATTTTCCTTTTCTCTAGTTAATGCTCCTTTCCGGTAGATCTATTCAAAGAGGTTGGATCTAAAAATAACCTATGAGGGAATGCGTTCATGCAGGGCAAAAGTAATACATAAAGTTCCTGTAGGAGTTTTTTTGTATCACTTTTGTCCTGTACGTGTTAAGCTACCCCTAATTTAACAATCCTGTATTAGACTTCTTTTGAATGGTTATATTTACTGTACATGCAAAAAATATATTGGTATTATTTCTGTATTTAAACAATTTGAAATTCACCTATAGTCTACTCAACCTTGAGTAAAGATTTTTTTAACCCTTATTCCGCTCTTCGTGGCCTAACTCACATTTGCAAACATGTTTGGTTCAGATTAGATACCGAGTATCATGTCTGATCAGGATCCAAGCTGTTTGACACTTTGTTAATAGTTTCTCAAAAGCTTGACTGAATCAAATGTAGTCAAATTGGCACCAAATTCAAATTTGATAAGACAAACAGTAGAACCTCTCTATAATGGCCGGTAAATTAGATCAAGTATTTTGTGTTAAAGGCAGGTGGCTGCTTAAAGCAAGGTGAAAGTAAAACAGAACGCTCCTATAGGAACGTTCTGTTTTACTTCCACCTTGCTTTAAGCAGCCACCTGTCCTAAATACCAACTCATTAACATAATAAATTCACTGGCCGTTATAGAGAGGGTTTACTGTGTTATTTTTTCATATTTTATTACAGTGGGGATAGAGTTAAAATTGTTATTGACATAATTCGTAATGGACAAGAACATGATCAAAGATCGTCAAGTCTTTCTCCTTGAAATGCAGTGTTATTGATTATGACGCTTCTTAAAATATCACCAATGACGTAAGACTATCACATGTTTGTGCAAAAATACAAGAAAAGCAGATTCTTCATGGGGTATAGCTAATGTTTACCGTGTTCCATGTAATTAATCCTTTCAAAGGTGATTTTTTAACATGAACTAATCTAAGACTGATTTATAACAGAGTCTATAGGGAATGAAAGGGTAATACGTGCTGAAAAGGATTTGAAACAGTAAACAGTGAAGGTCCCGATGGGCGATCTGATCTGAATCTACACTGCTTTTAACTCATTCCATAATAGAATAGCCTTTTCACACTTTTTGCAAAATGCCTTTTCATACCTTTGTAAACTGTAGACCAAGATCAAATGGGTCCTATAGGAGTATTAATTTTTATCTTTATAATTCCAAAAGCAAACAGAGTAAACCTGTTAAGAGCTGTCTGATCTCAGGGTCTTTTCTGTTTGCAACTGAATAAAAGGCGTTTTTATGGAGTAAAGGTTTAATAATTCAGAATTCTGAAACAACCTTAAAGGCAATATTAGGCTTCTATTCACAAGGGCAGGCTACATACCTTTGGAGTTTCTGTGTCCATTGAATACGACGCCATTAGGCCCAGGGGCCTTCGGCATGGCAAATGGAGACTTCTGCTCTGGGTATCCATTGTGCGTAGGTTTTCCTTGCGCTACCACAGATCGTTGTGTAGAAAGTGCTGGTAACAAGATTCGGTCATTGCCTGGCTGTGGTGTCTCTGCCTGTATTCGCAAAGCCGGAATCCCTGCACCTGCACCTATCTGACTCCGATTGTTATTAGGATTGCGACCATTCATAATTCTGAAAAATAGAAACAGCATTATATAGACAATCATACATATTAATATCTTTTATATGATTTTTTGAGAAAACTAGCAAAAACAGCTGTGTTGATTGCTTTACTACTAAATACCTCTTCATCTAATGAATATTCAATTAAGAAATAAAACTGTATCAATATTAACCCTTCTCTTGCTGAATTTTAAAATACATTTCTCCTTCTTTACCCATGCCCTGTTGTATGATTACATATATCTTCACTGTGTACACGTATTTCGCTGTGCAATCACTGCTGTGGAGTGCACTGGTTGCACAATCAACTTGTAAATAGTGCAGACCCAGATGAGACAGCTCCTGCAGGAGCTGTCTCATCTGGGTCTCCACTATTTACAGGTAGGTATATTGATGCGAATAGCAAGTGAAGGGTTAATTGGCTGAAATTTTATAATGGCATTATATTGAAAAAGAGAATATAGATAATGGCAGAAACTGAAGAATCATGTCTATATAATTCCACAAGCAAACAGAGCAGACCCTGATGAGGCAGCTCCTACAGTAGCTCTTGATTTGATCTGAGCCTACTCTGTTTGCAAAGGTGTTAAAAAGTACTTGTATGTGGTCAGGGGTTAATTGCTTCAATAAAATATTTTTGTTCAAGTCTGCATGCAAATGACATCTTAATGATAACCTATGGATCTAGACCCATATTCATGGGGTCATTTCTTACATGAATATTCATGAGGTAAAGGGTACAGTGTTGCATATTCATGTAAGAAATAATGACATCATGTATATTAATAAGCTGATTTTTTATAATGGCATAATTATGTACACAGGATATTTTGGTGTTTGTACAAACTGTAGAATCAGAGCTATATTATTCAATAAGCCAACAGAGCAGACCCCGATCAGAGCTGTCTGATCTGGGTCTACTCTGTTCACAAAGGTGTGAAAAGGTGTTTCTATGAAGGAAAGGGTTAAAGAACAAGGAAACGTGGAGGAGGAGACTAAAGTATCATCCTGGGTTCATTTTAACTCTTTACTTGATGATAATTCATGCAAGACTCTGCCAATGAAAACTATTAATTCTTTTATTGAAAATATAAAATAATTTAATACTGTGACAATCAGTAGATAAGCAGGTCTGTTACACATATGCACACATGAGCTGTCTGATCTGGTCTACTCTATTTGCAAAGGCATAAAAATCATGAAAAGCTTAACCCTCTACTCTATAAATACACCTTTCTAAACCTTTGCAAACAGAGTAGACCCAGATCAAATGGCATCTGATCAGGGTCTGCTCTGTTTGCTTATGAAATAATATCTATATGATTCTACAGTTTCTGCTAAGGCCAAAAATTCCTGTGTTCATATGTCATTATAATATCCATGATGTCATTATTTCTTACATGAATATTCATTGAGTAAAGGTTGAAGAGCAGGTAGCAATTTAAACTCTGTTAGTAATTATCGTACATGTCAAGCTATTAATAAAGCTGATTTTATCAGTCAGTCAAGTTTGGACCATTTTCAACTTTAATTCGTACCCTTTTCTTCAAATCAGACTGTTGATGTTTATATGACACAGTCTTGATCAATAAATTGTTGGCAGAATAAAAATTTGATAAATATCAAAATCTGAGTCCATGTTTTTCTTTGTGCATGATGTCCAAATAATAATTTGAGCAATCCCACTAGACAATGCAAGTACCATTTAGGGCTAGTGAACAGTGTTGACCCATACCTGAGTCGTAATTTAAAAAAATCGGCCTCCAATCAGCATCTGCTTTGTTTATCAAGTTACCCCTTTACTCCATGAATATTCATGCAGAAAAGAATGACATCATGAATATGAATTAGATTAATGTTTATATTGGCCCATGAACCCAGGAAATGTTGGCTATGGCAGATACTGTAGAATGAGATCTATATTAATCTATAAGCAAACAGAGCAGACCCTGATGAGACGGCCCCTACAGGAGCCGTCTCATCTGGGTCTACTCTATTTGCAATGAGGTTAAAACGTGTAGTAATGAAGTAAAGGGTTAAAAATATAAAATGCAGAAATGCTGATGGAAGTAACAGAGCTGTAGATAATATAAAGTGTCAGTATGTAGGATCTAGATCATTTCTCTGTTGGTACTCATTAGAGCATAGGGGCTGTCTAATCAGGGTCTGCTCTGTTTGCTAATGGAAATTAATAGATCTGTTTCTTTACTTTTTTAAATGGCTACAATGTTCCACCTTACATATATCAACAATAAATGAGCTTTTCCTATTAAGGCAATTATTGTAAGGTTTATTTCACTTTAAGCCTTAAATTCAAAAGTGGACAGTCTTAGGTTTTCATATGAATATTCATGAAGTGATAGATTCTTGTATAATTATTCATGAGCTAAAGGGTTATGCAAACAGCATACTCAGATCAGAGGGCTCCTGAGAACTGGGTCTCCGGTGTTATAATATATCATTAACCCTTTACCTGTTCTATGTTTATTACATATTTCATGGACAAAATAGTTAATGAAATGTGGCAGGTTGAACATTGTAGCCATTTTAGAAAGTATAGAAACAGATCTTCCAAATTCAATTAGCAAACAGAGCAGACCCTGATCAGATGGCTCCTAGAGGAGCCATCTGATCTGGTCCTACTCTGTTTGCAGATGCCTGAAAACACGTTTATATGAGGAAAGGGTTAACTCTATGCATGCTATCTGCAGATTGTAACAACCTACGTAAACACTGTAGATCCAGATGTCCTAAAGATCCAACTGTTTGACATTTTAACCCTTTCCTTCATATTAACACCTTTTCACGCACTTGAAAACAGAGCAGACCCAGGTCAGATGACTCCTAGAGAAACCCTCTGATCTGGGTCTGCTCTGTTTGCTTATAACATTATATACATGTGATTCTACAGCTTCTGCAAAGTAAAAAAAAAATCTTGTGTTCATGTACCACCATAATTATAAAAATGCAACTAATAGATATTCATGATGTCATTACTGCTTACATGAATATTAAACAGGGAAAGGGTTAGCTCAGGCAGATTTCATTTTTAACCATTTACTCCATATTAATACGCCTTTCTACGTCATTTTTCATATCAAAAAAACTAAATGAAAAGTTTCTAACAGTTGCATAAAATTTTAACTGTTTCTGTTCACCCTTTCCCTCATATAAACACCTTTTCTGTAAATTTTCTGTGAATTATGAAAACAACTCTGCGTACTGCTAACCATTTCAATATTCATGTAAGGAATAATAACATCATGAATATTTATAAGCTGCATTTTTATCATGGCAATTATCTACACATGATGTTTTGGCTCAGGAAAAAACTGTAGAATCAGATGTACATTATTTCATAAGCAAATAGGGCAGACCCTGATCATGATCAGACGGCTCCTATAGGAGCCATCTAATCTGGGTCTACTCTGTTTGCAAACGCATGAAAAAGAATTTACATATATATGAAGGAAAGGGTTAACAGTAACCCTAACTCGAGGGCTTGGTGCAAAACTATTGTAACTCCTTCACTTTGTGAAGGAGTTACAATAGTTTTGCACCAAGCCCTCGAGTTACAGTTTTATGCAACTGTTTGCCAATTTTTAAAATGTTAAAATTGGTCAACATGTTATTCTCAAATTTAGATTCATGAACATGCAAAATTAAGAGGCTCAGATTGGATGCGTAAATTATAACATTTTCAGGAATAACCTTTCTATGAGCTGTAAATCTGAATAAGTCAGTGCTACTCAACTGGGTAGATCCTGATCAAACTGCTCCATTACAGAAGCAGTTTGATCTAGGTCTACACCATGTGCCCTACTTTGTCTGTCTGAAAATTCTAACCCTTAATGCCAAAAATATATTTTTCTATGCGTTAGCAAACAAAGTAGACCAAGATCAGGTTCCATGCTTATAAAACTTTTTAGTTGAGTCTGAATTTGTTCTCAAGCTTTTGATTGGCCTTTGGCTCAAATCTGGCCAATTAAAAGCTTGAGAACAAACTCAGACTCAACTAAAAAGCTTTATAAGCAAATTGGACCCTGATTACTCCTATAGGAACTGTCTGATCATAAGGGTCTGCTCTGTTTGCTTGTGAAATAATATAGGTACCGGTATGAATTCTGCCATGACCATAAATTCCTGTATTCATGTGCCATTTTAAAAATTAAACTCATTTATATTAATGATGGCATTATTTCTTACATGAATATTCATGGAGTAAAGGGTTATGGTAATTACAGTATGACATCATTTAGGGTTGACTGTGACAACGAATCAAAGCATTACTGTAATCAACCTGTCGAATAGTCATGGGGGCAGTTTTTATAAATTTAAATAAAAACTAATAACGTAGCAAACAGTGTAGACCCTTATCAAACCGTTCCTTCAAGAGTGTTATCCAAATCTACACTGTGTTTGCCTAGATTTGTTTTGGCCCAATATTTAGGGTATTCACTACAAAAAAATTAAACTTGCAAACCAGCCATAGTAAAAGGTGCACATTTAACAAATTCCCTCATATTGATGCCTTTTGATGCCTCTGTAAAAATCAATTTTTTGAAACCATTGTGATAAATAGATCATTTGATCCATAGGAGCAAATGCTCTACTTATCACAATGGTTTCAAAACTACACAATTCTAAAATTTTCCTTTTCTCTTTTAAATGCTCCTTTTCGGTAGATTTATTCAAAGAGGTTGGATCTAAAATAGCCTATGAGGGAATGGGTTAAATACTAAAATTGTCATTTCTCCTCCAAACACTATGTCATGAACATTGATTCTTTAGAATTGTCTTGATGGGACAATTCTAAAGAGTGGCAACAACATAGGGTTTGGTGGAGAAATAAAGGAGTTATTCTCGAAAATCATTTAATTTACACATGTTATCTAGGCCGCATGCAGAACAAGAATCGTCAAGGTATTTAGAAAATCCAAGTCATATATTTTGATATTTCTCGGAGGCTATTCCATACAATATCTGAGAAATAAAAGATTTTCATAGATCAGTACATATCTATCTTTATCCACAGCAGTGCAGATTGATGTTAACAAATAAATTATACTTAGCTCACCTTCAACCGAAATTCCCAAAATAAGAATAAAACCAATCACCATTAAAAGTTAACCCATATTCACATCACACTGTTTCACATTTGTCTCCAGATCACTGGAACAAACTTGTAACTTCCACCTATAAAATTCACTAATTCCAAGCAAAGAAAAACCAGTGTGCAGTTCTCAGCTCTTCACTTAGAGACAACCAACAGACTTCTTCTGAAGGTAAACACGATACACTCCCTCAAATTATCACTTCGCTGTGGCTATCGCTCTGCCTATCGTTTTGTTATTGACAAACAGTAGCTTTCCACATACAGTATATTCCAAGTTTTAACCGTTTTTGGATTTCTCCTTGCAGTCTATATCAAAGTGAATGAATTCAGTTAAATCACTCTGACCAAACTACTACACTTCTCCTAGTACGTCCTTTTCCTTTACCACAAAAGCCTATTCTAATCACAAAACTTTAGTTTAACAGAAAACCGTGTATAATGTTTACCTGTATAACTGATAACAAAGACCGTCATTTATGCATAACGTCTGTGTTCCTCCAATCAAACACAAGCTAATCAATGAAACAGTGATTGCGTTTCAGTCGATATCGGCAATAGCACTTATAAGACCGAAGTACACTCCGTTAACTCTTACCACACTAAGAAATTGTCATCTGTTAAATATTGGTTGACAGCTTTAACCCTTTCCCTCATATTGACGACTTTTGACGACTCTGTAGAAGTCATTTTATGAAACCATTGTGATAAATAGAGCATTTGCTCCTATAGGAGCAAATGCTCTATTTATCACAATGGTTTCAAATTACAAAATTCTAGATTTTCCTTTTCTCTAGTTAATGCTCCTTTTCGGTAGATTTATTCAAAGAGGTTGGATCTAAAAATAGCCTATGAGGTAATGGGTTAATACTTACTATTGGTTTTCTTCCAATTCTTTCTGCATACCCTATTCCTTGAATAAAGACTCAGTTTTTATTGATCTGGGTTAGGCCCATTCACCCCATTTCCCTCATGATTATTCATGTAAGAAATAATGATGTCATGAATATTAAATAGATGCATTTTAATAATGGCAGGAATTTTTGGTCATGGCAGAAACTACATAGAATCAAATCTATAATATTCCATAAACAAACATGAGCCATCTGACTCTGGTCTACTTAGTTTGCAAATGCATGAAAAGGCATTTATATCAGAGAAAGGGCTACCTGATCAGTGGCAATGTGTTCAAATTTATACATAAAAAAATAGCCATCATTTAGCCTTCTGAACTCTGAGTAATTGTTGGCATAAAATATTGCCGTCTGCTACAAATCTGAAAATACAATCATGTTTTTATATCTCTTACTTATTCTATCATTTTGAAATAACGAACTATTTACTCCATAAATACACCATTAAATGCCTTTGCAAGCAGAGTAGACCCAGATCAGATAGCTCCTGATGGAGTCATTTGATGAGGGTCTGCTCTGTTTAATTATCGAACAAAAAAGATCTGATTAAAAATGATGAAAATTTCATTGTTCATGATGCGAATATAAAACAATTTAAAAAATCAGCTAATTAATATTCCTACATTCATATTCATATAGTAAAGGGTTAACCCATAAACCTGCTGAATAATTAAAACTGGCTCTGGACCCTTTCTGAATATTAATTAACAAAAAATTGTATCAAAATTTATTACTGAAACAAATTGTTTATATGAGAAACAGTGCAGACTCTGATCAAATGACTGCCTCGGGAGCCCTTTGATCTTGCTCTACACTGTTTGCAGAGATCTTATATATTCGGTTACTGCACATTAAGGTTTAACCCATTCCCTCATATTTACGACTTTTGACGACTCTGCAAAAGCCACTTTGTGAAACCATTGTGATAAATAGAGCATTTGCTCCTATAGGAGCAAATGCTCTATTTATCACAATGGTTTCAAACTACAAAATTCTAAAATTTTCCTTTTCTCTATTTTAAATGCCCCTTTGCGGTAAATTTATTCGAAAATAGCCTATGAGGTAATGAGTTAAGCTGTTTGCAAAGGCACCCAGATCCATCTTTAGTATGCAGACTTTGGTTACAGAGAATTAACCCTTTCCCCCATATAAATGTTTTTTTATGCCTTTACAGAGTAGACCCAGATCAGATAGCTCCTATAGGAGCTGTCTGATCAAGGTCTGCTCTGGTTTCTCCTGAAATTATAATAGATATGACTCTACAGTTTCTACCAATATCCAAAACTAATGTGTACATTATGCTATTATAAAAAATCAGATCATAAATATTCATGATATCATATTTTTTTATATGAATATCTAACACCTGGGAATGGGATAAATCTTGGGCATAGTGTAAAATAAGTGTAACTACAATCTATAGGACAAAGTAGTGATGAACTTTTCAAACAGTTTAAATCAAGCTGAGACACAAGTAACTTGGATTTCTCATCAGGATCAAAACTGTTTCATACTTTGATCATGTTTTTCAGTAGAGATGAAAGGAAAAAAAGCATACAATTAGAGGAAGACAATTATTCTAAACATGCTTATAAATGTTAATTATTGTTATTACAACAGCTTTACACTAACTCATCTAAATAGTTTAAGTCCTCTTAGTTGGGTCTACACTGTCCACCTATTGAATATTCTCTAATAAACACCCTCCCCTAATAAACTTTCCCCTCCCTTTTCCATTAAAAATCACCTTTTCTTGAATTATCACAATTTTCATCAAAATTCATTTCTGACTATATTTTACCTTGATTAACTGTACCACCTCCATCCCCACTTGGCAAAATGTAATGCCCCTGGGTGTACTAATATTAGGGAAACAGGTATGTCCTTTATAAGGATTCTGTCTGAATACTGTGCCAAATTTAATAAGGCCGGACCAGCAATTGAAATGATTTAGAAATCCCCCTTGAATGCAGCTTTAACCAGCAAGCTGCTGAATAATTAAAGCTGACTCCTCCCTTTCTGAATATTAATTAAACCATAAATATATAAAGAAAAATCCATTGAAGATAATGATTGTTATGACATACATTGTAGACTCTGATAAAAAGGCTTCCTCAGGAGCTATTTGATCTGGGTCTACACTGTTTGCAAAGGTCTTATAAACTTGGTTAACCCTTTCCCTGTTCTGTATTTAGGCCAAATTTCAATACCTGCTGCATATTCATTAACAAAATAGTTATAAAGAAATATGGGAAGTAGAATATTGTAGACAATTTAAAAAGCAAAGTGACAGATCCATCAAATTCTATAAGCAAACAGAGCAGACCCTGATCAGACGGCTCCTATAAGAGCCATCTGATCTGGGTCTTCTGTTTGCAAATGCATGAAAATATGTTTATATGAGGGAAAGGGTTAACCCTTAGAATGGATGAAAATAGCTAACTGGCATTTGTGATTGGTAAGCGATCAAGATCAGAGAGAATCTAGAGAAGCCCTCTGATCAAGATTCTGCAGCAAATCAATCTTTTTTTCATACTGAATGGACTCTACTATTAACAACAATGGAACAGTCCTCCTGGAATAATCAGCACTTAAATGAATCACACTGTTAACAGTTCAAGACTTGGAAATGAAAATATGCCTTAAAAGCCCATTCACTTGAAATCAATAAATTGTCGACACTCCATAAAACTATATCAAAACGTCGGGGAACTACTTGCAAGTTGACAAATATACAACATGGTAGATAATGCTACACTTTCACCGACAAATTTCTTAAGTTTCGGAAATTTTTAGGTCAAAGGTGTCAGAAATGGTATCGATTGAGACTTTAAAAGAATTAAATGGGAAAAGGAAATCAGGATACAGCTGTTAATTTAACTTTTTGTATGTTAGTGATGATTGGCCAACAGTTTACATCCAAATTATACCACATAATTATGTGTACTCTAAATAGTGATATTAAGCTACTGTCAGTTAAACCCATTACCTCATAGGCTATTTCTAGATGCAACCCCTTTGAATACACTCTACCGAAAAGGAGCATTAACTAGAGAAAAGGAACATTTTTAGAATTTTGTAGTTTGAAACCATTGTGATAAATAGAGCATTTGCTCCTATAGGAGCAAATGCTCTATTTATCACAATGGTTTCACAAAGTGACTTTTACAGAGTCGTCAAAAGTCATCAATATGAGGGAATGGGTCGACAATGTCCCACAGAGATGGCAGATGTAAAAAAAACTTGAATATTCATGTAAGAAATAATGATATCAAGAATGTTAATCAGATTAATTGTTATACATTGTAATAACAGTAGAATAGGACTTATTGGCCGGACAAAAAAAATTAAAAAAGGGGAATAACTCCGAAAATATTGAAGCCAGAGTTATGGACCTTGTGCATCACACTTCCTCTCATCAAGCCTGTTCCATGTATGAATTTTGAATTCAATGGCATCAGTAGAATGAATTAAATAGTATCAGTAGAATAGGAGATACAGGCCGGACAAGAAGTGTGACGACGAAAACGACGACGATGAGGACGACGACGGACAAAGTGATCCCTATGTGTTAACCTTTATCCTGCTTTCCTTGATTTGATTTGAATATGCAAACAGCTTTGATCCAGGCTGTTCGTCATTTGGTAAATTGTTTCTGCAAAAGCTTGATTTAATCCGAAGTAAGCAAAAATATCTAGATCCAAATTTTAGCAGATATTCTGTTTTACAATGTGATAACTTTTTATAACATTATACACAAATAACTCAGTTTTCAATATTTCGGCCGTAGCCTTTTTTCAAGAAATAACATTTAGCATTTAAGCACCATAATAGAATTGTTTATATAACATGACGTAACTTGGTGTAACGTCATTTGGCGTAAAAATGTCATTTGGCGCCATAATGTCATTGCAACACTGCTGGAATATACTGATAGCTGTCTGAAATTGCATCCACCAGGTCTGACAGTCTTTAACCTTTGAATCCAAACGCTTTCTCTTAATTGACGTTCTGTTTTCTCTGCTACGGCCGAAATATTGAAAACCGAGTTATTTGTGTATAATGTTATCTAATTAATATTCCCTCTGGAATAAAATAAAGATAACTTTTTAGTTGCTAATAAATAATTTTTTTATCTTCCCTTTTTCCCTTAAACACAAAAGGAGTGTCAAACAGTTTTGATCTTGATCAGATGCTGATTAATTTGGCATCTCAATTCTGGTTGAGAACTGTTTGCAAATGTTATCTAAAAGCCGCAGCAAGAGTGTAAATAGTTCAAGTTGTTATCAACTTTGACATTTAGAGTATCAAAATTCAGTGATAAAATTAATGTTTAACCCATTCCCTCATATTGACGACTTTTGACGACTCTGTAAAAGTCACTTTGTGAAACCATTGTGATAAATAGAGCATTTGCTCTTATAGGAGCAAATGCTCTATTTATCACAAAGGTTTCAAACTACAAAATTCTAATGTTGTCCTTTTCTTAAGTTAATGCTCCTTTTCGGTAGATTTATTCAAAGAGGCTGTACCTACATATAGCTTATGGAGGAATGGGTTAACCCTATGAATGTGGAACCCTTGTGTGTAACGTCATTTGCAAACAATGTAGACCCAGATCAGAGGTCTCTAAGAGAAGCAAAAAATTCAGTGATAATACTAATGTTTTAAGACTTTGAATGCGGGAAACATGTGTAATGTAATTGCAAACAGTGTAGACCCAGATCAGAGGGCTTCTATGAGACAGAATCAGTGACAAAACAAATGTTTAACTCTTGTAATGTCGGACATGAGTGGACTATCATTTGTTAACAGTGCAGACCCAGATCAGAGGGCTCCTAGGAGAAAAACAATCCAGTCATAAAACTGATGTTTAGCCCTTTGAATGTAGGACACATAAGTAATGTCATTTGCAACCAGTGTAGATTCAGATCAGAGGGTTCCCAGAGGAGCCCTCTGATCAGGGTCTGCAGTGTTTGTCATTTAACCCATTCCCTCATAGCCTATTTTTAGATTCAACCTCTCTGAATAAGTCTACGGAAAAGGAGCATTAACTAGAGAAAAGGAAATTTTTGGAATTTTGTAGTTTGAAACCACTGTGATAAATAGAGCATTAAATAGAGATGCCTTTTTATGCCTTTGTAAACAGAGTAGATCAAGATCATGTGGTTATAGGAGCAAATGCTCTATTTATCACAATGGTTTCATAAAGTGACTTTTACAGTGGCGTAGAAAGGCGTATTTATGGAGGAAAGGGTTAAATTTCTCTCTCAAAGTATACATTTTCATAATGAATGGACATTACAGTTTTAAACCTAAATGGGTTAGTCTACACTCCATCTTGATCCAAAGTGATCACAAAGTCTCTATAAATATGTCTTTCTACGCCTTGCCAAACAGAGTAGACCCAGATCAGATGGCTCCTGTAGGAGCCATCTGATCAGGGTCTACTCTATTTGCTTATGAAATAATATAGATCTGTTTCTACAGTTTCTGCTATGCTCAAATGTTCCTTTGTTCATAATTCCATTATGTAAGTACAGTTAGTTAATATTCATGTATTCATTATTTCTTAACCCTTACAGTGCGGTACATGAGTCACTAATGTCCTTTGCAAACAGTGTAGGCCCAGATGAGAGGGCTCCTAGAGGAACCCTCTCATCAGGGTCTGCACAGTTTGTCATGTTACACTTTTCTTTGAAAAAATCCCTAAATATTCACAGTAAGCTTGACCTGTTTGAATTTTGGAATAGTCCATTTGAAAATTCAGAATTGTAAGGGTTAATAAATGTTCATGGAAGAAAGAGTTTAATAAGCAGTAAACATGGCTCTCATATTCTTCATTCGCAATGTACTCTTTGCATACTAAGAACTTGTTTTCTGCAAAAATTATCATCCGTTTCTATTTCGAAAGTTACTTTTTCTCTCATTTCTCATCAAATATGTAGTATTAGACTGTTTACAGATTAAAAGCGGATGAGATGCCTATTTACATACCATCTCATAGATCCAAACTATGCTTGCATAAGTTATGGCACCAATTTTGCCTCAAGCATGCAAAGAATAAAGCAAAGAGTCAAATTTCTTTATTTGGTTAATTTCTTTGTTAATTTTCTGTTGTCTGCCAATTGCTATTAAAAGAATGTACAGTTGTTTTTGCTTTTGCTTTCAAAGTCATCGAAGCAAATTATAACGAGACAAAGGACTTGCTATAAACATGACTAAGACAAGTAAACTGAAGATTACTCTGCACCTATTACGTGTTGAAGTCTCAAAAAAAGGAGTTTCCAAAAACATGACATAGCTACAGATAAACATGGGTACCCAAATACTAAAATCGTCATTTCTCCACCAAACCCTATTCTGTGACCACTCTAAAGAGTGGTCACAGTATAGAGTTTGGTGGAGAAATAAAGGAGCTGTTCTTGAAAATATTTAAATTTACTTATCTTATCTAGAACCCTTTGAATGGCACAATGCGTGTACTGGCATTTGCAAACAGTGTGAATAAAGATCAGAGGGCTCTGAGTGCAGCCCTCAGATCAGGTTTGCACAGTTTATCATTAAAACCCTTCTTGCAATACTGAATAGACTACTGTCATTAATTAACCCTTTACTCAATAGATACATCTTTTAACGCCTTTGTAACAGAGTAGTCACCCAGATCAGATGGCTCCTGTAGATGTAGATCCTGATCAGAATCTGTTCTGTGTTTGAAGTAATAATAGATCTGATTCTACTGAGACTTCTATAGTCAAAAACATCCTGTGTCCCTATGTCATCACAAAAATATAGTTGATTAATAGTCATGGTGTTATTATAACTCTTGAATATTCCATGGAATAATGTGTTAATTAGTTAACCTTTCCCTCATATGAATTCATTTTCACATCTTTGCAAACAGAGTAGACCCAGATCAGAAAACTTCCAGTAGGACCATCTGATCAGTGTCTGCTTGTTTGCTAAGTATGGAATTATATAAATCTGATCAAGAGTTTTTGTCAAAGCAAAACATTTCCTTGAAAACAACATTATAAAAATCAAGTTGAATATTCATGAGTTGACCAATTGACACATGCATAAATGTTCATTAGGGAAAGGATTTACCCTTTTCCTCATGTAAACGTGTTTTCATGCATTTGCAAACAGAGCAGACCCAGATCAGATGAATCCTATAGGAGCCATCTGATCAGGGTCTGCTCTGTTTGCTAACGGAATTTGAAAGATCTGTTTCTTTACTTTCTAAAATGGCTACAATGTTCATATTACGTTACAACTATTTGTCCATGAATATTCAGAAGGTATCTAAATTTGAAATAATTCTGTTAATAATTATTCATGATGTCTTTATTTCTTACATCAATATTCATGGATCAAAGGATTAAGAAAATAAATACAATGTAGTACATATTATTGTCTCTGTTACACTTTGGACATAGAAGAGTTCTTTCAAATAAGTGGGTGTGTCAATAGCATTTTGTTACTCTTATCATGGTCAATTAACCCTTATCTTGCTATTCACGACCTAAATCACATTAGCAAACAGCTTGGATCCAGATGAGACACCGTTTGGCACTGTCAATAGTTTCTCAAAAGTTTGATTGAAAAGACAATAAAAATCAACACAAATCTTTTGTTGTCAACTTCAACACATCAGCATTAAAGTCCCATTCTAATTCTATGTGAATTACTTTTCGTGCATTAAACAGCTCTCAAATGGCTACACATGAGATATTGTATAGAAAATAACATTATCTTACATTTTGTTTGCTAAAAAATGATACAGAAAAATATTTCGGAACAAGCAGAAACAATTTTGTTGCAACCTCAGCAGTACAGATAAAGGTGCGTACCAAAATACTAATATTCGTCATTTCTCCACCAAATCCTATATTGTGAACACTCTTTATAATCCTATCGAAAGGACGATTCTAAAGAATGGTCACAGTACAATAGGGTTAGGTGGAGAAATAAAGAAGTTATTCATGAAAACGACTTAATTTACGCATCTTATCTGGAGTTGTGTTGTTATCACAAGTGGGACTACTGTTTCTTATTTTCTATTCGCCTCTGATCAATGTCGGTTTTGAAAGCTGACTCTACCGTTAGTCTCCATTGTTTACTTTCTTTGAGAGCAGACTTCACGTGGTGATCAAGTTAGAGTAGCTCAATTGCATTTAGAGGAGGACCTAGTCTACCAGGCAATTTTAGTATCTGAATACATGCCTTTATCTATTGCTTTGATTTAAAAATTTGAGGGCTTGGTGCAAAACTATATTCTAACTCCTTCACAAAGCCTTGCACCAAGCCCGATTTATGGTTCTGCTGGGCTTAGAAAAATCTATATTTCATGATAAAACTGAGCAACCATAAATTAAGTTGTGTACATTAAAACATTTTCCTTTATTTCTTGAAGAAACAATTCTAAAGAGTGGTTAAAACATAACGTTTGGTGGAGAAATGACAATTTTAGTATCTGAATACATGTCTTTATCTATTGCTCTGATTTAGGTTGAATTTTATATGATTCATCATTTCCCTGGGCTTTAACCCTTTACTCCATGACTATTTATACAAGAAATAAGACATCATCAACATTAACAAGATTAATTTTTATAATGGCACATGGACACAACATGTTTTTGCCATGACAGAAACTGTAGAATCAGTCTCCATGCTTATAAAACTTTTTAGTCGAGTCTAGATCTCAAGTTTTTGATTGGTCAGATTTGAGCCTTTCGCTCAAATCTGACCAATCAAAAGCTTGAGAACAAACTCAGACTCAACTAAAAAGCTTTATAAATATGGACCCAGTATCTATATTATTTCCTAAGCAAACAGAGCAGATCCTGAGCAGATTGCTCCTCCAGGACCGTCTGATCTTGGTCTACTCTGTTTGCAGTGTTGGTAGATACTGTAGAGTCAGATCTATTATAAATTGATAAGCAAACAGAGCAGACCCTGAGTATGGGTCTACTGTGTTTGAAAAGGGGTAAAAAAGCATTTATACGAGGGAAAGGGTTGACCTTTTGAATGCAGGAAATCAGAGTAATTTCATTTGCAAACAGTGTAGACCCAGATCATAGGGCCAGGTCATCAGGATCTGCCCTGTTTGTCATTCAACATCCTCTCACAAATTATACCCTTTTATACTGAATGAGCTCTATCCGTAAACACTGATGGGCTAATTTCTACTTTGAATAGTTAGTGTTCAAAGGGTTTAAACATTTAGCAATGAATGCATTCTCATTTTAATTTCATGCAAAGAAAATTTCCAAGCAGTTGGTGAGTCACACAGATCAAAGATTAAATATGAGAAAGCTTGTTGGTTTTTCTTATCTTCAACATGCTGTTTGCTATCGAATGTACCAGACAAGATAAGATGGATCCAGACCAGATTCTGTGCATCTTTACAGCTTATGTTTTGGCAGACAGATAAAGCATCGTCATGTCTTCTCAGAGTTCAGAAAAGTGAGGTATTAACCCATTGCCTTTTAGATCCTACCTCTTTGAATAAATCTACCGAAAAGGAGCATTAACTAGAGAAAAGGAAAATTTCATAATTATTTAAGTTTTTAAACCATTATGATAAATAGAGCATTTGCTCCTATGAAGCAAATGCTCTATTTATCACAATGGTTTCAAAAAATGACTTATAACGGGGCATAGAAAGGCGTATTTATGGGGAAAGGGTTAACCCTTTCAATGCTGAATTTTCAAAGTGGAATAGTCCATCAATGTTCAACTATAGAGTCCACTCAGTAGGTGAGGTTTCAATTAGTGTTAGAGGATTTTGAATGACAAACAGTGTGGACCCTGATCAGAAGAAGATCTGGGTCTACACTGCTTACAATTTTATGACAATGCATGCATTCAAGGTGTTAAAATTTGGAATTAAATACATACAACTATTTTGGGAGGCAGACATACATTTTAGCATGGAAAATGTCAAGTACATTGATCTACAAAAGTAAACAAGGAAAATTTACATTTTGGAGTATATTAACCTTTAGCACTCTGCACAATAATTCTACGCTACCATTGTCGTCTGCTGCGAAACTCAAAGTGCATTTGTTCTACATTTCTTGTAGGAAACATAACCTAAGTGTCAATTGCTATGGATCCTGATGGAAAGTTGAGTTATTTGACATCTCATCTGGATCAAAACTGTTTACGGAGTCTAGCACAAATTCGTCAGAAGACTGCTAAGGTTAACCCTTTCCCTCATACTAAAGTGTTTTCACACATTTGCAAACAGAGTAGACCCAGATCAGACAGCTCCTAGAGGTCTACTCTGTTTGCTATTAGAATTTGATAGATCTGTTTCTTTACTTTCTAAAATCACTAAAATGTTCCACCTTCAGTATTTCATTATAACTATTTTGTCCATGAATATTCAGTAGGTATTGAAATTTGGACTAAACATAGAACAGGGAAAGGGTTTTAACTTAAGCCTTAACTTGCTCCGGAAGTTGTAGTCTGCACAAATCCTGTCTGCTTCCATTTTCCTTTTTTTCTAAGTTTGAGCTTTAATGTTGACTATTGGTAGAGTATCAAACAGCTTTGATCCTGATCTAGCACCTAGTCAAGGTAGCTTCTGATCATGATCAAAATCGTTTGCAAATCATAGCCATGTTATAATAACCTGGGTAATCCTTAGAGTACAGTAATCTCCAACTTCTAAACATATGTTTATTACAGCCTTCAAGGAAGATTATACTCAAGTCAAATGTTTTGATCCAGGTCAGATGCTAGGATACTGTGCTAGAAGCATAATTTTACTTACTTCTAGGTGCAACATTCTGTTGCAAGAAGGTGCAACAGTAGTAATTAAAGCATAAAAAAAAAGAAGTAGAAGGGGGAGGGGGACAAATAGGGAACAATGCTGCCATTGTTGACCCTTTCAATGCTGAATTTTCAAAGTAAAATGGTCCATTAATGTTTAAATGATAAAGTCCATTCATTATGCAAGGGTATACTATTCTGAGACCAGTTTGAATGACAAATAGTGCAGACCCTGATCAGAGGGCTCCTGTTGGAGCCCTCTGACCTCGGTCTACACTGTTTGCAAATGACAGGTATGTACCCCACATGCAAAAGGTTAAACATGATGAAGCTTTTTTTGGCTGACATTTTCCATTTTAATTCCATGCAAAAGGTTTTTGAGTATTGAGAAAAGAGTCCTTCTGTTTACTGAACAAGCTATTTCTACAATAAATTACTAGCTGTTTTTCACTTTTGTTAATCTTAAAAAGTGATCTTGTGCTTGCGCACATATGAAAAATGCAATTTTCTTATGCCATCATTAGCTGATTGAACTTCAAGGTTCTAGGTTTGTATGTAAAAGGTGGGGAGAGGTCACAGCGGGCAGTGATTTCAATAAATAAGGTCCTCTAATCCTTAAACCGAAATGCCTCTTCATGCCTAGCAAACAGATTAGACCCAGATCAGACAGCCACTGTACGAGCTGTCTGATCAGGGTTTGCTCTGTTTGCTTATGGAATTATTATGGACATATGTGAGCCAATATATAATTTGGGCAGATTTTGAAATCAATTTTTTGAAAAATAAAAGGTGTTTCTTTTTGAAAGTTTTGTTGATTTCTAGGTACTTTGTTGTTTAAGTGACACTAAAAATGTAAAATGCACCCTAATTTTATTCATCTTTAAAACTTTATATGACTTTATGATGATGACTCTCAAGCACATGTCATTGCAGTAACGAAAATGAAAACAATGACTATAAAAGCATGTGGTTCATTTAAAGTAATTTATTGCATTATATATCTTATGTATGCCATATTTGAATAGATGAATATATAAAAACCTTTTTTTCCATATATATTAATGAGAAATTTTGAATCATTGCATGATGCAATAAAACCAATACAATTACAAACATAACAATTAGTGTTATGATCATTATTGGCTTTGTATAGTGCTTAACACTTGCTTAACCTAGAATAATGTCATAATTATCAACAAATCATGTATCAGACAAATATTCAAACATGTTTCAGCTTTTTTGTCATCATTCTTTACGCATGTTATAGCAATGACACCCTTGTTATTGCAAAGACATTTATTGTAACTGCAATGACAAACTGACAATAAAATTTATTTTTGCTATCTTTTATTTGCAAATTGTCTAAAATAACACACAAACTGTTAACAACACGTTCAGCAATTTCAATTCTAAACTATATCAAGTAATTTTACAAAAAGATTTTAATGGACATTGAAAAAAGATTCCAGTGTGACTGCAATGACATTTTCGTTATTGCAATGACTTGCATAATCTTATGCTGCTAAAATCAACCTTATTCCAGACTTAATTGCCCCTCATTATAATGTTCTTTGCAAATTCATACTTTCCCTCATGAATATTTAAAAAAAACTCCGCCCACTGTGAATATTTTATCATTTTTCATTGCGCTACATAAAACAAAGGAATTAATTACCAGAGTCAGGAGATGGTCTGATCCATAATATTTCAATAAGCAAATTGAGCAAACCCTGATCAGGCAGATTCAAGAGGAGCTTTCTGATCTGGATCTTTTCTGTTGTAAGGGGTGTTAATGTTTTATAATGAGCAGAAGGGTTAAAGATAATAAATAAAATATGAACAACAACAATGAGCATTTTTTTTCACCGTTGCCTTAGACTGACTTTTATTTAAATTAATTTATTTTTGATAACAGAATAACTTTTGATAGCTGAGAATAAAGCAAACAAAAAATATGTTTACAATGCATTACATGGCTAGCAGGGTAGACCCAAAGCACACAGGTGTTGCAAGATAATGCTCGATCTAGGGCATGATTTGAAAATAATGCTGGCATATGTGGTTAGATGCAGCAAACCAATGTTCAGCATTTTTGTTTTCAACCGTTCTCATGCTAGTTTGGCCACTTTTACTATAGTGTCCTCGAAAAAGTCATTTTCTAAAAAAATGTGAGATAGTTTTGTTTCTTCAGTTAAAACTGGGATAAGACAGAGTTTATACAAACAGATGCCTTTAAACTACTCTTTAAAGTCACATTTTGAAACAGTTGTGATATATAGAGCATTTGCTCCAAAGAAGCATATGCTCTTTTTATCACAATGGTTTCAAGACTACAATATATATATCCTGAAAATTCCCTTCTATCCAGGAAATGCTCCTTTCCAGGCAATGGGATAACCCTTAAATTATCTTTCAATTGAACCCTTTCACTCATGAGTTATAATTCTTGTAAAACTCTGCCAGCTGTACATATTTAATTACATATACTTTTTATTGGGGTATATAGAGCAAAGAATTTTAATCGGAGTTGACCCTGATCTGGAAGCTTCCTTACATTAAAAAATAACACTTATGTAAAATATTAGATGTCTTGAAATTTTATGAACTTGTTATTAAACTCCATGAAAGTTTTTTTATCACATAACTTCACTTGTTTCTGAGTTAATAAAGCCAACACATATTTATTATATTTGGCATATATAAATGATGTGATGTTATTAAAAGCAGTATGGCATGACATCATACAATGCTGAAAAATACAGCATTTTGTTTATTTATTTAAAACTTTGGAGCTCTTTTTTAAGAGTGTATGATAAGAGAAACTTACACTCATCATCACTTCTTATCACACTCATTATCACTTCTTATCAAATTTTATTTAACTCATTCAGGAAATGCTATAAAGCTTGCCAGAGGCTTGCTTAACTCATTCTCTCCTAGACCATTTTTAGACCCAGCCTCTTTGAATAAATCTACCAAAAAGAAGCATTAACTATAGAAAAGGAGAATTTTAGAATTGCATAGTTTTGAAACCATTGCGATAAATAGATTATTTGCTCCTATGGAGCAAATGCTCTATTTATCACAATGGTTTCAAAGAATGAGTTTGCAGAGGGGCAAAAAGGCGTCATTAGGAGAGAATGGGTTAATAACATTTTCTTGAATTTGTTTATTACAAGTTGTTATGAAGTGACAATCCATGTAAGCTATAGCTTCAGGACTGGATTGGCATATCTATTGGTCATCATGGTTTATATGGGTTAAATTGATATTAAAAATATCCAGGTTTCTAATTAGAATTGACAGGCTGTTCAGTTATACACTACTTGCTTGACCCTTTCCTCATATAAACATGTTTTCACACATTTGCAAACAGAGTAGACCCAGACCAGACAGCTCCCAGGAGCCATTTGATCAGGGTCTGCTCTGTTTGCTAATAGAATTTGATAGATGTGTTTCTTTACTTTCTAAAATGATTCCAATGTTCCACCTTCAATATTTCATTATATTATTTGATCCATGAATATTCAGTAGGTATTGAAATTGCAAATAAATATAGAACAGGGAAAGGGTTAATCCAAAGACTTATTAATGTCCATCATAGCTCAACGACAACAATTGTTATTTAACCCTTTCCCTATTCTATTCTATTTCAATACCTACTAAATATTCATGGACAAATTTGTTGCAATGAAATATGGAAAGTGGAACACTGTAGCCATTTTAGAAAGTACAGAAGCAGATCTATCCAATTCCTTCAGCAAACAGAGCAGACCATATAGGAACCTTCTGATCTTGGTCTTCTCTGTTTGCAGGTGCATAAAAACATGTTTATATGAGGGAACGTATTAATACACAATGTCTTACAATATCCAGCCTTCAAACTGACTTTGAGAAACAGACAACTGTATTTATTCCATATATTTACATTACATGCATGCATATATCTGCAGTGCTATTCTTGTAGTAAAATAACAAACAATAATGAAGAAAATTTAAAAGAACTAGAAATGTCATCGCAATAACAAATCCTGTCATTGCAATAACATTTTTTTTTAAAAATCCCATCTTACATAAATTTTCAACAAACATGCACATTTTAATTTATTATGCATATTTACTTCCATATTTCTGCTGAATAATTCCAACTGAAATGAAAATTATAAAGATAGTAACAATACAATGCTGTATTGTCACTGCAATAACAAATCCTGTCATTGCAGTCACAAAATGAGTGTTATTGCAATGACTGTTATTGCAATGACGCATTCTCCTATTTACCTCAACTTTTGGTGCTGATCTCTGACCTAGCCTTACTTTGATATGTTTATAACATAAACATTTATATTTATAACCTATATGCACTTTAAAATGCAAGCTATGATTTAAAACATCTCTGTAATATGCGTTACTTAAATGACAGATTTCAAAAATACTCGCTCACATACTTAACTTAAACAAGGGCATGTTGTATTGCTATGCAAGACATGAGTCCCCCACCGGACTGAAAAAAAACCCTCCGCTCTCCCCACCCCACCCACCCATGGTGTGGTTGACCATGGTATATACATGACCACCTGAATGGTATTAGTACCTACTTTCATACATTAAATCAGTAAATAAAAAGTTATTGTCCCGACAAGAAAATATGAAAAAGGGGAGTAACTCCAAAAATATTGATGCTAGAGTTATTGCCCTTGTGCATGACACTACACCTCACCATGCTTGTTTCATATGAGAAGTTTCAAATCAATTGAACCAGTACATAAAGAGTTATTAACTGGACAAGAAAATATGAAAATGGGAATAACTCCAAAAATATAGACGCTAGAGTTATGGCCCTTGTGCATGACATTACCCCTCATCATGCTTGTTCCATATGTGAAGTTTCAAATCAATCGAACCAGTAGATAAAGAGTTATTGTCCGGACAAAAAATATGAAAAAGGGGAATAACTCCAAAAATATTGATGCTAGAGTTATGGCCCTTGCGCATGACACTACTCCTGATCATGCTTCTTCAATGTGTGAAGTTATAATGAATTTGGCCTAACTTTGTAGGAGATATTGCCCGGACACGAAGCGTGACAGACAGACTGACAAGAAAATATGAAAAAGGGGAATAACTCCAAAAATATCGATGCTTGAGTTATGACCCTTGTGTATGACACTACTCCTCATCATGATTGTTCCATATGTGAAGTTTCAAATCAATTGAACCAGTAGATAAAGAGTTATTGTCTGGACAAAAAAATATGTAAAAGGGGAATAACTCCAAAAATATTGATGCTAGAGTTATGGCCCTTGTGCATGACACTAGCCCTCATCATGCTCCTTCAATGTTTGAAGTAATAATGAATTTGGCATAACTTTGTAGGAGATATGGCCCGGACACGAAGTGTGACAGATGGACTGACAAGAAAATATGAAAAAGGGGAATAACTCCAAAAATATTGATGCTAGAGTTATGGCCCTTGTGTATAACACTACCCCTCATCATGATTGTTCCATATGTGAAGTTTCAAATCAATCGAACCAGTAGATAAAGAGTTATTGTCCGGACAAAAAAAAATGTAAAAGGGGAATAACTCCAAAAATATTGATGCTAGATTTATGGCCCTTGTGCATGACACTAGCCCTCATCATGCTACTTCAATGTGTGAAGTTATAATGAATTTGGCATAACTTTGTAGGAGATATGGCCCGGACACGAAGCGTGACAGACGGACGGACGGACAGACGGACAGACGGACGGACGGACGGAATCGAGCAAACCTATAGTCCCCCAACCGGTAACCGGTGGGGGACTAATAATCTTGTTTTTTGAAACTGTTTTCACACCATGCTTATAACATGGTGGCAACCATTTAGTGGTTAACAATCTTCTTCTTGAGGGTAGTTGTCTCCCTTGAATGTGTGCTTTAATGGTAGAACTCCACCATATTATAACATTGTTACTGCAATGACGTAGGTCTGAGGGACAAAGTTCAAAGTGTATTTTGAGTGCCATTAATGCTATTTACGGACTTTATTTTCTCTTTACAATGCAGTTAAATGTTGATATTCATTATAATCACCATTATTATTTTGAAAACCACATTTTCTCTCATTGAAATAGAGATCTGAATGTATAATTTTAGATTTGGGACATGACTTTTACCTAAAAATTGATACCAAAATTTGGTACAGCTGTTCAATTAATTCCTCAAATTCAATTTTTTATCACTATTTTACTAGATTTCCTTGATATATACACAATCTATGAGGAACTTTCTTTACACCATTCTTGTGCTTTGTGTAAAACCTAAAGGACAAGAAATCTGCCCAAATTATATATTAGCTCATATATGTCTAAGATTAAAAATTCCTTGAAAAATTTAATATTATAAATTTTAAGTTAACGAATATCATAAAGTGATCAATTCAAGCATGAAGATTTCAAGGTGAAGGTTAAATGAAAAATTATTGGTCCTACGAATCCATGCAGTCACATTATCTTGACACATGGAGAACTATTATTTTGTAGTGTTGTAACGGTATGCATTCATTCTAAAGCACTAAAAAAAAGTGTGTGTGTGTGTGTGTGTGTGTGGGGGGGGTTATCATACTTATATATCATACACTGGCTCCACTTTATTTTCATAGTGTATTGTGAAAAAGTGATTTTTCCACGCTGGAGCCAATAAACCCCCAAAAAAGGTAAACAATGAAGTTTTTGCTCTCTGTACATGTAACACTTTCATTACACATAAAATTTTTACTCTTTCATCATTAACATCTTTTTAAGATTATACTGTTTGTACCAACCTCTAGTTCTAATGTCTGCTGTTTCATTCATTTGAATTTTGTATTTATTTATCTCATTTCTTTATTTTAACAAAATGCCTCAACAAAACTGGGTACAAGATGTGTTGTAATGTCCCTTTAACCCTTTCCTCCATAAATACACATTTCTACGTCTCTGTAAAAGTCACCTGTTGAAACTATTGATAGGAGCAAATGCTCTATTTATCACAATGGTTTAAAGAAGTGACTATTACAGAGGCGTAGAAAGGCGTATTTATGGAGGAAAGGGTTAAACTTATAAAGGTTGGAAAACGTGTAGACTGCTTAATTATTATTTTTTTATTCCATTAACCCTTTCTTCATATACACATGTTTTCATGCATCTGCAAACAGAGTAGACCCAGATCAGATGGCTCCTACAGGAGCCATCTGATCAGGGTCTGCTCTGTTTGCCCATTGGATTTGAAAGATCTGTTTCCTTACTTTCTAAAATGGCTACAATGTTCCACCTTCCATATTTCATTATAACTACATGTATTTTGTCTGAATATTCAGTAGATACTGAAATTTGGAATAAACATAGAACAGAGAAAGGGTTAACTTATAAAGGTTGCAAGTTAAATTTGGAAAACGTGTAGACTCCTAAATTCTCAACTTTTCCTTTTCTCTAGTTAATGCTCCTAAGTTCGGTAGATTCATTGAAAGAGGTTCGATCTAAAAATAGCCTATGGAGGAAAGGGTTAAACCTTCAGCCCTCCTATGGACAAACTTGTGACAGGCTTTGCAAACAGTTTGGATCCAGATAAGACACCACTTAGCTCTGCATCTCATCAGGATCTAAACTGTTTGACATTCCGATCATGTTTGTGACAAGACATTGAAGTAAAAATCTACCTTTGAGCACACAGGCAGTCCACTAAATATGCAGACAACAATTGTTTAAAGTGTTCAAGATTAACCCTTTCAAGACTCTATTTTCAGAGTGGAATAGTCCATCATTGTTTATTGGTTGAGTCCATACAGTATGAAAGGGTAAAATTTGCAAGAGGGTTTTGAATGATTATAAACAGTGCAGACCCTGATCAGAGGGCTCCTCTAGGAGCCCTCTTATCTGGATCTACACTGTTTGCAAATGACAGTGCATTTGGTTCCCCATTCAAAGGGATTAACTTGTTGCTCTTATCAAACCTACACTAAATCTCTGTAAATAATGTCACACAGTAAATTTTATTAAGACTTCCTGTACCATTTTTGAACTCTTAACCCTTTTACACCAAACTGACGCCTTTTGACACCTTTACAAAAAAAACCAACCCAGATCAGACATCTGTACAGATCCTGTAAGAGTTGTCTGATCAGGATCTGCACTGTTTGCTGATAGAATATCTCTGATCTGATTCTACGCTATTTGGCATAGCTATGTATTCACTTGATTTATATAACAGTAACAAATCAATTGTTAACGCTTTCCTCCATGAGTATTCGGGGAAAACTACAAAAGTAACTTTCTGCATTGCTTCATTCTGCAATAAGCAACCATCTGTGTACAAAATGTAAGAAGCTCCTTTTAAACTAGAAAATTGTGTCTGTAAGACACAGTGATGCCCCCGTGTAGGTGCTTGCTTAGCTGCACGTAAAACTTCCAAGTCTTTTGACCTTGACCTTGGGCTTGTGGCAGCACCAGGGCTGGGTGTGCAATGAAAGTATGGATGGTGTTTAATGTGTATATGCAATTCCATGGCAATAGCTACAGTGGTTAGGGAGATATAAGACAATGAAAAAACTGTGACAAAAAACTGCACGTAAATGTGACAACCAACTACACGTAAAGTTTCCAAGTCATTTGACCTCGACCTTGGGCTTGCAGGCAGCATGTGTGGGGTGCCAAATGATAGCACAGATGGTAATTGATGTGTATGTGAAGTTTCATGTGTATAAGCGCAGAAATTACTGACTTATGACACTTGAAAAACTGTGACAACCAACTGCACCTAAAAGCGTGACACACGGACAGACAGACGGACGGACGGACATGTGCAAAACATAATGCCCCCTGACTATCGTCAACGGGGGCATAAAAATGTTATTCCCACAGAGATAAAACCGCATCTGCAAATGTTGGCCTATCCTTCCATTCTAGGAGTATTTAACTTCCATGTCTTGCCTCTTCCTCTGCTAAGAAAAAATATGTTCAAATCTGAATCTGGTGCATTTCTAACATGTACATGTATTTCTAATTTGATCAAGCTTTTGAGAAACTGTTGAACGAGTGTCAGACAGTTCCTATCCTGATGAGATGATTTGACATCTCATCTGGATCCATGCAAGTCATGCAGGCAGTGGACAGTTGGATAAGGACTAAAAGAAAGTTGGTAAGGAAAATTTGGATCCTAATGAGGCGCTGAACTACATGATTCAACATTTTGCAAAGGTTATTGCATTTTAGTTTCACTGATAGGGTGCTCCTCCTGCAGGAGCCGTCTGATCAGGGTCTGCTCTGTTAAAGTTTGCTTATGATATATAGAATAAATATGAATCTTCAGTTTCAGCCACGACCAAAAATTCCTGTGTCCATGTGCTATTATAACTATTCATCTAATTAATATTCATGATGCCATTATTTCTAACATGAATATTCATGAAGTAAAGGGTTAAGATATTTATATGGATCCAAAAAGTTTAACATTTCTGTTCAAGGGTTTTGAAAACCAAAGGAGATATACTTCTTATATACCGGTGGACGACTTTTGGCAGACCCTGATCAGAGGGCTCTTCTGTGTCTGCTCTGTTTGCTAAGGTGCCACATGTCCTCTTTATGAGAGGAAGGGTTAACCCTTTACACCATAAATATTCCTTTCTACGCCTTGGCAAACATAGTAGACCCAGATCAGATGGCTCCTATAGGGTCTGCTCTATTTGCTAATAGAATATGATAGTTCTATTTCTTTACTTTCTAAAAAAGCTTAAGTGTTCCATCTTCCATTTTTCATAAGAACTATTTTGTCCACGAATATTCTATAAGTATTTGAAATAAACAGAACAGGGAAAGGTTTAAGCAGATGACAGACCTTTGTAGAAGACAAAGAATTAACGCCAAAGAACGGTAATCTGCTGTAGCCCATTTGGAAGTCAGGGTTAGGCAGTACATATAAATCAAGAAAATTCAACTATAATTTACTGTTTGGACAAAAACATACAAAAAACTGTGTCAAATGCTGACAATGTGCAGATCTAACTCTTATCTCGCTGTGAAAAATAATGTCTGCTAAAATTTGGATCCGGTACACGTTCGACTACTTCCGACTTGATCAAACTTTTGAGAAACTATAGACCTAGTGTCAAACAGCTTGGATCCTGATGGGGCGCCAAGTGACTAGGCTTCTATGATCTAGACCCAAGCTGTTTGCAAATGCTAGTCATATCAGTGATTGCAGGATAAGTTGTTAAGAACTATCTTTTCATCTGTCATTCAACAATCCAATGTCATTCACAAAACTCGATTCAACACCATTTCAGTTTGGACTCCTTCTTTATCAAGATGTGGACCAGTCCACATAGTATTCAAGGAATGTTTGTTTATTTTCTGTTTCAAGTAATGGTTTAATGCCATGACAAGCCCATTCAATGTTTCTTGGTTCTTTGACTTCGAGCACTCTTAGTAATTGTTGTCTGCAAATAGTGTTATCTGTTCAATGCTTAAAGTACCCTAATTACCCTAAGTACCGTATTCGGATAGTCAAATATAGGTGAATAGTGCAGACCAAGATCAAATGGCTCCTCAAGGAAATATAGAATCATAATTCCATCAGCAAACAGCAGATGGTGATCAAATGGCTACTACAGGAGCAATATCTGATCTGTGTCTATTCTGTCAGCAAAGACATTAAAAAGTTTAACCCTTTACTCCATAGGCACTTTTTAGACCCAACCTCTTTGAATAAATCTATAAAACTGTAGAATCAGATCTTTGTTATTCCATCAGCAAACACTCTAACAGACACTGATCAAATGGATCCTATAGGAGCCATCTGATCAAAAACGAATGCAATAAAACCCTACTTTAGTTATTAAGCAGATGACGTTAAAATGATAATGGCCAGCAAGCCTTTAACCCTTTCTCTGTTTTGTATTTATCCCAAATTTCAGTACATACTAAATATTCATGGACAAAATAGTTTAATGAAATATGGAAGGTGGAACATTGTAGCCATTTTAGAAAGTATTGAAACAGATCTATCAATTCCATTAGCAAACAGAGCAGACCTTGATCAGACGGCTCTTATAAGAGCCTTCTGATCTGGGTCTACTCTGTTTGTAAATACGTGAAAATGTTTTTATATGAAGGAAAGGGTTAAAATGTATAACTATGGAATAAAAGGGTAATTGGAGGGCCTTTTTGGCTGTGTGCTTATATACATGTACTTGTTGACTTAACCCTTTCCCTCATATAAACGTGTTTTCATGCATTTGCAAACAGAGTAGACCCAGATCAGACAACTCCTAGAGGAGCCGTCTGATCAGGGTCTGCTCTGTTTGCTTATAGAATATGATAAATCTGTTTCTTTGCTTTCTAAAATGCCTACAATGTCCCACCTTCCATATTCCATTTAACTATTTTGTTAATGAATATTCAGTAGGTATTAAAATTTGGAATAAACATAGAACAGGGAAAGGGTTGATATCACTTAGACCCTTACCACCATAGGTTCAAATCCCGGTCAAGCACTTTTGATTTTTCATATGAGGAAGCCTTTCAGACGACTTGTGGTAGGTTCAGGTGTCAGACATTCAGTGTCTCAAACATGCTATTTGTTTCATATGCAAACAAGCATCAGGGGTCTGGTCCATGTGTTATGAGCTGGACATTGTGAAATAATGGAAATACTCTAACCCCCTATTCAGGCCTTTGCAAACAGAGTAGACCAAGATCAAATGGCTCCTGTAGGAGCTGTCTGATCAGGGTCTGTCCTATTTGCTTATGAAATTATAGTATAGCTTCTGCCAAGACCCAGTATTTCTTCGTTCATAAGTCATTTTAACAATTCAGATAATAAATATTCATGGTGTTATTATTTCTTACATGAATATTTATGAGGTAAATGGTTCATTTAAACACTCACTGCCAGTTGAAGTGACGGCAAACGCAAACTTACCAACCAGTACGGGTCACCCTTTGCCTCATATAAACATCTTTTAACACCTTTGCAAATAGAGTAGACCCAGATTAGACAGCTCCTGTAGGAGCCATCTGTCAGGGTCTGTACTGTTGGCTTATAAAATTATAATAGGTCTGACTCTACAGTTTCATTAATATCAAAGATCCTGTATACATACAGTAAAACCTCTCTATAACAACCACTAAATTGTGTTAATTAGTTGGTATTTTGGGCAGGTGGTTGCTTAAAGCAAGGTGAAAGTAAAACAGAACGCTCCTATAGGAGCGTTCTGATTTACTTTCACCTTGCTTTAAGCAGCCACCTGCCTTTAACACAAAATACTTGATGTAATTTAGTGGCCGTTATAGAGAGGTTTTACTGTATTATACCATCATAAAATTTCATCTAATTGATATTCAAGATGTCAATATTTCTTAGATATTCACCAGGGACGTGTTTACTCCGATTCCTTGCTACATGTTTGTAATAACCTATGCAAACAGTTGCATTTAGAATCCAAACTATTTAAGAAGCTGTATAAATGAAAAGAAAAAATGGAAGAAGGTAATTTCTGAGTATTGGAGCAGATGACAAGTTTTGCATACAAAACTTACTTCGTGTGTACAGAGTTAAGGTGTAAGGAAAGACATTGAGCAAACAATGAAAACCAAGATAAGGTATGAAATGTCAGCCCAAACTGAAACCGCAAACACTTCATGTACAAAAGTACAGCTGGCACTTTACCATGTGATATGCAATCTGTGATATTATCTTGACAAACATGCAGTTCAGATCTAGATGAAACACTGAGCAACATGGCGTCAGATCTGGATCTAAACTGTTTGACAAACTGACCACTGTTCTTGAGTATAATGAAAGATAATTTGAGCAGGAATAATAAAGCTGACAATGATTATTATAGGTGATGATCATAAGTGGGCAAGAAGTTAACCCTTTCCCTGTTCTGTATTCATGTAAGAAATAATAACATCCTGAATATTTATGAGCTCAATTTTTATAATATAAACTTTTCGTGGGATTTTTTTTTTTGCTTTGTCAAAAACTCTAGAATCAGATCTATATCATGTCAAAAGCAAAGAAAACAGACCCTTATCAGACTGCTCCTATAACCCATTCCCTCATATTGACGACTGTAAAAGCCACTTTGTGAAACCATTGTGATAAATAGAGCATTTGCTCCTACAGGAGCAAATGCTCTATTTATCACAATGGTTTCAAACTACAAAATTCTAAAATTTGCCTTTTATCTAATTAATGCTCCTTTTCGGTAGATTTACTCAAATAGGTTGTATCTAAAAATAGCCTATGAGGTAATAGGTTAAGAGGCGACTGATCTGGTTCTACTCTGTTTGCAAATGCGTGAAAAACATGTTTATATGAGGGAAAGGGTTAAAATATGATTACGGCAGGTAAAGTTATGACTTTCTTTCCATTGGTGACTTATCAGCGATAACAGTCGAGCCCAGTGTTAGCTTTTGGGCTTTATTTGGTGCGAACAATGAGGGTCTTGTGGAAATTACTTTTCGCTGCCAAGTCTTTCTATTTATAAGGTTAGCCTTATAGGCTTGCTGGCTAAATCATTTTAACGTCATCTGCTTAATAACTAAAGTAGCGTTTTATTACATTTGTTTTTGCATACAATTTTTAAAATAATTTGGATCTTGAAGATTCTGCATCTAATCTAGATCCAAACCTTTTGCAGCGGTAATCAAAAATTAGCACACAGCATGGAAATATTTAACCCTTTAATGGTACGAAGCAAGTGTACTGTCATTTGCAAACAATGTAGACCAGATCAGACGAATGACCTTGAGTAGCCATCTGATCAGGGTCTGCACTATTTGTCACTCAAAATCCTCTAGAAAATTTAAGCATTTCATACTAAATAGACTAAATAATTAACCATTTAAACACAGAATATTCAAATAGACCATTCCAAAGTTCTGACAGGTCAAGTTTACTGTCAATATTCAAGGATTTTTTTTAAAAAGTGTAACATGACAAACAGTGCAGACCCTGATGAGAGAGCTCCTCTAGGAGTCCTCTGATCTGGGTCTACACTGTTTGCAATGGATATTATCGACTTATTTCCCTGGACACTGAATGGGTTCAATACTGATGGGTCATTCCACTAAATGGAACATTCAGCATTCAAAAGGTTAATGTTGATATTGGCGCAAGTTCAGGTTAATCAAGAATAACCTTTAACAGACCATGTGATACAGTGATGTGTACATTTTCCAGATTTTCAGTTTTTAATTTTGTTCTTTGAATCTTAGTTAATTACTTCATGATTCAGATCTCTTATTTCATAAAAATCAAAAATGGGTATCTTACAGCCTTTTTGAAGCCATTGATATGTTGTTGTTTTTAAATCTCCACCAATTCCCTGTCCATTTAACAAGGGATCTGTATGTTTGCTTTTTATCTCACTTGAACTAGAAGACCTATTAATGAAGTTAGGAAAAGAAGTAAACAGAAGAGTGTCAACCCACAAAGTGTAACAGACGATTGCTATTACCAACTCTCAACCTTAAGGACACAGATACTGACCAAAAATTGCACAGGTGTCTCATTGTCGTATTTGACTTACAGTAACTTAGCCCCTCAACCCTGTGAGTTCATAATTATCCATGTTTTATCAAATTCATGAGCAAGCCATGTAGCTGGCTTGCAGTAGGTCTGTAATTCTTCTTGGATATATTTCTGTGCTTGAAACAATGCTATTTATTCATATTTAGACCCTATAATAACTAGTAAATACAGAAATACACTGATAGGTTGATTATTTTTTAAACAAAACAACAACAAAAACCCCAAACAATGTGGTAGCTTAATGCAGATTGATAGCAAAACATAAGCTCCCCTAGAAACTTTCTGAATTGCTTTCATCCTGCATTAAGCAACCATCTGAGCAGGGCTCTAGAAATTTTCAAATCCCAACCGGTCCAGCCGGTAAACGGACATTAGCCCCCCCCCTCCCCCCCCCCCTTTCCCCGGACATTTGCCACCTATTTCTTGATGAGCGGACATTTGCCCCCTTGTCTTCTTGTGATATGCGGACATAAGCCACCCGGTAATATGTTTATGAGGGGCTATTGCCAACTTATAGTTTGTATATAATAATATGATAGCATGAAATATCGAAATTTGTGAACACCATTTGACATTCGCGAAAACTAATGACATTTCAAGTTTAGATGAAGGGCAGTTTTGAAGACTTTGATAGAGAAGCAAGAAAACTAGTTTGTATTTAAAATCTTACATGATTAGTTATTATCATTTAGCTTATGATGCATACTTATTTCTCATCAGATAAACGAAAGCAACAAGCCAACATTGTTTTTCTGTTCACTGCAGCATATTTTTGGCAGATAAATGTAGATCTACCCACAGGGGTCTGAAGTTTGCCTGGACCCCAAAATGACACACCTGTGTAAAAAATCCATTCTGGGTCGAAGTCATTGATTACATATATATATACATTCTTATGTATATATATGTAATCAATGACTTCGACCCAGAATGGATTTTTTACACAGGTGTGCCATTTTTGGGTCCAGGCACACTTCAGACCCCTGTGGACCTACCTAAGGAGCTCTTTAATGTGGAGTCTCAAAAATAGGTCAATCTTTACCTTGAAACAAGCGGACATGTTGTTGACTTTTTGTTATGATTGTTCAAAGTTAATTGTGTTGCTGATGGATATCAAGAGAGTATTTGCTCTTAAAAAACTGATTACCCGATGCAAAGATGTTATTTCTCAGTGACCTTTCAGCCTTAATATAATTACAGTACTTTTAGCCTAAATCTATGGACTCAGACTGTAACGTGTTTGTTAACAGGTACAAGGTAGGTAATGATTCGATTTGTGTCATAAGAGATGCATGTCTTATCAATATTACTACCATGGTTGATTGGCTAGTTGAGAAGAGACCAAGTGGAACTGGACTGACTGCCCGGGGCCTCTAGCCTTTAATCTCTTGACACATTAAATGCTGGGGTCAAATGAAAACAGTTACTGTACTTTCAGCAGATGATTTTGATTACAAACGTCTGCTTAAGATTTTCGGACCGATTTTTTTTCAGATTCTGAAATACAAACCGGTCTCAAAATGCAAAAATCGGTCCAGACCGGCGATTTTCCGGATTTCTAGAGCCCTGCATCTGAGTATAAAATGCCAGATGCTTCTCTGAAAAATTGCAACAACCCAGGAACGTTTATTAGAGATGTTGTGTCAACCAATTACCATCACTATTTATTACAAAGAAAAAATCCCAGGCCTTTCTCCAGGCATTGATCTACATAAACAGTTCTGATCCAGGGTCCATGCTTATAAAACTTTTAGTTGAGTCTGAATTCGTTCTCAAGTTTTTGATTGGTCAGATTTGAGCCAAAGGCTCAAATCTGACCAATCAAAAGCTAGCTTTATAAGCATGGACCCAGGTTGCCTTTTAATCCTTTACCTCTGAGTATTTTAGCAGAAATCATGACTTCATGAATATTCATTAAAGTGAAGTTTTATACATGTAATAGCAATTGAATAAATTATTATTTACCATGGTAGAAACTGTAGAATCGGATCTATATTGCTTCATAGCAAATACAGCAGACCCTAATCAGATGACTCCTAAAGCAGCCATCTGATCTGGGTCTGACTCTGTTTGGAAAGGTCTGAAAAAGCATCTCTGTCAGGTAAAGATTTAACCCTTGCCTTGATATAAATGCTTTTTCATGCATCTGCAAACACAGTAGACCCAGATCAGATGGCTCCTATAGGAGACGTCTGATCAGGGTCTGCTCTGTTTGCTAATGGAATTTGATAGATCTATTTCTTTATAGTTTCTAAAATGGCTGCATTATGTTCCACCTTCCATATTTCATTATATAACTATTTTGCCCATGAATATTCAGTATTTATTGAATTTAGACTAAACAAGGGAACGGGTTAAGCAAGTCCCAACTCTTTGCACTGTAATTAATTGCTGTCTGCAAAAAGCTTGTCATATGCAATTCTGAAAGTTAATTTTCAAACATGCAGTAGATGCATAAAATAGTTTGGATCCTGATGAGATGCCAAATTACTTGGCATCTCATCAAGATCCAAGCTGTTTGAATAGGTAATCGTAAATTTCTTGCTAGCATGCAAGGAGTTATAATGACTCAGGAATCATGTTTTTGAAATTAAACGGTGGGAAATTACCATTTGAAAATCTAAGCAGATGGCAATTACTAGCAAATTTTGCTGCATGCTCTTAAAGAGGAAGTCCCTACAATGATCGCATATTTTCAATAATATCATAAAACTTGGTATTTGTTATGCTCTATCATTATTATGAAGGTTCCCAATTTGAACTTATATTGAAAAATGCCCCTGTGATACAAATAAACCGATTTCATCAATACTGATATTTTTTGTTCTACAACACAATATTATCGGCCTTTTCCGTTAAATTCTTCCGCGTTTTGCCGATGATCACCCGATCCCTCCATTGTTCACGTAATAGCTTTCTCGGAAGTGGTCGGAGAATCGCGAATAGGGCGAACAGTTACGAAACTAAAACCCAACCCGAATAAAACTGACACATCGGGGAGTAAAACCGGGATCGGCGATAGCAAACACATGGATGTTTTGTCATTATAAACGGTCATTGGATGGGGCTTTTTGCGATATACTACTTTTCAGCATATAAACAAATGAGTTTTGTACATTTTAAGTGTTTATGAAACGCGTCAAATGTAGGGACATCCCCTTTAAATATGTGCGTGATTGGTATGGGAAATGACTTGAGCAAGGACAGATAAAGAAACTGCATAGTCATTTTTCCGTATGATAAACTTATGCATGTGATACATTTGAAAAGCTTCAAAATTTCCTTTCATATGAACACTCTGATTAACTCTCAGCAATAATTGTTGTCTGTAAAACTCCTCGTCTTCATTAGTTCTCAAAATATCTTTATATGATTTACAGAAACACTGCAAGAATGGCGATCAGTTATAGTCCTCAGGAGATGAGACACAAAGTTACTTGGCATCTTATTTGGATCAACTTAATCGGAAGGAAGGATCTGAATTCACCATATAAGCATGCAGAATATTTTCACCCTTAAACCTTCACTTCATGAAATAATGACATCATGAATATTAACTGTAATCATTTCTATAATGGCACATAAGCACATGAATTTTTGGCCATTGCAGAAACTGTATAGAACCCTATCTACGGTATATTACTTCATAAGCAAAAAGAGCAGCTCCTAATCAGACGGCTCCTTCAGGAGCCATATGGTCTTGGTCTACTTGATGTAAAAAGGTGTATTTATGGAGTAAAGGGTTAGCTCTTTCACTATCAAATAGTTGTCTGCAAAATTTGTCATTTGCTACAATTTCTTTGTAATCAGATAAACATGTACAGTACAACCTCACTAAATTGTGTTGACTAGTTGGTATTTAGGGCAGGCTCCTATAGGAGTGTTCTGTTTTACTTTCACCTTGCTTTAAGCAGGCACATGTCTTTAACACACAATACTTGATGTAATTTAGTGGCAGTTATAGAGAGGTTTTACTGTAGATGTTTTCAAGAATCAGTTAGTATTGATCCAATTAACTTTCAGCTGTGGGCAGAAGTGCAATAACATTTACAAAAAAACAACACCAAAAATGATAACATTGTTTGACAATGTCATCATTTTTGGTGTTGTTTTTTTGTTTGTTAATAATGGCAATAATGGTGCATTAACTCTTTGCACGCTAGTGGCGAAACTGTGAATACCTATGCAAACAGTTTGGATCCAGATGAGACGCTGCATAATGAATCAATTTATAATAGATCTGACTCTACAAATTTTACCAATATCAAAAATGCTATTATAACAAGAGGGCCATGAGGCCCTGAAGCGCTCACCTGAGATAACCCCAGGGACGGGCCATTTTTGACCAAGAAGTCATCATTTGTACAACATTGGTAGAGAACCACAAGGCAAAGCAGTATGCCATTAATTAAAGGTCTAAGCCTAATGGTTTAAGAGAAAAATAATATTTCATATTTTTCCCATGAAAAACTGATAAGCCCCAAGGCGGGCCAAGTTTTGCCCAGAGGCCAGGGTCGTAAGTTGAACATTCTTGGCAGAGGACCACAAGCCAAGCTACATATTTGTAGAGGACCATTAGATCATGTTACATACCAAACATCAAAGGTCTAAGCCTTACAGTTTCAGAAGATTTTTAAAGATTTTCCTATGAAAAACTGATAAGCCCTTGGGCAGGCCATTTTTAGCCCAGGGATCATAATTTGAACAATCTTTGTAGAGAACCATTACATCATGCTACATTCCAAATATCAAAGGTCTAGGCCTAACAGTTTCAGACAAAAAGATTTTTAAAGATTTTCCTATGAAAAACTGATAAGCCCTTGGGCGGGGCCATTTTTGACCCAGGGGTCATAATTTGAACAATCTTTGTAGAGGACCATTAGATCATGCTACATACCAAATATCAAAGGTCTAGGCCTTACAGTTTCAGAGAAGAAGATTTTTAAAGATTTTCCTATGAAAAACTGATAAGCCCTTGGGCAGGGCCATTTTTGGCCCGGGGGTCATAATTTGAACAATTTTTGTAGAGGACCATAAGATCATGCTGCATGCCAAATATCAAAAGTCTAGGCCTTACAGTTTCAGAGAAGAAGATTTTTAAAGATTTTCCTATGACAAACTGATAAGCCCTAGGGCGGGGCCATTTTTGGCCCGGGGGTCATAATGTGAACAATATTTCGTTCCCCCTAGCCACTGATGCTTCTGACAAAATTTGGTTAAAATCGGGTCAGCAGTTTCAGAGGAGATGTCGTTTGAAAATGTGGACGGACGCCGGACGGATCGCGGTCACAATAGCTCATCCTGAGCCTTCGGCTCAGGTGAGCTAAAAATTTGGCTAAGAAATATTCATGATGTTTTTATTTCTTACATGAATATTGAACAGGGAAAGGATTAAGTTTGTCCAGCTAACTATTTAGGGTATTTTTTATTAACCCTTTCAATCAAGGCTCCTATATATAGGAGCTGTCTGATAATGTTCTACTCTGTTTGCTTATGGTACTCTGTTTGCTTATGGTATAATTTAGATCTTAACCCATTACCTCAGGCTATTTTTAGACCCAATCTCTTTGAATGAATCTACCCAAAAGGAGCATTTACTAGAGAAAAGTAAAATTTTAGAATTTTGTAGTTTGAAACCATTGTGATAAATAGAGCATTTGCTCCTATATTATTTAAATTATTTAAAGTAATTAAGATATACTGAGTTTTCTTTACTTATCCATTTACTGCATGAATATTCATGAAAGAAATGATAAAATCCTGAATATCAATACGATTAATTTCTAAAACAGTGTCTCATCTGGAGACAAAATGTTTGCAAATATCATCACTGTTTTACCTAGCTATGATGGCGTAAGAGCTCAAAAAACATTCAGTGCTTCTGACAGTCTCACTTTCAATAACATTCCTATCCATTGGGAGAAAAATATGTCTGATGACAGAGAACAGATTTGCTTGATCTCTGATCATGATCTAGATTGACAACCATGTCATAAGCCAGGGTAAGCGTCGTATGAGTGGTAAACATGTACCAAAACTCCGTGAAATCAAGGACTCTTTACAACCCACAGTGTCCGATGAGTCACAGAACTCTTTGCATGCTGGCTGTGAATTTGTGACTGCCATATAATTTATACAAACATTTTAGACCCAGACACGATGCTTTAACCCTTCTCTTGCTGAATTTTAAAATACATTTCTCCTTCTTTACCCATGCCCTGTTGTATAATTACATATATCTTCACTGTGTACAAGTATTTCGCTATGTAATCACTGCTGTGGAGTGCACTGGTTGCACAATCAACTTGTAAATAGTGCAGACCCTGATGAGACAGCTCCTGCAGGAGCTGTCTCATCTGGGTCTTCACTATTTACAGGTAGGTATATTGACGTGAACAGCAAGCGAAGGGTTAATTGTAACTCAGTATCACATCTAGATCAAAACTGTTTGACATTCATGCCACATTTCTGAAGAGAAATGACAGAAAAATAAATATTTAGAATTACAGCAGAAGTTAAGCCTCACTGTGCGGGACATGAGTCACAAATGTCCTTTGCAAACAGTGTAGACCTAAATGAGAGGGCTCCTAGAGGATCCCTCTCATCAGGGTCTGCACTGTTTGTCATGTTACACTTTTCTTTAGAAAAATTCCTGGTTAATACAATCATGTATTATGAAATATGGAAGGTGGAACATTGTAGCCATTTTAGAAAGTAAAGAAAGCATATCTATCAAATCATATTAGCAAACTGAGCAGATGCTGATCAGAAGGCTCCTATAGGCACCGTCTGATCTGGGTCTACTATGTTTGTAAATGCGTGAAAAAGGTGTTTATATATGAAGGAATGGGTTAATGTCTCCATCTGTGTGTAACTTGTATAACAGTTTTGAACCAGACCTAAATTATGCATTAGTAAAATCTTACCACATTTGTACATAGACTAGATGAAAATCTCATCTAAGTTTGGCAAACAACATTGGCAGTTTCTTAACTACTTATTTCACTGTAGAAATGTTTTCAGTGCATAAACATAAATCTCCAAAAATATTTGCATATCATCATAAAATTACCCCCATGTGAAGTAAAACTGTGTCATTTTAGTATTGTTCAAGTAAGCTCATAAACAGTTTGGCAAACAGGTCTGAACTTTTGATCTTTTTATCATTTGTGCAATAAAAAAGACACTGAGTGCCTTGATCTCCATGAACACTAATGATAATTTCCAGATAAATGAATATTATCGAATTCTTCAACTCACAAATATTCATGTAAGAAATAATGACATTATGAATATCTATTAGGTGATTTGTTTTTATAATGGTAAACTGTTTTTATAAGTGAAACTGTAGAATCAGGTATCTATAACTCCATAATCAAACAGGACAGACCTTGATCTGCATCCATGCTTATAAAACTTTTAGTTGAGTCTGAGTTCATTCTCAAGTTTTTGATTGGTCAGATTTGAGCGTTCTGTTTTACTTCCACCTTGCTTTAAGCAGCCACCTTCCCTAAATATCAACTAATTAACACAATTTAATGGTCGTTATAGAGAGATTTTACTATACCAAATACATTTCACCCTTTAGGTTGCTAATCCTTTTTTCTCATATTGATGACTTCAGGTACCTTTGCAAACACAGTAGACTCAGATCAGATGGCTCCTATAGAGGGTCTGTCCTGTGACTCAAATCAGATGGCTCCTATAGAGGGTCTGTTCTGTGACTCAGATCAGACGGCTCCTATAGAGGGTCTGTTCTGTGACGCAGATCAGATGGCTCCTATAGAGGGTCTGTTCTGTGACTCAGATCAGACGGCTCCTATAGAGGGTCTGTTCTGTGACTCAGATCAGATGGCTCCTATAGAGGGTCTGTCCTGTGACTCAGATCAGATGGCTCCTATAGAGGATCTGTTCTGTGACTCAGATCAGATGGCTCCTATAGAGGGTCTGTCCTGTGACTCAGATCAGACGGCTCCTACAGAGGGTCTGTTCTGTGACTCAGATCAGACGGCTCCTATAGAGGGTCTGTTCTGTGACTCAGATCAGATGGCTCCTATAGAGGGTCTGTTCTGTGACTCAGATCAGACGGCTCCTATAGAGGGTCTGTTCTGTGACTCAGATCAGACGGCTCCTATAGAGGGTCTGTTCTGTGACTCAGATCAGATGGCTCCTATAGAGGGTCTGTTCTGTTTGCTAATAAATTGATAAAGATCTGATTCTGCAGTGTGACAGTCAAGGCAAAACGATCATGTGTTAAAAAATTAATGTCTTTACAAAAACTAGTTGATAAATAAGTTAAATATTCATGATGCCAATATTTCTCACATGAATATTCATTAGGGAAAGGATTATCTTTTTAACTGCTTAAGTTCATTGAAACTTGTTCAAAGTTTAAAAATTTTTATTAACTTATTTCTTAACCCTTTCCCTCATATAAACGTGTTTTCACACATGTGCAAACAGAGTAGACCCAGATCAGATGGCTCCTAAATGAGCCATCTGATCAGGGTCTGCTCTGTTTGCTTATAGAATTTGATAGATCTGTTTCTTTGCTTTCTAAAATGTCTACAATGTTCCACTTTCCATATTTCTTTATATCTATTTGCTAATGAATATTCAGTAGGTATTGAAATTTGGCCTAAATACAGAACAGGGAAAGGGTTAAAATACTCTTCTGTTTAACCCTTTACTCGATAAATACGCTTTTCCATGGCTTTGCAAACAGAGTTTTGACCCAGATAAGATGGCTCCTATAAGAGCCATCTGATCAGGGTCTGCTCTGTTTGCTTATAATATAGATCTGATTCTGCATTTTCTGGCATGGCCAACTGTTTTTGTGTTCATGTGCTATTATAACCAATAGTCTAATTAATATTCTAATTAATATTCATGATGTCATTATTTCTTAAGGGTTAATCTTTACTTAACTCTTTACCTAATAGTGACACTTTTGACATCTTTGCAAACAGAGTACTGATCAGAAGTTTTTGATTGGTCAGATTTGAGTTCTCAAGCTTTTGATTGGTCAGATTTGAGCCAGAGGCTCAAATCTGACCAATCAAAAGCTTGAGAACGTACTCAGACTTAACTAAAAGTTTTATAAGCATGGACCCTGGTCTGCTGTGTTTGTATATCAAATGTATAGATCTGATTGTACAGTTGTCATAGCAAAAAGAATCCCAGGTGGGTCCAAATGCAACTATGATAATTCAGCTAATAAATATTCATGATTATCATTATGTCATATGAATATTGAACATGTGCAGTGTTGAGTGTTAATATGCACCAAGAATCTATTAGTAAGGATTGTCAATGCAAATGTTACCATAGATACATATATACATGTAAGCGCTAATAAAAAATTCTCACATTTGAATCTCCAAGATATTGACCAAAACCAGCAAATAATATCATTAGTATATTATTACAGAATCTAAAATGTTTCTTACACTAATCTTCAACTACTTGAATGAGGGATGCGAGTGTACTGACATTGAAAACAGTCTCTTTGAGAGAATTCTAAAGAGTGGTCACAACATAGGGCTTGGTGGAGAAATGACCATTTTAGTATTTGAGTATGCACCTTTATCTGTTGCTAAGATACTTTTAGTCTGGATCACCAGTAATTGAAAATCACTTTTTTTTTAAAATTACAATGATTATGATGTCTTCTCAGTTAACCATTTCCCTCATATAATCATTTTTTCATGCCTTTGCAAACATTAGAGCAGAACCAGACTAGACAGCTCTTGTAGGAGCTGTCTGATCAGGGTACGCTCTGCTTGCTAAATATAAATGGAATAATAAAGATTTCCCTTGCTAAAAATGTTGCTTAACCCTTTCCTTCATATAAACACATTTTCATGCATTTTGCAAACAGAGTAAACCCAAATAAGACAGCTTCCATAGGAGCTGTTTGATCAGGGTCTGCTCTGTTTGCTAATGGAATTTGAACACTTGATTTGTTTAGTTTCTAAAATGGCTACAATGTTCCACCTTCATTATAACTAGTTTATTCATGAATATTCAGTAGGTATTGAAATTCAGAATAAACATAGAACAGGGAAAGGCGTAAAAAATCAGGGTCCATGCTTATAAAGCTTTTAGTTGAGTCTGAGATCGTTCTCAAGCTTTTGATTGGTCAGATTTGAGCCAAAGGCTCAAATCTGACCAATCAAAAGCTTGAGAACTCAAATCTGACCAATCAAAAGCCTGAGAACGAAACTCAGACTCAACTAAAAGCTTTATAAGCATGGACCAAGTTAATTAATATTGGTAATGTCATTATTTCTTACATGAATATTTATGAGGTAAAGGGTTAAAATAACATTATCGCTTTCACTTTTGAATGTTTATTCTAAATCACTGAAGCATAATAGCAAATATTAGACTTTAAATTGAAACAATGCTACCATAATTATAAGGTATAGAAAAATTTGTAAGAAGATACGTGAAACATTTGTCTACCGACATTGTATTTTGACAAGCTCCTAAACCGTTAAACTTACACCCGGCTGACCGTGAAAGAAAATGTCGAAAACTTGGTAACATGCCGACATACATTGTTTCATTGTGCCTATGCGTATAAACAATACGTCAAATGGACCATGTGTTTGGCCTGATATTATTCTTTGCACGCTAAGTAATTGTTGTCTGCTGAATGTGTTGACTGCAACCTTTTCAAATTACCAGTCATTTTGTAAAAATGGAGTCTGAGTACCACCCAGTATGAACAGAGGGTCAGATAAGATGCGTAAACATTTTCAAGAATAACTTCTTTATTTCTCGACCAATTAACCCTATGTTGTGACCACTCTATAGTATTGTCTCAAAGAGACAATTCTTAAGAGTGACACAACATAGGGCTTGGTTGACAAATTACGATTTTAGTATTTGAGTATTCGTCGCACCTTTATCTGCAGCTCTGAGTATGGATGTTAGATCAGGCTCAATACAGTCTAGGGTTTGATCTAGATCCAGACTGTTTGCATGGATAATCAATGGTTGAGTATAATCTCGACTAGTATGCTAAGTGTTAACTGAACAAAAACAATTTAATGTAACGAGACCATTCTATGCATGCTACTTATCATGTACACCCCTTTCTTTTCATACAAATGCTTTTTCACGCTTTTGCAAACAAATCAGACCCAGGTCAGATGTCTCATGCAGGAGCCGTTTGATCAGGATTTGCTCTGTTTGCTTATGAAATCATAATAGATCTGACTCTACAGTTTCTACCAATACCAAACATCCTATGTCCATATGACATTATAAAAATTCAGTTTATAAATATTCATGATATCATTATCTTTTACATGAATATTTATGAGGGAAAGGGATGCAAGAAAAATATATCAACAAGAAAATGCGAGCAATATTTTATAATATTACAGTTGAGTCTTGCTAAAGCTGCAAATAACATGATTTATTACAAAGGAGACTATAAAAGCAAATGGTTGCTTATGCAGGACAAAAGTAATACATAAAGCTCCTTTTTGTCCTGCATTAACCCTTAAAATGCAATGATTGAGTAACATAGCCTTTCCAAGCAGTGTAGATCCAGATATGATGACTTCTAGTGGAACCCTCAGATAAGAGTCAACACTGTTGGCTATATTTTAAAGTTTATGGAAATATTATCCGTCCAGAATTGGCATGATCAAGGCTGCAGTGAGTCCAATTTCCATTTTGGAAGGGTCCATTTGAAAACTCAGCATTATAAGGTTTAATTAAGTTACATGTTTTAAGATTCCAGAGTTAAGACTCCTTCTGGGTGGTTGTATTAGTGAGACTTTACAATGTAATCATTTCATTTTTAGTTCTATGTGGGTAACCTTTTGCAAGTTATAGGCGTATCAATAATTAACTTTGCAAACAGGAGCCATCTGATCTGGGTCTACTCTGTATGCAAAGTTGTGAAAAGGCATATTTATAGACAGACATATATATACACACATGACTGTCTCTGTTATAGTATAGTTCGATTTTGACCCGTGAGCTGTGACCTTTAGGACGAGTCCATCTGTAGAGGTAAAAGGCTTCACAAAACTATGTATTTATTCTGGAGTTACCTGTGGTTATAAACACATGTAATAAGCAGATATATACTAATAGTGCACGATAACTATGAACTTCTTGTGACAATCATTGTCCACTTACCGATAAATTAGAATGGTTGCAACGTCTATAAATAGAAAAGTGCAGTCACGGCCCAGCTCTCGAAACCGAACTATACAGGGTTAATCCTTAACATCAGGAATATTCATATAAGAAATAATGTCAACATGCATGTATCTATTGGCTGAATTTTTATAAATTATATATGAACATAATGTTTCTTGGCCATAGTTAAAACTGTTGAATCAGATCTATATAATTCCATAAGCAAACAGAGCAGACCCTTGTCAGACAGCTTGGTCTACAGTTTGCAAAAGCATCAAATTGTGTCTCCATTTGGTATTAAAAGCTAATGTTTTAAAACCCTGCTTTGAAAATTCACAACAAGGACACCCGCCATAATTATGGAGATTGCAAAAATCAATGAAGGGTCATTACTCTTTAAATATGCATTACAGAGTAATGGCCCCTCATCAGAATGTAATGGTTGTGATATTAATCTTTGACAGTTCCACTCTACTAAACTACTTTTATGTTGGCAGTGAAATTTGGATTATCTATGGATCCAGGTGAGATGTTAAAACTGTTCGATACTATCATTATGAATACCTATATTTTCAAAGAGAAACTAGAGGTTTTTGTCACAAAAACGGATGTCTCCCCTCTAATAAAAACAATATGTAAAGGGAAATCACTAAAAATGTTATGGTCTTGATGAATGATACTTCCCCTCATTATGCGTTTTCCACATAACAGCAAATAACTCCAAAAATACTGATACCAGATTTATGGCCCTTGTGCATGACACTTACTTTCATCATGCTCTTTCCAAAAATAAAATGTCATTCCAATAGCATCAGTCGAACGGGAGTTATTGATCGGCCAAAAAATGTAACAAAGAGCAATAACTCGAAAAGTATTGAAGCCAGAATTATGGCCCTTGTTCATGACACTTTCTCTCATCATGCTCTTTCCATGTATGAAGTTTCAATACGATGGCAAGAGCCATGTAGGAGTTATCGTCTGGACAAGAAAGAATTAAACAAATGTACAAGGGGCAATAACTCTAAATTTATTGAAGCTCGAGTTAAGGATCTTATGCATGACACTTTCTCTTATCATGATCGTTCCATGTATGAAGTTTCACTCCAATGGCATGTGTCACATAGGAGTAATCATCCGGACAAAAAATTGTGATTTTTTTTACAAAGGCCAATAACTCCAATATTAGTGAAGCCAGAGTTATGGACCTTGTGCATGACACTTCCTCTCGTTATGATCTTTCCATATTAGAAGTTTCAATCCAATGGCATGAGCCATATAGAAGTTATCGTCCGGACAAAAAAGTGAGATTTTTTTTACAAAGGGCAATAACCCCTATATTAGTGAAGCCAGAGTTATGTACCTTCTGCATGACACTTCCTCTCATTATGCTCTTTCCATATATGAAGTTTCAATCAACTGGCATCAGGCATATTGAAGTTATTGTCCGGACAAAAAATTATGATATATTTTACAAAGGGCAATAACTCCAATATTAGTGAAGCCAGAGTTATGGACCTTGTGCATGACACTTCCTCTCATCATGATCTTTCCATATATGAAGTTTCAATCCAATGGCATGAGCCATATAGGAGTTATCGTCCGGACAAAAAAGTGTGACTTTTTTTTACAAAGGGCAATAACTCCTATATTAGTGAAGCCAGAGTTATGGACCTTGTGCATGACACTTCCTCTCATTATGCTCTTTCCATATATGAAGTTTCAATCAACTGGCATCAGGCATATTGAAGTTATCGTCCGGACAAAAAGTGTGACGGACAGGCGGACAGACGGACAGACAGACAGACAGACAGACAACTCTCACAAAAACAATATGTCTCCCCCATATAAATATGGGGGGAGACATAATAAAAAGAACTGACTATTATTACTTAATATGTACAAAGAGTTAATCTTCTACAATTCAATGCTAGCTTTGAAATATTATTTGGCAAAAATTTGTATTTCCTTAACCCTTTATTCCATAAATATGCCTTTGCAAACAGGGTAGACCCAGATCAGACAGCTCTTAGAGGAGTCATCTGATCAGAGTGCTCTGTTTGCTTATGATATAATTATACATATGATTCTACTGTTTCTGCCATGGCCAAAACTTCCTGTGTCAATGTGTTATTATAACAAATTAATCTAATTAATATTCATGATGTCATTATTTCTTTCATGAATATTCATGAAGGAAAGGGTTCAATTCTTAACCCTTTCCCTCATATAAACGTGTTTTCACGCATTTGCAAACAGAGTAGATCAAGATCAGACGGTTCCTTTAGGAGGTGTCTGATCAGGGTCAGCTCTGTTTGTTGATGGAATTTGAAAGACCTGTTTCTATACTTTCTAAAATGGCTACAATATTCTACCCTCCATATTTAGTTGTAACCATGTTTTCCATGAATATACAGTAGGTACTGAACTTTGGAATAAATGCAGAACAGGGAAAGGGTTAAATGAATATGTTTCCCCCAAAGATCAGGGAGTCAACTGTTTAGATCTTGACGAAACATCAGTAACTATTAGCGTCTAATCTTGATCTAAACTTTTTACAAAGGTCATCGCAAATTCATCCATATGTATTACTGTTTATATGTTACTGATTTTAAAATGTCAACTGACAAACAATGTCTCAAGTACTGTACATGACTGTACTTTTAGTTATTTGAACGTGAATTCCTGATAACCTAAGCAAACAGTTTGGATTAAAAGAGATGCGGTTTACTCCTTTCCCTGTTGAATATTCATGTAAGGAATAATGACATTATGAATATTATTAGCTGAATTTTTATAATGGCATAATGTACACCGGGTATTTTGGCACTGGTTGAAACTGTAGTCAGATCTATTATAATTTCATAAGCAAAACGAACAGACTATGATCAGATGGCTCTTACAGGAGCTGTATGATCTTGGTCTGCCCTGTTTGCTTATGGTATAATTAAGATCTGATTCTACGGTTTCTGACTAAACCAAATATTGTGTTCATATGCCATAATAAAAAACAAGAGCCGCGTGCGGCGCCAAGGCTCGTCTGATTTGGTGCTTGTCCAGCTAAATTAATTTTTTTTGAAAACGACAAAGGGCCATAACTCCAAAATTTTGAAATCAAGAGTTATGGTTCTTATGTAGGGGCCTAACCCCTCAATGAGATCTACTAACCTATGAAGTTTCATGTTGATACCTCTTATACTTTTCGAGTAATGAGCTACATTAAAGTTTTTGCACGTCGACGAAGACAAGGACGACGACAACAATGACTACGACCCAGTGATCACCATAGCTCGACTTTTCTTCGAAACAGACGAGCTAATAATCTAATCAATAATAAAGTCACATTATTTTTCATGTGAATTAATTTCTGCACTCTACTCAATTAGCTCTCAAACGGCCGCAGATGAGGTTTTCTAAAGAAAATAACACCATTTTAAGTTTTATTTGGTCAAAAATGACACGGAAAACATTGCAGAACAAGAAGAAAAATCTAATTTTGACAGTATGATATCATGTGACCATGGACTGTAATTTTGTTCTACTTTGTATTTTAAATCTATCAATAAGCTCGACCAAACAACAAAAGAAACTAGAACTGAAAAAATGCAAGCAAATGGTTCCATATTCCGCGAACGATGTGTCTTGACTGGGCCACATGCTGTCTCTAAGCTATTTTCCACTATCATCAGCATTGAATGCGGACATCCTCGTTAGTCATCATTTTTGTTTAAATACTGGTACCTTCTTTGACAGCAGACGTCACATGACCATCATATTACAATTTACAGTAGGCTAGCTCATTTGCATTTAGTGGACAGTCTGAACAACTAGGGATTCCCATGATAAAATAAATAAATGTTTGCTAGTGTTTGAAAACCATCTTTTGACAAAATATCAATATTTTCAATTTTTCTCAAGGAAAAGTGATGCTAAAATATAATGGGACTTTAATAATGTCATTATTTCTTACAAGAATATTCAACACAGAAAGGGTTAAATGGATTGTTGAGCTTGCTCCATAAAATGACTGTAGGTCAATGCACTGTCTTGTCCAGGTCGCAATTAAATAAAATATTACAAATATATAAAAGGTTATGATATGTACTTCAATAACATAAATTTAAACAAAGAAATCAAGATGCTTCTTGGCTGTCATATTAAAACACATGATTAGATCCAGCTGACTATTGTCTTTTGTTTGTAACATATACGTCCTTGGCACCCTGTGTAATTCAATAAGGACTTATACCAGATAAACTATGTATCAAAATCTTTATCATAAAACTGTATTCTACTGTCTTTCAAACCATGAATCTAACTTTGCTAATCTTTAACTTGCTTAAAAAAAGTTTGTCTGCTCAAACAACAATCCATTTCATGCTTAAAATGTAGACTAGCTTAGACATTCACTTTACTCTACAAAACTAGTCAGAATGTCTAACAGTTTCAGTCCAAATGAGACACCCAGCTACATTTGGCATTTGATTTAGAGCCAAACTGTTTGAACATACCATTATTGATCGCATGCAGCTTTTTAAAGCTTGAAGTTATAATCTTGAATTACATGCTAAGTTGCTTCTATAGAGCTCTGACAAATAAATCAAAACCCATCATCAACGTTTCTTTGTCAAGCATATATCATTTATGAATACAAGCACACAGGTGACCATCAAAATATTTGATTCCTTGTTTTAAGTTTTAACAAATGATGCTAAGTGCTACCTGGAAAATTAAGCTCCTTGCACTTGAAAAATGCCCCCCCCCCCCCCGGCAAAGTAAATATCCCACATCCAACATCGGTTCAATAAGGACAATTAGCACTGCTATGTGGATACCAGAACCATATTAACTCTTTACTCCGTAAATACGCCCTGCAGTGCCTTTTCAAACAGAGTAGACCCAGATCAGATAGGTCAAAGGAACGACCGGTCTGATCAGGATCTGCTCTGTTTGCTTATGGAATAATATAAATCTGATCCAAGTTTTCTGTCATGACCAAATATACCGTACATGTTTTCATATGCCATTATGAAAATTAATGACTATGTAATTAATATTCATGATGTCCTTATTTCTTACGTACATGAATACCCGGTATTCATGGAGTAAGGGTTACTGAGGTGTACTGATCTACATGTATCCAAATTTCTTATTTCTCAGTAGGTTCTCATTAACCCTTTACTCCATGAATATTTATGTAAGAAATAATGACATCATGAATATTAATTAGATTAATTAACTTATAACAGTATATTTACACAGGAAGTTTTGGCCATGGCAGAAAGTGTAGAACCGTATTATAACTAATTTATAAAAAGCGAACAGGGCAGACCCTGCCAGATCAGACAGCTCCTCTAGGAACCGTCTAATCTGGGTCTTCTGTGTTTGCAAATTGTGTAGAAAGGCATATTTATGGAGTAAAGGGATAAAATTGCCTTGAAGAAAAAATTACATTGAGTACAAAGGTAGTATATTACATTGAGTACAAAAGGTAATATTTTGTGGTATTTATCTAAATTTTCTAGATACTGCTAATTATCATGGGCACAGAAAGTAGCACCATTATGTGGCTGTCAACACTCATAAAAGGGTCATATTACTGTATTACTGTGGAGTTGTCAATATGCATGATATTGTTACATTGATGGCAGACCATTTATTGACTTTATGAATGATAGAGACAAGCCATCTAAGCAGGGTCTGCAGTTTTTCATTCAAACTTCTCATACCCTTTCATACTGAATGGACTATGTCATTAAAAAATTATGGTCCTGGACCATTTCACTTTGAAAAGCAATCAAAAAAAGGTTAATTACATTATCATAAGACGGAGTGAAAAAAATATACATGTATATATATACATGAGTGTCAATGCATATGTGTCTAGTCAGTGGGTAAACCCTTTACTCCATGAATATTTATGTAAGAAAGAATGATATCACAAATATTTAATTGGATGCATTTTCATTAAGATTTATAGCAAATGAACACATAAAATGTTGGCCATTGCATTAACTGTAGACTAGAATTAGATCTATAGTAGTTCATAAAGCAAAATAGAGCATATGCAGACCCTGATCAGATGTGGTTCCTGTAGGAGTCATCTGATCTGAGTCTACTCTGTTTGCAAATGCATTAAAAGGCATATTTATGGAGTAGAGGGTTAAATTGAGACAGAGCTCTAGGTAAAAGTCATATTTTATGAACATTATTATACATATGATTAATGTTTTTGAGTCCTTAGTTCTCTGAAACCCCCTATTATTTATCTTAATCCTTTCCCTGTTCTATGTTTATTCCAAAATTCAATACCTATTGAATATGTATGGACAAAATACATGTACAGTAAAACCTCTCTATAACGGCCACTAAATTACATCAAGTATTTTGTGTTTAAGACAGGTGGCTGCTTACAGCAAGGTGAAAGTAAAACAGAACGCTCCTATAGGAGCGTCACGGTTCTGTTCTACTTTCACCTTGCTTTAAGCAGCCACCTGCTGTAATATACCAACTAATTAACACAATTTAGTAGCCATTATAGAGAGGTTTTACTGTACATTATAATGAAATATGGAAGGTGGAACATTGTAGCTGTATGTTAGAAATTTCAAAGTAAAGAAACAGATCTATCAAATTCACATTGTAGCTGTATGTTAGAAATTTCAAAGTAAAGAAACAGATCTATCAAATTCCTTTTACAAACAGAGCAGACCCTGATCAGGGTCTACTCTGTTTGCAAATGTGTGAAAAGGTGTTTATAAATATGAAGGAAAGGGTTATATAATTGGTGGTTCAATCAGAAAGACTTTTAATTTAATGGCGAAATTTATTGTGTTTATGATTTATCTCGAAAGTCTTATTGAAACAGATATATATAATTATTACATATATTGATACATCTATATAAAAAATAGATGGACTGACTGAATAAATAGCGTAGACTAAGATCAGACATACATGTCGCAGGGTCTGATCCAATTCCTTATGGAGATAGATCTAATTAGTAATTATACAAATTGTTCTGTCTGATGGCCAATTAAAATTATGAATTTATCATGTGTTCATATGCTATAATTGCGAAAAAAACCTAACATATAAATGATTTATATGATTTATTACATGTATATTGATACATCTATATAAAAAATAGATGGACTGACTGAATAAATAGCGTAGACTAAGATCAGACATACATGTCGCAGGGTCTGATCCAATTCCTTATGGAGATAGATCTAATTAGTAATTATACAAATTGTTGTCTGATGGCCAATTAAAATTATGAATTTATCATGTGTTCATATGCTATAATTGCGAAAAAAAACCTAACATATAAATGATTTATATGATTTATATTTAAAAAATGAGTGATAAATGTTTGTTTTTTTATATATGTTATATATATACTGCATATACAGTTAAACCTCTCTATAACGACCACTAAATCACACCAAGTAGTTTGTGTTAAAGGCAGGTGGATGCTTATAAAGAAAGGTGAAAGTAAAAACAGAACGCTCCTATAGGAGCGTCCTGTTTTACTTTCACCTTGGTTTAACCAACCACCTGCCCAAAATACCAACTAATTAACACAATTTATTATGGTCATTATAGAGAAGTTTTACTGTATATATTTCTCTGCTGTTGGTACTCAATAGAATCACTTCTGGGTTTGGCTGGGAAATCAGATTTAATAAATAAGTACGACTTTGATCTACAGCTCTGTTTATAGAAGTCTTTGGAACAATAACGCAAGTTGAAATAAAGGAAAATGAAGCGAAATACATCTTTATAACCCAATCGATCATTTGCCAAAATGTGTTTACTTTAAAAATTGCGATTTTTACGTGAGCACCCACGTGTGACTTTGCCTGACGATATGCCCCGCCCACTTCAACAAATCGAACTTCGGAGCATTTCTGACTTTTCCGTTAAATAGAATTAAAAAAATAATATATGGTACTTATTTTCTTTTTCAAACTCCCCATTCGCCATAATATCTGTAAATTACACATCTTTACACTAGTGTATTTTATGTCGATAAACGACAGAGATGATTAAATTCACAAGCTGAGATTACATACCTGGTTGTACCTTACCTGAGATATTTATATTGAGGTCACGATCTATTAATATGGAAAAAGTGCAATTATAAACGCAGGAAATATCAGCTGACATTTTTAGTACATGTTATATCATCAAGCGAAATCTTACCTTGAACCCTTAAATGTTATCCTTGCGTAAAGGTGCTTAGGTGTTTCATATTTTTGTCACAACTTTTAAGTCACATTTCTATGTATGTTGCGTAGGACGGAAGTACAGATTGTGACAAATATGGCGAAATTCACACTGCCGGTACATGTACTGCGTAATCTGAATCATAGACGAGCTGCGTGTGACAGAAATAGGAACTGGAATATAAAGTACGCGTCAACTCCAATGAAAAATAATTGAAAATTCAATTTGAATCCAATTTGTTTTAATTGTATGGCTACACGTTGACAAACATTTGTACCGGAATGGACTTAATAGAAATGAAATCATAAGAGTAGCCTACGTACCGCGGTTATGGATATATTCCATTTTTTGTTTATATACATATAGATGTTTGAACACATTAATTAACAGTTGCCTTTAAGGACTCATTCATATGCCCCCGTGGACGATAGTCAATGGGGAATTATGTTTTGCACATATCCGTCCGTACGTCCGTCCGTACGTCCGTCCGTCTGTCCGTGTGTCACGCTTTTACGTACAGTTGGTTGTCAAAGTGTTTTCATTGTCTAATATCTCACTAACCACTATTGACATGGGATTGCATATACACATTAAACACCATCCATAATGTCATGGCGCACCGGTCCAGCCCATGTTGCCCGCAAGCCCAATGTCAAGGTCAAATGCCTTTGGAAGTGTACATGCAGCTGGGCAAGAACCACCACGGGGACATCGCTGTGTCTTAGTTACAGACACAATTTTCTAGTTTTTATCTTAACGTGTATGCCAAGATTGATGTTTTATGCACGGTGCCTCAACTTTCAATATTGACTGCTCAAAAGAATCAGCTTCACCGAGAGGAGCTTGTGTTGAAAGCGTTATTAAAGCTAAATGAAGAAACCCTTTTTCTTCTCTTGAAACTGAGATAAGACTGAACAAGGTTCTGATAGTAGGCTACATGTAACATTATGAACGTCTAACACTTTGGCATGTAATATTTTATTGTCATATTCCGTTATCATTGGGTTTACATATTTACATAAGTATTATTATTTAGGAAGGAAATAAAAATGATTCAGCCCGTCTTGTCTACTAAGTGTATGGTTGTTGCAGTGTTCACTTTATTAGCCCACAAGGTGGTGTGTCCACCGTCGTGTGGTGGGCGTCGTCCGTCGTCACAATTACTACTTTAACTCTTTTGGTGCCAAATTCAAAAGTGTCGTCTGCAATAATAATTTTATATTAAATATAATTCTAAACTAAATAATAAAGGTATACTAGTAAAACATTTGTTTTTTAAAACCTGTATGCTTGGGCTAAAATAATACAGAAAACAGTGAAGTCCCAGGTCAGATATGCCGCCTTGAAAATGCGGCATCTGACCTGGGACTGTACTGTTTTCAATGGTTCCAACAGGCGAAATTGGCGCCGAGCGAGTTAATTAAAGCGCTCACCCCTTCTAAACTGCATTGTTATCTATCAGAACCCTTCAAATGCAAGTAATCCGTGCAGAATTCTGGTTGCCACTTCGTTATCCTGTTTGTCGTCGTCCTTTTCTCCATCATTGTAGATACTAAGCAAATTGTAACATATAATCTTAGTTATGTATTAGGAGAAGGGCCAATCTATATGTTACGAGAATTTGCGACTAGTCACATATTATTGTTATTACAAGAACAACAGTATTGTTCTTAATGTGTTGAGATTTACCCCGGGAAATATGTGGGTAACGTGTCTTTTAATTTGAATCCTCCTCGCTTATTAAGTATTTACTGATTCATTATTTGAAGCATGTATAATTTATGCTCCCCGAAATGGTATTCTCGTTGTCCGCCTTATCATGTTAAGCATTTCTCAAAATGATTAAAGTTAAACGAATGAAACTTAATTTACTAATAGAGCAAGATATGAAGAAATGCAGTGTGATGGGGACATAATTATGACATTCCATTTAATGGAATTATTCCCCTTTAATATGTTTGCATATTTATATCCCCTCCCCAAACAGGTGAAGAGTTTTCTTCCTTTTTATTCAACACATTCTCATATGTTTTTAAAAAATGTTTGAGTGATTCAACTTGACATCCAGCCGACAAGTCTGAGACTACTCTTGAATTTGCTACGCCTTTGCAAACGGAGTAGATCAATATCAGACGGATCCTACAGGAACCAATTGATCATGGTTTACTCTGTTTGCTTATGATATAATACATGTATAGATATAATTCTATGGTTTCTGCCATAACCAGACATTCATTGGTCCATGTCCAATTGTAACAGTTAACTATAGCCTGTTATGGGCGGATGAGTGAATACCTATGCAAACAGTTTGGATCCAGATGAGACGCCGAAAAAAATAATTTGCTCAGCAGGCTAAAGGTTAATCTAATTGATAAGTATTATGTCATTATTTCTTACATGAATATTCATGAAATAAAGGGTAAAGCTATAAAACAGATACATGTTAAACATTATTGACATTTGATATTCAAATGTACATCTGTATTCGGATCGTCCATTCGAACAATGGAACGCATTGATTGTCTTATAAATACGAGGACTTTGTATGTTGTCGGGTCAAACTATAGTAATATATAGAGAGAGTATTTATAAGAATTCTGAAAATAGGAGATCCTTCTAAAACGAATGCAGCAATGCGAAAAGTGAACACTACAGACTCGGTTTTATTGAGTCTGTTCATGAGCAGTCATTAAACGTGCAACACTACTCACTCACCCTAGCACCGGCGTAAGCAGTGTTCAATTCTCATAATTAAAAGCATTGAAACTGATGATCCAGAAGGACCAATAAATATAACGAAGTATGGGGAGACTTTTTACGGCCGCCACACGAGCATTTAACATCTGCTGTTGTGAAGTACATATATTCTGACAGTGTGAGATCCTTCGAAAGCAAAAACAGCAATGCGAAAAGAGAAAACTGCAGACTCGCTTTTAATGAGTCTGTGCATGAGCAGTTATTAAACGTGCAATACTACTCGCTCACCCTAGCACCAGCGTTTTCATAATTAAAAGCATTGAAACTGATGATCCCGAAGGACCAGTCAATACATGTATATTGGTGAATTGAATAGAATAGCTTTTATATAAAGTAATTAGAATGATATATCCAGCCGTTTCCATATAGAGTCCATTTGACTTTATAAAGTTTATACGTAGTAGCTAGACCGGTCTTTATATATAGTCAACATTTACATATGTGGGTGTGTTGTGTGTGTGTGTGTGTGTGTGTGTGTGTGTGTGTGTGTGTGTGGGGGGGTCTTATACAGAGTCGATATGAAGTCATTTTCTCGACTTTTCTGTATATAAGTGAACATGTGCATATATTTAGTGGCACCGATATCATATAGAGTTGATATGGATACCTGATGAGTCTTTTCGGCAATACATAGAGAAGAATCGGCGCTTTTTCCTATTCATACATGTATTTGGAATGCTCATGTCATTTGCGTGTTATATTACCCATGTGCCGTACAAAAAATACTAACTCGTTATATATAAACATGGATACACGCAGTACCATGCGATAAAGCTTTATAATATTCAGTTGAAAGAAAATCAAGTCTGAATAGTCCGATCCTGATCATTCAATTCTTGTAAACACGGAGCCTGGACACGGCTTTGGCATGCGTTTGGACAAAGACCTATGATAACACAGTCTTTGGTTTGGATGTCAACATACATGGTCCATTGCCCTTATCCTGCTGTAAAACTAAAGTCTGCTAAAATTCTGAAATACTTTATATTTTACTTATTCACACTCTATCTAGCTTGATCGAGTTAAGCTTGGATTCGCCGTTTGATCTGGATCTAAACTGTTTGCAAAAGACATTTAGGTCCTGCTTACCAGAATCAGGGCCCGGGAATGCATTTTAAATACTTCTCATAGCGTTTTAGATTCATTTTGATACACAGATTACTATTTTAAAACGATATGGATGCCCGCTGAGGTCACTGTCCATGGAATATATCAATATGAATTGAATCCTTGTAAAATACCATCAACGTTTGAGCAATACTTCAAGTAGTGTGTTTTAACCCTTTACTCCATACAGACGTCCTTTAGACCCTATGCAAACAGAGAAGACCCAGATCAGAAGGCTCCTATAGGAACCGCCTGATCTGGATCTACTCTGTTTGCTTATGAAGTAAAATTCTGCCATGGCAAAACTTCCCTTCTTTATGATGCCAATAACAAACCCTAGCATGTGAATAGTTATCCAGTCTTTATTTCTGACATTAATTTTTAATGGAGTAAATGGCTAATTATTTCAGACCCGTTTTACCATTTTCAAATAGTGTAGGGAACCAGCATCTGTGCTTAACGCTTTCCCTCATGAATATATTTTACAAGAATTCATGAATTTATTTTTTACAACATCCAGTGAACACGTTTTTTTGCCACTTCAAAAACTGTATCTAGAATTAGACCTATACTATTCCATAAGCAAACATAGCAGATCCTGATCAGACGGATCATACAGGAACCGTTTGATCTGGATCTACTCTGTTGAGCCGTACGTACAGTATATATGAAGTAAAGGGTTGAACAACATCATCTGATCAGGTTCTGCACCGTTTGCCTCTCATCAGAGTCTATTTTGTTTTGTTGACTTGTGTGACAAACAGTGCAGATTGTCCATAGAACCTCGTCAGATGCCATGTTTTAACCATTTCGCTATTGTATATTCTTGCAAGAAATAATGACGTCATGAATATTAATAAGATTTTTTTTTGTAATGGCATATGCACACATGACATTTTGGCTCAGACAGAAGCTGTAGAATCAGATCTATTTACACCATAAGCAAATGGAGCAGACACTCGTATAGGGTCTACTTTGGTCTACTTTTATTCTGGGTCTACTATGTTTGCAGACGCATGAAAATGCGTAACCGATCCAGTAATAGGTACACATTTGAATAAGGGAAGTAATGCTTTGATGATTAAATAAATTTTACAGACTCGATTGTTTCCCTTTAATCTTGAGACAAAAAAAAATCTATGACTCTATGACTCTATGTGTTAATCAGTAACGAAGCAGTGAATTCCCACATGCTTTTCTCTTTCTATGGACGAACGTACAATAACAAACATATAGCGACTATCCCTCAAAATTTAGTTACAATGTGCAGCATATTAAACCCTTAATACCTAGTACATGTATTTCGCATGGAAAAAATAAATAATGCCAAGTTCAGAGCTACAGATAAAGTTGCATACCCAAATTTCTCCACCGAACCCTATACTGTGACCACTCTTTAGAATGGTCACAGTATAGAGTTTGGTGGATAAATAAAGGAGCTATTCTTGAAAATGTTTAAATTTACGCATCTTATCGATCTGTACCTCTGAAGTTTGATGCTGCAATATGCTTATCAAAATACATTCAAGAAACACGTAAGCATGCTAAACATTAAGTTCTATTGTGTGTTGTTGTTTTTTTAAAAAAAATTCTATTCTAAAATGTAAGATACACATCCTATAACCTCTTTGAACCCGGGTCACGCATGTACTGCCATTTGCAAACAGTGTAGACACAAATCAGAGGGCTCCTACCCTCTTATCATCGAGCGTCTAAGTTCAGACAGGTTCAGACCTTTACACATACACATTTTTAGAAGTTTCTGTTAACCCAAAGACCTATGATAACACATGTTATTGTAACCGGGTGTTCTTATAAAGAAAGTTTACTACATAAATAAATATGAACCGGCAGGAGTGAGTTGTGCTCTATACCCAATCACCTGGTTTACATTATCATATAGCCTTAGGTCTTTGGTTAACCCTTTCCATCACGCTGTTTCACGCCTTTGCGAACAGAGTGCACCTAAATCAGACGGCTCTTGTAGGAGTCGACTGATCAGGATCTGCTCTGTTTGCTTATGAACGTATAATAGATTTGACCGTGACACTATATAGTGTCTAACCATGCCGAAAATCCTGTGTATAAATTGTATAAGTATATGCCATTATGAAGAAAAAAATCAGCCAATAGATATATTCATAATGTCATTATTTCTTACATGAATATTCAGCAGGGAAAGGGTTAACTGTCGAAATATTGTTTATTTCTGAATTGAAATGCGCAAGTAGGGCCTACAATGAAAAATACAGTATGAATGCAAGTTATTTATTATTATTTTTGCCTTAAATATTTGTAAACTGTTTCACCGAAATAACATGAGAGGTAGCCCTGAATAGCTAAACTAACCCCCTTGCATTTTATACCTGACTATGTGTGGCATGTCCTGTGGAATAGCTGTCAAACATATTTATATAATAGAATACAATCAGATGCACAATTTAGATCGCCTGTTCAGAGTCTATAATGCATGTCCGAGTTGTTTTAATTTCTTCAGTAAGCCTAATTCTACCACATCGGTGTGGTCTGAGCAGGCCCGATTCACGTGTCGCAGCTCTACAACCTAACACAAGAGACATACATACATACATTAGAACAAGTCTTAATTTATTAAGCGACCATAAAAAGAGGTCTAACTATGGGTCTGTAAGGCAGGTTGTAGCTTAATACAGGGCAAATGTAATGCAGAAAGCTCCAATGGTATCATTCTGTATTACATTTTCAAGACCTGCATTAAGCAACAGCCTTGTTTTTAAGACTCGGATGTTCATTAAATATATGGCTGCTTAAGACACGTTCTAGGCCTATGAACTGTATGTATCAACACGGATTCTTGCACAAAACGTGCTGTTGTAGTCCCGCTAGACCATTTATTAACAAGGCGATTCTCGTGCTCACGCGCTGTTGTTGACTGGTTTTAATTATACCTATTCGGGGCATAAGGTAAACAATGGACGCGAATGCTATAGCATTTTGACTTTTGAAAGCTACGTGAGCGGTGCGACTCTTTCAGGGGCACCGACAATTAACTGTTTTAGTGATAATACATATTGAATGAAATTCTGTGTAAACGGTATTTGATACAACCATGAATTGACGTCAGAAAGAAAACAGTGGCCCGGAAACGGCATAAATCGAACGAAGTGTCAAAGATGTGTACAGTTTTGCAGCGGTAGTATTGCTTGTATTTGGAAGAATTAAATTGATGCAGGAAAGCAGAAAATGGTTTTTTATGCAAGAATAGCGTTAATACACGTTTGTTTTCGGGCAATAACATCTGCAGTGTCCCTCGGGAATGTTGTTGCCCTCGCCCTTCGGGCTCGGGCCAACAACAGTCCCTCGGGACACTGCAAATGTTATTGCCCGAAAAAACGTGTATTAACCCTCTAGTAAATACATCTGTATTTACTTCGTGGTATCAGTGGTAACATCTGCTGGTCCAGTGACATTCATATCGCTGGCTGGTCTTCATTATTTTACAATGTTCGATACTATGCTGTGTTGATAATATCAGAGACATATAAACGTAATATAGGTCTCTGATAATATATAAACCTCTTGGAGTCTTCAGATGCAGTTTTCGCACAATATCTCTTTGTGTCACAAACTGTGAATTTGCACTTTCTCGCGTGATAATCAGATCGATATAAACCCCAAATATATTTCGCGTGATCTGCTTTGGCTGCCCTGTCACGAGTGAGTCACGCCTGGCTAATCACAGACTCTAAAAGAAGCATGACGTCAGATACAATCTGCATGCCAGAAGCTTGACGATTTAATGATAGCTAAAGAGCGCCTGGCCAACCGGTGTTGAAGATGCAGATGCTGCCGCTAAGAAAAATGTGTGCGACAAGATAAAGAAGAAAGAAACAGACATGGAAAATGGAATCGGTTGAATTTGCGTTATTTGGAATAGCTGTTTTATTTTTTGCAACCTGGTGCTTCAACTGGTTCATCCATGTTCTTGCTCTTATTTACGGGTACGTTGCAACTACTTAATTATTGTTTGCAGGTTTGTCAGTCTCTTGGAACAAAAAAATGGGACTTATTGCATTGCAAACAGTGTAAACACAAATCAGCCTCTGCATCCAAGACGCGGCGACTGGCCAGGGTGTGAGAATCTGGATCTATTTGTTCTCTATATTTCCACACAGCGTAAAACCTGATGATCAGATGTATCTCATCATAAATTGGATCTAAGTTGGAATGTTTAATATTGCGATTCTCTTCCCCATAGAGGGATCTTCTAATCATTAATGGGAGTACCTACCGTATTAACTTTAAGAATGGTGTAGATGTAGATAGACTGACATGTTTGAAACACTGAGTCTGTCCAAGGTTCATCACTGTATCACACTCACTAGCATCTATAGCTTTTTAACACTTTACTCCATGAATACTCATGTAAGAAATAATGACATTATGAATATTTATTAGATTTTTTTACATTGTAATACAATGGCACATGATGATGAACACAGGAAATTTTACCCATGGCAGAAACCATAGAATCATAGCTATAATTTCATAAGAAAACAGCTAGTGCAGATCCTGATCAGATTACTCCTACTGGAGCTGATTTGGGTCTACTCTGTTTGCAAAGGCACATAAATGTTCATGTTGTAAGTAATGGGTTTACCATCTATTCAATATATACTGCTTTCAAACCCTTTGCATACAGTAATTAGACCCAGAACATACAACTCATGTCATGGTCTGTTCTGTTTGCTTATGGACTAATAAAAAGTATCAATTTGATTTTACAGTTTATATGCCATGGTTAAAAATTCTCTTTCTCTTTTGCCATAATTAACTGGAATCAGTAGCCTTTTTAACAGAATCTACCGGAATCAACCTATATGTTACATTGTTAGATCGAGGAATAGACTATCGAATAAAAACTATTTCAGCTTCTATTTGATGTTTGTTCATATTTTTGAAAAAGTTCATTTCTGTCACTTTTGCAAATGTACAAGACACTGACTAACACACAATATCACTGCATAACAATATTTTTAGACTGGATTGATGTTTTACCTTTGCCACACACACCTTTGTTGTTTCCTGTACTGTTATGACTTGGTATAATTATTATTTAGATTCATTGAACTTCGAAGTCAATTTACTTTATTTGATTTAACGGTAGTAAAAGTGTATTCATATTTTCTCTTGATTCTTGATATATATTATTCAAATATAACATAAAGGTACTTTATTATTACGAATTAGATCCACATGTACAATTTTAAATGTCGATTCTGGTAAGAGCATGGCTGTTTCAGATGAGAAAAATATAGAAAATATCTGATAAAATTAAGCATTAAATGTAAAATTCTGGTGCTTTATCACATATTCATACAAGAACAATGATTGTTTAGCTAACTACATAATCACTAAAAGTTATACATATAAAGGCTTCACTAGGTTGATTCCTGTAACATACAATGTACAAGTTGGTTCAGGTAATTAGGCTGATTCATGTCAATCAAATTCATATTCATGACCACAAGGGGCCATTTCGTGGGTCTAGATGATCTTAAAAGTCAAAAAAATTTATTGGGTCGAATTAGTGTTATATTATTACGTATATATAACACTGAATCGACCCAATCAATTTTTTTGACTTTTAAGATCATCTATACCCACGAAATAGTCCCCTGTGTTCATGACCATGAATATTCAGCAAATTGTTATTCATAATTTGTCTGTTTTTCCATGAAAAAAAGTCAAGAAACCGTACAGCCATATAGCCTTTATGTTGTGGGTGTTGAGTCTGTAGACATGAAAAAACATATTGTCACAGTTTCGACTCAGTATGTCCCTATCAGACTTCATACACCTGTTCACTATCACAGTGGGCTACAACCGTTATTCCGTTTTTCATATTTAACCCTTTCTTTCATAGAAATGCCTTTTCATGCCTTTTGCAAACAGAGTAGACTCAGATTAGACAGCTCTTGAATGAGATGTCTGATCTGAGTGTACTCTGTTCAGAGCTCCAGATAAGATGCGTAAATTTAAACATTTTCAAGAATAGCTCCTTAATTTCTACAGCAAAACCTATACTATGACCACTCCTTAGACTCGTCTCTTCGAGACGATTCTAAAGAGTGGTCACAGCATAGGGTTTGATGAAGAAATGACGATTTTAGTATTGTGTAACGCACCTTTATCTGTAGCTCTGTCTGTTTATCTTGTGAAATTTTATCTCCCTCTCATTTGATAGTTTCCATCATGGTGAAAAAAACCCATTACTATGGTATGTTCCATTTTATTGATTCTGTTCATGAATATTAATGAAGTTATAAAATCTTGAATAAGTGTTCAAACAGGGAAAGGGTTAAAGACTTATGACTTTTTAAAACAGTTCCACTGTAACAGATACACATTCAAACGCATGTACAATGTATTATTACCTGTCAGAGTAAATCCTTGGAATTTGATTGGTCAGTTTGCCAAAAACTGCCGGGGTGTACAGAACCATATGCGGCGGCTTCCACGGAGAATACAAACTTCAAATTTGATGCGTGATGTCATTCGTTTTGTTTTTGTTTTTAGCGTCGATTCGAAATTTCATATCGTCCTTACTCCATTAATTCTGGACGGATTACGACCAACGATAACAAATGTAAAAAACTGTTCCTCATATGTTCCTCAATTTGACACTATTAACTTCTCAGTACAACGTGTAACCGTTTGAACTCAAATGTGTAAACAAGTGAAGTCTGAATTCCTCTTTCGAAATTGCTCTGAGACGACGTCATATTTGCTCTGTGATGACGTCATGTTTTCCTTGTCATGTCGTCATATAATTAGAGATCTAATGTCAGCAAAAATAAGAGTTGTTCGTTTCTTAATTAGGTAATTCGGATCTCTGACTGGTAATGAATTCGTTACACAGTAATTTGGCAGGGTGTACGGGCTGGTATGACCGGGTTAGACCACGTATTTCCTTCGGCTAACGCCTCAGGAAATACGGGATCTAACCCGGTCATACCAGCCCGTACACCCTGCCAAATAACCATGTACCTAATAGTGTAGAAAATTGTAGACCAGGGTCACCCCTAGGACCAATTTTTGCTATCGATTATTGATTTAATGCAACCGATTGATGATCAGTTATTATAAATATAGCTCAAGATATTGGACATACATGTACATTGTACATGTATTACAAATGCTTAAGCTTTTGTATCTACCAAACACTATGTTGTGACCATTCATTTTTAATTGTCTCAAAAACATGATTGAAATGAAAAGTCACAACTTACAGATTTGTAGCTCTAGGCTTAGTGGCATAATCCTGATTATACAGGTGTTGGTCCTTTTGTCAACCAACGGTATTTTAGACCTTTAAATTCCCATTAAAACGACAAGGAAAATAATTGATGCTTCTGTACAATTATACAGTCAATAATTGATTAAGGCAAAATTACTATCGATAGTAGATTGAAAATATTTTTTTGATTAATAGTTGATTATAAATGATAATTGGAACAACACTAACAGTTGTCACATCAGTATTTGACCAGAGTCTACACTATTTGCTCTCCCGTAAATTTTATTTAACCCTTTACTCCATAAATATGCCTTTCTATGCCCTTACACACAGAGTAGACCCAGATCAGTCGGATCATGGTCTGCTCTGTTTGCTTATGAGTTATGATATAATATAGATTACATATGAATCATATGATTCTACAGTTTCTGCAATGGCCAAACATTCCAGTGTCAATGTGCTATTATAACAATTTATCTATAATAAATGAATATCCATGATAACATTATATTTCTTACATGAATATTCACAGAGCAGAGGGTTATCATGTATATAGAGGTAGGGAGGAGAGATAGGTTGTCCACATATTCAAGTATATATGGTATTACCGTAAGGTGATAACAGTTTCATTATATTTTTCAGGAAGTGGAAGCTACATGTACATTGCGCATATCAAAATAGTGTTCTGGAGGACCTGCCTGGGATCTCAATTCTCAAACCTCTAGTTGGTATTGACCCAAATCTGTTCGAAAATCTGGAAACTTTCTTCAAACTGAGGTATCATGAGGTAAGTATACATGTGAAACTGGGACTTTAATTTTGTGAATGTTTGCTTTAATTCTTCACTCTATAGAAACACCTTTTAACCCTTCGCTTGCTAATCGCGTCAATATACCTACCTGTAAATAGTGAAGAGCCAGATGAGACAGCTCCTGCAGGGTCTGCACTATTTACAAGTTGATTGTGCAACCAGTGCAATCAACAGCAGTGATTGCACAGCGAAATACTTGTACACAGTTAAGATATATGTAATTATACAACAGGGCATGGGTAAAGAAGGAGAAATGTGTTTTAAAATTCAGCAAGCGAAGGGTTAATGCCTTTACAAATAGAGTAGAACCAGATCAGACAGCTCCTGTAGGAGTTGTCTGATCAGGGTTTGCTCTGTTTGTGTATGAAATGATGTAGATATGATTCTACAGTTTCTGACATGGCCCAAAATCCCTGTGTTCATATGCTGTTATAAAAGTTCATCCAAATAATATTTACCGTATGATATCATGTATTTCTTATATATGAATATTCATGATTTCATTGATGTCTCTCTTTCTGGTCACATTTGAGTAAATTGTTACTATGTACAGTAAAACCCCGCTAATGCGACCACCTAAAAGAGGTATAACTCTGCGTACTAGATGCAGGTGGAAGCTTAATGCAGGACAAAAGTAAAACAGAAAGCTCCCAGAGGAGCATTAAGCAACCATCTGCTTATAAAGACGCCAATGTTTATTCATTAAGTGGTCGCATTAGAGGGTCGGGTTCTACTGTATTATGTATGTAGTTATGTGAAGAAAAAACCCAACAGAAAATGAATTACACGTTTACCGATAGATTTGAAGATATTTTCAATGCCAAATTTGGCTCAGTAGGGTAAAGGTTAACCCTTTCCCTCATACAAAAGCCTTTTCACACATTTGCAAACAGAGTAGACCTAGATCAGATGGCTCCTATAGGAGCCACCTGATCAGGGTCTGCTTTGTTTGCTTTTGACATGATATAGATCTGATTCTACAGTTTTTGTCAAAGTAAAATATGTCCTTGAAAAGTTTATACATGTATTATAAAAATTCAGCTAATAAAATATTCATGATGTCATTATTTCTTATATGAATATTGAACAGGGAAAGGGTTAGTGTCATGTATCGGGTTGCAGAAGAAATAAATAGTACAGAAGTTCCCAAGTTCCTATGATCTTCCCAAGTTCTTCTGTCTGTCACTCTTTGATGACTGTTGGCCATAAATCTTTGATCGCATGACACGAATATATAACAAACATAGAAGTCAGAATGTTTACACTGTGTGAGTTCTTTTATAATATATATAAGCAGCTTAGTGGGGGAAATGATGCATTCGGCTGGGAAGCTGCAAATCAGATCAATATATTTGTATTTGTTGTGTTATTTTTGTCTATTAGCTTCAGTGACACAAAATATATCCAGTTTTCAAATTTGCTGACAACTGCATTTCTAAGAACATGTTTGGCTAATATGAAAACTCAAAACAGATGTCTTACATACCAGACCGTGATCTTATGTGAGATGCATTAGAGTTAACCCTTTCCCTGTTGAATATTCATGTAAGAAATCATGAGATCATGAATATTTATTATTGAACTTTTCAATGAAAACCTTTTGCTTTGACATACAACAGTAGAATCAGATCTATAGCATGCCAACAGCAAACATAGCAGACCTTGATCAGATGGCTCCAATTGGAGTCGTCTGATCTGGGTCTACTCTGTTTGCAATGTGTGAAATGGCTTTCATATGAAGGAATGAGTTACAGGGCTTAGTTATAGTGTCCGCAGCCCCAGGGAAAAATCATTCAACTCTTTACTTCATGGAGATGCTTCTTCACACATTTGAAAGCAGAGAAGGCCCAGATCAGACATCTCCTGTAAGAATAATCTAATCAGGGTCTGCTGTGTTTGCTTATAAAATAATATAGATCTGATTATGTATACAGTTTTTGCCATAGCCAAAAAATCCTATGTCCATATATAGGTATAAAAATATTCATGATGTCATTTCTTCCTGGATGATTACTTCATGAGGTAAGGGTTAAATGGCTTCATTATGGAGAACACTTGTTAAACACCCTTTCATGCCTTTGCAAACAGAGTAGAACCAGATCAGATGGCTCCCCTATAGGAACAGTCTGATCAGGGTCTTCTCTGTTCACATCCTGTCTTTATATCCCATTATAGAACATCAGCTAATAAATATTTATGATGTCATTATTTCTTACATGAATATTCAACAGGGAAAGGGTTAACTCCTTATATGTGTGCTATGAATATATGTCAACCTATGCAAACACTTTGGATATGATGTGTGCTACTGCTGAGTAATTCTTGTGTTCTTCTATGATTCAAAATGTTTCAGCTGTCTGATCAGGGTCTGCTCGGTTTGCTAATGGAATTACATGTGTATATATCTGATCCTACAGTTTTTGTCTAAGTCAAACAAATATCTTTAACCTTTTCCTCCATGAGTATTCATGTGATAAATGATGACATCACAGGGCTCTACATTAACAGTTGTCTGATTGCCCATGGTAACCTAAAAGTTGGTAGGGACAACCTCTGTGCCCTACTGGTTGTCCGATTGGGCAACCAGAAAATTTGTAGTGAGATGTAATTCAAGTAAGTTCTAATCCTGAAGCTAAATGTACAAATGAACAAAAAATAAAAAATAAATGGCGAACTAAAATGTAAGTGTGGTTTTCTTCTGAATTGGCAAGGTTATTATTTATGGTTAAGAGATACAATTCCATATTTGGGCAACCTGAAAACTAGTTCGGACAACTAAATTTCAAGCGACTTGCCCGAATCGGCAACCACATTCAAAAGTTATTGTAGAGCCCTGTTTCATGAATATTAATTTCTATATATTATTTACTTATACATAGCACATGGACACATGAGGTTTTGGCAATGACAGAAACTGTATAATCATATCTATATTATAACATAAGCAAACAGAGCAGACCATGATCAGACTGCTCCTATAGGAGCTGTCTGATCTGGGTCTACTCAGTTTGCAAGGGCGTAGAAGGTTAAGATTATTCTTATTCATGAAGTGACCAATTCACACATAAATGTTCTTTATGGAAAGAGTTAACATAAGAATATTCGTTTATACAAAAACAATTTTTTGTCTGTTTCAGTATGAGCTACTCTTCTGTATACAGGATGAAATGGACGCATCACAGATGATCGTACAAAGCCTGATGGACAAGTATCCCCATGTTGATGCCAAAATGTTCTTAGGCAAGTCTACCATTAGCATACTAAGTAACTGCGGTCTGCCTCAATGCTCACAGTTGATTTTTTTTCGTTTGAAGGAATTGACCGTTTACTACATGAATGTTTGATGTCAGAGATAATGACTATGAATATTCATAAGCTGGATTTTTATAATCTGTAGAAATAAATCTTTGTCACAGCTATGTTATTTCATAAGCCAAAAGAGCAGACCCTGATCAGAGGGTTCCTACAGTAGCTGTCTGATCTGGGTCTACTCTGTAAAGTGTTTGCAAAGCCGCTATAAGGCTGATTAATGGAGTAAAAGGTTAATCAGCATGACAGGTCCAAATCCTAAACCTCATAGTTGATTATCATAACCAATGTTTAAGCTTTGTCAGTTCAAGATCAAGGTCACAAGGTCAAATCAACAGTCTGAGTTTAATATTTACTGTCTGTTCCATATATCCTAAACCCCATGTATGTTTCCATGAAACTATATATAATTGTTTATCTCATTCAGATGATATGCATATGGTTTATCTCTGCCAGCTCTGGTCATGGACACAAGGTTAGGTTAAAGGTCATAATCACGTATACATGTATTTAAATAACATCTGAATTGATCCATCAAATTTTGCAGGATTAATCTTCAGGAAAACCTCTATTGAAGTTATATAAATGTTTTGATCTGCTGCATAAGAAGTTAATAGTAGTAAATAATAATTTTAAACAAACAATTTCTTTTAAAGAGATAAACCACAAAATGATAATCCTCTATCAAAGTTATGTAAATGATTTTGATTGGTTGTATGTCACATGAGCTAAAAATAGATGTCAATAAAAAGTTTCTTTAAAGGACATCTCTTGAACTGTAAAATGGGACTTAATCAAACTTCATGATCCTTAGATAGTCCTATATCTAAGTGAAATACAGCGGCCTAGACAGTTTTGGTAGATGTACATTATAGATCACTTGGCCTAGGTGGGTGGTTCAGGGCCAACATGGCCCTCTTGCAGGTGCATAGTCAAGTTTTGAAGATTTAGACTGCAGAGCTTCAGTGTGGTGGGTACAGGAGAGGTGTCCCCTCCCATGCTGAAGTTTTTGAAAATTAATGCTTTCTTATGTGCTATTTAGATGCATTCTACAATGATTTAGGGACTGTTATAGCTCTTAATATTCAACTAATAAAACATCACTGTGTTTGTCAATTTATGCCTTGTTTACATTTGCCACGGAGGCCGTACGATTTCTTTTTCTGCGATTTTCCTACAATTTTGTTTGGCATCGTAGATGTCTACGGGCTGCGATGTTTTTGTCTACATTGTCTACTATCATCGTACGATTATTTGCGTATACTGATCGGGGCTTATCCATACGATGACTGAGCGGCGACTGTACGGAGATCGTGCGAACTCCTTGCAGTCATCCCCCTGTCTCCGTTTGGATAAGGCAATTGTACGGAGCCCATACGGAGCCTGTGCCGGTTCCATACGATGACCAGCGGGGTTGTTCCATCTTCTATAGATAGACAAACTATTCATGCAGGAAATGTCCAATAAATATGCACCCATCAGAAACCTAAAAATTGACGCACAGCCATCGTGCGGTCGCCGTGAGGTTGCCACAGGATGACCGTGCGATGTATGTACGATTTCACGGCAGCCATGAGGTGATCTTGCGATGACCGTACGATTTTTAGCCCGTCTGTTTCGAAGAAATCATGAGCTATTCTCATAACTCCGGCGTCCACGTTGTCATTGTCATGGTCATCGTTGTCATCGTCCGAAATCTTAACATGACCATAACTTCTTCAATTTTTCATTTACAACTTTCATTTTTGTTATGCATGTTCATCTTGACAATGACGATAGACGAGCGTTTGCACCCGCTTGTGGTGCTCTTGTTTGGCTACATGTCCACCGAAAATTGGTCGTTTTCCGCATGATCCTCGCGCTGCCTCCGTACGATGCACTTGCAGAGGTCGTACGATGCCTGTAACCACATGTTTACGGTCTTTTGAAAATATATATAACTTTTTTATGACAAATCGTAAGAGGCTACGGCACCCGGGAATCCGTAAGAAAATGGTACAGCAACCGTATGCCTCTGTACGGAGACTGTGCGGTTTTGACCTTACGACTAGTCTATGGACGCTGTAAACTCATCGCAGTAAATGTAAACTAGGCATTACTCAGCGAACTGAAATCTGAAAAAAGTACAAATAATTTTTTTTATTGTTAATAATGCCATTTCATCGCCCTAGTGAAATGATTCTACCATTATTCAGTTTGGGAGAAAAACGGCTCGCAAAGTTTCAACTTTTAATGGATCATTTCTTTATCATTTCTCATTATTAATACACAAAATTTATATCTGCTAGTTCATACTGAAAAACGGCATTTGAAAAAGTAAAAAATAAGTACATGTATATATTTAATGACAGATGTTTTAATTATTTGCAATTTTTGCTCTGGAGATAGAGCATTTTGGTGAAAAAAAGCTGAAAATTATTTAGATGTTTACTGCTTTATTGGGAGATGGAGCAAAACGTCAAGACATATTTGACACAGGGTAACCTAATACTATTCCCCAGAAATATCAACAGAAATTAATGTCATCTTTGTTAGTCTTTGTTACAAAAAGCAAAGAAGATAAACAATATCTTATAAAACAAACGGCAATAATTTGTAACTGCAAAATACAATAAAACCTCTATAACAGCCTCTAAATTGTGTTAAGTAGTTGGTTATTAGGGCAGGTGGTTGCTTAAAGGAAGGTGAAAGTAAAACAGAACGCTCCTTAGGAGCTAAAAATAGAAAAAAGTTTTCCGGTCAATAACTTAAGTTTGGAATTACTGATTTCAACCAAATTTCGTATTTAGGAAGCTTTTATGAAGAACTTGGAATAGTATTTGTAGGTTCTCAGGTTAAGGTCAAGGTCACTGTTTCTAAAAATAGAAAAACAGTTTTCGGTCAATAACTTAACTTTGGATAGACCAATTTTGACCAAACTTTGTATTTAGTAAGCTTACATAAAGACATAGTTTGAGATTGTATTTTGGGGTTCATGGGTCAAGGTCAAGGTCACTGTTACTTAAAAACCTTGTATTTAGCAAGCTTTTATGAAGCCCTAGCTTGGGATTGTATTTGGAGGTTCTCAGGTCAAGGTCACTTTCTACAAATGAAAAAAAAATGGTTTCGGGTCAATAACTCAAGTTTGGATTGACCAATTTTGACCAAACTTTGTATTTAGCAAGCTTTTATGAAGACCTAGTGTGGGATTGCATTTTTAGGTTCTCAAGTCAAGGTCAAGGTCACAGCGGTCTTTAAAAATAGAAAAACGGTTTCCGATCAATAACTTACATTTTGATAGACCAATTTTGACAACACTGCATATTCAGTAAGCTTACAAAAAGACCTAGCTTGGGATTGTCTTTCGGGGTCAAGGTCATTGTTACTAAAAATAGAAAAAACGGTATCCTTTCAATAACTTAAGTTTGGTATGACCGATTTAGACCAAACTTTGTATTTAGCAAGTTTTTATTAAGACCTAGCTTGGAATTGTATTTGGAGGTTCTTGGGTCAAGGTCACTGTTTCTAAAAAATAGAAAAAATGGTTTACCGTCAATAACTTAAGTTTGTATCGACCAATTTTGACCAAACTTTGTATTTAGCAAGCTTTTATGAAGACCTAGCTTGGGATTGTATTTTTGGGTTCTTGGGTAAAGGTCTAGGACACTGTTACTAAAAATAGAAATACAGTTCCCAGTCAGTAACGTAAGTTTGGATAGACAGATTTTCACCATACTTTGTATTTAGCAAGCTTATATGAAGACCTAGCTTGGGATTGTGTTTCTAGATTTCAGTATAATGTTTTAGAAATGTTCCTGTTTTTTTAAGCTTGTGTTATTTGTCAAAAAAAGTAGAATGGATGGAGCCTTCTATAAAATTCTTCAGGATAATCATGATGTGACCCTTTTGGAAATTACCAAAATTGTTCAAGCTGTTAACTGCTTAGGGCAAGGCTAGTTTATAAATAATTGGACAAATGTTCTTTTGTACACATAAATAGTTAAAATGGTCTATTGACTCAGGTGCACGAAGAACATTTTGCTATTTTCTTTTACAGGTGGTAAAAATGTTGGCATAAATCCAAAGATAAATAATATGGCTGTAGGATATGATGTGGCTAAATATGACTTGGTATTGATCTCTGACAGTGGAATAAAAAGTAAGTACTGTGTTCATAGATAATGTTCATAAACATTAACCCATCTCATGCTATTAGCGTACATATCCGAATTTTTATAAACAGTGTAGACTCTTATGAGTCTGCACTATTTGCCATTATAATTCAATAGATTAACCCATTCCCTCATATTGACTCCTTTTGATGCCTCTGCAAAAGTCACTTGTTGAAACCATTATGATAAATAGGAGCAAATGCTCTATTTATCACAATGGTTTCAAACTATAAAATCCTAAAATTTTCCTTTTCTCTAGTTAATGCTCCTTTTTGGTAGATTTATTCAAAGTGGCTAGATCTAAAAATAGCCTGTGAGGTAATGGTTAACTATTCAGCTAATCAAATATTCATAGTGGATGTGCATATTCATCATGAGATAGGTAAACCCATATCCTGCTGAAAACAATATGTGTGCATAAAAGAGCTATGATCTTTTGCAATCATTAACTTGTCTGGTGTTTTCGTTTTATTGAAGAAAAAGTTGAGATATTGCTATACCCTTGGAGAATTGTGCAAAAACATTTTATCTTAGTTTTATCATACATGTTACGATTAGTACAGTGTAGTTGTTTATCATCACAAGATCTACAATCTGGAAAGGGACCATAATTCTGTCATATATATATTAAAAAAGTTACATGTAAATAATTATGGTCTTCATGGCCAGACAGGTGCTGGTATCTGTATGGTGTGCGTGCTCTTGTTTGTTCAATCGTTTGAAGACATTTCAATTGAGTGTCAATCAGTTTGGATCCTGATGAGATGCCAAGTTACACAACAGTTTATATGGTTTTGATTGAGGTGACCATGGTCCTCTTGTGAGTTGCCTGTTTCATGGCTGTTCACTTTTTGGCTGAGTCAAAAGATAAAATATTTTCTGTATTTCTTCACCAAACCCAATCTTGAAGGTACTCATTTGAGTTGCCTCTCTTAGATTCTAATAAGTTTTTACGAGGAAATGGTTTGACTGTGAAATAAGAGATTTTGATATATCAGCTTGTCTCTTATTTGTAGCTGTTGATGTACACAATAGTTACCCATTCCCTTATGTAACATGGTGAAAAAGTTGTGACTCAACTGGGACTCGAACCCAGGGCCTCTGGCTTACCATGCCAACACTCCACCGACTGAGCTACCAAGCCACACAGTAAAACCTATCAACTTATTTCACCATTATCTCTTCATGTTAATCACCCTGTGGGTTATTTACGTTGGGCGCCAAATGTAACATGGTGAAAAAGTTGTGACTCGACTGGGACTCGAACTCAGGGCCTCTGGCTTACCATGCCAACACTCCACCGACTGAGCTACCAAGCCACACAGTAAAGCCTATCAACTTATTTCACCATTTAGCCGTCTACACTTATATTGACACTTTTTAACCCATTCCCTCATGTTGATATATAGTCACTTTTTAGCTCACCTGGCACAAAGTGCCAAGGTGAGCTATTGGGATGATCCTATGTCCGTCGTCGTGCGTCGTGCGTATGTGCATTGTGCGTCGTGCGTATGTGCGGGCGTCAACAATTTACTTAAACATCTTCTTCTCTGGAACTACAAAGCCAAGAGCTTTGATATTTGGTATGTAGTATGATGTAATGGTCCTCTACAAATATTGTTCAAATTATGTCCCCCGGGCCAAAAATGGCCCTGAAACTGTAAGGCATAGACCTTTGATATTTGGTATGTAGCATGATCTAATGGTCCTCTACTAAGATTGTTCAAATTATGACCCCTGGGCCAAAAATGGCCCCACCCCGGGGCTTATCAGTTTTTCATAGGAAAATCTTTAAAAATCTTCTTCTCTGAAACTGTCAGGCATAGACCTTTGGTATTTGGTATGTAGCATGATCTAATGGTCCTCTACTAAGATTGTTCAAATTATGACCCCCAGGACAAAAATGGCCCCGCCCCAGGGCTTATCAGTTTTTCATAGGAAAATCTTTAAAAATCTTCTTCTCTGAAACTGTAAGGCATAGACCTTTGATATTTGGTATGTAGCATGATCTAATGGTCCTCTACTAAGATTGTTCAAATTATGACCCCTGGGCCAAAAATGGCCCCGCCCCGGGGCTTATCAGTTTTTCATAGGAAAATCTTTAAAAATCTTCTTCTCTGAAAATGTAAGGAATAGACCTTTGGTATTTGGTATGTAGCATGATCTAATGGTCCTCTACTAAGATTGTTCAAATTATGACCCCCAGGAGAAAAATGGCCCCGCCCCAGGGCTTATCAGTTTTTCATAGGAAAATCTTTAAAAATCATCTTCTCTGAAACTGTAAGGCATAGACCTTTGATATTTGGTATGTAGCATGATCTAATGGTCCTCTACTAAGATTGTTCAAATTATGACCCCTGGGCCAAAAATGGCCCCGCCCCGGGGCTTATCAGTTTTTCATAGGAAAATCTTTAAATATATTCTTCTCTAAAATTATATGGTATAGACCTTTGATATTTGGTATGTAGCATTATTTAATCGTCCTCTACCAAGATTAATCAAAATATGACCCCGGACCAAAAATGGCCCCGCCCAAGGGCTTATCAGTTTTTCATAGGAAAATCTTTAAAAATCTTCTCCTCCAGAACTGTAAGTTCTAGGCCCTTGATATTTGGTATGTAGCATCATCTAATGGTTTTCTACCAAGATTATTCAAATTATTACCCCTGGGTCAAAAATGGCCCCGCCCTGGGGCTTATCAGTTTTTCATATGAAAAGATTTAAGAATCTTCTTCTCCAAAACTGTAAGGCAGAGACCTTTAATATTTGGTATGTAGCGCTATCTAATAGTTTTCTACCAAGATTGTTCAAATTATGTCCCCTGGGTTGAAAACGGCCCCGCCCAGGGGCATATCAGTTTTTCATAGGAAAGTTTTTAAAAATCTTCTCTTAAAAATCTTTAAAAATCTTCTCTGAACTTGTAAGGCATAGACCTTAGATATTTGGTATGTTGCATTATCTAATAGTCCTCTACCAAGATTTTCAAATTATGAACCCCGGATCAAAATTGGGCCCGCCCTGGGGCTTAACAGTTTTTCATAGGAAAATCTTTAAAATATCTTCTCCTCCAAATCTGTAAGGTCTAGACTCTTTATATTTAGTATGTAGCATCATCTAATGGTTTTCTACCAAGATTTTTCAAATTATGCAATCTGTCATTGAAATCATTAATCTGTTACGAACAGGTGAGCGATTAAGGGCCATCATGGCCCTCTTGTTTAACCATTTTGATAAACAGAGCATTTGCTCCTAGGAGCAAATGCTCTATTTATCACAATGGTTTAAATACTGCACAATTTTAAAGTTTCCTTTTATCTAGTTAATTTTCCTATTCAGTAGAATTGTTCAAAGAGGTTGGATCTAAAAATAGCCTAAGAGGGAATGGGTTAATTCGGCCTTTTGACTCAGATGGTTGGGCGTGGCTATTGTTTTGGTCCCTGTTTTGTATGTTTACCTCTTTTATGGCTGTTCACATTCTGACATGTTACTCTAACTTTGATTTTGGTCTTATTTGTTACAGTGCATGAGGATACTCTCATCGACATGGCAGTTCACATGACTCCAAAGGTTGGTCTAGTTCATCAAATGCCCTATGTCTGTACACGGAAGGGTTTTGCTTCAAATTTAGAAAAGGTAATAATTTAACCATTTATTCCATAGAAACAACTTTTGACACCTTTGCAAACAGATTAGTTCCAGATCAGATGGCTCCTACAGGGTCTGCTCTGTTTGCATATAGCAAATCTTAGATATGGTTCTGTACTATTTGGCATAGCCATGTATTTGCTTGTTTTACATAACAATGAAGAATAATTAGTTAATATGCATGGAGTAAAAGATTAACAATATTTAGGTTTTGTGCTGTTTGAAGTAAGAGAATTGGTGGTTACTAGAGATGTGCTGATTAATTCACATGATCACATGACAAAGGTTCTGATGTAATTATCGATGAAGGACAAGCCATTGTTAATGATTTATACATAACTGTATTGACACTTATTTATACCCTTACTGAAAACATAGTGAAACAAATCATCGATTTACATTGGTTAAAAAAACCGTAGTTCTGCAGCAGCAGCAGCAGCAGTCATTATAGAGCTATTGTGACCGCGATCCGTCAGGCGCCCGGTGTCAGTCCACATTTTCAAACGGCATCTCATCTGAAAACGCTGACCCGATTTTCACCAAACTTTGTCAGAAGCATCAGTGGCTAGGGGAAAATATTGTTCATTGGAAAATCTTTAAAATTCTTCTCAGAAACTGTAAGGCCTAGACCTTTGATATTTGGTATGTAGCATGATCTAATGGTCCTCTACAAAGATTGTTCAAATTATGACCCCCTGACAAAAAAATTGACTGAAAAAAATGGATATACATCATTGGCCTTTACCCAAACTCTAATAAGTTAGCCATATTAAAATCTAAATGATTTTTAATCAATTGATCATTAACATGAGCTGATGATCAATTAAAATGTTTGGGTCCGATTCCCAACACTAGTGGTAACATTTGTGTATGTATTTAGACAGTAAAACCTGTCTGAAGCAACCACTTAACCCATTACTCCATAAATATGCTATAGGAGCTGTCTGATCAGGGTCTGCTCTGTTTGCTTATGATATACTATAGATATGATATTAACAGCTTCTGCCAGGGCCAATGTGCCATTATAACAATTAATCTATTTAATATTAATGATGTAATTTCTTAATAAGTAAAGGGTTAATGTATTTGCTTATGAAACTTTATACAACTGTATCCATGCTTGTAAAACTTTTAGTTGAGTCTGAGTTCGTTCTCAAGTTTTTGATTGGTCAGATTTGAGCCTTTGGCTCAAATCTGATCAATCCAAAGCTTGAGAACTCAAATCTGACCAATCAAAAGCTTGAGAACGAAGTCAGACCATTGAATATTCATAATGTGATAGATTCTTGAATAATTGAGATAACGAGTTACAGACCTGCTATCCCTTTCCCTCATATAAACGTGTTTTCACGCATTTGCAAACAGAGTAGACCCAGATCAGACGGCTCCTATAGGAGCCGTCTGATCAGGGTCTGCTCTGTTTGCTTATAGAATTTGATAGATCTGTTTCTTTGCTTTCTAAAATGCCGACAATGTTCTACCTTCCACATTTCCTTACAACTATTTTATCAATGAATATTCAGTAGGTATTGACTTTTGGAATAAACATAGAACTGGGAAAGGGCTATTAGACTTTTTTTTGCAGAATGTTCTTATTCTGAAGCTCAAATATATTTGTGGCTGTTTTAGGTTTATTTTGGCTGCCAGCATGCAAAGATATACCTGAATGCTGATATTTTCCATATCAACTGTACTACTGGAATGTCATGTTTGATGCGGAAGTCAGTGCTTGAAGAGGCAGGTGGGATGAAAGAGTTTGGCCAGTACCTAGCTGAAGACTTCTTCATTGCACAAGCCTTTTTAGACAGGTAACAATACATTTAATGTCATTTATATGCCTCCACCTCTAAAATACGGGGTTGGTGAGGGGTATTTAGATGTACCTTTGTCAGTCTGTCCATCTTTGACACTTGATTTGTGTGGTGCATATATCCAAACGTATTTGACATAGTGTTATGAAACTTTGTAGGAGGGTTTATCATCACCGTATTCTCACTAGTAAACTGATAAACGCCCCTTTACCTTTTTGGGGAAACTGAAGATAAATAAAACAACTAAAACCCTATATAATAACTGTAAATAAAGAAATATAGGACATTTAAAATACAGATGGTACCTTAACCCTTTCCTCCATAAGTACGCCTTTCTACACCTCTGTAAAAATCACCTGTTGAAACCATTGTGATAAATAGATCATTTGCTCCTATAGGAGCAAATGCTCTATTTATCACAAGGGTTTCAAACTACAAAATTCTTAAGTTTTCCTTTTCTCTAGTAAATGCTCCTTTTGGGTAGATTCATTCAAAGAGGTTGGGTCTAAAAATAGCCTATGGAGGAGAGGGTTAACCCTTTCCCTGTTCTGTGTTCATTCCAAATTTCAATACCTACTGAATATTCATAGATAAAATGATTATAAAGAAATATGGAAGATGGAAAATTGTAGCCATTTTAGAAAGTAAAGACACAGATCTATCAAATTCCATTAGCAAACAGAGTAGACCCTGATCAGACGGCTCCTCTAGGAGCCGTCTGATCTGGGTCTAATCTGTTTGCAAATGCGTGAAAACAAGTTTATATGAGGGAAAGGGTTAATGCAGATTGAAAGCAATGCACAGGAGCAACAACCTGTGTACCATATGCCAGAAGCTCCTTTTAAGAAATGTAATGTCCCTGTGTGTGATAATATTACATAGTATTGATGTACACCTGTTAACACTCGAGTTATAGCCCTTGTTGTAGACAATACCATAGCTACTGTTATATATTAAACCCGTTACTCCATAAATATGTCTTATAACACCTTTATAAACAGAGTAGACCCAGATCAGAGGGCTCCTCTAATAGCTGTCTGATCAGGGTCTACTCTGTTTCCTTATATAATTTTATACATGTAGATCTGATTATGCAGTTTCTGCCTTTACCAAAAAGTCCTTTGTTCATATACCATTATAAAAATTAATTTAATTAAAAAAATATATTAACATTAATGATGTTATTCAGGGGTGAGAATTTTCCGCGGATCCGCGGAATTCCGCGGATTTCGTTTCCCTCAGGGTCGTTTTTGAGATCGATGTAAATCCGTTGAGAAATTTGTAGAAGGGGGGGGGGGGGGTTAATGTCGATTAATTCAGGAAATTATTATTTGCCGATATATTCTTTCACTATTCCAAGTAAATCCGCGTTAACAACGTTCATATCACGTTAACAGCGAGATTTCGGTCCAGCTAATCGAATAACGAGACTCTTGTCCTACAGCCAATCAAAACGCTCGTATTATGCAGTGTTCGTTCAACATTTCCAAGATGGCGTCTGTGATATGAAATTCTGTATCTGTACTGTCAATTAATCTGAATTTAAGACAAAAATGAGAAACATAGGCAGAGATTACGATAACAGTGTGGAAAACAAGTTCTACCCAAGGCGGCTAGAGAAAGAAATTACGTTGACATTCGGTAAAGAAACAAGAAAAGTGATAATTGGCGACGATTTCATGAAACTGAAAGTAAACTTCGGGCGAGGGAACCTTGTGTAAACTTTGTTCCAACCAAATGAATTACGGAAAACGCGACTGCGTAGCATATAAGAACCTTCTGAAAAGCATTAAACATGTCCAGTTGTTGAAACAGCGGATTTCCAGTCACAGTTAAAAACCAGTAATGTCAACTTGTCAAGTATTCACCAGAAAGTTGTCTGTCAATAGCTATTCATAGGTAATGTTAAAGGAACTGGTCAAGATGTATCGATTCAGAAAAGTTATATTTTGTTTTTAATAAACCAGTTTAATGAATTAGAAGATGGTTTATTGACATAAAAAAGTAATCAGAATCAGAGTTTGAATGTGAACTTTGACTAGAAATTGTGACTGTAATGTGAACTTTGATGAATCTTGTCTAGAAAGTTTAAAACTGTTACAATACCATGCCAACTTTACAAATCAAATTTTGTATCTTTATCTGTGATCACAGAGTTCCATTTGATTGCATTTTTAAAACGTGTGAGTTTTAATTGCTTGTGTTTGACAAGAAATTAATCTGGCAATGTTGAATGGATCCAATAATAAACTGAATGTAAATTGTATGGACATGTTAACACAGCTCATCATGTATGACATGCAACTCAAGTATAATTGTAAAAAACACATGAATTACAGACCCAAGTGAACATGCAGGAGAAGGCTCCTGAAGTGCTCAGGAAAGCTATATTTCATTTTTCGTCGGGGGGGCTTTGCCCCCCTGAACCCCCCACATGGGCGCTGCCCATGTCCCGCAAGGGGCCTAGGCGGCCCCCTTGACCCCTGCCAATTTTCCTCTTTTTTCACCAACGGCCATTCTCACCCCTGGTTATTATACCCCCCACCACCTGTGGTAGGGGCTGTATAGGAATCACCTTGTCTGTCCGTCAGTCAGTTCGTCCGTCATGTTTTTTTGGGACATTTGCTTTTTTCTGGAAAACTATTTTTGATACCACCTTCAAACTTATTACATATCATAAGTGTTATTTTGGGGACAGTCTTCTCCATGTTTCATAACTCTTGCACAAAATTTGACAGAATTATGCCCCATTTTAACTTCAAATTTTGTCTCTTAATTGGGACATATTTTTGGGACATGCCATTTTCTTGAAACCTATTTATGATATTTTCTTTAACACATTATGAGGGTGACTTGTCAAGTATAGTAGGCACAACTGTGAAACTTTATATATGGATACAGGGTGATGAGAGGATGTGCAGTCAGCAAGAGTTATAACACTAAATTCATTTTTGATGGAGTTATTCCCCTTATTTACTTTTCAGAAGCAATTTTTTGTCTGGAGCATAACTTCTCAAGTACAGGGTTGTCATTATCAATTGAAGCAACCAATTTCTTTTGAAAAGCAACAGATTAGGCTGGGGGTCAAGGGGGCCAGGGGGAAAATGCCGAAAATGAATTTTAGACATATTGAGGGTAAAAAATATCGCTTTACTGAGACCTACGAAAATTACCTCGTAAATTCACTGGAAATGACTATATGCAGTTCCATTTTGTTGCAAAGTCATGTGAGTATAGCGGCAAAAAATATTTTCATTCTCTTCATAATGTTTGATAGAAAACAAGTCTGCTAAAAAGGTTGGGGAAGTAGTCATGGATGCATGGCGGTTGAACAGCAATTGATCCAGTACATGACATGTGAAGTATGCATTAATTAATTTAGTTCGGCTTGGAAACACAGAACTGAATATGCCATGCATTGCACTGGTATAAAAAATACGACAGAATCAGTCATTGAAACAGCAAAGAATTAAGACTAGATAGGTACCAGACTCGTTCTAAGAAGGTAAAATGCTTAACTGGCAATGATGAAATTGTTTTAACTTTCACTTTATTTAGAACTAGAAATAAACCGTTTGCCTTACTTTGAACGCGGTTAAACAACAGAATGAAGCAATGAAAACACCTATATGGAGTCGCTGCTAAAAGTGAAAACAATAACTTTTATTTGACAAGAAAAACACTCCAAACAAGTGTCATGCATCCGTACAGAAACGAAACAATAAATGAACCGTTTCCATATCCAAAATTGTTCCATTCTCATCGGCTTTCATTCTGATAACCAAAGTCAAACAGTTTTTTTCATTTCTGTCTTCTTTTTCAGCTGTTCCTTCGCCATCATATAATGCTGTGTTTACTTATTTTATACCGCGGTACGCGATTGGTTGTTCGCAGTCCGATAAACCAACCGAAAGCCATTTTACTACGAAGAATGGTGTCACAATAAGTAATTCCTCATCAATTAGTTACTGATTTCGCGAGATGGGTTTCATCGAAATTTCCAATCGCGGTTTTGAAGTTCCTGAAAAAACAACTGATTTTCCTACGATTTTAAACGATGGTATCGATCAGCAATTGGTTAATAATGACAACCCTGAAGTATTGTAGGTACTGCTGTGAAACTTTATATATGGATAGAAGGTTATGAGAGGATGTGCAGTCAACAAGGACTGCAACTCTAAATTCATTTGTGAGGGATTTATTCCCCTTTGTTACTTTTCATAAGTAATTTTTTGTCCAGAGCACAACTTCTCAAGTACTACTTCTTCATTTCTTCACCAATGAGCCTCAGTGAACCTCAAATTTTGCATATGCATTTATAATTATGTGTAGATGTGTGTGACATAATTTTCATTTGAGTCATTCCTTGATTGGACTTTAAAAAGTTTCTTTCCACAATTGTGGATGAAAGGATTATTGAGCTATTGCCTTTTATATTGAAGTCATTGGATCCTTTGACAAGATGGTGAGTGGGGGTATGAATCACCTTCAGTGATAGTTCTAGTTATTTCTGACATGAATATTCATGGAGTAAAGGGCTAAGTTGGACATCCAAGTCCTATGGACACCTTTCTAGTTTGTCTTTACATGGTATTTATTTAAATATGGTATTGTATTTTATTACAGAGGTTGGAGGGTGAAGTGCTGTTCCCATTTAGCCCAGCAAAATTCAGGAACATTTTCATTATCCCTACATCATCAGCGTATATGTAGGTAAGTTTTAAACCGATACTTGCAAGCCTGTATCAGTTGCCAAGTGTTTTGTAGGCTAAGGTTACTTCAGCCATTTCTTGCCTTGTATATATGAAGAGATTTGAAATATCCCGGGAAACATACTAAACCAATATAGAATACAATGAAGATAATATTCCAAATAACAACCCAATGTCACTATGACCCTGGATCAACATTGTTCTCTTTGATTTTATGACTGAATGCATGTAACAAAAATGTGACATGTATTTTGACATGATAATCTTTGAAAAAAGCCCTTAGTGGTCGAAATATTAGATCAGAGCTATTCAAGTATTCATGCAGAACAAATCGAGGTACATGTAATGCAGTCTTCAGAGCAACAGAAGAAGGTGTGTATTCAAATAATAAAAGCATCATCGTTTCTCCACCAGACCCTATGTTGTGACCACTCACCAGAATTATCTTGAAGAGATAATTCTGATGTCAGAGTGGTTACAACATAGAGTTTGCTGGAGAAATAAAGGAGATGTTCTTGAAAGTGTTTTAATTAATGCATCTTATCTGGGCCTCGGAGTCTTGATATTGCCCTTATTGCATCGTCATAGTTTTTGTCATGCAAATTTTTATACGCTCCTCTTCAGACGGGACTTATTATGTGAAACCCTGCGGCAGGCGGCTTGACGATTGGAAGGGCATCTTGATTTGTTTCTGGACAATAACTATAGTTTTGTTTGTTTGATCTTCATGAAACTTTACATGTGCATTGATATCAATGAGGACCGGAACCATATTGAATATGGGCATTACCAGACCAAGGTCAAGGTCATTGTCAATAGAATTTTTCCGTTTCCGGACGATTACTTAAGTTCTGTATGCCCGATCTTCTGTATGCCCGATCTTCATGAAACTCCACATGTGCATTAGTATCAGTGAGGGCAGGAACCCTATTGAATATGGGCATTGCCTGACCAAGGTCAAAGTCATTTTTTTCTAAAAATAGAATGTTTTTCTGAAGAATTTTCCCAACTTATACCATTTTGGTACTCTTGTTAATGTTGGTTATCAGAGTCATATAGCTATAGTAAAACCTCTCTATAATGGCCCACTAAATTACATCAATTATTTTGTGTTAGAGGCAGGTGGGTTCTTAAAACAAGGTGAAAGTAAAACAGAACGCTCCTATAGGAACGTTCTGTTTTACTTTCACCTTGCTTTAAGTACCCACCTGCCCTAAATACCAACTAATTAACATTAGTTTGTGGCCGTTATAGAGAGGTTTTACTGTATATGTATTGACAGCTTGATGATCTTTTACAATATTTAACCTTTACCCTGTTCTATATTTATTCCAAATTTTTATATCTATTGAATGTTTATGGACAAAATAGTTATAATGAAATATGGAAGTTGGGACATTATAGCCATTTTAAAAACTAAAGAAACAGATTTATCAAATTCCATTAGCAAACAGAGCAAACCCTGATCAGACGGCTTCTATAGGAGCTGTCTGATCTGGGTCTGCCCTGTTTGCAGAATGAAGAGATTATATTATAAAAAATCAGCTAACAAATATTCATGTTGTCATTATTTCTTACTTGAATACTGAACAGGGAAAGGGTTAATTGTACAACTGTACTATCTTTTAGGTGGATGAAATTGCGCAATGCTATGGTGCCATCAACAATATTTTTTGAGCCGATATCACTGTGCATGGTGTTAGGGGGGTGTACTTCATGGGCAGTGAACCACATGTTTGGAATTAGTCCTTTGTCCTTCATGCTTGTCCATATCCTCATCTGGTTCCTCCTGGACTATTGTATGATGACTATACTAGAGGTAGGTGGAAGATTTCATTATTATCTTGGTAGCAACAGATGCATAATCATAAATGTGTATTATCCCTTCTCTTGCTGAATTTTTAAATAAATATCTCCTTCTTTACCCATGCCCTGTTGTATAATTACATCTATCTTCACTGTGTACAAGTATTTAGCTGTGCAATCACTGCTGTGGAATGCACTGGTTGCACAATCAACTTGTAAATAGGGCTGACCCTGATGAGACAGTTCCGGCAGGAGCTGTCTCATCTGGGTCTTCACTATTTACAGGTAGGTATATTGACGTGAATAGCAAGCAAAGGGTTATTGTGTCACCTGCTAAAGTGATTTCTCCAATATGAGTCAGTCTGTCTGTCATTTTTTTGCACCATGCTTAATGCCCCCTCCCCCCCCCCCCCCCCCCCCCCCACACACACACACACCGGCAGGCATATAGTAATCGCATTGTCCGTCCTTCCGTCTGTCCATCCATCCGTCCGTCTGTCTGTCCTTCTATCCCAAATTTTGTGTCCCTTCTATAACTTTTTTATCTGAATGGATTTCAAAATAACCTGGCACAAATGTTCACCACACAAAGATGATGTGTCATGTTCAACTCCCTGGTCAATGGATCAAAGGTCAAGGTCATCCTTCAGGGTCAAAGGTCGGGGCATAGTGTTTCACAAACACATCTTGTTTCCTCATACATCAGCCAGCTGATGACACAATAGTGCTTTCAAACACTCTTGGTTTTGTTTTCCTAATCACATTATAAGTTTAATTACTATTGATGAGACCAATATCTTTTATTTGGACAGTCTTCTGTTCAACATTATGATATATGAATGTTAAGTAGCTGTACAGTAAAACTCCTAAACAGGACATTAAAATTAGCATCAATGCCAATCTTTAAGACAGGTGGTAGCTCAATGCAGGATAAAAGTCATGCAGAAACATCCTTTTGGAGCTTTGTTCATGACTTTCACTCTTCATTAGGCAGCCACCTGCCAAAAAGGTCTACATTCTTCTGCACTAAAATTTCGGTTTAGAGTGGTTTCACAGTATAATATGATGGCATCATGAACACAGGAATGTTTAACCGTGGCATAATAGACTTGGATCTATATTATTTCATAAGCAAAAGGAACAGACTCAGATATGGCCCATACAGGAGTGGCCAGGTCTTGGTCTACTCAGTTTGCAAAGTCATTAAAAGGCATCACTGTCAGGTAAAGGGGTTAATTTTTTAGCCCTTTACTTCTTGTTTATTCATGCAAGACTCCATTTTGATGAAAATATATATACAGTAAAGATTTGATAGAACGTTTTTGGTTAATACGTTTCCTTTGATAAAACGTTTAGATTGGCGAGTCCTGGCCAAATGCCTTCTTTATCTATATTGCAAAAGATCAGATACAACGTTCTTGTTTTGAACGTATTTCCTGTTTTGAACATTTGAGAGAGTTTGTCCCAAACCGCTAATAGCTATAATTATAACGTTTTCCCGTAGTGTAGCGATGACAACGGTCATGCGTGGGAATCGATTAACTGCTCAAAAGGCGTGTTTGCAAACACTTGTGAATACGCATACTCAGTGAATACGCAAACTTAAGAGTCATTACTTGACACCTAATTGTATGGCATATTTCGTATAACATTGAGTAAATACGTTTGTACAGGATCAATTTAAATAAAGAATTAATAGACGCGAATTGCTGCTTCAATTTAAACAAATAACTTTCTGTTGAGATTCGGTCCGAGTTTTATTATTACCGCTCCGTTGAATCTGATCTGTCAAAACTCAAGTCTGATGTGTAGTTACTTTTGTGCTTTTCTTAATCTGTATTCTGTTAAAACTGATTATTTGGAACCTGATCTCGATCCAATTTTATAATACGACATTTGAAATTCGAAAAGAAGATGTTTACAATAGGGAAATCTTTATTGTAACATGCAATCATGGGAAACGAGGACCCAGAGTTCCTAAAAACAACGAAAAACTTTATCTCAATTCGGTAAGAAATAGAAACAAATATCGATTCAAAAGAAGTAACGGTTGTGTGTGAAAAGCTCAGTGGATACATGTAGCTTGTTGCTCAGAATGAAAGATAAAATATTTATAACGCTTCTCTGTTATAACGTTTTCTTTACCACGGTCCCTTTTGATACGTTATAAACAATCTTTACTGTATATATATATATATATATAAAAGAATATAAACTAAGGAAATTTATTGCCATTGTAATGGGAAATGACATAATTATGTAACATTTAAGCAAACAGATCAGACCTTGGTCAGATGGCTTATTCAGGAGATGTATGATCTGTGTCTACTCTGTTTACAAAAGGCCTAAAATGGGTGATTAACTGATTATAGAGTAAAGGGCTAGATGTCTTCAGAATTTGTGAACTTTGTATCATTTAAATCCAATGAGTGATTGAAATACACTTTGATCAATTGTTCTTCTCACAGTACCAATTTACAGTTGTGTTCAAGCCTTGATTAGTTAACCCTTTCCCTGTTCTATATTTAGTCCAAATTTTAATACCCATTGAATATTCATGAACAAAACAGTTATAATTAAATATGGAAGGTGGTACATTGTAGCTATTTTAGAAAGTAAAGACACAGATCTATCAAATTCCATAAGCAATCAGAGCAGACCCTGATCAGACGGCTCCTCTAGGAGCTATCTGATCTGGGTCTACTCTATTTGCAAATGCGTGAAAACATGTTTATATGAGGGAAAGGGTCAAAGTCCTTGGGAAGAAACATGCGTATTTACATCCTTTCATAGTAGTCTTGTTTCTTTATCAGAAGGAAGAGCTTCAGTAATTATGTCTGATTTGAAATCTCAAACTTGTTTTCCATATGGTAGAAATGTAAATTACTGAGAAAAGTGCTTATTACAGACCATTTGTCTGGAAAAAAATGTCTGTGTTGAGAAGGTTAGTCTGTTTGATACTGTTAATTACAGTTATTTCACAGTTGCAGACTTAAACTCATAAGTTTATCCAACCAGAGATAAATCTTCCCCTTCTCTAACTGTTTCCTTCATATAAACACCTTTTCGTGCATTTGCAAACAGAGTAAACCCAGATCACATGGCTCCTATAGGAGCAGTCTGATCAGGGTCTGCTCTGTTTGCTATTAATGGAATTTGATAGATCTGTTTCTTTTGTTTTTAAAATGGCTACTGTGTTCCATCTTCCATATTTTATTTTAACTATTTTGTAGGTTTTGAAAATTGGAATAAACATAGAACAGGGAAAGGGTAAAAGTCGGTACCATTTCTCTGTAATTAACTCTTTCCTTGATGAATATTTATGTAAGAAAGAATGGCATCATGACTATATATTAGCTGAATTTAATGATAACATTATGAACAAGAAAATTTGTGATCTTTGGAGAAACTGTAGAATCAGATCTGTATTATTCCATAAACAAACAGAGCAGACCCTAATCAGATGGCTCCTGATCTGGGTCTATTCTGTTTGCAAAGGTGTGAATAGGCATCAATTACGTAATTGGTGTCGTTAATTCTTCCTTCAATTTGAATGTTTTTGAATTGATACTTGCCATACATAATGCAGCATTATATCCCCTTGAACTTTGAGTATTTTTAGCTCACCTGGCATTAAGTGCCAAGGTGAGCTATTGGGATCACCCTTTTTCCATCATTGTGCATCGTCCATCGTGCGTCGTCCGTCATCAACATTTTATTTCAAACGACATCTGCTCTAAAATTATAAGGTCAAATGTAATGAAACTTTCCAAGGATGGTCTTTGGGTGATCCTCTGTTAAAATAGCTAAAATGGTTTGGATCTATGTAGAACTCTGGTTGCCATGGCAACCAAAAGAAAAATATTTAAATCTTTTCTACAAAACCGACGGTCAGATTTCACAATAATTTCATGGGAATAATCATTAGGTGACTATCTATCAAAAAAGCTATAACCATGACAATATCTAAAACAACATAGTCGCTGGGGAGCGGACCTGTTTTCCTTATACATGTATGTCTATATAGAAAACAGCAAAGTCTTCAAATCTTCTCTTCTTCAAAACAATGGTCTGATTTCAGAATAATTTAGTGGGATTAATTATTAGGTAACCCCCTACCAAAATAGCTAAAATGGTTTGGATCCATGCAGAACTCTGGTTGCCATTGCAATCAAAAGAAAAAAATATTTAAATCCCTTCTTCTCCAAAACCGATGGTCAGATTTAAAAAAAAAAGTTGATGGGAATAATCATTAGGTGACACCATCTACCAAAATAGGTGAAAAAGTAACAATATCTAATAAACATATATATGGCAATTGGGAATGGAGGATCTGTTTTCCTTATATGCCTATATAAAAAATATAGCAAACCAGGTGAGCGATACAGGGCTATCATGGCCCTCTTGTTTTACACTTGGATTGGATTTGCGATCAAGGCTGCAGTACCGGGGTATTTAGCTCCTTTAACCCTTTACTCCATGAATATTTATGCAATAAATAATGATATCATGAATATTAATTAGATTTATTGTTATATCAGCACATGGACATAGGCATTTTTGGCCATGGCAGAAACTGTAGAATTACATCTATATTATATCATAAGCAAACAGAGCAGACCCTGATCAGACAGCTCAAAGGCGTAGAAAGGCGTATTTATGGAGTAAAGGCTTAATGATAGTTCTAGTGTATGCTAGTGACAATATTCAGTGGTATACACATTTGATGGCAGTGACGTTTTCCAAAGTTGTTCGGCAATGGCACTTTGCAAAACCTGGAAGAGAAGTACAGTACATGTACTTTCTTATACCTTAAACATTTTACTCCGTAGATATGCCTTTTAACATGTTTAAAGCAAGCAAAAACAACAACAAGATCAGATGTCTCCATCAGATCAGGGTCTGCTTTGTTGCTGATGAAATAATGTAGATCTGGGTCCATGCTTATAAAGCTTTTTAGTTTAGTCTGAGTTCGTTCTCAAGCTTTTGATTGGTCAGATTTGAGTTCTCAAGCTTTTGATTGGTCAGATTTGAGCCAAAGGCTCAAATCTGATCAATCAAAAACTTGATAACGAACTCGGACTCAAGTAAAAGTTTTATAAGCATGGACCCAGATTCTACAGTAAGCCAGTAGAATCTGTTACAACACTTTCTTTCATTTAAATGCCTTTTCACGCCTTTTCAAACAGAGTCTGATCAGAGTCTGCTCTGTTTGCTAATGGGATGGTATAGATTTGATTCTAAGGGTTTTGTCAAAGCAAAATTTCACTAAAAATTTTTACATTATAATTATAATAACTCAGCAGCTAAATATTCATGGTTTCATTATTTTGTGCATGAGTATTGAACAGATAGAGGACAGGTAAAGCAACCATTCATTTATTGAACATAGGAGTCTTAAAAAAGCAGGTGGTTGCTTAATGCAGGGTAAAGGTAAAGCAGAAAGCTCCAATTGGAGCTGTCATACAACTACCACCTGTCTTAACCTATTCCTCCATAAATACGCCTTTCTACGCCTCTGTAAAAGTCACTTTTTGAAATAATTGTGATATTTTTTAAAAAAAAATTCAGTTCAATATTTTATTTCCCCCGTAATAGGTGGTGGTGGGTCGGAGAATCATCCCATTCAGCACCTTACAATGTATTGAACAAAATTATATTATATATACAATATTGAACTATATACTGAATCTAATCAACAAAAGGTGTATCTATAGAAATGAAAAGAAAAGAAAAATAAAAAAAAGTAGAAGACATGCCTCATAGTAACTTGTATTGTGTTATTTAACTGCAATATTTGCTTTTTTACAAAGACCCGGATGTAGGAGTGCAAAATGTTTTAATGTATTGCCACTTGCTTTCGAATTATCCAAAGACATCTTACTTTGTAACTTATCTTATTCTATATTTTGTTCTAAATACCTTCTAAGAGCATTTATGTTCATATCCCGTTTACATTGTTTTGTTGTGTATATATATTGTTTAATGTATAAAAATGAACAGATTTGTTTTATTACAGCTTTCTCCAAATAAAATAGACACTTCGTTAAAATCAATATTTACTAATGCTTTATGTAGAACGTCTTTTACTTGCTTTAAAAAATACTGTGTTTTTTTCCACAGTGGTAAAATTAATGGGGTATCATTCCAGAGGAGCAAACACTCTATTTATCACAATGGTTTCTAAACTACACAATTCTAAAATGTTCATTTTCTCTAGTAAATGCTCCTTTTTGGTAGATTTATTCAAAGAGGTTGGGTCTAAAATTAGCCATGGAGGAATGGGTTAAAGACCCAGAATTATACTTTTTTGTAATGGTCACTTGAGACAGGTTCTGCTGTACTTTCATCTCATGAAACAGTAACTTTAAAATGATGTAATGTCATGGACAATGTCACTTCAATGTCATACATGGAGGTTGACCCTTTCACTGCTGAAGTCGCATAAATGCACCAAGACAAATAGTGCAGTCCCAGATCAGACGCCGCCTTTTCAAGGCGGCGTCTGATCAGGGACTTCACTTTTTGTCTCATGCTCTATTTCTATATATGTGCTTTATTCTTTTGAAAGTTGCATTTGTTTATCTCATTTCCTTATTGTACCGAATGTTTTAACAAAATTTGGATTGCAGATGACAATTAGATATTTGGCGCCGACAGGGTTAAAGTTCAAACTGGCTTTTTTTGTGTCCAGCATTTGCTGGGGCATATGGTGTCCGATTTTGCTTTCAAACAGAAGCATAACCTTCTGGCCTATGCTTTGTGTGGAAAGAATATTGATGTTATTATTAGTCTGTTAATGAAAATGTTTCTATTCTGGGAAATTGACTGAATTTTTTGCAATATTGTTTTGTCATGGAGTACAATAAAACATTTTTTTGTAAGAATACACTGGTGAGACAAGCCTTTTTTGTTTTTCTATTTCCAGAATGGCAGTGTTCCATTTTCCAAGTTTGAATATGTTGTTTGTTGGTTCTGGAATGAGTTTAATTATATATATTTACTTGGACAATCCCACTGGGATCCAGTCATAACCTGGAGAGGACGAAAATTCCGCTTGAAATGGGGTGGCCTTGTGGAAGAAGTATTGACTAAACAAACAGTGTGATGGGTACCAGCTACCGTGAGACAGCAGGAACCAGCATTAGGAAAAACATGAGGCACATCACAGGAAAAGGGCATTTAAACATTGCAATCAATGTAGATCCATATCAGTTGTGGCATTAAGCTCTCTGTGCTAGTCTTTAGTAAGTAATTGTCATCTGCAATTTTGTCATCTGCAGCAATTCCCTAAATGAATTTTTCATTTCATTGCTTTATACATTGTATATTATTAAATACAGACTTTTTTTATTCTGACGAGAGGCCAAGTTACATGGTGTCTCATCAGGATCCAAACTGTTTGCATAGGTCATCACAAATTGACTGCTAGAGTACAAAGAGTAATGTGATGACATGACATATGTCCAAAGTCGTCACTTTTTACAGCTGTAGTGGAAAAAAAAAAATCTTAAACGAGATAAAGAATGCCAAACCTGATCTTTCTTTATTAAACTCTTCCCTCATATGGATGACAATGAGAAGACCCATATCAGACAGCTTCTGTAGGAGCTGTCTGATCAAGGTCTGCTCTGTTTGTTTATGGAATGATATCGATATAATTCTGGAGTATCTGTCACAGCCAACAAATTTCTTGTTAACCCTTTCCTCCATAAATACGCCTTTCAATGCCTCTGTAATAGTCACTTTTTTAAACCATTGTGATAAATAGAGCATTTGCTCCTTAGGAGCAAATGATCTATTTATCACAATGGTTTCTAAACTACAACATTCTAAAAGTTTCCTTTTCTCTAGTTAATGCTCCTTTTCGGTAGATTTATTCAAAGAGGTTGGATCTAAAAATAGCCTATACGGGAAAGGGTTAATGTGTTATAAAAAGTCAGTCTATAAATATTCATGCAGTAATACATTCCAAACTGTATAGCCTTGGAGGAAAGGGTTAATCTCTTCCTCCATGAATATTCATGTAAGAAATAATGACATCATGAATATTAATTAGATGAATTAGTTATAATAGCATATGGACACAGAAATGTTTGGCACTGGCAGAAACTGTAGAATCATATCTTAATTATATCATAAGCAAACAGAGCAGACCCTGATTAGACGGCTCCTATAGGAGTCGTCTGATCTAGGTCGACTCTGTTTGCAAAGGCGTAGCAAGGCGTAGTCATGGAGGAAAGGATTAAACTGTTTGGATACAACTTAGTACCCTTTTCTTTATTTCAAATTTGTTGAGGCATAATTATCAAGTGAAGGGTTAAACAATAGGGATTTTGTATTTCAATGCTACTTGATAGGTAGTGATCATTAAAGCTTTACTCCATGAAATCATTAAATCTTTACTCCATGTAATAAGTTATGACGTCATGAATACTAATTTCTTCTTTGTATTTAATGCACAAAATGAAACTTGTATAAACGGCTTAACAAGCCTTCGTTTGCTCGACCTTCTCTTTACTCGAACTTCTAATGACATCCCGAGGGTTTTCGAGTTATCGAAGTTTGACTGTAGATTCATTTTTATAATGGCATATCAACACAGGAAATTTTGGCCATGACAGAAATTGTAGAGTCATATCTATTTTATTTCTTAAGCAAACAGAGCAGTCCTTGGCTCTAATCTGTCTGCAAAGGCGTGGAAATGCTTACTTATGGATTAAAGGGTTAAGCCATACCCAAGTCTGTCTGAATGTGTCCAGAACCGGGTTTCAGAAATAATTTTATACAATTGATAATGGACAAGCCATCTTTGATATCAAATTTAATCCATCTATTTTTGGATAATAAATGGCCCATCTTTAAATAATGAATTTTTGGAGGGGCATCTTTGTCCCATGGAGTCATTCCAGTGTCGGTATTTGATTTAAATGTATGTGATTTTAATTTACATGTACTTGAGTATTGATAAAGGTTTTACACAAGTATTAGTGAAAAGTTTTGCTTTATACAGGTACTGGTAGTTTTGTTTTACACAAGTATTGGTGAAAGGTTTTACTTTACACAAGTATTGGTGAAAGGTTTTGCTTTATGTTAGTGTTGATGAAAGCTGCAACTTGACAGGTTTTACTTTATTTAAATTTGTGAAAGTTTTTACTTTATGTAATTGTTGGTCGGAGGTTAAGCATTATGTGAGTATTGATGGAAGGTTTTCCTTTCTTTAAGTATTTGTGAAAAGTTTTATTTTATGTGAGTATGGTGAAAGGTTTTACTTTATGTGAGTATGGTACAGTAAAAGCCCTCTAAACTGGAATTCTAGTAGAGAAGAAGTTAGATACCTATAGGCAGGCGACTGATTAATGTATGGTGAAAGTGATGCAGAATGCTCCTATAGGAGCTTTCTGCATCACTTTCACCCTGCATTAAGCTGCCAAGACCAATATTTATACTTAATTTAACATCCAGTTTAGAGGGATTTTACTGTAAATAGTTTTACTTTATGTGAATATGGTGAAAGGTTTTGGTGAAAGGTTTTACTTTATGTGTATTTGGTGAAAGGTTTTGGTGAAAGGTGGAGGTTAAGCTTTACGTGAGTATTGGCTGAAGATTTATTATACACATGTTTGTGAATGGAGCTGTCTGATGGGTCTTTGGAAAGGCATCAAAATGTGTCTCTAATTAGTAAAGAGTAAATTAAATAAATTATGGCAAACATTTCAAAGAATGCACAAATATTTTTGGTGGGAGCGAAACATAATGTTTTTTTATTATTATTTGTTGGCTTTTGCCTCTCATACATATCATATCAGATTGCCATATGAATGAAGAATTTTACAAAATACAGTAAAACCTCTCTAAACCGAACATTTAGTAAATTTTTAGAAGAATTAAGAACTCTTGAGGCAGTCTAGTCCTTTATGTAGGATAATAGTCATGCAGAGAGCTCCAGAGGAGCTTTCTACATGACTTTCACCCTTCATGAAGCTGCCACCTGTCTTAACTCTCTCCCTCATATAAACGCTTTTTCACACAATTGCCAACAGAGTAGACCCAAACCTGATAGATCCTATAGGAGCTGTCTGATCAGGATCTGCTCAGTTTGCTTATACATTTATAATAGATCTGACTCTACAGTTTCTATACCAATACCAAAGCCTCTTGTGTACATATGCCATTATAAAAAATCTGCTAACAGATATTCATGATGTCATTATTTCTTACATGAATACTTAACAGAAAGGGTTAACCCTTTACTCCATAGGATATTTTTAGACCCAACCGCTTTGAATGAATCTACCCAAAAGGAGCATTTACTAGAGAAAAGTAAAATTTTAGAATTTTGTAGTTTGAAACCATTGTGATAAATAGAGCATTTGCTCCTAAAGGATTTATTTATCACAGTGGTTTCAAGAAGTGGTTATTACAGAGGTGTAGAAAGGCGTATTTATGGAGGAAAGGGTTAAAGGCTGATAATGACACTTATCGGACTAGTGTTTGGATTAGCCAGGTTTTACTGTACTATCATGACTATGACTTTTTAATGTTTTGGATCATTTTATAAATATTAATGGACCCTTGCTCTTGAACTCTTTAAAAGCTATTGCTGAATTTTTGATAACCTTTACTTCATAGATACGCCTTTCTATGCCTATGCAATCAGAGTAGACTCAGATCAGACAGCTCCTGTAGGAGCTGTCTGATCAGGGTCTGCTCTGTGTGCTTATGAAATAATATAGATATGATTCTACAGTTTCTGCCATGGCCAAAACTTTCTTTGTTCTTAGGCCATTATAAAAAGTATTCTAATTGATATCATGATGGTAGTATATCTTACATGATATATGGTATTGTAATCTTCAGATATGGAGGAAATAAAGATATATATGTTCATGGGGGTAAAGAGTTTATGGCATTTATCTCAGTTTATCATCATAATTAACATTGTTTGATACTGTTTAAATTTATGAGAAAAAAAATGGAAAAATTGCATTTGATGATTTAATCAGATGGTATCATTAGCATTTTTTTTTCTTTTAGCGGGAAAATATTTGTATGGTTTTATGATGCATATAGATATAGTCTTCGTATATTTAACCTTTAGTCTGCAGGGGGTGGATGAGTGCTTACCTATTCAGACAGTCTAGATCCAAACTAGACGTGGTAGACGTCCAGATAAGATGCTTAAATTAAAACATTTTCAAGAAAATCTCCTTTATGTCTCCACCAAACCCTATGTTGTGACCATTCTTTAGTATTGCCTTTTTGAGATGATTCTAAAGAGTGGTCACAACATAGGGTTTCCTGGAGAAATGACGATTTTAGTATTTGAGTATGCACATTTATCTGTTGCTCTGGACGCCAAGTAACTCGGTGTCTCTACAGGATTTAAACTGTTTGATACCCGCACCATGTTGTTGTTTCTCCACCTGTAATTAGCTTGATGATGAAATACTGTTAACCCTTTCCCTGTTTGAGAAATGGTGATATCATGAATATTTACTTGCTGAATTTGTATAATAGCATAATTATATACATTACAGTATAACCTCTCTATAACAGCCACTAAATTGTGTTACTTGGTTGGTATTTACGGCAGGTGGTTGCTTAAAGCAAGGTGAAAGTAAAACAGAACACTCCTATAGGAGCGTTCTGTTTTACTTTCACCTTGCTTTAAGCAATCACCTGCCTTTAACACAAAATACTTGATGCAGTTTAGTGGCCGTTATAGAGAGGTTTTACTGTATATGATTTTGTGGTATTGGTTGAAACTGTAGAATTAGATCTATTATAATTTCAAATGCAAACATAGCAGACCCTGATCAGATGGCTCCTACAGGAGCCATCTGATCTGGGTCTACTCCATTTGCACATGCGTTGTATGAAGGAAAGGGTTAAAGAGATGTAAAATCCAATACAAAGAAAACAAACAAATAAACATCAACTGTTACAAATGAAGTTGGTGACATTTTCTACACAGACATAAATTTGCTCATCAGACTAAAGGTTGAACAGTTTGTGTTCATCATTGTGTTTAATTTTTGCAGTCTTTGATTCATGTGAAATCCAATACAAAGAAAACAAACAAATAAACATCAACTGTTACAAATGAAGTTGGTGACATTTTCTACACAGACATAAATTTGCTCATCAGACTAAAGGTTGAACAGTTTGTGTTCATCATTGTGTTTAATTTTTGCAGTCTTTGATTCATGTATTGATGTGTTTTTAGAAAGATGAGTTTTTAATATTATTTAGCCTACCTCAGTATTACGATGTATATTTTGTATATTAATTAATAATTTTTTATAAAATGTTACCCTTGTCTGTCCTTAAGATGATTTTAATGCTGTAGTCATTTACTGCAGCGAACCACAGCTAGAGTAAACTTGCATAAGTATAAATGGTATGCAGGTGATACTGGTGCCAAGCATTGACCTTCAATAAGAGTTTTGCACCAAAAGGTGTAGTTGTCTTTTATGTTTTAAGTTCCAGGTAAGATAGAAAACTTCGCAGTCAATTTACATCTAAGCATCATAGCTAGGATCAGAATAATGCAATCCATTACAGTTAGAAAATTTCGCAGTCAATTTCAGTCTGAGTATCACAGCTAGGGTCTGGTAACTTTGCAGTCCATTGCAGACTGCCTAACACAGCTAAGATCAGGAAACTTCACTGTCAAATAGTGAGTATCATATGAACTATTACATTGATTAGTACATCAACTTCATCCCATCAATGCTGATTATTAACCTTTAGCCTGCTGAGCAAATTATTTTTGCAATTGTTTTCAACTTCTACATTTTCAAAATTCAAGGTATAATTGAATTTGTCTACCAAAATGCAGTCAGGGTGTCAAACAGTTTGGATCCTGATGAGACGCCGAGTTACTCGGCGTCTCATCTGGATCCAAACTGTTTGCATAGGTATTCACTGATCCACCCATAGCAGGCTAAAGGTTAAAGTGAAATTGCCAATCAGTGTTAAATATACAATCCATTCGGTATGAAAGGCAAAACCTTTTTAGAGGATTATGAATGACAAATACCTTTAGTTGGGATCTTCACAGTTTTCATAAAAGCGTCGGTACACTTATTTTCCACATTGGAAAGGTTAACCTCTCCTACCTTGATAAACATTTATCTGTAGCTTTATTTAGACCTTAACATATAAACGTGTTTTCACGCATTTGCAGACAGAATAGACCTAGATCAGACAGCTCCTATAGGAACCATCTGGTCTGGGTCTGCTCTGTTTGCTAATGGAATTTGATAGATCTGTTTCTTTAGTTTCTAAAATAGCTACAACATTCCACTTTCCACATTTCATTATAACTATGAATATTCAGTAGGTATTGAAATTTTGAATAAATGTCGAACGGGGAAAGCATTAAAGAGGGTCAAGTCTTGTAAGAGTGGGACATCCATGTTGTAAACATATACTCAAAGTTATTTAATGTATTTAATGCCAAATATCTTCAGTCCATTGCCAAAACAATTCCTCATTGTGATGATATCTGCCATTCTGAAAATTTACACAATTGTTAAATTTTACAAGAGTTGCAATCTGACCAAGATTCATATCCTTATCATGCATATAAATATAGACAGAGTTCTGTCCCTTTGAATCTGAAGCCTTTTCACTGATAGAAGAGCGTTTGCGACTGCCTGTGGTGCTCTTGTTTTATTTTCAGTCAGTATTATGTGTTAAAAATGTGATTGCCTTAACCCTTCACCTTGTGAATATTTATACAAGATTTCATGACTTCATGAATAAAATAATTTTTATTCTGACATGAATACAGGAATGTTTGGCCTTGCTAAAACTAAAGAATCAGATCTACATTTGTATATTATTTCATAAGCAAACAGTAGACCCAGATAAGATGGATCCAGCAGGAGCCATCTGATCAGGATCTACTGTGTTTACAAGGGTATGAGAAGGCATCTGTATTTAGTAAAGGGTTAATTTAATTTGCTGATATTAATAGATATGAAAAGCTTTAAGCATATTGGTTTTTGGATGTTTTTGCTCCATGTAGTTGTAAGAATTGTACATTTGCTACTCATGTTCTGTGATGTATTATTATCGTGGGTTTTAACCTTTTACCTTATGGACATTCATGTAAGAGATGATGAACTCATGAATATTTGTTAGCTGAATTTTTATACTGTAGAAGCCTAGCTTTGTAAGTGACCATTCATTTATTGAACACAGGAGCCTTAAAAGCAGGTGGTTGCTTAATGCACGGCAACAGTAATGCAGAAAGCTGTGGTGTGCGGTGGTCTAGTGGTAACGCGCTTGACTATCAATCAGGAGGTCCGGAGTTCACATCCCGGCCCCTCCCGGAAATGTCAGAGACGCTTTTCAGTGTCTGCCACCCGAACCTCCTCTCCACCCAGGGGTTAAAATGGGTACCTGTGAGAGTCACTAGCTGGTACTGTGGCTGCATGATTGCGCCATAATTTATCAGTGCTCAATATTGTAAGTGAATGACTCATTGAATGACTCAGTGAATGTACAGTCGGTTGAGCGGTCATTCGGACTGAAAAGTAGACTATAACTAGGTACTTTACTTTTATTTATTATTTCTTACAAGAATATTCGTTAGATAAAAGGTTTTTTAACAGAATTGTGTTCATTCAAAGCATCCATATCATATGGCAAGACAATGCATGTAGATAGTACCCAATGGTAAAAATGTTGACAATTTATTACTATTATTATCATTATTATTATATTATTATTATGCCATATCTTGCCTAAAAGATTCCAGATGTCAATAGCTAGTCAGGTTTAACTCTTTCAACTTTATGGATCAATTTGTTCTTGAGTTTTGCAAATAGTTTGGACCAATTGAGTTGTCTCAACAGGATCCAAACTGTTTTACACTCTAACACTGTTTTTTTTTTAAAAAAAGAAATTTAAAAAAACCCAAAGTAGACAAGTTTTTCAGATGGTAGTTACTTATTGTTGAAAGGGTTACTACCTTTCCATGTACATATATCTATTATATATACTGGTATGAGCTACCAAACAAGATAAAAAGAGGAGTTGTTGGGGTTGGCAAAAAGTGTACAACCACTTTATGCCAGTCTTAATAATAAAACCTGCCATTAACCCTTCGCTTGCTATTCATGTCAATATAACTACCTGTAAATAGTGAAGACCCAGATGAGACAGCTCCTGCAGTAGCTGTCTCATCAGGGTCTGCACCATTTACAAGTTGATTGTGCAACCAGTGCACTCCACAGCAGTGATTGCATAGCGAAATACTTGTAGACAGTGAAAATATATGTAATTATACAACAGGGCATGGGTAAAGAAGGAGAAATGTATTTTAAAATTCAGCAAGAGAAGGGTTAATATACCTCCACAAAGTTTCAGGGGGTGCACTGGAGTTACCTTGTCTGCCCATCAGTCAGTAGGTGTATCTGTCCGCATTTGAACATGGATAGTTTTTCCTAATTCCTCCTTCAGTTTGAAAGTTTTTGACAGTTTTCATGTGTTTAATACCAGGTAGTTCAGAATTATCTCCCCTTGAACTTTGAGTATTTTTGTCATTTTGTAATGAAACATGGGTAGTTGGTGTTGCAAACTGCTTCCTCGATTTGAAAGTTATTGAATTTATACATGACATCCATAATAACCATGAATAGTAAATGATAAGCGCCAGGTTTAACAGAATTATCTCCCCTTGAACTAAGTATTTTTTTGTCATTTTGGCCTGTAACATAGGTACATGTAGTTGATGTTTCAAACTCTTCCTTCAAATTTGTTTCAATAGATTTCAGTGAAGGTTATATAGATGACCACTATGAAGTGTATTTGTGCATTAAATAATTTTCATTTGCACTTGAACTGAGATGTAATGGTTTACTTGTAATGGGGTAGCTGTGATCTTGTGGTATGAACTACATTCTACAGTTTTTAGCTCACCAGAGCACAAAGTGCTCAGGGTGAGCTTTTGTGATCGCCCGTTGTCCGTCGGCGTCCGTTGTCCGTCGTCAACAAATTGAACCTTTAAAAATCTTCTCCTCTGAATCTACAGGGATCTCAACTTTCATCTTTGGCACATAGCATCATATTCAGGTCCTCTACAAAAGTATATAAATTATGCCCCTGGGGTCAAAATTGGTCCCGCCCCAGGGGTGCCTTGTTTTCAATAGCAACATATAGTAAAACTTTAAAAATCTTCTCCTCTGAAACTGGAAGGTTCTCAGCTTTCATATTTGGCACATAGCATCATATTCAGGTCTTCTACAAAAGGTATATAAATAATGCCCCTGGGGTCGAAATTGGCCCCGCCCCAGGGGTGGCTAGTTTTCAATAGAAACATATTGGGGAAAACTTTGAAAATATTCTCCTCTGAAACTGGAAGGTTCTCAGCTTTCATATTTGGCACATAGCATTATATCTAGGTCCTCTACAAAAGTTTTATAAATTATGCCCCTGGGGTCAAAATTGGCCCGTCCCCAGGGGTGACTAGTTTTCAATAGAAACATATTGGGGAAAACTTTGAAAATCTTCTCCTGAAACTGGAAGGTTCTCAGTTTTCATATTTAGCACATAGCATCATATTCAGGTCCTCTACAAAAGGTATATAAATAATGCCCTTGGGGTCGAAATTGGCCCCGCCCCAGGGGTGGCTAGTTTTCAATAGAAACATATAGGGAAAACTTTGAAAATCTTCTCCTCTGAAACTGGAAGGTTCTTAGCTTTCATATTTGGCACATAGCATCATATCTAGGTCCTCTACAAAAGTTTTATAAATTATGCCCCTGGGGTCAAAATTGGCCCGTCCCCAGGGGTGACTAGTTTTCAATAGAAACATATTGGGGAAAACTTTGAAAATCTTCTCCTCTGAAACTGGAAGGTTCTCAGTTTTCATATTTAGCACATAGCATCATATTCAGGTCCTCTACAAAGTTATATAAATTATGCCCCTGGGGTCAAAATTGGCCCCGCCCTAGGGGTAGCCAGTTTTCAAAAGAAACATATAGTGAAAACTTTAAAAATCTTCTCCTCTGAAACTGGAAGGTTCTCAGCTTTCATTTTTGGCACATAGCATCTTATTCAGGTCCTCTACATAAATTATATAAATTATGCCCCTGGGGTCAAAATTGGCCCCGCCCCAGGGGTAGCCAGTTTTCAATAGAAACATATAGTGAAAACTTTAAAAATCTTCTCCTCTGAAACTGGAATGTTCTCAGCTTTCATATTTGGCACATAAGATCATATTCAGGTCCTCTACAAAAGTTATATAAATTATGCCCCTGGGGTCAAAATTGGCCCCGCCCCAGGGGTAGCCAGTTTTCAATAGAAACATATAGTGAAAACTTTAAAAATCTTCTCCTCTGAAACTGGAATGTTCTCAGCTTTCATATTTGGCACATAACATCATATTCAGGTCCTCTACAAAAGTTATATAAATAATGTCCCTGGGGTCAAAATTGGCCCTGCCCCAGGGGTGGCTAGTTTTCAATAGAAACATATAGGGCAAACTTTGAAAATCTTCTCCTCTGAAACTGGAAGGTTCTCAGCTTTCATATATGACACATAGCATCATATTCAGGTCCTCTACAAAAGTTATATAAATTATGTCCCTGGGATCAAAATTGGCCCCGCCCCAGGGGTGGGCAGTTTTCAATAGAAACATATAGTGAAACCTTTGAAAATCTTCTCCTCTGAAACTGGAAGGATATCAGCTTTCAATATTGGCACATACATGTAACATCATATTCAGGTCCTCTACAAGAGTTATATGAATTGTGCCCTTTTGGTCAAAATTGGCCCCACCCCAGGGCCGGCTAGTTCTATAGAAACATATAGTGAAAACTTTGAAAATGTTCTCCTCTGATTGTCTGGTGAGCGCTTCAGGGCCATTCTGTCCCTCTTGTTATAAGATTCCAATGAGAGTTTGCACACCTGATATCTTTGAAGTGTAGATGTGCATAAAATACTTATCAGTATCTAACAATTCGTACAGGAGATATCTTCTCCAGGACTTGTACCACATGTGTTACTAGTCAATAAAGTGGATTGAACTGTTTTCATTTAATATAATTCAATGAAAGTTGATACACATGTTCTTTGTAAAGTGTTGGTGTGCATCACACAATTTTTCAGTGTATAACATACAATAGTTATCAGCCCTTGGAATTGCAATCGAGGACTGACATGCAGGGGTATTCATCACTTTGAGTGATAGTGCTAGTTTATGAATTTCAGCTATTGTAGACCCTCTGTTTCAAGCAGCTTGAGTATACACTCTTTGCACAGCTCCAAAGACTCATTTTTTGTTGTTGCAAATAGTTACATGATTGCAATTGTATTATTTTATACATTTGTACTGCTTTATATTGTCTTATCATATATGTTGTGACTATTTGAAGATTACATGTATAACATATTTAAGAGCTTTCTGCATGACTTTGACCATGCATTAAGCATAAAAGGGTCTAAATTCTTCTATACAGAAAATTTGAGTAATCGAGATTTTACTGTACTCTAAATACAAGGTCACTTAATTCCCCCTCAGCACTGGTTTATAAAGCTGGACTTGAGTCAGTTCTGCACCATTTTGCTAACTTGAAACAAATCTTACAGAGTAGCTAATAATATAGACCCTGATCAAAGTGTTTTATAAGGAATAGTTTGAGATGGGTCTACACTATTTGCCCAAGGTTAAGTTTATCTGGTCAAATATTAAGGGTAAGTTAGGTAATGAGGCTATTCACAATTTTCTGACCAAGGCAAATTTACTCTAGTCAGTTTGCTCACTTTGTTCTGTGATATTGATCATTCCTGGTGTCTGCCTAACTCTTTACAGTAAAGCCTCTCTAAACCAGACTTTCAGATTTGTATTTATGTAAGTCTTTAACCCTTTCCATCACTTTTTCACACCTTTCAAACAGAGAAGAATAGATGGCTTTTACAGGAGCCATCTGATCAGAGTCTGTCCTGTTTGCTGATGAAGTGATAATAGATATGACTACAGTTTCTTCCAATACCACAGATTCTATGTAGATATGCCATTATAAAAAATCAGCTAATAAATATTCATGATGTTGTTATTTCTGATATGAATATTCAACAGGGTAAAGGTCAAGACAGGTGGCAGCTTAATGCAGAGTAAAAACTTGCAGAAAGCTCCTGAAGTAGTTTTCTGTTTGACTTTCTGTATGGCTGCATTAAGCAGTCACCTGCCTTAAAAGACTTGAATTCATCATCACTGAAAGGCTAGTTTAGAGGGGTTTGACTGTGTCTGGTCATGGACACATAGAAACAGGGCACTCATAGATGAGCAAACAGTGTGGACACAGATCAGCTGCAGTATTACAACACATGTCCTCAAGTTCAATACTTTTTGTCATTTGTCAGCATCAGCAGTATTGTTTTAGAGTTCTAATGCTTTAACATTCACAAAGGCTTTTTAACGCCTTTGCAAACAGCTAGAGTAGACCCAGATCAGATAGCTCCTGTAAGGACCATCCAATCAGCTTTTGCTCTGTTTGCTTATAGAATTATGTAGATCTGTATCCATGCTTATAAAACTTTTTAGTTGAGTCTGAGTTCGTTCTCAAGTTTTTGATTGGTCAGATTTGAGCCTTTGGCTATGTGCATCTACGTAGGGTATCATTATTTCGTACATGAATGTTCTTGAGGTCAATAGTTAACCCTTTACTCCATAAATTCACTTTTTTATGTCTTTACAAACAGAGTAGACCCCAGATCAGATGGCTCCTGTAGGAGCCGTCTGATCAGGGTCCACTCTGTTTCCTTACGATACAATAAAGATATGATTCAACAGTTTCTGCCATGACCAAACATTTCTGTGTCCAAGCGCTATTGTATCTAATTAATATGCATTATGTCATTATTTCTTACAGTATTTATAGAGTAAAGGGTTAACAGAGTATATACTTAGATGTTTAAGTCCTGAGGCTGTGGCTGATTTGGGTCTACTCGGTTTGTGTCTGTATTTCTGTAGTCATATTTACTTTCACAATATCTTATTTTCAAATGAAGGGAATAACATGAACTACATAATTTACAGTCGGCTGAGGTTTTAGACTTTCTACTCTTGTCTGACAACATGTAGCTAATTTGACCTAACTTAGCCAGAATGTTTTACATGTATATCTTATCCATGAACAGTTGTCTACCTCTGTCTGAAAGCATATTATTTACAGTCAATTTGACCAAACTTAGCTAGAATGTTTTACATCTTATCCATGAACAGTTGTCAACTCCTGTCTGACAGCATGTAGCCAATTTGACCAAACTTAGCCAGAATGTTTTATATGTTATCTGTGAACAGTTGTCTACTGTCTGACATCATATTATTTATAGCCAATTTGACCAAACTTAGCCAGAATGTTTTATATGTTATCAATGAACAGTTATCTACTTCTATCTGACATCATATTACATGTATTTATAGCCAATTTGACCAAACTTAGCCAGACTGTTTTATATGTTATCTGTGAACAGTTTTCTACTGTCTGACATCATATTATTTATAGCCAATTTGACCAAACTTAGCCAGAATGTTTTATATGTAATCAATGAACAGTTATTTACTTCTGTCTGACATCATATTATTTATAGCCAATTTGACCAAACTTAGCCAGAATGTTTTATATATTATCCATGAACAGTTGTCTACTGTCTATTCAGTATGTAGCCATTATTTGCCAAAATTAGCAATACTGTTTTATACATATGTTATCCATGTATGGTAAATAGTCGGCTCCTACAGTAGCTGTCTGATCTAGGTCTGCTGTGTTTATAAAGGTGCCAAAAGTCTGAAGGAAAGGGTTAATGTTTTGTAACATAGAATGTTAGTAAACTCCTTGTGCCCTAGTAGTAACATTTTATGATTGCATATATAAATGTTTTGATCGAGATGAGATACCAAGTCACTCAGCATCTCATCAAGATGCAAACTGTTTGACATCCTATTGGAATGTGTAGCTGACAAATTCTTTTTGCAGATGACAACTACTTAGTCAAAGGGTAAAGCACCATCTAAATAATAGGAAGTGATTTGTATAAGTTGTTAGAATTTATTTCTGCTAGATCTTATTTCTGAATGTATGTAAAATAAATAAGATTTAATTCTTTCCATGATAGAAGCACTTTTTGGGACCTTTCGCAAATAGAGTAGACCCAGATCAGATGGCTCCTAAAGGAGCCGTCTGATCAGGGTCTGCTTTGTTTGCTGATGAAATAATATAGATCTGATTTTGTAATTTCTGCCATGTCCAAAAATATCCGTGCATGATATCAATATTTCTTACATGAATATTCCTCAGGGAAAGGGTTAAATTTAAAGAGTAAAGTGATGTCTATGTAAAAGCATTGAGAGGCCTTGTCAAAATCTGAGGAATGACGCCTGTTGTCATAATTACCCTAAATATTTAGACACAGACTTTGGCAAATAGTCTAGAACCAGATCAAGACCAGGTCTTAATTATATGCTACTCTATTATACAGTTGAACTTCGATAACTCGATCTTCAAGGGACCATACAAATTAGTTCGAGATAACAGAAGTTCGAGTCATCCGATTTCTAATCTGAACAATTTCTCAAGGCCACAGCTTAATACAGGTCTAAAGTAATGCTGAAAGCTCCTACAAGAGCTTTCAGCATTACTTCAGACGTGTATTAAGCTGTCACATGTGTTTCCAGATATATGTAGCGATATCTTTTAAAGCAAGTCTGTATTGTAAGTTTTGGAAGGACTGAGGTTTTTGTTCGAGTTATCCTGAAGTTCGAGTTATCCGAGTTCGAGATATCAAAGTTCAACTGTATGTATTTTGGTATAAAGTCACCAGGGTGGTGCCAAATGGACTAATGCAGCTTTACAAAGAAGTACAGAACGGAGCTTTGTTGTCTAAATAGTAGGGCAAATATGGTGTGCTTATTTGCTGGCTTGCTCATGTTTGTATGGAATCTGATATTTTTTAGAACACATTGGTACTGGAAACCTGTCCTCATTATAGCTTAAGCATGTTTAATCCTTTCTGCACTGAATTAACAAATGGACTATTCAAAAATTTAAACAGTTCAAACTTTACTGTGAATAGAGGGATAATTTTTAAAGAAAAGTGTAACATGACAACTAGTGCTGATGAGAGGGCTCCTCTGTGATTCATTTCCCACATAGAAAGGGTTAACCTGTTTCTCCATAAATATGCCTTTGCAAACAGAGTAGACCCAGAACAGATGGCTCCTATAAGAGCCATCAGATCAGGATCTGCTCTGTTTATTTATGACATAGTATAGATCTAACTCTACACTTGCTGTCTTGGCTAAATATTCATGTGTTCATATCTAATATTATAAAAATACAGCTAATTAATAAGCATGATATCATTATTTTTTGTATGAATATTCATGGGGTAAAGGTTTAAAGACAAATGGGGTTGATCCAAATTGGATGTCAGGTATCTTGGAGTGTCATCAAGCTTCAAAACTGTTCTACAATCTTAATAAATGTATAGATTTGTAGGGAAAAACCCAACAGAAACTACCTTTACAGACCAGGAGACTTTAGAGGTCTGCATTGTTTGTCATTCAAAATCCACTCACAAATCATACCCTTTCATGCTGAAATAACTCTACCTTTGAACAGTGATGGATTATTCCACTTTGAAAATTCAGCATTGCAAAGGCTCTTTGCTACATAGAGACACCTTTTGACTCCTTGCAGAGTAGACCCAGTTCAGATGTGACTCCAATAGGAACCTTCTGATCAGGATCTGCTTGGTTTGCTTGTAGAATATCTCAAATCTGGTTCTGTGCAATTTGGCATAGCTATGTATTCATTTGTTTTCTATAACAGTATGATTCTGCTTTGAATGTTCATGGGGTAAAAGGTTTATAATGTAAGAAGATGCCTACATTTGATGTCAGTGGGTACTTAATCATTTCCCTATTCATGCAAGAAATAATGACATCATGAATATTTATTAGCTGGTATTTTCATGACAGCAAATGTACAAATGATGTTTTATTATAAAGTAAAACCTCTCTATAACGGCCAATAAATTGTGGTAATTAGTTGGTATTTAGGGCAGGTGGCTGCTTAAAGCAAGGTGAAAGTAAAACAGAACGCTCCTATAGGAGCGTTCTGTTTTACTTCCAACTTGCTGTAAGCAGCCACCGCCTTTAACACAAAATACTTGATGTAATTTAGTGGCCGTTATAGAGAGGTTTTACTGTATATAGAAATTGTAGAGTCAGATCTATTGTAATTTCATGAGGAAACAGAGCAGACCCTGATTAGAAGGCTCCTCCGGAAGCTGTCTGATCATGGTCTTCTCTATTTGCAAAGGCAATAAAAGATGTTTTTATGAGGCAAAGGGTTAAAGTATATGCTATAAAATAGAATTCTTAAAACTCAGTTTCCACTGCCAGCTGTGTAGATAGCAAGTACCTTGCAATAAGAGCTAAGACTATGGCTGAACCAGATGTTGACAGGCCTGTTGCATTAGGTTTGTTCCTGATTTGCTGAATGAAATGCTGTTTGTCTGCAGTTTTTATTCAGATCAACATAGACATGGATGGATATTCTGTAATAGAATTGTCAATATTTCTGCCCTTTCTTTCATTGACAGGATTTTATCTGGAGTATACCTACACTGTATTATTATACCCCTACGAACGAAGTTTTGGGGGGTATACTAGAGTCACCATGTCCGTCGTCTGTTCGTCCGTCCGTTCATCCATCCGTCCGACTTGTCCGGATCATAACTTCCACAGTATAAAAGCTATTGACTTCAAATTTCATATACCAATAGATCACATTGACCGCAAGTGCAGTGCACAAGGTTCGTAACTCTGTCTTCAGTATTTTTGGAGTTATTGCCCTTTGTTATTCAATCTGGCTTGTCCGGATCATAACTTTTGAAGTAAAAAAGCTATTGACTTCAAACTTCATATACAGGTAGAACATATTGACCACAAGTGCAGTGCACAAGGTTCATAACTCTGTCTTCAGTATTTTTGGAGTTATTGCCCTTTGTTAATTTTGTCAAAATCTGGCTTGTTTTAATGAATGAAATTTTTTTCAGACCTTTCCATACCTCAACAGAACTTTTTTTTAGCTCACCAGAGCACTTTTGTGCTCAGGGTGAGCTTTTGTGATCACTTGATGTCCGTCGTCCGTCGTCGTCCGTCGTCGGGCGTCAACAATTTGAACCTTTAAAAATCTTCTCCTCTGAATCTACAGGGTTCTCAGCTTTCATCTTTGGTACATAGCATCATCTTTAGGTCCTCTACAAAAGTTATATAAATTTTGCCCCTGGGGTCAAAATTGGCCCCGCCCCAGGGGTGCCTTGTTTTTAGCTCACCAGAGCACAAAGTGCTCAGGGTGAGCTTTTGTGATCGCCTGATGTCCGTCGTCCGTCGTCGTCCGTCGTCCGTCGTCCGTCGTCCCGCGTCAACAATTTGAACCTTTAAAAATCTTCTCCTCTGAATCTACAGGGTTCTCAGCTTTCATCTTTGGTACATAGCATCACCTATAGGTCCTCTACAAAAGTTATATAAATAATGCCCCTGGGGTCAAAATTGGCCCCGCCCCAGGGGTTGAAAGTTTTCAATAGAAACATATAGTAAAACTTTGAAAATCTTCTCCTCTGAAACCAGAAGGTTCTCAGCTTTCATATTTGGCACATAGCATCATGTTCAGGTCCTCTACAAAAGTTATATAAATTATGACCCTGGGGTCAAAATTTGCCCCGCCCCAGGGGTGGGAAGTTTTCAATAGAAACAAATAGTGAAATCTTTGAAAATCTTCTCCTCTGAAACTGAAAGGCTCTCAGCTTTCATATTTGGCACAGAGCATCATGATAAGGTCCTCTACAAAAGTTATATAAATTATGGCCCTGGGGTCAAAATTGGCCCCGCCCAAGGGTTGGCCAGTTTTCAATGGAAACAAATAGTGAAATCTTTGAAAATCTTCTCCTCTGAAACTGGAAGGCTCTCAGCCTGCATATTTGGCACAGATCATCATGTTCAGGTCCTCTACAAAAGTTATATAAATTATGCCCCTGGGGTCAAAATTGGCCCCGCCCCAGGGGTGGGCATTTTTCAAAAGAAACATATAGTGAAATCTTTGAAAATCTTCTCCTCTGAAACTAGAAGGCGCTTAGCTTTCATATTTGACACAGAGCATCATGTTCAGGTCCTCAACAAAACTTGTATTAATTTTGACCCTGGGGTCAAAATTGGCCCCGCCCCAGGGGTGGGAAGTTTTCAGAATAGAAATAAATAGTGAAATCTTTGAAAATCTTCTTCTCTGAAACTGAAAGGCTCTCATCATTCATATTTGGCACAGAGCATCATGTTCAGGTCCTCTACAAAAGTTATATAAATTATGACCCTGGGGTTCAAATTGGCCCCGCCCCAGGGGTTGGAAGTTTTCAATAGAAACATATAGTGAAATCTTTGAAAATCTTCTCCTCTGAAACTGGAAGGCGCTCAGCTCTCATATTTGGCACAGAGCATCATGTTCAGGTCCTCTACAAAAGTTATATAAATTATGGCTCTGGGGTCAAAATTGGCCCCGCCCCAGGGGTGGGTAGTTTTCAGTAGAAACATATAGAGAAAACTTTGAAAATCTTCTCCTCTGAAACTGAAAGGTTCTCGGCTTTCATATTTGGCTTATAGCATCATGTTCAAGTCCTCTACAAAAGTTATATAAATTATGTCCCTGGGGTCCAAATTGGCCCGCCCCAGAGCCGGCTAGTTTTCTATAAAAGCATATAGTGAAAACTTTGAAAATCTTCTACTCTGATTGTCTGGTGAGCGCTTCAGGGCCATTCTGGCCCTCTTGTCTATTGAAATATATAGTAAAACTTTGAAAATCTTCTCCTCTGAATCTACAGGGTTCTCAGCTTTCATATTTGGCACATAGCATCATGTTCAGGTCCTCTACAAAAGTTATATAAATTATGCCCCTGGGGTCAAAATTGGCCCCGCCCCAGGGGTAGCCAGATTTCATTAGAAACATATAGTGACAACTTTGAAAATCTTCTCCTCTGAATCTACAGGGTTCTCAGCTTTTATATTTGGCACATAGCATCATGTTCAGGTCCTCTACAAAAGTTATATAAATTATGGCCCTGGGGTCAAAATTGGCCCCGCCCCAGGGGTAGCCAGATTTCATTAGAAACATATAGTGACAACTTTGAAAATCTTCTCCTCTGAATCTACAGGGTTCTCAGCTTTCATATTTGGCACATAGCATCATGTTCAGGTCCTCTACAAAAGTTCTATAAATTATGCCCCTGGGGTCAAAATTGGCCCCGTCCCAAGGGTAGCCAGTTTTCAATAGAAACATATAGTGACAACTTTGAAAATCTTCTCCTCTGAATCTACAGGGTTCTCAGCTTTCATATTTGGCACATAGCATCATGTTCAGGTCCTCTACAAAAGTTATATAAATTATGGCCCTGGGGTCAAAATTGGCCCCGCCCCAGGGGTAGCCAGATTTCATTAGAAACATATAGTGACAACTTTGAAAATCTTCTCCTCTGAATCTACAGCGTTCTCAGCTTTCATATTTGGCACATAGCATCATGTTCAGGTCCTCTACATAACTTGTATAAATTATGCCCCTGGGGTCAAAATTGGCCCCGCCCCAGGGGTGGTCAGTTTTCAATAGAAACATATAGTGAAACTTTGAAAATCTTCTCCTCTGAAACTCAAAGGTTCTCAGCTTTCATATTTGGCACATAGGATCATATTCAGGTCCTCTACAAAAGTTATATAAATTATGCCCCAGGGGTCAAAATTGGCCCCGCCCCAGGGGTAGCCATGTCTCAATAGAAACATATAGTGACAACTTTGAAAATATTTTCCTCAGAAACTGGAAGGTTCTCAGCTTTCATATTTAACACATATCATCATGTTCAGGTCCTCTACAAGAGTTATATAAATTATGCCCCCAGGGTCAAAATTGGCCCCGCCCCAGGGGTAGCCAGTTCGCAATAGAAACATATAGTGTCAAATTTGAAAATATTTTCCTCAGAAACTGGAAGGTTCTCAGCTTTCATATTTGGCACATAGCATCATGTTCAGGTCCTCTACAAAAGTTGTGTAAATTATGCCCCTTGGATCAAAATTGGCCCGCCCCAGGGGTGGCTAGTTTTCTCTAGAAACATATAGTGAAAACTTTGAACATCTTCTCCTCTGATTGCCTGGTGAGCGATGTCAGGGCCATTCTGGCCCTCTTGTTTTTTTTTAAATTTTCAGTATTGTTAAACACCATCTGAAGTTCTGCACCTGCGATACAGGTTTTGATTTGTCGCTTCGTGCATGAATGAATGATCTCCCTTTTCGTAATTTAACAAATGAAAATTAAAGCGGTCGGGAGCTTTATTTCTATAACCCCATCTCTGTGTTAAATGTGCTAGTGGGGGTATTAAACACCTTTAGTGGTAGTTCTAGTTTTGTTAGCTTTTACTTAATTTTATGTGTGCATAGTGTAACTGAGTCTGGATGACTTACCAAATTGTTTGCTTGGCTTCACATTTTCAACCATGACGGTTACAGGAAATAAATGGCCAGCTGCATTAAAAAAAGGATTTTTGCTGTGTTGTCTCAAATCAAATGGTTGGTTTTACATGCATATTTAATAGAGTTCCAGCTTCATTCAAGATACATCTGGGTTATTTTGTCTGTTTCATAATACTTTTCCTTATCTTTTTTACTGTGATTTTCTACCACATAGTTCCATTCCAACGCCTTTGAACAAAAAATAGTTCAGAAATCAATCCCACTGCTTTTGAACTAGAAATAGTCCAGAAACCAATCTCAGAAGTAGTAATTCTGTGATGCTGTGACATGAGTTGCGTAATAGAAAATAATGTAGAACTGGGTTGGTTGTTGCATTGGAATTCTGCACTTGAAAAGGATCTGCTCTACCTTATTTACCCAAAGTATTTGGACACACAATCTCCCCTCTCTATTGGTATGTAAAGGTAGAACCTGTCTAAAAGAGGTCTAATTATTGGTCTTTAAGGCAGGTACGTGGTAGATTAATGCAGGGCAAAAGTAATGTAGCAAGCTCCCGTATGAGCTTTCTTCATTACTTTTGCCCTGCATTAAGCAACCACCTGCTTTTAATGACTCCTATGTTCAATAAATGAATAGCCATTTAACCTTTCCCTCATGTAAACGTGTTTTCACGCATTTGCAAACAGAGTAGACCCAGATCAGACGGCTCCTAGAGGAGCCGTCTGATCTGGGTCTACTCTGTTTGCTATTAGAATGTGAAAGATCTGTTTCTTTGCTTTCTAAAATGTCTTACAATGTTCCACCTTCCACACTTCTTTATAACTATTTTGTTAATGGATATTCAGTAGGTATTGAAATTTGATATAAACATAGAACAGGGAAAGGGTGAACACAGGTTCTACTGTAATTCAGTTTGGCACCATTTTGATAACTTTAAATTAGACTGGAATAGTGTAGTGCAAATAGTGATGACCTTGATCAAATGGCAACTCCAGGAACCTTTACCTCTTGATCTACACAATTTGCCGAAGATTGTCTGTGTCCGAATACTTACGATAATTACAGTATTTGTGAGTGAAAACCACAGATTCTGATCGCATTTAGAGTTCAAAAGCAAAAGCTGATCTAGGTCGACACTTTCACACAGCCATTTTTTCTATAGACGCGCTGGTCATGTTTGTAGTTGAGAATCTCCTTTTTGAAGTTGTAAGATAAACTACATGTAGTTGTGTATATGTACAACAACATTTTATGTACCAATTAAAGCTTTTGATATTGCCTTATAGCACTTGTCTATTGAAAATCTCTTGTCCAAATTGTATTCAATATCTGCATGTCTTTGCCTACTCCCAAGTTTCCTAAAAAGGTTTTCTCTAATTTGAAAAGTCAACCTACATAGTTGAGTCAGAGGAATGACATACCTTTTGTAAAGGAGTGAAAAGGCGTTTGTATGAGGGGAAGGGTTCACCATTTCGTTGTTATGTATTGTTGTCTGCTCAATTTCTTATTAATACATGTATCATTTTCACCCCCCATATAAAAAAACATCAAACACAACCATAAACATAGCACCAAACAGTCTGGATCCAGATGAGTTGCTAAAACAGTATCCATGCTGATAAAACGTTTTAGTTGAGTCTGAGTTCGTTCTCAAGTTTTTGATTGGTCATATTTGAGCCTTTGACTCAAATCTGACCAATCAAAAGCTTGAGAACAAACTCAGACTCGGCTAAAAAGCTTTATAAGCACGGACCCAGTTGTTATACAATATTATTTTACCATGTGCATGTTCATACATTGCATAGACCATACTAAATTAAATGCATTAAAACTCTTTCGCTGCTAATGGCAAACCTGTGGTTTCCTATGCAAACAGTTTAGATCCAGATAAGACACTGAGTAATGCCTAGTTTACATTTGCCCTGCGATGAGTTTACGGCGCCCGTAGACTCGTCGTAAGGTCAAAACTGCACGGCCTCCGTAGGGAGGCATACGGTCGCCGTACGATTTTTTTAGCTCACCTGAGCCAAAGGCTCAAGGTGAGCTATTGTGACCGCCTGTCGTCCGCTGTCCGTCTGTCTGTCCGTTCACTTTTATTTCAAATGACTTCTTCTCCTAAACCACCGGGAGGATTTCAACCAAATTTCACAGAAATGTACCTTAGGGTGTCCTCTATCAAGTTTGTTCAAATCATGACCCCCGGGCAAAAAATGGCCCCGCCCCACTACTTTTACAGGGTTTTTATTAAATCTTTAAAAATCTTCTTCTCTGAAACCACAATTTCTAGAGCTTTGATATTTGGTATGTAGCATCATCTAATGGTCCTTTACCAAGTTTGTTAAAATGATGACCCCCCGGGCCAAAAATGGCCCTGCCCTGAGGCTTGTAGTTTTTACATAGACTTATATAGGGAAACCTTTAAAAATATTTTTGTCTGAAACCACATAATCTAGAGCTAAGATATTTGGTATGAAGCATCACCTAATATACCACTACCAGGTGTGTTCAAATAATGACCCCTGGGCCAAAAATGGTCTCACCCTGGGGTTTTATGCTACTTAACATCAGAATCTGTAACATGTAAAAAGTTCCCCCCTTAGCCAATTTCCTCACAGTTATTTCCCTTGTCCCATCAGCATAGCCATAAGTGACAAAGGGAGATAACTGCATTGGAGTTCTAGTACCTCCAGAATAGTGATTCTATTTATAACTATTTATAATAAATCAGTGTAGCTGTTTTAGAAGGCATAGAAACAGATCTATCAAATTCCATTAGCAAACAGCAGACCCTGATCCTATAGGAGCCACCTTATCTGGGTCTACTCTGTTTGCAGATGCATGAAAACAAGTTTATATGAGGGAAATTAAGGGTTAAATAAGGGTTCTTCAGATCCTAAACTGCAGTTCAAAGGTTACAGCACTGGGCAGTAAAATCTCTCCAGGTCACTGCATGATTCTTAACTCTTTGCACGCTAGTGGTGAAACTGATTACCTATGCAAACAGTTTGGATCCAGATGAGAGGCTGCATAATGCGGCGTCTCATCAGTATCCAAACTGTTTGTCATCTTAACCATATTTTTGCAAAAAAATGAAAGTAAGTTTATTTTAAGAAATGAAGCAGATGACAATAACTTTTTGTTGCAGACGAAACATTAAAGGCATTTTGAAAGGGATGTTGACCCATTAACCCCATAGTGTGTTGTGTGAGTGATAGCTAGATGTTATCATGGTGTCTTCCAATGTCTCTCAAATTAGATGTGGGAGATAGTAACACCTATTCAGCCAATCAAGGAAAATGATCATCATCTAGACTTTTGATCTGGGTCCAAACCCAACTGATGTAAGTCATGGTAATGTTTAAGAAAACTGTGAAAACATGATTATGCAATGGCCCAACTGATATCAGTCATGGTAATTCTTAAGAAAACATGATTATGCATTTGCCCCCCTAACAATGATAGGTGTCAAAATTACTACTGTGGATTAAGTCTGCTGCCCAAAAAAGCATCTTAAATATAACTTTTTTTTATAAAATTTTATTACAACACATTAAAAATCCTAAAATGTCTGAATCTTGTATGATATTAATGAAATAACTGAGTAAATATAACTTAATTATAACAGTAGACGTAACTCTTCTCAATTTCAATTGTTAAAAATACTAATGACCCGTTTAATTGACTTATCATCAGATATTCACACCTAGAGTTAGAATTATTTCTAAACACCTATTAACCCTTTACCTGTTTGCTTTGACAAAATTTATCTGGGACTACTCTGTTTGCTAATGCGTAAAAAATTGTTTTTTCCGTAAGGAGAAGTTTTAGCTTTGATAAAAACTGTAAAATCAAATCTATATCTTGTCAAATGCAAACAGAGCAGACCCTGATCAGACAGCTTCTATAGCAGCCGTCTGATCTTGTCTACTCTTATTTTTAATGCGTAAAACACATTATTTCTCCGAAGAGAAGTTTTTGCTTTGACAAAAACTGTAGAATCAGATCTATATTGTGTCAAAAGAAACAGAGAAGACCCAGATCAGACAGCTTCCGTAGGAGTCGTCTGATCTGGGTTTACTCTGTTTGCTAATGCATAAAAACAGCTTTATATGAGGGAAAGGGTTAAAAGATTTTTAAAGATATTTTTATTGGTCGTTTCACACAAAAACTGGCATTATGTACTGCCTAGCACTTTATTTGCCTATATACCTGGATCAAGGTATAATTGCATAGCTTTATTGGCGTCATTTGAATTTCTCAAAGACCAGTTTTAGGCATTTTGAGCTAAGGCAAAAATGGCACAAGTTGTAAACAGTTTAGATCTTGGTCAACCAGTCACTTGGTATTAGATCTGAATCCAGTTCAAGTTTATTCAGCAGTGAAAGCAGTGCACTAAGCTTCTTTCATCTGCTAGAAATGTTGGCCACTGAAAAATTAACATGCCAATATATTACTGTAACTCAGGTGAGCGATATAGGGCCAATGGACCTCTTGTTTTATGGATTACCGGACGCCGTAGCCTCTACGATTTTTCATAAATAAAAGTTATACATATTTTCAAAAATCGCAAGCCCGCAGCCCGTAAACACGTGGTTACAGGCATCGTACGACCTCCGCACGGGCATCGTACGGTGGCCGTGCGAGGATCGTGCGGAAAACGACCGATTTTCGGTGGACATGTAGCAAAATAAATCGTACGGTCATCGCAAGATCACCGTAAGGCTGCCGCTCGGTGTCCGTGCGATACCCGTGAAATCGTACGTACATCGCACGGTCATCCTGCGGCAACCTCACGGCGACCGCACGATGGCCGTGCGACGTTTTTTTAGATTTCTGATTGGTGCATATTTATTTGACATATCCAGCAATAATGTATATCTATCGGATATGGAACAAACCCATTGGTCTTCGTATGGAACCCGCACAGGCTCTGTACGGGCTCCGCACGGGCACGTTATCCACGGGCGCCTTATCCAAGCGGAAAGTAGATCCAGATCAGAAGGTTCCAGTGAAGAGCCGTTAGATCAGACTGCCGTTAGTTGATACATGAAAAGTGGGGAAAAGGGTTAAATACGAGCTGTCTGATCTGGGTCTGCTCCGTTTGCAAGGCGTGAAGTGTTTATATGAAGTAAACTTTTCCTCATAGATACACCATTTGAAGCATTGCTTTGCAATTGGAGTAGACCCAGAGCAGGCGGATCCTATAGTTAGGAGCAGTCTGCAGCATTTGCAAGGCACTATTAAGACCCATTCCCATACCCTTTAGGGTTCAGTTACATTTAACCCATTATCTAGAATTCATTTCACCCTTGCCGTCGTTGACAATTTTTCAGAGTAGATCCAGATTAGAATATACTTGTAAAGAGTCGTTTGGTCAGGGTCTGCTCTGTTTTCCTGAGTGAACTCGTTCTAGTCTTATCCATTACTTCGTGATGCAGAGGGATACTAGAGAACCTGTCTGATCTGGGTCTTCTATCTGTTGCACGGGCTTTAAATGGCGTAGCTATGAGAGGAGTCATGCTATTTAACCCGTTCCTTCATATATATACATTTCACGCTCTGCAGACAGCTCCTTTAGGTCTTCTCTGGGTCTACACCGTTTGCAAAGTGTGTTTATATGAAGGAAAGGTTCAAGAGCAATAAATCAACTACCCTAAAATTTAAAACCTTTGCAATCTGAACAGACCCAGATCATACAGTTCCTAACGGAGTACCATTTGGAAAGCACTATTAGACATAGTTTTAACATCATTTTCCCACCCCTTGGGCACTAGGGGCTAACTACGTATTATTATCAAAACGGTTTGCTACGACAATTTATATGAGTATTTTAATAGATTTGTTTTCCTACGATGGCAACTTTGTTATCGTAGGAAAACATTTCCCAATTGATACACTGACTTCGTAGGAAAACAAATCTATTAAAATACCCATACAAATTGTCGTAGCAAAACATTTGATAATAATACGCAGTTGGTCCCCAGTGTTGGGGCTAACTTTAAAATTAAGAATGAATTGTACCCATTCTGTCATAGATTCGCATTTGACACATTTTGTAAACCGAGTAGACCCAGATCAGAAGGATCCTGTAAATAGCCGTTTGATCGTAAACTGCTGTTTGCTGATGGATTTTTAGAGAACTCGTTCTATCTTTTATCATGTTCAAAAACTCCATTTCTTAGTAGTGCTTTGCAGACAGTGCAGACGACTCTAATAGTACCTTGCAAATGGTGCCGACTGCTGCTCATTCAAGGGTGTTTAATCTGGGTCTACTGTTTTGCAAACAGCTCTTACAGGAGCCGTCTCACTCTGCGCCATTTGCAAAGCACTATTAAGACGGATATGTTGAGCATGGTAAAGGCTAGAACGAGTTCTAAGAATACCCTGATCAACCGACTTTTTGTTAATGCTTTTTATTATTATTTTATAAACTTTCCTTCATATGAATACTTATGCTTTGTAGAGTAGACCCAAACAGCTCCTATAAATTTTTTTTGCAATTCTAGGTTCTATAAAGACCCCACCCCTTTTGGCTAAGTTAAATTTAACCTATTGGAATTCATTTTATCATTGGACCCTTTCCGTCATGGATTCGCCTTTTGACTACTGCAAAATATCAACTCTTTTTGGACACTCGGCCTTTGCTTTGGTTTAAGTTTTAGCGTTTCAATCAATTTTGCTGCCTTGGATCTTTGGGTATCAGTATGTTCTTCAGCTTTTTTTCTCTGAACACTGCGCATGCTACAATTATACTTGCGCCGAAGTTTCTCATAATCGTCTTTCAACTTTTTCATGTCTTTCTTCGTCTTCTATATAACTCTTTAGAAACTCTCATTCTCGGACCCTTTCTCCGGTTTGCCACAAAATTCATTCGAACTTGTAATCTGTTTGGACTTTCTAGTGGCACACTTTCATACCCGCTGGATTCAATGATTGTTGCTTCATTTTCATTTTGTAATACATTTTGCATTTTTCTTTCTTTTTGTGTCTGTACAGTCTAAGATAATCTCTTATTTTTTCTGCTGCGATCATCTCTCTCTTTTGAGAGAGATGTGCATTTGCCATAAACGTGTACAGTAAAACCTCTCTATAACGGCCACTAATTTACACCAGTAATTTGTGTTAAATGCAAGTGGTCGCTTAAAGCAATGTGAAAGTAAAACAGAACGCTCCTATAGGAGCGTTCTGTTTTACTATCACCTTGCTTTAAGCAGTCACCTGCCCTAAATACCAAGTAATTGACACAATTTAGTGGCCATTATATAGGTTATTCTCTCCCTCTCTTTAGCAAGGTACTGTTTTTTATTATGTCCCTTCAATCTCTGTCTGTACGCTTTTTGAATGTCGACTCGAGACTTAACCATTTCTGAAAAGACATGAAAATGAAGCAACAAACATTGAATCCAGCGATTTTTGAGCCGTCTGATTCGGATCTACTCTATTTGCAAAGGCACTAAAAGGCATATCTATCTATGAAGTAAAGGGTTTCAGTGTGGCCAAGTTCTGCACTGTTTGCCACCAATCAGAGTATCTCCTGGTCTATTGTTGTATGTGACTTGACTCTGATCAAACTCTAATGTTTTAGCCCTCTGTAAATATGTCTTTGAATACCATTGCAAACAAAGTAGACTAAGATCTGACAGCTTCTGTAAAAAATGCATGATTAGGGTCTGTTCTGTTTGGCCATGGCAGGAAGTATAATATTTTTAAACCTTTTTTCCTTATATAAAGTCATTTTCATGAATTTGCAAAGACCCAGATCAGATGGCTTCTATAGGAGCAATCTGATCAGGAACTGTTCTGTTTGCTTATGACATGCTATAGATCTGTAGCCATGCTTATAAAACTTTTAGTTGAGTCTGAGTTCGTTCTCAAGCTTTTGATTGGTCAGATTTGAGCCTTTGGCTCAAATCTGACCAATCAAAAGCTTGAGAACTCAAATCTGACCAATCAAAAGCTTGAGAACGAACTCAGACTCAACTAAAAAGTTTTATAAGCATGGACCCAGATTCTACAGGATTTATCAGAGCAAAACAACCCTTTATATGTCAATATTCAAGTAAGACATAATGTAACTAATCTCATTTACTCTTTCCACATCACTGATAAGTTTGTAATAACCAAGCAAGGTGAAAGTAAAACAGACCGCTCTTATAGGAGCGTTCTGTTTTACTTTCACCTTGCTTTAAGTATCCACCTGCTTTTAAAACAAAATACTTGAGGTAAATTAATGGTCGTTATAGAGAGGTTTTACTGCATATTGTGCAGATGGTTTGGATCTAGATCAGATACCCAGAGGTCCGGATAAGATACATACATTAAAACATTTTCAAGAATAGCTCCTTTATTTTCTCGCCAAACCCACTTGTTACGATTCAAAGGAGTAGTCACGACATAGGGTTTGGTGGGGGAAATGATGATTTTAGTAAATGATGATTCTGAAAAGAAATAGAAAACTTACATTTGTGCCAATATATAACCCTTTACTCAAAGAATATGCTTGTAAGAAATTAGGACATAATGAATATTGATTAGTTGATGTTTTGTAACAGCTCATGGACACATGAATATACAGTTTTGACCACAGCAGATCTGATCAGATAGCTCTTACAGTCCTGAGTCGTGAGAGCTCATGGACACATGAATATACAGTTTTGACCACAGCAGATCTGATCAGATAGCTCTTACAGTCCTGAGTCGTGAGAGCTCATGGACACATGAATATACAGTTTTGACCACAGTAGATCTGATCAGATAGTTCTTACAGTCCTGAGTCGTGAGAGCTCATGGACACATGAATATACAGTTTTGACCACAGCAGATCTGATCAGATAGCGCTTACAGTCCTGAGTCGTGAGAGCTCATGGACACATGAATATACAGTTTTGACCACAGCAGATCTGATCAGATAGCTCTTACAGTCATGAGTCGTGAGAGCTCATGGACACATGAATATACAGTTTTGACCACAGCAGATCTGATCAGATAGCGCTTACAGTCCTGAGTCGTGAGAGCTCATGGGCACATGAATATACAGTTTTGACCATAGCAGATCTGATCAGATAGCTCTTACAGTCCTGAGTCGTGAGAGCTCATGGACACATGAATATACAGTTTTGACCACAGCAGATCTGATCAGATAACTCTTACAGTCCTGAGTCGTGAGAGCTCATGGACACATGAATATACAGTTTTGACCACAGCAGATCTGATCAGATAGCTCTTACAGTCCTGAGTCGTGAGAGCTCATGGACACATAAATATACAGTTTTGACCACAGCAGATCTGATCAGATAGCGCTTACAGTCCTGAGTCGTGAGAGCTCATGGACACATGAATATACAGTTTTGACCACAGCAGATCTGATCAGATAGCGCTTACAGTCCTGAGTCGTGAGAGACTGGGACTCGAACCCAGGGCCTTTGGCTTACCATGCCAATACTCCACCGACGTAGCTACCAAGCCTTGCAATCCAAGCCTATCAAGTGAGTGATACCATCTTCAATTACAATGCTGGAAAATACCAAGTTGGGCAGAACAAGCTGCGAAACAAATGTGTCCAAATTCATAGATCTGAACACGCTCTCTTACGCTCCTATAGGCATTTTAAGTGCATTTTTGTATTTGAGGACTATTTAGATTTACTATCTTGGAATTTAAGTTGTTTTATTACGAGACTACGATTGTCGTCCCACCCATTGAAAATTGAATCTGGTCGATATGGTAGAGCACGAGTAGATAGAAATGAGAGATATTGTGTGTTTTGTAGTAGGCATGAATTGGAAGATGAGTACCACTTTGTCTGTATTTGTACATTATACAACGACTGCAGAAAGAAATACATGAGAAAAAAATATTATTTAAGGCCAAGTTATCCTAAATTTTGCGAATTAATGAGTTCCTCAACTAAGATGGAAATAGTAAATTTGGCTAGATTTATAAAGGAATCTTTAGAAATTCGGAGGAATGCGTTAAATGCTCAGTGAGTCTGAGTTCATCCTAAACATCGGTTTTTGATAGTTATACTTGTATTGCATTTAGGCTTAGTTATACTTGTATTGCATTTAGGCTATAGTTTGATATTATATATGGCATTGGTGTGTTAGAAATTTTGATTATTTATTTGAAGTTTAGTAGTGGGTAAATTGCGATATAGGGCGAGAGGAGTTGTGTGTATGAGTGAGAGAATGAGTGTGGTGAGTGGTTGATAGGAGGCGAGGATCGGATGAGTGATGAGTGGTAGTGTGACCAAAATGACATTATTGAATTGTGTTGCAACAAGGTACTTATGTACACGTTGAAAAGAATAAAGTATATCTGTCTGTCTGTCTGTCTTACCGTCGGACGAGGTCGTGTGGCTAATGCGCTCGACTACAACACCAGGGGTCACGGGTTCGGTCCCCCGCCGGACCAAATCCTTTGGACGAGACTATAAACCGAGATCCGATGTATCAGTGCTTTACACTGGGCATCTAAAAGAACCAGAGAAACTCAGTCGATAATAAGAGTAGGGCATCGCGTCCGGGGTTCTCTGTATCCTCCCACACTCCTCTCTCTCTCTCTCTCTCTCTCTCTCTCCTCTCTCTCCCTCTCTCTCTCTCTCTCTGTCTCTCTCTCTCCAATTAGCCCATAGTGAGCAGAAACGGACGTTAATCAACACAAACAAACAAATTGAACACGCTCTCGTCTCACACCACCGTCTCTCCTCAGCAAGGCTAAATGCTGCTATTTCGAACAAGATCTTCAAAAAAAATACCGGCTACACACACACACTCTACACAAGAATTCGTCCCGAATTCTTACTCAAAGAACACTCCACGAGTTTCTTATTATTACAAATTATCACCATGGTACATTAGCCATGGAAGACATTTCTGAATCATATCTATATGTGTAGCCGGGTAGAGAGTATGGTGAAATCAGTTGATAGGTTTTACTGTGTGGCTTGGTAGCTCAGTCGGTAGAGTGTTGGCATGGTAAGCCAGAGGCCCTGGGTTCGAGTCCCAATCAAGTGACAACTTTTTCACCATGTTACATATATACAAAAAAATCATTGATGCAAGGCATCAAAGGCGAGGATTATTGAATAGTGAATAAAACTTAGCAAAATGTTTGTATTACCCCTATGGCCTTAGTAACACAACACAATTCTGGCAGCATTAAATTGGCTGCCAGTTCACAGTTCGCAGACACTGTAGACCCAAATCATAGTTTGATCAAATCGTACACAGTAGAACCCCTCTAATGCGATCACTTAATGAATAAACATGGATGTCTTTATAAGCAGATGGATGCTTAATTCAGGACGAACGTAATGCAGAAAGCTTTTCTATAAGCTTTCTGCATTACATTTGTCCTGCATTAAGCTATGACCTGCATGTACCATCCAGAATTGTACCTCTTTTAGGTGGTCACAATACAGGGGTTTCACTGTATATAAAATCCGGAGCCATTTCGCAAGTAGCCTTAGAATAACAAACTATTTCGCAGTTCAACCTCTCAATAATGAAAATGTCAGAATAAGTTATAAACGCGCGGTGATGATGATATTCTAGACACGGTAGACCCAAAATCAGCGTGGATTCAAAGCTTCTATATATAATATTGGGTTCGCCACTTGAATAAAAACTAGTTCGCAGTTTAACCTACAAATAACGAAATTGTCAGAATAAGTTACAAACGCGCAATGTTGATAATCTCAACACTGTAGACCCAAAACAATGTGGCCATTTCCATAATTTAGCCATTAGTCTGTTAAACCCGACCTTACACTTCATTTGCAAACAGCTTAGATCCAGACAATGTCACAGTGTGTAGGTTTATCATCACTTGTACGGCCTTGCTGTGCAAGTGCGCTTTTATGGCGACGTGGTAGAGTGTATGACTGCGAACCTGGCGACCCCGGTTCGATCCCGGGTCTGAGCGGGTATGTTTCTTTATAAGAACACCCGGTTACTATAAGACATTTGAATGTTTCTCCATTACAACTCAAGAGCATTTTTATTCTAATTCTCTTCATTAAGGCATCGTGTTTGAGTCCAGATGAAATGTCGCGCTACAAATCTGGGTCCAAACTGTTCACAACTGTCTCTCAGCGTGCATGGACTGTAAATGTTTCCAAACATCGCGTATATCCTGCTTAAAAATGTTAGGACGAAGCTAGAACACACCCCCCCCCACCACTACCACCACCACCACCACCACCACACACACACACCAAACACACACACCAAAACAAAGTGTATAAACCAGTTTGGATCCTAATGAAACATCTGATTACTGTTCTTATCAAGATCATTTTTGCTTCAAATATTATCACGGATTCACAGTTTATGGTAGATATATTACTTATATTCAAGGTGAAAAAGCTCAAATTTAACTATAATTACGATCTGGGCACACACTTTTCAGTGAGCAACAACGTAATTGATAATCTTATTTTAAGCCTTTTCTATGCCAGTACAAAGGTATGTAATGAGGGGGCAACTTTATGAAAGGTCCAGTTGTACTGTAATCAATGACTGCATGATCAAATCTTGCCCGTGTCCATTCAATAAGCTTTTGAACACTTTTCAAGTTTCTAGCACGAGCGTGAATGATGACTATATGCAACAAAAGAAACATGCAACTACGTCATTCGTTCACTGAACTTCGAACGTGTAACATCGCCAAAGTGTCTTTGCTTTTTTGGAAAATTTGGAATATTGCTGAAGAACGCAGGCCGGTGAGTAGTATCTTGGAGTTTGCTTTAGTTTGTTCTATATTGGAGATAGCAGTGTTTTGCTTCATATGCCTTGTGGTTGTAAACCCTAATCTTCGGTCTGCTAAAGCAAATAAATTGCCTGTTTGGATCCAGATGAGATGCCGACTAACACGATGGTTACCGATAGTCATTCCACTATACGCTGAGTCCAAGTCATGGTTACCGTAGCAACCCCCTCCCTTCCTTAGACTACGTTTGGAAATTATCTGATATAAAATTGTACTCATACTACAGAATTAATCGTGAAATGTATAAGCAGTATATGTATGCGGTCCTTTCCGCGGAAAAGAAACATATATTTTAATATTTCACAGTCTGTATCGCGGTAAACGCTGAACAGAGATATACCGAGTGCAATCGGAAATCCTCGTCTAAGTCCGACTTGGTGTTATTTGTCGTAACAACTCGACTTACTCCGGTATAACACAGGATGTTATAACATCCATAATTCATTGATGAGACAAATAAGTACATGTATGTTGTACGGATTACTTGGATAATTGAAGATAATTAATCTTTACACTGCTGAATAAATAGAAAATGCCGTCTGTTCAGTTTTCAAAATTGATTTACCTTGCACTTCTTTAAAAAAAACCACTGTCAAAATGTCAAACAGTTTGGATTCTGTCGAGACAACGAATTACTTCTGGATCTACATCGTATTTTGTGTTCAAAGGTAATCACGGATCGGCCAAGCAGGTTAATGGCTAAAAGCAACTAATGTTAATCAGATGATTTGTTTATAAGGGTCTATGTGCACATGATAATTTCGTATTGGTAGAAACGGTAGTCATATCTATTTTAATTACATAAACAAATAGAGCAGATTCTGACCAGCCTAGTCCGCTAAATCCGTCTGACCAGGGCCTACTGTTGGCAAAGGCTGGTTAGGCGTTTATATGAAATGATGTCTGCTAAAAAACTGAAAGTAGGAGATCTTTCGAAAGCCAAAGTACTTAACCATTTTCCTCATATAAACTTGTTTGAATTACGCATATGCAAACGGAGTAGACCCAGACCAGAATGCTCCTATAGGAGCCGTCTGATCAGGGTCTGCTCTGTTTGCTGATGTAATTTGATAGATGTTTCTAAAATGGCTACAATGTGCCACATTCCATATTTCATTATAGCTATTTGCACATGAATATTCAGTAGGCATTGAAATAAACATAGAACAGGGAAAGGGTTAACACCTGGTGCTGGGAAGTACATACATTCTGAAAGTAAAAGATCCTTCGAAAGCCAAAGTAGTCATGCGAAAAGCGAAAAGATCCATCTCTGATCCGCGGAGTTGCTCGAAATGTCAAACAGTTTGGATCCTGATCAAATTCTCAGTTACTCCGTGTCTCATTTGTACCGGATCTGTCTGCACTGAGTCAAATATGTATGTTTTTATCATACTCTTAACCCATTACATCATGGCTATTTTTTTTTTATCAAACCTCTTTGAATAAAATGTAACACACCGAAAAGGAGCATGAACTAGAAAAAAAGAAAATTTTAGAATTGTGGAATTTGAAACCATTGTAATAGAGCATTTGCTCTTACGGAGCAAATGCTCTATTTATCACTCTGGTTTCATGGTTTGACTTTAACAGAGGCATCAAAAGGCATCAATTGATAAGAGAGAATGGGTTAGCCTTTCATTAAAAATGATGCATGACCAAGCTCTGATCTGGATCAATTGTTTGCTCCTGTTTGATTTGGTGTTGATGACCTAGTGGTATGTCTTCGGGACAGTCTCAACATTGCTTTCAAAGTAGAACTGGGGATATTTATGTGCCAAGCGTGTATTTGTCATTTGATCTTATAGTTAGGTTGCGTGTTTAAAATATTTTATTCTTGTGTTGTTTTATACTTATTTTATTTGTTCTCTTATTTGTTATTATATGGTCTAATGTCTGTTATCCGACGTTAAAAAGTTCTTATTTTGTATTGTGTGTCCAGTGTGAGTAGTATGGCTTCAACCCTTTAGTTAAAGCCTTTGTAAACAGAGTAGACCACGACCAGACGGCTCCTGTAGGAGCCAAATGTCAGGATCTGCTCTGTTAGATTATGTAATATAGATCCGATTCTACAGTAATATTGATTTCATTACTTCTTACATGAGTTTTCATGGAATAAAGATTTAAGATTGAGATTTGAATACGCGTGAGATGTTAGATGATTCGTGTTGACCCTTTACGTCATAGATATGTATTTTGGCATCTTTGCAAACAGAGTATACATAGATCAGACGGTCCCCGTAGGAGCTGTCTGACCACCACCTGCTCTGTTTGCTTATGGAATTACTATAGTTTCTTTCATGACCAAACTTTCCTGCTTATGCCGTTACAGGTACAAACAATCTTCTAATTCATATTACATTAACAAACAGAACAAACCCTGATCAGACGGCTTCTACAGGGGCTATATGATCTGGGTCTACTCTGAATATGCGTAAATACGTCCTCTGTTATTCGGTTTACCCATGATTTGTGTAACTGGGATGTAACCTTTACAATTTGTATGTGTACAAACGAGTAAAAGTATAGACCTGGTCAAAGGTAGATGATACAGTAGAACCTATCTTAAGCGAACATTTATTTATTGAGCACAGGAGTCCTGTAAAGCAGGTGGTTGCTAAATGCAGGGTAAAAGTAATGCAGCAAGCTCATATAGGAGCTTTCTGCATTATTTTTGAACTTCATTAAGCCACCACCTGCCTTACAGATCCATAATTAGACCTGTTTTTGATGGTCGCGTAAGACAGGTTCTACTGTACAAGAAATCAAGCTCTAGGAACCGTCTGACCAGTGTCTGCTCCGTTTTACTTATGGAATTATATAGATCTGTCCTGCGTTTGTATGCACCACACACCGAGCATCTGATATAGACCAAACCGTTTGTTAATGCCAGTTCCCGGTTATCGGGATAAACCGCATTCGGTTGAATTAAAGCTAACACCGATCCAACAAAGAGCAAATGTGTCTGTGATCTGTATCTAAACACTTGGCATAAATTATGTTGCTTTACTGAATTTATTTCTTTGGTTGTCGCCCAATATACATTGCTATTGTATTTTCATCTGTGATTGCTTTTATTCAAATTTAGCATCTACGACGGGGTAGTGATATATGGGACCCTTATGGGTCGCCATGGCGGGTGACGAAGAGGAACTACGACAAGGACCAACACCGGGAGCTGCGACAACATGAGGCCACAACTACACAGGAGAACAGATGAAACCAAGATGACACCCAGAGGGACCGAGATGACACCAGGAGGGACCAAGCACCAGGAGGGACCACGATGACAAGGACCAACACCGGGAGCTGCGCTGAAGGATGGAACATAAGAGAAATCAGGGTTTAGGTTTGAAGTGTGCACAAAGGGTTCAGGTTAATTAGGTTTGTTTATAGTTTATTGGTTGATAGATTAAGATTGTTTGGTATGTTTATATTTTGTATGTGATTCCGAATCGCGCGCGTTTAGAAGCTGGTCGGTCAACTCGGTTTTTTTCTCGTCGTGATTGTTAATATTTGTAATGCTAGTTTAGATTTGTTTTGATATTATTAATATTGTTTGCATTGTATTTTGAATGTTCATGTATTTGTGTTGTTTTTGATCTTGTTATATATGTTCTAATCCAAATTATTTTTTTCAGCATTGACCTTGTTAATAGATTAAGATTGTTTGATATGTTTATTTTTTGTATGTGATACTGAATCGCGCGCGTTTAGAAGCTGATCGGCCAGCTCGGTTTTTTCTCATTATGGTTGTTATTTTTTGTATTGCTAGTTTGTTATGATGTTATTAATATTGTTATCGTTGTTTGCATTGTATTTTGAGTGTTCATGTATTTGTGTTGTTTTCGATCTTGTTATATATGTTCTAATCCAAATTATTTTTTCAGCCTTGACCTTTTTTGTTAATAGATTAAGATTGTTTGATATGTTTATTTTTTGTATGTGATACTGAATCGCGCGCGTTTAGAAGCTGATCGGTCAACTCGGTTTTTTCTCATTATGGTTGGTTTTTTTTTGTATTGCTAGTTTGTTTTGATGTTATTAATATTGTTATCGTTTTTGTATTGCATTTTGAGTGTTCATGTATTTGTGTTGTTTTTGATCTTGTTATATATGTTCTAATCCAAATTATTTTTTCAGCAATTGTTTATTGTTTACTGATATAGATGGGTTTAGATTGTTTGATATGTTTATTTTTTGTGTGTGGTACCACATCGCGCGCGTTTAGAAGTTCATCGGTCAACTCGGTTTTTTTCTAAGTATGGTTGTTATTAGTATTTGTATTGCTAGTTTTGTTTTGCATTGTATTTTGAGTGTTCTTGAATTTGTAATGTTATATGTTCTAATCCATAAATTCTTTTCAGCCTTAACCTTCTTTTGTATTTAGTTTTTTGTAGAACAGATGAAGCCCAAGATGACAGGACCACGATGACACCAGGAAGGACCAAGATGAGGACCAAGATGCCACCAAGATGAGGACCAAGATGCCACCAGAGGGACCAGATGACGAGGCGACGGTGGACCGATGCAGACTATTCAGCTCTATGACGTCAAGTCCCCAACCCCTGACTGGCTGCAAGGCGTTATAGAGTCTTCCACGACGACTATCTTCACGGATGGTTTCCATTGGGCCGAGTGGGCGGGTCCGAAGAAGTAGGGTAGCTGCATTGGTACATCAAGGACGAAGGAAGAGGCCACCAACCACAAGACGATGGAGGAACCAACCGCGACTTAGCGGAATAACATTGGCGACGAGGGGTGAAAAGGAAGAACATGGGACGAGGAAGCTGCAACGGCCATTGGTTAGACCATTATTCAAGTTTTCAATACTTTTCCAACACGCCATATGGATGCCTTTTTAGCTCCACTTTTTCAAAAAGTGGAGCTATTGTCATAACCCTCTCGTCGTCGTCGGCGTCGACGTTGGTTAACCTTTTTGTTAAGGTCCTTTTCTCTGAAACCGTCAAAGATATTTGGTTCATCTTTGGTATAAATATTAACTATTACAAGGGGGACCCATTTCACAAGGGCAGGTAACCCTAAAATTATTTTTGCTGTTGTTATCTTTCCCTTTCTGACTTAGTCTTCAACTACACTATCCAGCACCTTTTTGTTAAGGTCCTTTTCTCAGAAACCATCAAAAATATTTGGTTCATATTTGGTATGTATGTTTACTATCACAAGGGGAATCCATTTCACAAGGGTAGATAACCCTAAAATTAATTTTGCCATAGTTATGCCCCTTTTTCGACTTAGAATTTTCATTGTTGGTTCAGTTTTATGTTCAGGTCCATATCTCAGAAACTGTCCAAGATACTTGGTTCATCTTTTGGTATACATGTACATATTAACTATTACAAGGGGGACCCATTTCACAAGGGTAGGTAACTCTTAAATTAATTTTGCTGTTATCTCCCCTTTCTAATGGAATAAAGATTTAAGATTGAGATTTGAATACGCGTGAGATTTTAGATGATTCGTGTTGACCCTTTACGTCATAGATATGTAGTTTGGCATCTTTGCAAACAGAGTATACATAGATCAGACGGTCCCCGTAGGAGCTGTCTGACCACCACCTGCTCTGTTTGCTTATGGAATTACTATAGTTTCTTTCATGACCAAACTTTCCTGCTTATGCCGTTACAGGTACAAACAATCTTCTAATTCATATTACATTAACAAACAGAACAAACCCTGATCAGACGGCTTCTACAGGGGCTATATGATCTGGGTCTACTCTGAATATGCGTAAATACGTCCTCTGTTATTCGGTTTACCCATGATTTGTGTAACTGGGATGTAACCTTTACAATTTGTATGTGTACAAACGAGTAAAAGTATAGACCTGGTCAAAGGTAGATGATACAGTAGAACCTATCTTAAGCGAACATTTATTTATTGAGCACAGGAGTCCTGTAAAGCAGGTGGTTGCTAAATGCAGGGTAAAAGTAATGCAGCAAGCTCATATAGGAGCTTTCTGCATTATTTTTGAACTTCATTAAGCCACCACCTGCCTTACAGATCCATAATTAGACCTGTTTTTGATGGTCGCGTAAGACAGGTTCTACTGTACAAGAAATCAAGCTCTAGGAACCGTCTGACCAGTGTCTGCTCCGTTTTACTTATGGAATTATATAGATCTGTCCTGCGTTTGTATGCACCACACACCGAGCATCTGATATAGACCAAACCGTTTGTTAATGCCAGTTCCCGGTTATCGGGATAAACCGCATTCGGTTGAATTAAAGCTAACACCGATCCAACAAAGAGCAAATGTGTCTGTGATCTGTATCTAAACACTTGGCATAAATTATGTTGCTTTACTGAATTTATTTCTTTGGTTGTCGCCCAATATACATTGCTATTGTATTTTCATCTGTGATTGCTTTTATTCAAATTTAGCATCTACGACGGGGTAGTGATATATGGGACCCTTATGGGTCGCCATGGCGGGTGACGAAGAGGAACTACGACAAGGACCAACACCGGGAGCTGCGACAACATGAGGCCACAACTACACAGGAGAACAGATGAAACCAAGATGACACCCAGAGGGACCGAGATGACACCAGGAGGGACCAAGCACCAGGAGGGACCACGATGACAAGGACCAACACCGGGAGCTGCGCTGAAGGATGGAACATAAGAGAAATCAGGGTTTAGGTTTGAAGTGTGCACAAAGGGTTCAGGTTAATTAGGTTTGTTTATAGTTTATTGGTTGATAGATTAAGATTGTTTGGTATGTTTATATTTTGTATGTGATTCCGAATCGCGCGCGTTTAGAAGCTGGTCGGTCAACTCGGTTTTTTTCTCGTCGTGATTGTTAATATTTGTAATGCTAGTTTAGATTTGTTTTGATATTATTAATATTGTTTGCATTGTATTTTGAATGTTCATGTATTTGTGTTGTTTTTGATCTTGTTATATATGTTCTAATCCAAATTATTTTTTTCAGCCTTGACCTTGTTAATAGATTAAGATTGTTTGATATGTTTATTTTTTGTATGTGATACTGAATCGCGCGCGTTTAGAAGCTGATCGGTCAACTCGGTTTTTTCTCATTATGGTTGGGTTTTTTTTGTATTGCTAGTTTGTTTTGATGTTATTAATATTGTTATCGTTGTTTGCATTGCATTTTGAGTGTTCATGTATTTGTGTTGTTTTTGATCTTGTTATATATGTTCTAATCCAAATTATTTTTTCAGCAATTGTTTATTGTTTACTGATATAGATGGGTTTAGATTGTTTGATATGTTTATTTTTTGTGTGTGGTACCACATCGCGCGCGTTTAGAAGTTCATCGGTCAACTCGGTTTTTTTCTAAGTATGGTTGTTATTAGTATTTGTATTGCTAGTTTTGTTTTGCATTGTATTTTGAGTGTTCTTGAATTTGTAATGTTATATGTTCTAATCCATAAATTCTTTTCAGCCTTAACCTTCTTTTGTATTTAGTTTTTTGTAGAACAGATGAAGCCCAAGATGATAGGACCACGATGACACCAGGAAGGACCAAGATGAGGACCAAGATGCCACCAAGATGAGGACCAAGATGCCACCAGAGGGACCAGATGACGAGGCGACGGTGGACCGATGCAGACTATTCAGCTCTATGACGTCAAGTCCCCAACCCCTGACTGGCTGCAAGGCGTTATAGAGTCTTCCACGACGACTATCTTCACGGATGGTTTCCATTGGGCCGAGTGGGCGGGTCCGAAGAAGTAGGGTAGCTGCATTGGTACATCAATGACGAAGGAAGAGGCCACCAACCACAAGACGATGGAGGAACCAACCGCGACTTAGCGGAATAACATTGGCGACGAGGGGTGAAAAGGAAGAACATGGGACGAGGAAGCTGCAACGGCCATTGGTTAGACCATTATTCAAGTTTTCAATACTTTTCCAACACGCCATATGGATGCCTTTTTAGCTCCACTTTTTCAAAAAGTGGAGCTATTGTCATAACCCTCTCGTCGTCGTCGGCGTCGACGTTGGTTAACCTTTTTGTTAAGGTCCTTTTCTCTGAAACCGTCAAAGATATTTGGTTCATCTTTGGTATAAATATTAACTATTACAAGGGGGACCCATTTCACAAGGGCAGGTAACCCTAAAATTATTTTTGCTGTTGTTATCTTTCCCTTTCTGACTTAGTCTTCAACTACACTATCCAGCACCTTTTTGTTAAGGTCCTTTTCTCAGAAACCATCAAAAATATTTGGTTCATATTTGGTATGTATGTTTACTATCACAAGGGGAATCCATTTCACAAGGGTAGATAACCCTAAAATTAATTTTGCCATAGTTATGCCCCTTTTTCGACTTAGAATTTTCATTGTTGGTTCAGTTTTATGTTCAGGTCCATATCTCAGAAACTGTCCAAGATACTTGGTTCATCTTTTGGTATACATGTACATATTAACTATTACAAGGGGGACCCATTTCACAAGGGCAGGTAACTCTTAAATTAATTTTGCTGTTATCTCCCCTTTCTGACTTAGACTTCCACTACACTATCCAGCACTAAAGAAAGTGGAGCGCGTTGTCTGCGGACAGCTCTTGTTACATCTTGAGAGAGTAGACCCAGATCAGACGGTTCCCACAGGAGCCGTCTGATCAGTGTCTGCTCCGTTTGCTTATGGAATTATACAGACCTGATGTTAGAGTTTCTGTCATTATCAACGTGCCATGCGGTTTAATGCATTGCATGTATAGAAATTATTCATATTCATGGTGTAATTATTTCTGTATGGATACTCATGAGGGAGATGGTTAAAATGTGATAACCTTGTAGTTAAAATAAAAGGAAGACACGGGTATCGTTACCGAACTACAAAGCATTGAAAGCGGAATCGAACTGACTTTCTCGTGTACATATAACTGTTGAACTGAAACAATCCGGCCTATTTACTTCATATATAACATGGTTTACCTCTTCCAAAAATCGAAGTGGAATATCTGACGTGATTTTAGTTTCATTAATTCTAATGATTTTACTTTGTCATATGAACTTGAAATATGATTTTAAATACCAGTAAATTTCTCAAATCTATACCAGACTATGCATTCAAAACATTGGCATTGAAACAACTGAAACAGTATACTGTGCTATTTATAGTGGAACATGCTTTAAGCTACAATATATTGAGTGAACGCCTGCATCTTAAGACAGGCGATTGCTTAATACAGGGCAAATGCAATACAAGCAGTTTCCGTAAGAGCTGTCAGTATTACTTATGGCCTGTATTAAGCTACCACCTGTTGGTCGCTTAAGACAAATTCTACTTTACAGTAAAATACAAATGTAGCATTTTTCAAAATCGCTCTATAGTAATATTTTCAACTCAACAAGGATCTATGTACCTACATCACAAAAATCTGTTCGATGCCGCTACCTGTTCGCTTATGATATGATGTGAATATGATTCTACAGTTTCTGACATGTTCATGGTGGTATTTCTTACACAAATGTTCATGGAGTAAAGGGTTAATACAAGCTGTGTCGTGGAGAAACACCAAGCGCTAAATTGTATAGTTCTACTCCCACAATGAACCCTCATTATACCGGCATTAATTACAATGGCATCCTCGTTACAGCGCAGCGGCAATATGCTTTGAAACAAATTATTGTTAAGTCTTTGAAACAACCACTGAATACACGGTTCACTGCCATTAAGACACGTGTTTGCTTAATGCAGAACACAGGAATTGCAAAAAGCCCCCTTCTTGTGTTCTGCATAAAGCATTCAACTATTGGTACTAGTTTTAAGCTGGTCATATGGTTTCTTTCATATTAAAGCTCGTTATAACGGCAACCTCATTATACCAACAAAACCCCTGGAAACAAATAAATCTGTAGTAATGAGAGTTCACAGTAGTAAACAAACATGACTGAAAATTAATTAAAAAAGAATGACTGGAAATCAAATTGTTTTAAAGTCAAACAGAAAATATTACAACTAAGTCTTTCTACAATGACGGCTCGAAAGAAAATTATGCTGAAATCTCTCTCAATAAATTTCTCAGGCATTATCATCATTACTTTCGTTGTGCATCAAACCACCACAGACTCGATTCTTATATTTATTCATAAGTGGCAGATATAGAGAGGTTTTATTGCACTGATCTTGTGACAAACATCTTGGGCATTGATCAGACACGAACATCTGATCTGTACCCAAGCTGTTTGTAAATTACAAGCTGTTTGTTATCTCTGTTTAGTTAACTCGTTACCTTTGGAATATTTAACTCGTTACCTTTGGAATATGTTTGTAAGAAATTATTAATTAGATTATTTTTATAAAGGCATGTGCACTTTAAACTAGTAGTACCAACAGATAAGTGCTTAATGCAGATCACAAATGCAGAAAGCTCCCTTGTGGAGCTTTTTAAGTGACCGCCTGTTTTTACAATACACCTATTTAATCATTAGTAGTTTCGAAGACTAAACAGTAACTTTGTTTCAAGGCATACAGTCGGTATAACGAAGGTACCATTGTAACAAATGCCGGTATAACGAGGGTTCATTGCATATATGTGGACGTATGCTGATGTGCAGCATGGAAATAACTTATAACGCAAACTTTAAACAAATTGATCAGAGGGAAAATGTTTGTTTTCAGGGACCGGGCGGGTCGCTATGACGGGTGACGAAGAGGAAACACTACGGCAAAGATCAACACCGGGACCTACGACGAAAGACGAGGGAATGGCGGTCGCGAAGACGCAAGGACTGGAGGATGCTTTGACTCGTTGTTAAAGGCATTTCAAAAGGAATGTTGACCCATTAACCCCATGCTGTGTATTTTGGGAGCTGACTGTTAAGAATCTGATACACAAACTGATAAGGCGAGCTACCATCACAGAGGATCAATGTATAATTGCATAACTTTATCTCTTATGGCTATGGACCCTGACTGGATACTGCAGGAGCACAGCTGGATACTGTGTATATAGGGGGGGGGGGGGTTCACTTATATAAGGAGCTTTGAAATGCCTTTAAGGCAGTGGAGATCCAATCCAAATGCTTCACTTAGAAAAGTGAAGAATTTGTTCTGGGTCTATACTGTCATTAGATAGTTAGAAATGCACGATACGTTCATTCTAATGGCCAATTTTCCTTTTTCTGCTAGCAATTTTACGTTTATAAACCACTTAGCTAATTTTGTTGCCCTAAGGTTAGAGATATTGAAAACATCTGTCCATATTTATGCTCATTCTGTTCAGTCAATGGGATTTATGTGTTTATGGGTACAGTGTGTGTTAAGGTCTGACGTGGGACCGATATCATGAAAATATCTCTAGGTTTTTTCAACATCTAATAACATCCTACTTGCACACACTTTTAGGCTGGGTTAAGGTTAAAGCTCCATGAGGATTTCTTAGCCTGCCGTCCGTCCTTTACATCTACTGACAGAGGGTTCGATTTCCGGACATGCTATAGTGCATGATGTCCTGGAATGAAGTCTACTGCTTGCTTACAGCCGGTTTAAATTTCAGCAGTCTATAGTAATTATAGTGCAGTAGTTTTATTTTGGTATAAAGTTTAACGTTGTTTTCATATCCCACCAAACGCCGCGTAGTTGCTGTGGTTGTTTCTCGGTTCAGTGTGACATCATAGACAAGTCGGTGATGTTACATTTTTTGTTCGGACTTTCATAGATCGTTTTGTAGTCTTGATAGTTTAGTACTTAGTAGTTTTGTTCAGGTGTCTTGTTTGGTTTACAGTACAAATGAAACTGCATCTTTGACATAAAATAAATACAGCTTATCTGTATTCTAGGCAGTCGTGTACCAGCACTTTTGAGGTTGCTTGCTCAGCGTTAGGATTTCATATAGGGCATTAGGGACTACTAGGAATCAATTTTCTATTACTTCAACATTGCTGGTGTACGTTTTGCCTCATTTTACTTCACTTACGTTGATTGAGTAGCAAACTGAACTATAAACACCTTAGTCTGTGGTGATTTAACCGTCTGTGAGCAAGAAGCAAACTGCATCCCATGACTTCAACCTCTACAGCCTGTACTGGAACTGAATCCTCTATTAGTAGATAGCAAACTTCATAATTGGACCCTCTGCCATGGGTACTTTTCTGAACCGTCAAATGCTCAGAGAGCTTGTATTAAGGGCAATTGACTGAACTATCAAGCTCACAGAGAGCTTGCATTTTTATTTGACTGTATTTAAAACTTCTTTATTGGACAGATGCATAAGGATATGGCTTGATCTCTCAGCTGTAGATAGATGTTTTGGCATTTATACATGTACATGTAGTTTCAGACAGGATCAAGCGTTTTGACAAGTCACTCATTAATGGTTTTTATATCTTTTTCCTTCGGGCAACACTTTTTTCTGTAAATTGTTTTTCTGTTTGTGTATTTTTAGAAAAAGGAAAAATGGCCACCCCATATTTACCTCCTACCTTGACGCGGTTATGGGGCTTAATTGCAATTGGGGATATGCTTTGTTTATTCAGCAAGCAGTATTCCCTTTGGCAAGAACTAAAAGGAAGGTATGTTGGCAGTTTCAACTCATGTGTATGCATTTGAAAGCAGAATTTTCGAGTTGAATCAAATCCATGTTACACCATGTTAAATGCAAGTATTATTTCTTTCATAGATAGTCATCAGTGAAAGGGTTAAATTAATAAAGATTGTATTTTAACCCTTTCCTACATATACACGCTTTACAGAAACCGTCCGATCAACATCTGCTGTCTGTTTGTGAAACAATCGACAGTTCCTTCCAATACCAAAACATCCTGTGTACATATGCCACCCATAAAAACTCAACTAATTAATACCCTTGATGTGATTATTATTTACATGAATATTCTACAGATCAATTGATAAACCGGGTCAATAATATCATTGTTAACACCTTATCTGATGAATATTCATGTAAGAAATAATGACATCATGAATATTGATTAGTATTTTTACAACGGCATTTGTACATAGTATCTTTTGTCCAAGGCAGAAACTGAGAGGAGACTGATCAGACGACTTCTATACAGGAGCCATTTTATCGGAGTCTAATATGTTTGCAAAGCTATGATAAAAAGGCTTGTTTATCAGGAAAATGGTAAATTGTGATATCAGACTTCGGGGGAGAACCAGCTTGGCAATGATGAATTACATTAGAACCTATCTTAACCGGTCATTCATTTATTGAACATAAACAAGCAGGTAGTTGCTAAATGCAGGCAAAAGTAATGCAGAAAACTCCTATGAGCTTTCTGCATTGCTTTAGACCTGCATTAAGCTACCACAGACTCATAATTAGACCTTTTTGATGACCGTTTAAGACATGTTCTACTGTATTTACTTACTACAGTAGAGCCTGGCTAAGTGACCGCATAATTTATTAACATAGCAATCTTTAAAAGCACGTCGTTGACAAAGGCAATAAAAATAAATTTAGGGAACTTTCTGCTTTTGTCCTTCATTAATTTACGACCCATTTTAAAGATTTATCATTTTAAGCGGTAGTATTAGAGGGATTTACTGTATACTGCTAAGCATTGATGAATTATTATAATTAGGATTTTTTTTATTATATTCAGTATAACCCCTGTAATAGTTATAGATACCATTTGCCCTAAGAGGGCGCTATGCTTAAACCTTTCCCATTTGAATATTTATGTAAGAAATAATGACGCCATATAATGGCATATGCACATAATACAGTTTGGCATTTCTAGAAACTACAATCAGATCTTGAATGATTTCATAAGCAAATAGAACAGACCCTGATCAGACGATACCTACAGGACTCGTCTGATTTGGATCTACTCTGATTGCAAAGGCATGAAACGCGTTTATATGAGATGGAGAATTAATTGGACCCAATGTATCAATTTTAACCCTTTAATCTATAAATACGCTTTTCTATTCCTTTGCAAATAGAGTAAACCCAGATCTGACGGCTCCTATAGGAGCCGTTGGATCAGGGTCTGTTCTGTTTGCTAATGATATAATATAGATATGATTCTACAGTTTTTGTCTGTGTCCATGTGCTATTACATTGTATAACAATCTAATTAATATCCATGATGTCATTATTTCTTTAATGAATATCCATGTAAATGGTTAATGCGCTAACTTGGAAATAGATTAACCTCACTCCTTTGAGTCATCCCTATGAGGATGAGTTCAGTTGAAGTCATATTTGTATCGAAGCATCTAGTATAAAGAAGTCTAGTATAAGGATACATGTAAACCCGTTTTCTTTAACATTTAGCCTGCTGATAAAATAAAATTATTTTTACAGAATTTTTCACCTACTGCATTTTCAAAATTCAAGCTATAATGAATGTTTCTATCAAAATGCACCCAGGGTGTCAAACAGTTTGGATCCTGATGAGACGTCGAGTTACTCGGCGTCTCATCTGTATCCAAACTGTTTGTGTAGTTATTCACTCATCCGCCTATAGCAAGCTAAAGGTTAAGTGTGTATACTATATTTAACATTCTGCATTCTAAGTAAGTGTCATCTGCAAATTTTGTGGCCGGCTTCAATTTTTATTTTTGAACTATCTTCCTTTTTAATTAAAAAAACACGATCACAACATCAGACAGTTTGGATCCTGACGAGACGCTGAGCTACTCGGTGTCTCATCTGGATCCAAACCGTTTGCAAAGGTTATCACACATTCGCCAGTAGAGTGCAGAAGGTTAAACGTTTGGTTTTTTAAAAGCCTTACTACTCTGAATTTTCAAATGGACTGTTCCAAAATTCAAACAGGCCAAGCTTATTGTGAATATTTAAGGATTTAGCGAAAGAAAAGTGTAAGATGACAAATAGCGTAGACCCTGATGAGAGGGCTCCTAGAGGTCTCTCGTCTGGGTCTACACTATTTGTAACGGACACCACTAGTGATTCGTGTCCCGTACTGTAAGGGTTAATCCAATACAATTGTTATCATGATTTATTTTCGGTAAATTATGAAACATTTAATATTTGTTTTAGTGCTGTATCATTGTATGTGTAATCGAATGTCTTTGTTAGCATGGGTCAAATGTACACGTTTTCATTAGCCGTCTATGTAACCTTGTTTAACACTTAACGTCATGAATGTAAGAACTAATGACATCATGAATATTAATTAGATGACTCTTTATAATGGCATATGAACAGAGGTAATGTTTACCATGGTAGTACGTATTTCATAAGCAAACGGAACAGCTTCTGTTCAGACAGCTCCTACAGGATCCGTCTGATCTGAATTTTACTAATTTTTGTAAAAGCGTGAAAATGTACATTTATGGTGTGAAGGGTTAACTCTGTTAGTATTTTGTTTTGATGATAAGTGTACGTGCGTGCGTGTGTGCGTACGTTTTCGTGTGCGGGTGTGTTTAAATATATTTTGATTTGATGTTGTTAATATATTTGTATTAAGTAAAGAATAATTCAGCATTTATAACGCTTTTGTCCTCAATGTTCAGCCTTTCAATAACAATTTATCTTATTAAGTCGTAGCTATTACCTTTGCAACCATTCACTTGCACGAGTTGCAAAACAACCGCAAACAAGCGGAGTATATCCAGATAAGACAGTTTATGCATGATCTGTCTGATCAGGGTCTGCTCTGATTGCTTGTGGAATAACTAGATCTGATGAGTCTACAGTTTCTGCCAGTCAAATATTACTGTATTCATATCATATTTACTCTAAATATTCCGACACCATGTTGCTCTTCCACATCCAATTAAAAAGCTGGATAACTCAGCTTTGCACTATATACAGTAAAAATCCTCTAAACTGGAAATCTAGCTAGTAGAGAATAATTTAGAAGCTTTTAGGCAGATGGCTGCTAAGTGCATGGTGAAAGTCGGCCATGACTCTCACATTGCATTAACACTTTCCCTGTTCTATGTTTTTCAAATTTCAATACCTAATGAATATTCATTAACAAAATAGTTATAAAGAAATATGCAAGGTGGACCATTGTAGACATTTTAGAAAGCAAAGAAACAGATCTGTCAAATTCTATTAGCAAACAGAGCAGACCCTGATCAGACGGCTCCTCTAGGAGCCGTCTGGTCTGGGTCTACTCTGTTTGCAAATGCGTGAAAACACGTTTATATGAGGGAAAGGGTTAAACTGCCACCTGTCTCCAAGACTGATATTTATACTAAAGTGAACGTCCGATTAAAAGGGTTTTATTGTAATAGCAAGTAGTGAGGACTTTGAGCAATCGTCTTCCGGAGCAGTTTATTCTGGGTCTTCACCACTTGCCTATGTTTGTCTGTCTGAATACTTAGGGTAATAAGAAATTATGCCATGAAAAAATATCCATAAAGTTACATGGCTAATCATTAAGTAAAGGGTAAAATAAGAAATAAATTAGGTTGATTGAATATCATTTAACCCTTTGAATGCAGTAAACGGGTGCATAAGCACTTGCTTTGTGCAGAACCCTCGGCATAATTGAAGACTTCTCATACATACACAAGCGTATGTCAGATTAGTTTTGTTTTCTTAAGAGAAATGATTTTGTAGAGATGCATGGTACAGTTAAAAACCATAACCAGAATCAATGGTTATTTGATGAGCAGCAGGCTTTGAAGAGTAATGGTCCATGTAAAAAAACAAATACATGGAGATGCCGGGGATCGAACCCGGGGCCTTTCACATGCAAAGCGAACGCTCTACCACTGAGCCACATCCCCGCATAATTACGAGGCAGATTACCCGTTATCTGTTTTTAATAATATGCATGAAGCACGCTGACAGATGAAGATTAAACACACGCACACATGTCAGATAATGTGATCTTTTTTTTATCCAGATCCAAACAGTTTTGTCAAACTGATCAACCCTTAGCCTGCTATAAAAATGAGGTCTGCTTATGCTCCGATTTGTTGCCGTTACTTTTAGATACTATTATATTGAGTGTCAAACAGCTTCAATCATAATGAGACGTCGGTTCGAGTTACTCGGCGTCTCATCAGGATCCAATGTGTTTGCAAATGTCAGTTAGGTCGCGCTTAGCAGGCGAAGGGTTAATACACTTGTCAAACTGTAAATAAACTGGTTGTTAAAGGTGGTGGTTTTTAAAGAAATGGAAAACAATGTTTTAAAGAGGACATTCTCTGTCAAGTAGAATTTGTTCATCTACCTAAATGTTAAATACAATGCATGAAGAAAACCATGAGACGGAAGAATGACGAACACAACAAACAAACACGAGCAACTGTACCTTATACCTTATACTTCTGTTTGCGTATGAAGTATTTTAGATCTGATTCTAAAAGTTTGAGCCATGATAAAACAATAAGCATACCGTGTTTATAATGCTGCTATACAACTAATGTTGATGCAGTCATTATTACTAACCAGAAGCAGAGATCTATTCAGACAAATGTACACACAGTAAAACCTCTCTAAACCGGAAGTATAGTAGAGAAGAATTCAGATATTTAAAGAGGAGCTTAATTTCTACATGACTTTCAGTCCGCATTAAACTGTTACCTGTCTCCAAGACCGATATTTATACCAATTTTAACGTCCAGTTTCGAGAGGTTTTACTGCTCATGTATATCTTGATTAGGTAAAACATTTATTAATTCGCTGCCAACTTTAGTTGTCTAAAATAAGTGTCTGCTCCATAAATTTTGAAGTTTCTAATGTGTTTGACAGTCCCAGAATACACTGTATATCTTCGGAATGAGTTTTACAAGTGAGTCAAGGACACAACAAATAACCAGGCCTGTTTAACAGACTAAAATACATTATATAAGTCTGAGGTTCAACATTGAGTCAAAGACACAACAACTAATCTAGTAGTAGTAGTAATATTAGTAGTACAGTCAACCCGCCTTATAACGGAACTCGATTACAGTAATAATCAGGGTCTATACTATTTGCTAGTACTTATCAAGGTCTACACAATCTGACTACTGATCAGAGTCTACACTTTCTGACTACTGATCAGGGTCTACACTTTCTGACTACTGATCAAGGTCTACACAATCTGACAATACTGATAAGAGTCTACACTTTTTGACTACTGATCAGGGTCTACACTGCCTGAATGCATAGGCGTAGCCAGGGCTTGAGTAATTATACTCACAGCGTGGCACGAAGTGCCGAGCTGGGGGAGAGTGTGGGAGGGGATGTTTTTGAGAAATAAAGTGTCAAATGGCGGGCCGTGGCATGTCTTAGACAATTATTTTGCATGATAATAAATTGCAATTAAACCTATTTATTTCAAGAATTAGATCTATTTTGAACAAAGTACCCGTTTTTAATTTGATGTTCAGGGTGATATTACGGAAATGAATACATGTAAACTTGTGCCTAGTTTCACTTTGGATAAGTACTTCAACATCGTCATCATCCTTAAATTACTAACTTACAACAAAGGTGCCCGACGCATGCTTGGACTCATTCATGGAACCCCCCCCCCCCCCCCCCCCCCCCCAAAAAAAAATAAATAAAATAAAAATAAAAAATAAATAAATAAAAAAAAATAAAAAAAATTGTGATCGAAGCATGTTCAACTGGCCTAAAACTATCTATTTGAACCTAAAACCACTCCAAAAAACGAAAAAAACATGACCCGGAAAAAATTTCCTATCGGGTCTATATATGTATTGAAAGGTATCTAACTACGACAGATCAGCGGCGGAAAATACAACAGTCATGTTTTTCAAAGTCTTACAGCAAAGCCAATTCAACACCGATTTCAATCAGTTTGGTCTTGATCCGTTCCAAATTCCATATGCTAAGCGGCACAATTAGTGCTTTCCTTAAATATTGCTCCGTCTTGTCGCTGCAAGACCGCGAATTTGAAAAAACGCTAGAGCGAAACGATGTGACTCCCGCCAGGATGCATAGACGTATATAGGGGGATCTGTATTCGTTAATCTTTTCAACAAAAACGCGAATTATGGTTAAACACTATCTAAAAACATTCAACTTACCGCAATTAAAACGGTGCTTACCATTTCCAGTCAGCTACGAGGCGCCAGCTTTCTTTCTCCAACTTTCCTTTTGAACGGATGCGACCATTTTGCTGTGACCCGGCTCATAAACTATTCGATATGCAAATATCCGGGCCACAGCGATTTGGCCACCTCCGTTCAAAACGAAAGTAGGAGAAAGAAAACTGGCGTCTCATAGCAGACTACAAATAGCCAGCACCGTTTTAACTGCGGTAAGTTGAATGTTTTTCGAATGCGTTTCAGCATAATTCGCGTTTTTGCTGAAAAGTTTAACGAATACAGATTCCCTTATATACTTCTATGCATCCTGGCGGGAGTCACATCGTTTCGCTCTAGCGTATTTTCAAATTCGCGGTCTTGCAGCGACAAGACGGGGCAATATTTAAGGAAAACACTAACAGTGTCGCTTAGCATATGGAATTTGGAACGGATCAAGACTAAACTGATTAAAATCGGTGTTGAATTGGCTTTGCTGTAAGACTTTGAAAAACATGACTGTTGTATTTTCCGCCGCTGATCTGTCGTAGTTAGATACCTTTCAATACATATATAGACCCGATAGGAAAAAGTTTTCCGGGTCGTGCTTTTCTCGTTTTTCGGAGTGGTTTAAGGTTCAAATAGATAGTTTTAGGCCAGTTTAACATACTTCCATCACCATTTTTTTTTTTATTATTATTTTATTATTTTATTTTTTTTATTATTTTTTTTTTTTTGGGGGGGGGGGGGGGGGGGGTTGTTTCCATGGGTGAGTCCAAGCATGCGTCGAGCACCTTTGACTTACAATAAAGAATATGTTTGGATAACACTTAATAGTTTGTAAATTAACGGTTTCTATCTCTCAGGCGGTCTCGTAATGCGGCAATGAGCTATAACGGCGCGACCCAACCCTCAATAGTTCATTGAACAATGTACTAAGTATAGATAACTTCTAGGAACGGTCCCGTGGAATAGCCCGGTGTTGGCACGGGAGCGGCTCGGTCCCGTGGAAAGGCCCCGGTGCTGGCACGGGAGCCGGCCGCGACGGCCCGCGCGGCCTCGTCCCGAATCTGACATCCTAAGTCTGCTTTTGAGATCGAGAGTTCCTTTATCTAGAAAACGTGCCCAAAAAGAACCTGAAAACTTTTCAGAAGCACTAGAAGAGGCATGCGTGTCAAAAAGTTTGCTTTGTTTTCTCTAGTCTTGAAACTTATTTTCATCTAAATGCATGAATTTTCATTGACATGGTTAAAACTAGTTAATCTGTGGTATAGGACACTAAAATATAGAACCTTGCGGTGATCAAATAATCAAACATGAAAAGAATGAGTAATATAACTGTTTCGACCACTCCATAGGTCTAATCAGGCGGTGATGAGTGTGCCAGCACTAATAGGTTTCCTCGCGACAGTTTTATTTTTGTCTTGTGATAAAGTTTTGATAGATCTCTATAGTGTTGTCGTTGATATTTTTCTTGTTGGTGATATTATTCAATTATTTTGTTTCAAACTTTTGCAACTAGTATACGGGATTTCTGTGTGTTACCAGCACTGCTGCTGTATGCGGGGTTAGTTTCAGTGGAGTATGCTAAATTGTATTCAGCCCATTGCATAGGCTATGTCATTCTTTTTTTCTGTTTCTGTCAAATGCCAGGGCGATAGGTCCGTTGCCCGTGGCGTCAAAATCAGTGAATACTTGCTCAATATTTATTTGTGGTCCCGGTGGATATGGAGTAAAGCAAGCCCCGTCAAACGCTGCTATGTCAACTACGGAGATGGGTTTTGAGCCCCCTTGGGTAATGCGGGAGATTACAGATACTGTGCGTATTATGTCACTATAATAAAGAATTTACTTACTTACTTACACAAACCTCGCAGTGTTTAGGACTGTACGACTCGGTTATTTTGCAATGATCGGCAACAAAACAAATTAATGTCAGTGAATAATCTTGTTGAGAAAACGAGGGGACATCATCAACCAAATGACGACGTATTTCATACGAAATAAGGTGGTGGTTTCTCTTTTGACTGAATGAATGGAAGACTTTATTTAACGAGGGTAGCTCAATTAGTCATAATGACTAATCTACCTTGAGGACCTCAAACAAGCATTTCATACAAAATATAAAACAGCAGGTAAGCAGTTAACAACAAATTAACTCTTTGCATGCTAAGTAATGTTGCGCCTGAAAATTTAATAACTGTTGCAGATTCTTCAAGGATACACATTCGGGTCCCGATAAAACTCCAAGTAATTTGGTGTCTTATCTGGATCCAATCTGTTACCATAGTTTTTATTTGCAACTAGCATTCAAAGAGTTAATAAGGCACGAAAAAAATGAAATACATATATTTATACCATTTGACCCTGATTCAGGGGGATGTATATACGCGCTATTAAAACCACAGGTGCAGGGTGCGTGACAGTTTCATTTATAAATACTACTAACAAACAAAATACAAATACAAATATTTTATTAAGAATTAAGCAAAACACGTTGCTTTTAGCCATCAGAAAACATCTGCACATAGTGAAAATACATGAAAAGTAATACATGTACAATGAACAAGGTAGATAAGCCAGAATGTTTTGGAAGAGTTGCCGTTATTGTGAAGAACGTATTCTATGTTATTCAAATTAAATTGTTCTCTTAATTTCATCACGAAGTAAATACTTCGTGATTTCATACATTAACAGGTAAAATATACTTGATTTCATGAAATAGCTTATTACTTATGTAGATTTATTGTGAATCTAATTATTCAGGCAATATTATAATTTAACGTATAAATTATTGGAAGTTAAAAGTTTCATCAATTAACAACACATGAGAATGAAGTCTCAAATACAATTATTCTAAAACGGTAATTTCATCAAATAATTACAGGCCAACTATGATTATCACATACAACATGTACATTTATATCTTATTTCTGACTGTTGCATATGAAATCCAATTAATTTTCTAGTGTCCTTCTGAGCTTATTAGCAAAATACAAATATTTACTTCAAACATTTACATACATGTTCAAATACGTTTAGAAATCACAATTTGACAGAAAAAAGTTTTGATTTGTTTTTCCGTTTAATACTATGTAAAACTTTACACGTATAGTATTAGATACTACACGAAAGAGGTCTGTCACGCGCCTGGCATCTGTGATTAAAACAAATTGTACTACTGCAATGTTTGCTTTCGCGGAATCACCTCCCTTCAGAATTTATAATCTTCACCACAACAGGTGTTAACCCTCCTCTTGCTGAATTTTAAAATACATTTCTCCCCTGTTGTATAATTACATATGTCTTCACTGTACAAGTATTTCGCTGTGCAATCACTGTGGAGTGCACTGGTTGCGCAACCAACTTGTAAATAGTGCAGACCCTGATGAGACAGCTCCTGCAGGAGCTGTCTCATCTGGGTCTTCACTATTTACAGGTAGGTATATTGACGTGAATAGCAAGCGAAGTGTTAAGTCATGCTTGTGTGGTGGCCGTAAAACGTCGCCCCGTACTTCATTCTCAGTGTTGTTATATTTTCTGATCTTTCGAGATCATGAATTGTTCTGAAAATTGAATACCGCTTAAGCCGGTGCTAGGGGTTGTGAGCAGTGTTGCACTTTCACAGACTCAATGAAACCAAGTCTGCAATTTTCTCTTTTTGTATTGCAATGTTTGCTTTCGGGGGATCACCTCCCTTAAGAATTTCTAAGTGTATGTTTTTTACTGATGACGTCAAACTGTACAATTTCGTCATTAGTTTCACTGATATGAGACTCACAGAGTGAATGATAAAGTGACACTATTATAAACTGTTATGACTTAACTGTACGTATACATTTCAGTCTGCATCAATTAACACAGTTGTGTTGGCAGTTTTCAGCAAAATATTTTAGTTTTCATTATACTTGGCATTTTTTTGTATTACGCACGTGCGTACTACGCCCTTGGATCACTGTACTGATTAAGGTCTACACTATTATGGTTGTATCATGTTGTTCATTGTAAATCTGAGTTGCTTAGGTCTACATTGGTTATCAGGATCTATACTGTAATATCAGACCTTGATAAGACAGGTTATATACAATCAGGGTACATTGTCAGGTTTTGATTCAGGGTCTACATTGTTTATTTTATTTGTTAGAGGGTCTACAAATAAGGATTGTTTTTATCTGAATAACGGATATACATTGTTGATCAAGTTTTTGTCAGCATAGACATCTGTTTGCCGGAGTTTTATAAGGTGTACACTGCCAGGCTTTGACCAGGGCCAGCATTTTGATCAATCAGAGCCTGCAAATTAAGAGTAGAGTGTTCGGAGGAACAAATGTCAAGTGAAATCAGAACAAAGGGGAATAACTCAAAAAGTATTGCATGCAGAGCGCGAGCGATGCACTTCGTCAACTCCCCTTGTCACTACGTGCAGCTTTTTCACAATCGTAACTACTCGCCGTATTCCGTCAGGGTTCGGAGTCTATTTCGATAGAAATAGCCGAGGTATTCCTTCAGCGTATCGATTAGGGGAGGTAACTGCGTTGGAGGTTGACGCGGTTAGAGTAACGAACGACAACTCTGCAAGGGATCAGGATAAAACTAGTGCCTGGAAGCAGCAGCGTGATAGGCAAAGATGTTTAAAAAACCCTTTAAGGTTAAATCACAGACGCTGATGAAGGGATCCGATAGGTAGATTTATCAGAAATGACATTTTTTATAGTAACTATTTCTCAATGAAAATTAAAATACCTTAGAATTTTTAACGAGAGCTTCAACCTATTACAAGTTCGTCCTCGGTACGTTTCGATACACTAACGATGCACATCAACAGATATGCATATCCCTCAAGTTTTAAAAGATGAATGTAATATATTTACTGAATTTCCAGCAGATTATGGCTTCGCATTTCGATTAATTTTGTTCATGGTTTAATACAGATCCTGGTCTACTCTGTCTGAAAAGGCGATTTATCATTACATCTGATCAGGTAAACAGTTACGGTGATACTAAACAGAGTCTGGTACAGTCCGGTAGAGTCTGGTAGAGTCTGGGGGCTTTTAAAGACGATTAGGTGCATTGTCATGATTATAATGCTGATAAATAACATTATTTAGTATGTTTGCAGCTGTAACAGGTAATGTCCTTAACAAAATAGCCTATAATAGCTTGAAAACACCCGGCAAATATTACCCCGGTGACACGGTAATGGCAGACGTAAGTCGGGTAGTGTCTGGTCAAGTATTGGAAGCCCTATTAGTATTAGAATACCCTTAATTTTATCAGAAAACATTCTGTTTATATTAATAAGTGATTTTATCATAAATATAAAAGCAGTATGCACTTGATATGTATTGTATAACAGATTATTATTTTGCTTTTTCCAGACTGCAGTCTGGCGAAATTTCGGAGGGTAGTGTACGTAGAGTCTGGAGATGAAAATGGAAGTTTAGGCCAACATACTGCTTTTGAATTTATGATGAAATCACTTATTAATTTATGTAGAATGTTGCTGATACAATTCAGGGTATTTTTTACTAATAGGGCTTCTAAGTAATACTTGACCAGACTCTATCCGACGTAGGTCGGCCATTACCGGGTAACATTTACCGGATGTTTTCAAACTATTATATATACGCTCATTTTTAAATGGATATTAATTACTATAGCTGCAAACATACTAAATAATGTTATATAACAGCAGTATAATCTTGAAAATGCACTTAATCTTCTTAAAAAGCCTCCAGACTCTACCGGACTCTACCAGACTCTACCGGACTCTACCAGACTCTACCAGACTCTGTTTAGTAGCACCCAAACAGTTATGGCATGGTTAGTCGATGTGTAACGGATATAGTGATACCAAGCGACTTTTGGTTGTTGCGATAGACTAGGCTTGTATGCCATGGCAACCAGGTAGTCCATCTATGTGCACTCTAAATGGTGATATCGAGCTACTTTCGCTTTTGACGAAGGTTCGTTTGACGATACCCCCCCCCCTCGCAGACGACAACCGTCACAAAATTAACATGCTGTCTTAACAGCTCATTAATGAGACTAGGTAATCAAGTAATAATGTCATGTGGAAGAATTAGTGTCCGCAATGAACAAGTTAACCCTTACCTTGATCAATATTCATGTTAGAAATATAATCGTATCATGAATATTTATATATATTCCCAGAAAATGAAAGGTAGACAAAAGTAGACAATTATATTAATATAATATGAGAGCCCATACTGGACTGTGATATGATCTGATCAGGAATGTCAGTATATTGTACATCTGTAACAATTGGTGGAGACAGATATCAATTTTGGGAAAGGGTGTGGATCTGTGTAGTGCGTGTCACATACAAATATTAGGTTACTGTAACCTTTAACATGATCGACCTCACTTAACCTTTCCTTTGCCGTAAAACCCAACTCACTCACTCACTCATATAAAAACCTTGTCACACTGTTGACACAGGTCTTTGCAAACAGAGAAAACCCAGATCAGACAGCTCCTGTAGGAGCTGTCTGGTCATTTTGCCAAAAATTCCTGTGTGCATGTTCTGTTATAACATTTAATTTAATTAGCATTTATGATGTATTATTTTCTGAAATGAATATTCATGGAGTAAAGGGTTAGTATGTAAATATCAAGCTCATTTGTATTTATGATGTTATGATTTCTTACCTGAATATTCAAGAGGTAAAACTGTATGGGAAATGTTTGTCTTGGTCTTTACTGTTAGCCTAACATTTACATGTACTAAGACTAGATATTTGCTAACACATCAAGGGAAAGGTGTATGTTGCACACATCAAAATTAGGTCACTAGACCTTGAACTTTAACCCCACTTAAAAGAGAAAGACTGACCAACTTGTATAATGGGCCACATATCTTATACTGTCAGTCTTGTTAATACCAAACTAATGTAGATGCATATCAAGTTTGAGTTTGGTTATACATGTATTTGAGTAAGACTTTTGTTAAAATCAGTTTTCCAAACATGTTTCTATTATACAATGTTTTTTACATTCATACATGAAACTGAAATTTGATGCGGAACTTGTTTATGACTAGTATCAGATCCTGTTTGACTTTGGTCATGGTTGAATTATTAACCCATTCCCTCATATACTATTTTAAGCTTGTCTTTTTCTATTGTGATCACTGGGTCGTAGTTGTAGGCATTGGCGTCGTCGTCAGTTGATGGCGGCGTGCGAAAACTATAATGTAGCTGATTAATCAAAAAGTTAATAAGAGGTATCAACATGAAACTTCATAGGTTGGTACATCTCTTTGAGGAGAAGTGTATACAGTGGACAAGCACCAAATTAGACAAGCGTTGGTGCCGCAAGCAGCTCTTGTTAAATCCATACTCTCAATGACTTTGGTCATTTTTGAATTATTAACCTATTCCCTCATAGACTAATTTTAGACCCTTTCTGACAAGGACTATTTTTAGACCCAACCTCTTTGAATAATTGTACCATAAATCTGCATTTACAAGAGAAACGGAATTTTGTTAGAACTGTGTAGTTTTGAAACCATTGCGATAAATAGAGCATTTGCTATATATGAGAAAATGGTCTATTTATCACTATTGTGTCAAAAAGTGACTTTTTCAGAGGTGTCAAAAGGCATCAATATGCGGGAATGGGTTAAAATTGTCATGGGACTGGTAAGGGATATGTATTGCTTTAGCAATACTCTCAGCATGTTTGTTTATTTTTAGCTCACAAGAGCACAAAGTGCTCAGGATGAGCTTTTGTGATGGCCTGATGTCCGTCGTCTGCCAACGTGCATTGTGTGTCATCAACAATTTGAACCTTTAAAAATATTCTTCTCTGAATCTACTGGGTTCTCAGCTTTCATCTTTGGCATGTATAAATTATGCCCCTAGGGTCAAAATTGGCCCCGCCCCAGGGGTAGCCAGTTTTCCATAGAATCATAGTGAACATTTTGAAAATCTTCTCCTTGAAACTGGAAGTTACTCAGCTTTCATATTAGACATAATTATATTGTATGAATTATGCTCCTGGGGTCAAATGAGGTCACACCCCAATGGGTGGGCAGTTTTCTATAGAAACATAGTGAAAACTTTGGAAATCTTTTCCTCTTATTGTCTTGTGAGTGATATCAGGGCCATCATAGCCCTCTTGTTATTATTAGGAAGAAATTATGGGTTTGTTTATTTTATTATTAGGAAGAAATTACGGGCTGAGATGTCAAAGACCTTCTTAGGTTTGAAGCATGAGATGCTGCTGGAGATTTTGCCCAACAAAGAAGAAGTAACAGTGATGAAGATTTACACACATGCAGGAGACAGTGTGTTTGTATACTGTGTCAACAAGCAGCCAATCATGTTTGAAATAGATAAAGAGAAGGTCCTCTATCCAGCAGGTTTGTTGAATAGCATACTAGTCAGTAACTTTATGTACATGTATACATTTGCAAATCTCCATATATTGAGGATTGAGTGCTGGACTATTTAACATTTTTTTAGAAGTTAAAATATCTTTATAATTGTTTCCATATCTGAGTTAATTAGGGCCCTGCATTGAAAATACATTTTTGGTCTGTCTGTCTATCTGTGTCTGTCCATCCGTCTGTTCGTCCGTCAAGAAGTTTAATGTGATCACTATGTCTAGAGCTATCTGCCATTGATTCATAAAAAATGCCATCAACTTTTGTCAACACTTTTGATGTGACGCAATAGCTCAAATAGTATTTCACATAATGGTTTCATATTAAGGGTATATACATAGTATCATCAGCGGAACATGCCTATAGGTTTTGGGTTGAATTGGATCACTATGTTTAGAGTTATCTACCCTTGATTCATCCAAAATGCCATAAACTTTTGTCATCATTTTTGGATGTGATGTGATAACTCAAATAGTAATTCACATATTTGGTTCATATTAAGGGCATATGCTTAGTATTATGAGAGGAAGATACCTATAGTTTTTGGGTTGAATGAGATCACCATGTTTAGAGTTTTCTTGATTTATCAAAAATGCCATATTCAAAGAAAGATCATCTGTAGGGCCCTCTCTGACTGAGTCAGTTTTCTAGTTTTCATTTGTTTCTATTGAAAAATGCTATCAGAGTATGACATTTGGTTTTTGAAACAGCTGAATCATGAAGGTTTGGCTCTGCATGACTGAGAATGCACCATTCTATGCTTTTGCAAACAGGGTAGACCCAGTCCAAATGGTTTCTTTAGCCAAATTAGGAGCCATCTAATCAGGGTCTGCTCTGTTTGCTTATAATATAATATAGATACCTAAATACCAACTAATTAACACAATTTAGTGGCCATTATAGAGAGGTCTTACTGTAACTGATATTCATTGTCATTATTTCTTATTTGAATATTTATGGAGTAAAGTGTTAATTCAAAATTATCAAACTTGACACTGGAATAGACCTATTCAGCTGTGGAGAAGATGGGAGTTTGGTGTCTGAATAATTGGGATAAATACGACATTACCAGATAATGGCAGATATTGTTTTGTCTACTTTGCAGTTTATCTTCTTTGGAAGTATCCAGACCTGTTAGCCAGGTTTACCACCTGGCCTCCTGTGTTCAGTAAACTTGTTGATGGAGCAGGTATGAATAGAAATATAAGAGCAAAACATTAACTCTTAACCCATTTCCTCATAGGCTATTTTTAGATCCAACCTCTTTGAATAAATCTACCTTAGGAGTAGTTCTGAAACCATTGTGGTACATAGGGCATTTACTCCTTAGGAGCAAATGCTCTATGTATTACAATGGTTTCAAAAAGTCACTTTTATAGAGGTGTAGAAAGGCGTATTTATGGAGGAAAGAGTTAACTTTATAAATACGCCTTTCTATGCTTTTGCAAACAGAGTATACCCAGGTCAGATGACTCCTGTAGGAGCTGTCTGATCAGAGTCTGCTCTGTTAGCTTATTCAAATATATATACAATAGAACTCCTCTAATGTGACCACTTAAAAAATAACCATAGCTGTATTAATAAGCAGGTGGTTGCTTAATGCAGGACAAAAGTTATGCAGAAAGCACCTATAAGAGCTTTCTGCATAAATTTCTTCCTGCATTAAGCTACCACTTGCCTCTGTCACCCAGAACTTCCCTCCTTTTTGGTGGTTGCATTAGAGGGGTTTTATTGTATCTTATGTTATAGTTTCTGCCAAGGCCAATAGGTTTTGTGTTCACATGACATAAAATTTCCTTTTTCTCTCATGAATATTCATGGAGAAAAGGATTACAATTAACGGTACCCAAACCCTTTACCTGATGAATACAATACATGTATATAATAGTATAAGAATGTGGAATATTGTGGCTATGGCAACAGCAGTAGAATCAGATCATTCTTTACTATTTCATAAGCAAATAGAGCAGATCCTGATTAGAGGCTCCTATTGGAGCTGTCTGATATGGGTCTTCTCTGTTTGCCAAGGTGTGAAAAGATATTTATATCAGGTGAAGGGATAACATCTAGCCTGCTGAGTTATCTTTGTTGATGGAAAATGTCTTCTTCAGCTTTAAAATTGATATTTCTTTTCAAGACCATGTTCAGTGTGTTGAACGGTTTGATTCGAGATGAGACCCCTAGTTAGTCTGCATCTCAGCTGGATCCAGCCTGTTTGCAAATTAATCAAGGATCCATCTCCAACAGCCTAAAGGCGAAATGTTTAGGGTATTTTCAGTCTCAACTTGTAAGGTCGATAAATGATCCTTGGAAGGTTGCCTTTCAAATTAAGGCTACCCTTGCAGATTAAGTAGCCATGGCAAAATCAAGGAGTATTATTCTGATAGGATGGTGCAGCTTATTAATGCATCTGATAGCTGATCTTATACACATGTAAAAAGAGTTCTAGAATGAATAATAGATCAAAGTTAACTGCCCTGCACATCTTCAGAATCCTCATTCTGGCATCTAAAGCTTGTTTTATGAGTGGCTCATCATTCTGTTAGGTGTATAATGGTTTGAGTCACAGAACTCTTGTTTATGAGATTCTGGATTGCTCTGCATCTGATCTGAGTTTCAGATCAATTGCAGATTTGTTGCTAGCATGCAAACAGTTGACCCTTTACCTCAAATACCTAAACCTTTACCGTTCAGTCTACTCTGTTTGCAAAGGTGCCAGAAGGTGTCTCACTTTCTGTCACCTTTTCAAATAGGGAAGGCCCAGATAAGGGTCTGTCCTGTTTGCTAATGGAATAATATACTTGTAGATCCAATTCTGTCGTTTGTGCCGTTTCTGCCATAGCTAATATATTTCTTGTTCACATGCCATTATAAAATTTCATACATGAATGTTCATCAGGGAAAGCATTAAGGTAATACAAAGCAAGTTGATGGAATATGGTATGTGCTATTGTAGATCTGATGTTGCCAGGACTAGTTATACGGGAGCAACTTAGACCAGATACATTTCGCCATATCGAGAAGGGACAGATATGCTCTGTTAATCTAGTTGGCAACAGGTATATTTTCTTTGAACGTTATTTTTTATTATACCCCCTTTTGAAAAAATGGGGGTATATTGCTTTGCACATGTCGGTCGGTCTGTCGGTCGGTCGGTAGATAGATCGATGGTTTCCGAACGATAACTAATAAACGACTTGGCCTAGAATCTTCAAACTTGCTATGGTGGTTGGTCATTTCAAGTAGATGACCCCTATTGTTTTTGAGGTCACTAGGTCAAAGGTCAAGGTCACCATGACCTAAAATGGTGAAATAATTTCCGATCAATAACTGCTCAAGGGTTTGGCTTGGGATCTTTAAACTTGCTGTGGTGGTTGGTCATGACAACTGGATGAGTCTTTGTGTTTTTTAGGTCACTAGGTCAGAGGTCAAGGTCACCATGACCTTAAAGGGTGAAATGGTTTGCGATCAATAACTGCTCAAGGTTTGGCCTAGGATCTTCAAATTTGCTGTGGTGGTTGGTAATGACCACTAGATGACCCCTATTGTTTTTTAGGTCACTAGGTCAAAGGTCAAGGTCACCATGCTCTTAACTGGTCAAATGGTTTCCGATCAATAACTGCTCAAGGGTTTGGCTTAGAATCTTCAAACTTGCTGCAGTAGTTGGTCATGACAACTGGATGACCCCTATTGTATTTGAGGTCACTAGGTCAAATGTCAAGGTCACCATGACCTTAACTTGTAAAATGGTTTCTGATCAATAACTGCTCAAGGGTTTGGCTTAGGATCTTCAAATTTGCTTAGGTGGTTGGTCATGACAACTAGATGAGCCCTATTGTTTTTTAGGTCACTAGGTCAAAGGTCAAGGTCACCATGACCTTAACTGGTGAAATGGTTTGCGATCAATAACTGCTCAAGGGTTTGGCTTAGGATCTTCAAACTTGCTGTGGTGGTTGGTCATGACCAATAGATAACCCCTTTGCGATCAATAACTGCTCAAGGGTTTGACTTAGGATCTTCAAACTTGCTGTGGTGGTTGGTCGTGACCACTAGATGACTCCTACAGTTGTTGAGGTCACAAGGTCAAAGGTCAAGGTCATCATGACCTTAACTGATGAAATGGTTTCCAATTAATAACTGCTCAATAGTTTGGTTCGGGATCTTCAAACTTGCTGTGGTAGTTGGTCGTGACCACTAGATGACCCCTATAGTTGTTGAGGTCACTAGGTCAAAGGTCAAGGTCACCATGAACTTAATATGTGAAATGTTATCAGATCAATAAATGATCAGTGGTTTGGCTTAGGATCTTCAAAGTTGCTGTGGTGATTAGTCATGACCGCTAGATGACCTCTATAGTTGAGGTCACTAGATCAAAGGTCAGGGGGTCTGGGGGGTATACATGTTTTACAAACATCTCTTGTTTCTCTAAATTTTCATAATTTTAGGTTTGGTAAGATTGTCAAACTAAGAATAAATCCAAACATCATTTTCTCAGATTTACCAAATTTTTTATAACTTTAGTGACATTAAAACCTCCCTAATGCAATTGCAAAAAAGAGATATAAATATGGGTCTTTTGTCAGCATTATTTAAGCAAAAACCTGTATTTTAAAGTCACCCATGCTTATTTATTAAGTGGTCTCATTAGAGAGATTCAAATCTTAATGTTGGTAATCCTATACAATGTATAACCCTTACCTTAACCCATAGCCTGACTCATATTTTTTTTTATCATTTTACCCTCTATGAATATTAATTAGGCAAATTTTAACAAAAATATACAGGGTTATATTGAAATGAGTTCCTAGGCAAAAGGATAGAGCATGCAGGCATGGATTTTCCATGGCAAACAGTGCAGACCCAGATGAGGGAGCTCCTATAGGAGCTCTCTCATCTGGGTCTACACTGTTTGCAAATGCAATAATAGTTATGATTGGCAGGCTATGGGTTAATAAACATTTGTGTGTGAATTGGTCACTTCATAAATATTCATTAACTTAATTTTTATAAAGTGAACATATAAAGGGAATTAGCTATAATAACTCTTTACTCCACAAATACTCCTTTCTACCCTTTTTCAAATAGAATAGACGCAGATCAGATGGCTCCTGTAGGAGCTGTCTGATTAGGGTCTGCTCTGTTTGTTTGTGATAGATAATACATGTACATGTTTAGATATAATCAAAAAGTTTTTGCCTTGGCCAAAAATTCCTGTGTCCAAGTCCTGTCAAAAAAATCAATCTAATTAATATTCATGATGTAATTTTTCCTACATGTATTTACTTGGAGTAAAGGGTTAATAGACAAAAACTGTTGGATCAGATCTATGTGTTGCAAACAGAACATACCCTGATTATACAGTTACTACAGCAGCTTTATGGTCAGGTTCGAAATTTTTAAATTAGCTTTATATTACCAAGGAAAGGTTTGGCCATGGCAGAAACTAGAATAGTATCTATATTGTTCTGATCTTGGTCTCCTCTGTTTGCAAAGGTATCAAAGGGCATCTCTCTTAGGTAAGGGATTAAAAGGTTAAATTTCTGTAGGTAATGCACACCTTTTGTTTCAGAGCTCCAATGGTGATGGGATTTACTCTTATCTCAGGCTCAGATTTCTTTGATTCTGGCATGAAAGGGAAAGGGGTCCGGCCCCTACACATGTATGGAGATGAACTGTGGTAAGTGGTTTACTGTAAACAACTTTGTCAAAAATTGCATTACAAACATAATAAGCTCACCTGGACTTTTTGGTTGTTTCCTGACATATGTGTCATTCCATATACCAGCCATTCTCTTATTGACCCTTTACTCCATAAATATTAACACCTTTGCAAACAGAGTAGACCCAGATCAGATGGCTCCTGTAGGAGCCATCTGATCAGGGTCTGCTCTGTTTAGGTAGATAGATAGATAGATAGATAGATAGATAGATAGATAGATAGATAGATAGATAGATAGATAGATAGATAGATAGATAGATTTAGATCGATTTATTTCAATATCGAGCAACAAAACAATAGTTAACAACACATACATATTTTAAAATTATAACAATATAAAAAATAATAATAATAGAATTATATGTGTTATGAACCATGTCAGTCACATCGATATCAAGGATGACACAAAAAAGAGAATGCTTACGATATAATATAGATATTTTTCTACCATGATAAAAAATTTATGTGTCTATGTGCTATAATAATTATTTTTAGTAATATTCATGATATCATTATTTCTTACATAAATAATCATGGAGTAAGGGGTATTACATTATATTGTATATAGGTGTGATTGAAATAACCCATTGATTGCTGAAGTTTCATAATGGATTGACCCATCATTCCAATCAGGATGAATGTATGTAATTTCAGAGATCAGTTAGGATGCCAAACAGTGCAGACCCCGATCAGAGGGCTCCTCTAGGAACCTTTAGATTGGGGTCTACTCTGTTCGCAAATGACAACCCATATTTAAAGGGTTTTTACTGTTCAAAGCATTGACTCAATTTCACCATGTGTTAGGTTATATGGTGACAAATCCAAGCCTCCAGATCTAGAAGATGACCCCATTCCTCAAAATATTCTGGAAGAGGATGACGGTGAAGAATATCAAAAGACTGCAACAGGTGAGGAAGATGATTCTGAAGATGAAGAGGAGCCATTGAAAGGTCCACAGGCAGCAGCAGGTACAGCAGGTGATTTAACCCTTTCCTTCATATAAACATGTTTTCACACATTTAAAAACATAGTAGACCCAGATCAGACAGCTCCTATAGGAGCCCTCTGATCAGGGTCTGTTCCGTTTGCTAACGGAATTTGGAAGAGCTGTTTCTTTACTTTCTACAGTGTTCCACCTTCCATATTTCATTATTACTATTTTGCCCATGAATATTCAGAAGGTATTGAAATTTGGAATAAACACAGAACAGGGTGCCTTGTTTTTGTAAAGAAACATATTGTGAAAACTTTGAAAATCTGCTCCTGAAACTGGTAGATCCTCTACAAAAGTTGTATAAATTATGCCCCTTGGGTCAAAATTGGCCCTGTCCCAGGGGTTGTCAGTTTTCAATAGAAACATATAGTGAAAACTTTGAAAAATCTTCTCCTCTGAAACTGGTAGGGTCTCAGCTTTCATATTTGGCACACAGCATCGTCTTTAAGGCCTCTGTAAAAGTTATATGAATTATGCCCCTCGGGTCAAATGAGGCCCCACCCCCAGGGGTGGCCAGTTTTCTATAGAAACATAGTGAAAACTTGGAAAATTTTCCCCTCTGATTTTCTGGTTATCGATATTGAGCAGGGCTGTCATGGCCCTCTTGTTTTTATTTGTTGCAAACAGTTTGGATCCTGATGAGATGCTTTGTTATTTGGCATGTCATCATAATATAAACGGTTTACTTGTAGTTTTGAATAGAAATAGAAGAATTTACTATAATTTAGGTGGTTGATTGTTTTTGCAGACAGAAATGTTTTAGAATACTGGTAGCAAGTCATGGAGTATGAATGCCTTTGCAAGCAGAGGAGACTGAGATTAGACGGCTCCTGCTGGAGTCATTTGTTCAGGGTCTGCTCTGTTTGCTTGTTGAATGATTTAGATCTGATTCTACAGATTCTTCCATGGTAACAAGTCATGGAGTATGATTTTAATCCTACAGATAAGAGAAATGCTGAGACAGAAGCGGAAGGAGCCATTGGAAACAGTGATTCTATAACTGTAGAGGGATTGACTCTTCAGGGTGACACTGTAAGTTACCTTTCCCTGTTTTATACTATATTCCAAATTTAAATACCTACTGAATATTCCTTGACAAAATAGTTGTAATGAAATATGGAAGGAGGAACATTCTAGCCATTTTAGAAAGTAAAGAAACGGATCTATCAAATTCCATTAATAGCAAACAGAGCAGAACCTGATCATATGGCACCGATAGGAGTCATTGTCATCATTACACTAGTTATTCTCAGCCTAATGGAAAGCATGCAGCATGTTACAATAGAATAGCATTAATCCATTCTCTTTTAGGCTTTGTTTTAGAATTGCTTTGAATAAATCTACTGAAAAGTAGCATTTACTAGAGAAAAGGAAAATTTTAGAATTGTATAGTTTTGAACTCATTACTGTATTTATTATCACAATGGTTTCAAATTGTGACTTTTACAGAGGCGTCAATATGTGGGAATGGGTTAACCCTTTCCTCCATAGGTTTTTTTTAGACCCAACCTCTTTGAATAAATCTACCGAAAAGGAGCACTAACTAGAGAAAAGGAAATATTTAGAATTTTGTAATTTGAAACCATCGTGATAAATAGAGCATTTGCTCCTATAGGAGCAAATGCTCTATTTATCACAATGGTTTCATAAAGTGACTTTTATAGAGGCGTAGAAAGATGTATTTATGGAGGAATGGGTTAATAGACTGAGTACCATAGACTGAATACAATGGTTATTATATATTTTTCAAAGGTCAGTGCTGTTGGTGGAGAGGAAGAGTATGCAGACAATAACGAGACTGCAGAGGAGACAGCCATAACACAAGGTAAAACTGAATGGCATAGTACAGTAAAAAGGGTCTGGCTCCAATACCTCTTCAAAGTTAAATGAATTATGCCCCTCGGGTCAAATGAGGCCCCACCCCCAGGGGTGGCCAGTTTTCTATAGAAACATAGTGAAAACTTTGAAAATTTTCTCCTCTGATTTTCTGGTTATCGATATTGAGCAGGGCCGTCATGGCCCTCTTGTTTTTATTTGTTGCAAACAGTTTGGATCCTGATGAGATGCTTTGTTATTTGGCATGTCATCATTATATAAACGGTTTACAGACCTCTTCCAAAAAACCGGAAGAATGTTCCTTTTCTTGAATTTGTGATCATTCTCAAGCATATGACTGGTCAGATTTTGAGTTTGCCTAAACTCTTTCCCATTTGCATGCAAGAATAATTAATTGTCTGCTGCCTGAACAAAATTAAAGAATTCTTTAACCCTTTCCTCCATAAATATGCCTTTCTATGCCTCTGTAATAACCACTTCTTGAAACTATTAATTGCTCCGATAGGAGCAAATGCTCTATTTATCACAATGGTTTCAAACTACAAAATTCTAAAATTTTACTTTTCTCTAGTAAATGCTCCTTTTTGGTAGATTCATTCAAAGAGGTTGGGTCTAAAAATAGCCTATGGAGGAAAGGGTTAATACCTCTTCAAAAAAGAAAGCAGAGTGTCAAACAGATTTAATTCTGATGAGTTGTTCATCTGGCAAACTGTTTGTAAAGGTTATCATGAAATTGTCACTAGCTTTTGAAGAGTTAATCCTTTCCTCCATGAATACACCTTTCTACGTCTCTGTAATTATCACTTCTTGAAACCATTGTGATAAATACAGTATTTGCTCCATTGGAGCAAATGCTCTATTTAGCACAATTGGTTTCAGTACTACACAGTTCTAACATTTTCTTTTTCTCTAGTAAATGTTCATTTTGGGTAGATTTATTCAAAGAGGTTGGGTTAAGTTAAGTTAAGTGACCATTTAGCCCTTTACTTCATAGTCACACCTTTGCAAACAGAGCAGATCCAGATCAGATGGCGTCTGTAGGAGCCATCTGTATTAGAGGTTCTACTCTGTTTGCTTATCAAATTATATAGAATTTCATCTAATTCTAATACTTTTATTATTCATAATGCCATACTGAAAATTAACCTAATTGATATTCAAACATACGCTATTATACACTATTCTCACATGAATATACATGGAGTAAAGTGTTAAAGTACATAAAAATCCTGTGTAATTATATTTTCAGAGCAGATGGATGAGATGTTACAGTTCTGTTTTCTGTGTGCTTTAAAGAGCTCTGTTAAGAAGTCTGATCTACCTCTTTCAACTGCCGCACTATACAAATCTCATATGATGAAGTTCTGGTAAGTTTGATCATGGTAATATTATATGTATGTTTAACTCTTTGCACGCTAGCAGCGAAACTGTTATTACTTCTGCAAACAGTTTGGATCCAGAAGAGATGCCACATAATGCGGCGTCTCATCAGGATCCAAGCTGCTTGTCATCTTGACCATATTTTTGCAAAAAAATGAGAGAAAGTTTATTTTAAGAATTGAAGCAGACGACAATTGTTGCAGACGAGAAAAATTACTTAGCGTGCAAAGAGTTAATCCTTTACTACATAGATATGCAATTTAATGCCCTTGCAGACAGAGTAGACTCAGATCAGACCTGGAGCTGTCTGATATGGTCTACTCTGTTTGCCTCTAGAATAGTATAGATCTGATTCTACAGTTTCTGCCAGGGGCCTCTGTGGCCTAGTGGTTATGGTCTTTGACTGACAATTGCTTAGCCCCTCACCACTGTGGGTTTGAATCCCGGTCTTGGAATTTGGATTTTTCATGTGAGGAATTCTTCCAGCTGGCATGTGGTAGGTCAGTGGTTCTACCTGGATGTTCTTCTGTGCACGAAACGGTGCAATTTATTCTGTGCACAGAAGAACCTCTGGCGTCTTCCTTTACCTGTAATTAGCTGGACGTCATGATATAACTGAAATACTGTTAAAATGAAGTAAAACCCAATAAAACACAAAACCAAACCAAACAGTTTCTGCCAAGGGCCATTAACCATTTGGATATGCTGAAAGAGTAATGTCTCTTTGAATGACAGGTTTTCTGTGCTCTTGTTCTTTGGTAATGTTAGGAATGTGTTAATCAAACATTACAGAAGGATTTTTTGAAATCTGAATCTGAATGAATACATCGAAGACACCAATACTGGTGGAAGGGAGTGCGCTATTTTAGTCAAAATTAAAGTCTCTCAGTTTCCGACGAAAATTACAAACTGTCACTGTGTTCACTTAGTCCTCATTGTGCCTATTCCACTCCGGCACTGTTCTTATGAAAAAAGAGTTCCTAAACTGGTCCGTCTTGGCACGTATTAATTTGAAACACTTAGTATTATTTGTGGCATAGTTATCTATCAGATTGGTTTGAATACAGTCTGTATATTTCTTAGCCCTTACTGTTCTTTTTTGTCACTGACATTCTAAGTAGTGTTCAGCTTTGATAGCCGGTATCTACCCTTCCACAACCTTGTACATCAGCGTCAGCCGTTGTTGTCTACGCCGCTCCTGTAATGTTGGTAGGTCATGGTTGCGTAGCATGCCTGAGACACAGCCTTCCTGTCTATTATGATAGTCTACATCACACATTTTAACCATAAAGTGTTTAAACCATTTTGTTCAATAAATACACCATTAGAATACCTTGGCAAACAGGGTAGACCCAGATCAGTCAGCTCCTGTTGGAGATGCCTGATCAGGATCTGTTCAGTTGGCTTATTGGAAATTATGTTTCCCCCAGTATACTGGGCAGATATGTTGTTTTTGTAGGCATTGTCCGTCTGTCTGCACCACCAAGTAAGAACAAGGGGCCAGGTCATGATCAGCAGAACAAAAGAAAACAGTAAAGTTCATTCCATAGCAATAGAACAAAGGGTCATGGCACTTTGTTCAACAAAAGAAAATAACAAAAGGATTGGCCCCTTCTTCTTATTTGTCGGCACGTCTGTCCGATTTTAATTTCTCTGCGCAGTTTCTCAAAAATCTTTGGTCAGATTTTTATGAAACTTCATAGGATTGATCAGCGCCATACCTAGTTGTGCATATATTATTCCTGTTCAGGTTTGAGGATTTTCTGCAGAGTAATGGAACTTTGACATTTTTACATAGGGGTAGGGGAGACATCAGTTTTTGTATCAAAAACAATTCTAGTATAGATCTGATTCTACAGTCATGGCCCAAAACATCCTGTGTTTACTTGCCATTACATGTGTAAAACTTCAACTACTTTATATTCATTTTCATTATTTCTTACACAAATATTCATAGAGAAAAGGATTTACTCTTTGCAGGCTAGTGGCAAATGTTTCATTACCTATGCAAACAGTTTGGATTTGGAGGAGAGATCAAGTAGCTCAGTGTCTCGTCAGGATAGAAACTGTTTGATGCTGTTATCATGTTTTTTGTACAACAATAGAGACAATCCTTTTAACCCTTTCCTCCATAGGCTATTTTTAGACCCAACCTCTTTGAATGAATCTACCTAAAAGGAGCATTTACTAGAAAAAAATAAAATTTTAGAATTTTGTACTTTGAAACCATTGTGATAAATAGAGCATTTGCTCCTATAGGAGCAAATGCTCTTTTTATCACAATGGTTTCAACAGGTGACTGTTACAGAGGCGTAGAAAGGCGTATTTGTGGAGGAAAGGATTAACCCTTTCCTGCATGTTATCACTTTTTCATGCCTTTGCAAACAGGGTCTGCTCTGTTTGCTTATGAAGTTATAATAAAATGACTTAACAGTTTCTACTAATACCTAAAATACGTACATATGCTTTTATAAATTTCAGCTAATAAATATTCATGAAGCCATTATTTCTTACATACATATTCAACAGGGAAAGAGTTAAAGAATTCGCAGCAGAAGACACTATTTAGCGTGCAAGAGTTAAATTAGGCTTAATTTTTGCAGAATTTAAATGTGAAGGTTTTATGGAAGATTTTAGGTCGCTGTGATTTGATAATAGAAATGGCATATTAAGTTACCCTTGTTTGCTTGTACATTTGGATATATGTATGTTACAAAAGTGAAATTTCATGTCCAGGCCATAACTTTGTTGTATGTGGTTAGATCTCAATATAATTTGGTGCAAATGATCACCATAGGTAGAGGATATGTAGCATGCAAGGTCTAGGTCATGGCAGGAGTATATGTCTCCTATGGACACATTTGAAAGTTCTACAGTAAAACGCCTCTAAACTGGACATTAATTTTAAATAGTATAAATATCAGTCTTGAATACAGGTGGCAGTTTAATGCAGGGTGAAAGTCATACAGAAAGCTCCTCTGCATGTCTTTCACCCTGCATTAAGCAGCCACCTGCCTAAAAGTGTCTAATTATACCCCCACAAACGAAGTTTTGGGGGAGTATACTGGAGTCACCATGTCCGTCCATCTGTCCGTCCGTCCGGTCCGCTCTTCCATCCATCCGTCACGCTTGTCCGGATCATAACTTCCAAAGTATAAAAGCTATTGACTTCAAACTTCATATATAGATAGACCGCATTGACCACAATGGCATTGCACAAGGTTTGTAACTCTGTCTTGAGTATTTTTGGAGTTATTGCCCTTTGTTATTTTTCAGTTTTCCAGAGATTTTTTCTAAACCTTTACAGATATTGAAGTGATATGTGGTATGTGGCTTTATTATAATGAGTTACAGATCAAGTTTGAATGTTGTTACGCTTCATTGATTTTTCACGGAAATATAGTGATTTTCCGGAAATTCAGGTTTTCCAGATTTTTTTTCTACACCTTTACAGATATTGAAGTGATATTTGATATGTGGCTTTATTATAATGAGTTACAGATCAAGTTTGAATTTTGTTACGCTTCATTGATTTTTCACGGAAATACAGTGATTTTACTTAGACATTTTCTGGAAATTCAGGTTTTCCGGAGTTTTTTTCTAAACCTTAAAAGATATTGATGTGATATTTGGTATGTGGCTTTATCCTAATGAGTTACAGATCAAGTTTGAATTTTGTTACGCTTCATTGATTTTTCACGGAAATACAGTGATTTTACTTAGAAATTTTCCGGAAGTTCAGGTTTTCCGGATTTATTTTCTAAACCTTTACAGATATTGAAGTGATATTTCATATGTGGCTTTATTATAATGAGTTACAGATCAAGGTTGAATTTCGTTACGCTTCATTGATTTTTCACGGAAATACAGTGATTTTACTTAGAAATTTTCCAGAAATTCAGGTTTTCCAGAGTTTTTTTCTAAACCCTTGCAGATATTGATGTGATATTTGGTATGTAGCTTTATAATAATGAGTTACAGATCAAGTTTGAATTTTGATACACTACATTGATTTTTAATGGATTTACAGCATTTTGACTTAGAAATTTTTAGGAAATTTCAGTTTTTCCGGAGTTTTTTCCTAAACTGTAGCAGATATTGTAGTGATTTATTTCTATAACCCCCATCTCTGTGTCAAACGTGCTAGTGGGGGTATTCATCACCTTTAGTGGTAGTTCTAGTTTTTTCAGTTCTAGAAATCCTGTTTAGAGAGGCTTTACTGTATATGATATGGGCTAATACCTTGTTTTGTTCTTTCCTTTCAGTCCTTCCAGATTTTATCTAGATATTAAAAAGTCTTCTTTCAAGAAGGTACGTTTTATCTTCTCTCGGTGCATAAGCTGTACCTCGTTCAAATGTCTTTTTCATGCCATTGCAAACAGGGTAGGTACAACTCCTGTAGGAGCTGTCTGATCAGGGTCTGCTCTGTTTGCTTATGGAATTATATAGATAATATTCTAGTTTCTGCCACTGTTAGAAAACCCTGTGTTCATGTACCATTATAAAAGTTCAGCTAATACATAAATTTGGTACTTGCCGACGTGGTCGTGTGGCTAACGCGCTCAACTGCAATACCAGGGGTCATGGGTTCGATCCCCCACTGGGCATCTAAAAGAACCAGAGAAACTTAGTCAGTAATAAGAGTAGGGCATCGCACCCAGGTTTCTCTGTATCCTCTCCCCTCTCTCTGGGGCATCCAATTAGCCCATAGTGAGCAGAAACGGATGTTTATCAACACAAACAAACATAAATTTGGAGAATGGAGGCATTAACTGCTTCACGGGTCTGTATATAAGCCACTCCAAAATATGGTTTCCAAAATCAATTATTGTGAAGTTACTGGTTTCAATTAATTTTGATGCAAAGCATCATTACAATTAACCTATTATCTTATAGGCTATTTTTAGACCCAGCCTCTTTTAATAAATTTACCAAAAAGGAGAATTTACTACAGAAAAGGACAATTTTTCGAATTAATAGTTAGTTTTGAAACAATTGTGATAGATAGAGCATTTGCTCTATTTATCACAATGGTTTCAAGAAGTGACTTTTTACAGAGGCATCAAAAGTCGTTAATATGAGGGAATGGGTTAAATACATATCAAACCTGATTTTAGATGTTGTCCATTTTATCCAGTTATGGTCTTTTTTTGACTTAAGATTTGATGGTAGTACACATCTCCAGTGGAGACAATCTAATATCTTAACACTTTCTCTCATATAAACACCTTTTCACGCCTTTGCAAACAGAGTAAATCCAGATCAGACAGCTCCTATAGGAGCTGTCTGATCAGTGTCTGCTCTGTTTGCTTATGGAATTATATACATCTGTTGCTATAGTTTTTGTCTAAATCGAACATTCTCTTGAAAATATTACATTATAAATCTTAACCCTTTACTCCATAAATACGCCTTTCTAAGAGCTATCTGATAAGGGTCTGCTCTGTTTGCTTAAGATATAGATACATTTGTATAATTTCTACCATGACCAAAACATTCTAGGTCTATATTCATAACATCATTATTTCTTATATGAATATTCATGGAGGGAAAGGTTATTAACCCATTCCCTCAAATTGACGACTTTTGATGACTCTGTAAAAGTCACTATGTGAAATCATTGTGATAAATAGAGCATTTGCTCCTATAGGAGCAAATGCTCTATTTATCATAATGGTTTCAAACTACAAAATTCTAAAATTTTCCTTTACTCTAGTTAATGCTCCTTTTCGGTAGATTTATTCCAAGAGGTTGTATCTAAAAATAGCCTATGAGGTAATGGGTTAAACTAAAGAATGTTGATGCTATTATGAATTTTAAATTATGTTTAAATGTGAAATTTTGATTTTAAACTTAAATGTGAGCTAAATGGGGACCTAAAGATTTGCTTTGTATGGTATTGCTTTGATCAATAGTGTTACCTTTTGTATATCTGTGAATATTTTACTTGCAGCTGTCTAAATTCCTGAAGCATCAGGAGGACTCAGGCATAATCAGCATCAAAGTCATGTCAAAAGGTGTAGATGGTGTGACAGAGGTTGATCGCAGTCATGAACTGTACGTTTCAGTGCACATTTATTTGATTGGTCAGAATATTATCACTTTCCACCATAGATATGCCATTCAACACTTTTGCGTTGGTAGCCTTCTGATCAGGATCTGCTCTGTTTATGGAATTACAGTAAAACCTCTCTATAAAGGTCACTAAACTGAGTTAATTAGTTGGTATTTAGGGCAGGTGGCTGCTTAACCCTTTCCCTCATATAAACGTGTTTCACGCATTTGCAAACAGAATAGAGCCAGATCAGACGGCTCCTAGAGGAGCCTTCTGATCAGGGTCTACTCTGTTTGCTAATCGAATTTGATAGATCTGTTTCTTTGTTATACCCCCCTTTTGAAAAAATGGGGGTATATTGCTTTGCACATGTCGGTCGGTTGGTTGGTCGGTCGGTCGGTCTGTCTGTCGGTCGGTCGGTCGGTAGATCGATGGTTTCCGAATGATAACTAACAAACGACTTGGCGTAGAATCTTCAAACTTGCTGTGATGGTTGGTCACGACAACTAGATGACCCCTATTGTTTTTGAGGTCACTAGGTCAAAGGTCAAGGTCACAATGACCTTAACCTGTTAAATAGTTTCCGATCAATAACTGCTGAAGGGTTTGGCTTAGGATCTTCAAACTTGCTGTGGTGGTTGGTCATGACGACTAGATGACCCCTATAGTTTATTAGGTCACTAGGTCAAAGGTCAAGGTCACCCTGACCTTAACTGGTTGAATGGTTTCCGATCAATAACTGCTCAAGAGTTTGGCTTAGAATCTTCAAACTTGCTGTGGTAGTTGGTCATGACCACTGGATGACCCCTATTGTTTTTTAGGTCACTAGGTCAAAGGTCAAGGTCACCATGACCTTTACTGGTGAAATGGTTTCTGATCAATAACTGTTCAAGGGTTTGGCTTAGGATCTTCAAACTTGCTGTGGTGGTTGGTCATGACCACTAGATGGCCCCTGTTGTTTTTGAGGTCAGTAGGTCAAAGGTCAAGGTCACCATGGCCTTAACTGGTGAAATGGTTTCCAATCAATAACTGCTCATGGGTTTGGCTTAGGATCTTCAAACTTGCTGTGGTGGTTGGTCATGACCACTAGATGGTCCCTATTGTGTTTGAGGTCAGTAGGTCAAAGGTCAAGGTCACCATGACCTTAACTGGTGAAATGGTTTCCAATCAATAACTGCTCAAAGGTTTGGCTTAGGATCTTCAAAGTTGCTGTGGTGGTTGGTCATGACAACTAGATGACCCCTATTGTTTTTGAGGTCACTAGGTCAAAGGTCAAGGTCACCATGACCTTAACTGATGAAATGGTTTCCGATAAATAACTGCTCAATGGTTTGGTTCGGGATCTTCAAACTTGCTGTGGTGGTTTGTCATGACTACTAGATGACCCCTATAGTTGTTGAGGTCACTAGGTCAAAGGTCAAGGTTGCCATGACCTTAACTTATGAAATCTTTTTAGATCAATAAATGATCAGTGGTTTGGCTTAGGATCTTCAAAGTTGCTGTGTTGATTAGTCATGACCACTAGAAGACCTCTATAGTTGAGGTCACTAGATCAAAGGTCAGGGGGTCTGGGGGGTATGCATGTTTTACAAACATCTCTTGTTATCTAAAATGTCTACAATGTTCCACCTTCCATATTTCTTTATAACTATTTTGTTAATAAATATTCAGCAGATATTGAAATTTGGACTAAATACAGAACAGGGAAAAGGTTAAAGCAAGGTGAATGTAAAACAGAAAGCTCCTATATGATTTTACAATTTCTAGCAAAGTACACAAAATCATTATAAAAAATCAGCTAATACATGTATATATTTATGGTGTCATTATATCTTATATGAAAACTAAACAAGGACAGGGTTAAAGACAAAACATATTTAGTGTTGAAATTGAACAGCTGAAAGGAAGAGGATTATCAACTTCTTTTGATTGACATTAAGAATATGTCACATAAATGGGTTGTTAGTTGTTTAAAAAATAGTTCCAAGACCGATATTTTTTTTAACTGGATAACTAGTCATTTGTGTGACGTATATTTAATATCAACCTAAAGTAGTTGATTATTCTTTAATATTATTATATACATATTGATGAATTCTAAGTGAAAAAGGCAAATTCAAGGGTAAAACAATATATTGTATTTGGAAGTCATATCCTCACATGTGACGATATCAAATAGGAACTTTTTCTAACAGAAAGCTCTGTAACTCATTGATAGATATATAATATAGCTATATTTTACTGTACTGAATTTATATCGCCTTCATAATTAAATGTATTCAATTTTTAGATTACGTGGCTTTGAGGTACCAGAGCTGCCTGAGGTTGAAGTTTCAGGCTCTTCAGGAGATAAGATTACACCGCCTCAGATTACAGAGCTGTATGCAGTAAATGCTAACACACTGCCCTTGTTTGATGGTCTTGGATATAGGTGAGTCTTTAACACTTTCAACACTATGGACCTGGGGCCCATTTTACAAAAGATAATACAACTGTAATTATTGTATTTCTAACTTACAATGAATGTTACATCAAGTTGCGATCATTGTATGTTATAACTAACAATAATTTCTATCATGCAAAGTTAGCATTAATTGCTACACACTTGAATTTGCGATAATTCTGGCTATATTAGCAGTAGCGAATGTTGTAATTTAGGACATATGATAATTTTGGTCGTATGATATTTAGTAAAACTAGCCCCATTTTTGGATGACATTTGCAAACTGTTTGCATCCCTGTTAAGTCATCAAGTTAGACAGAGTTTTGAAAAGAAAGGCAGGAAATGTTCATTTAGAATTAGAATGGACAACAAAAAAGTTTTGCGGATAAAAATGTCTTAACCCTTCCCCTAATATAAATGTCTTTTCAGGCTTTTTCCTGTAGGAGCCATCTATCTGCTTGTTTGTTTATGAAAGATCTCACTACAGTTTCTACCAATACCAAATTACCCTGTTTACATAAAAATGCAGCTTATAATTATTATGTTCTCACACAGCCGTTGAGCTGACTTTGGTTTGGATTAGACATATTTACCAGTCCACAGCGTAACTGTATTCTAGTATTGGGCTGCAAAAGCAGCCCGATCTTTGATGGAATCCAAAATGCCGAAGAACTCTTTGATGTTTGATTTGTTGTTAACATTATGCAGGTCATTTGCTGTCCAGCATAATGTACTCCAAATAGCTTCTGCACTCTGAACAATTAATGTCTGCAAATATTGTCGTCTGCAGCAAAAAAAATAATTTCTTCCATATCTTTTCAAAAACAAATGTCAGAGCGAAAAACAGTTTGGACCCTGATGAGGTGCCAAGTTACTCGGCGTCTCATCTGGATCCGGACTGTTTGCAAAGAATATTATAAATGCTAAAAAACAAAGCAATAGCAGCTGGAACAAAACTCATTCCTGTTTAGAGAAACAGTTGCTTATTTTAGAAGTCAGTTGATCGTCTTTGGTCAGAACTTTGTATGTCCTTGCATAATCAAAATTACTAAATAATAATATTGCTCTCTGTTTTATCTTCTACCCTGCTGTAACATGTTTTATGCTGCCATTTTACGCTTGCGTAAAACCTCGCTTATAATTTGTGTACTATGGGCTTGAGGCCTACCAGTACCTTAATGACCCTAAGTATTCGGACAAACAAACATTAGCAAGTACAGTAAAACTCCTTTAAACTAGAATTCTAGTAGAGAAGAATTTAGATACTTTTAGGCAGGTGGCTGTTTAATGCAGGTGAAAGTCATGCAGAAAGCTCCTAGAGGATGACATTAGGAAGACGAAAACCGATATTTATACTAAATTGAATGTCCGGTTAAGAGGGGTTTTACTGTAGTGCCGATCCAAATCAAATCGCTGCTGATAAAGTTGTTGATCAGGGTCTTCACTATTTGCTTCTATGACAGTCGAATTTCAATTATCAAAATGGTGTCAAATTGAATTATTTAGCTTTACAAACCCATAGAGAGGGGGAGATTTGATGTCCGAATACTTTGAATAATGAAGACACAATGAATATTTGTGTTGTAGAAAAGGAGATTCTTTGACAAGTCAAGATGTGAGGAAGTGTATCACAGAATATATTAAAAACAATAACCTGCAGGATGAGAGAGCAAAAAGGTAAGATATGGCTCTATAGCCATGCCATGCTTCAAAAACAAATGAAACAAAAACCTCAGTCTGCCTCAGAAGTCATGCTCTTGCTTCAAACATTTAATCAAACAGCACATTATTAACCCATTCCCTCATAGCCAATTTTATATCCAACCACTATGAACAAATCTACCGAAAAGGAGCATTAACTAGAGAATAGGAAAATTTTAGAATGCTGTAGTTCTCAAACCATTGTGATAAATAGAGCATTTGCTTCTTTATAGGAGCAAAAGCTCTATTTATCACAGTGGTTTCAAAAGGTTACTTTTGCAGAGGCGTAGAAAGGCGTATTTATGGAGGAATGGGTTATTAGAGCCACAAAAACCATCTGACCTCAGTGTGTTCTGATGAGTCTAACAAAGGATGAAGTTGGTTAGTGGCATCTGCCTCATTCCTGGCTGATGTTCATGCTTGGCTAGCTGTATTCAATACTTCATTTTCATTTATTATTTCATTTTATTATTTTCATCTATTCAAATAGATCCTTCAAGATTTGAGATTGATTTTTGAGGGATAATTTTTCCTTTTACTGTAAAATATGGCAAAACGTGAAGAATCATCAGAGGGCTCCATTAGGAGCCCATTGATCGGGGTCTACACTGTTTGCAAGGGCTATCTAGCTTGGTTTCCACATTTTAATGGTTAAGAATGTTGGATCTACTGAATTTATTATCTGCTTTCAGTTTTAACCATTATCTCATGAATGGTTGTACATTTTTACAAAGGAATGTTTGGCTATGGCAAAAACTGTAGAATCAGATCTGTATTATTTCATAAGCGAATTGGGCTGACCCTGATTAGATGGCTCCTACAGGAGCTGTCTTATCTGGGTCTACTCTGTTTGCAAAGATGTAACATTGTGTCTATATCAAGTAAAGGGTTAACCCTTTCCCTCATATAAATGTGTTTTCAAGCGTTTGCAAACAAAGTAGACCCAGATCAGACGGCTCCTATAGGAGCAATCTGATCAGGGTCTACTCTGTTTGCTAATAGAATTTGAAAGATCTGTGTCTTTACTTTCTAAAATGGGTACAATATTCCACCTTCCATATTTCCTTATAACTATTTTGACCATGAATATGCAGTAGGTACTGAAAAATGAAATAAACATAGAACAGGAAAAGGGTTAAGGTGGAGATGTCTTCAATTTCTACAAAAAAACCCCACATAGTTAGAGCATAGATGAGTTTTGATCTGGATGAGAGGCAAGTTACTCAACGTCTCATCTGGATTCAAACTCTTTGCAAAGGTTTTCATGGATTAATCTATAGCAATGTCGGAGTTAAACATATACATGTAATACTTAACTCTTTCCTTCATGTTAACGCTTTTTCATGTCTTTGCAAACTGAATAGATCCAGATAAGATGACTCCTATAGGCGTCATCTGATCAGGGTCTGCTCTGTTTGCTTATGGAGTAATACAGATCTGATTGTACAGCTTCTGCCTGTGCCAAATTGTCATGTGTTTATATACCATTATAAAAATTAATCTAGTTAATATAAATGATGTTATTATTTCTTGTGGGAATAATCAACAGGTAACAGGTTAAACATAGTTTGTCATGATTCTAGCCATTTTTTTAATCTGTAAAATCAAGAAAACATTGTAAAACCTCTCTAAAGCGACCACCAAAATGAGGTCTAACTTTGGATCTTAGAGGCAAGTTTTTACTTTATTAACCCTTTCTTCCATAGGCTATTTTTTATCCAACCACTTTGAATAAATCTACCGAAAAGGAGCATTAACTAGAGAAAAGGACATTTTTAGAATTTTGTCATTCTGAAACCATTGTGATAATTAGAGCATTTGCTCCTTAATAGGAGCAAATGCTGTATTTATCACAATGGTTTCAAAAGGTGATGTTTACAGAGGCGTAGAAAGGTGTATTTATGGAGGAAAGGGTTAATGCAGGACAAAAGTCATGCAGGAGGCTCACATAGGAGCTTTCTGCATTATGTATGTCCTTTAAGTATACAAGTATTCATAAATAGATGTAAAGCAATAAATAGATAATAGATAAGTACATTTGTATTCACTAAATAGATATTAAGATAAGCATGATGTCTTTCAAAGCAGGTGGTTGCATTAAGCACAATGCTTTAAAAGACATAATGCTTATCTATTAAGTGGTCACTTTAGAGAAGTTCTACTGTATGTAATTTCTGAATTTGTTTTGCTCTGTCCGTTATATAAAACACAGCCCATGCATCTTGTTTTTACAGTCATGTGGTGCTGGATCCACTGTTGGCAGAGATTTTGTTAACTAAGTCAGAGGGGGACAGGGGTACTTTGATATGGGATGCTGTGTTTTCAAGGTAACTTTAAGTTCCTAATTATACCCCCACAAACAGAGTTTGAGGGGGGTATACTGGAATCAGCCTGTCGGTTGGTCGGTCGTTGGACGTCGGTCTGTCCGCAAAATCTTGTACTTTGAACTCCTCCTTCAGTTTCAACCCGATTCATTTGATACTTGGCATAAATGTTACTCAGGAGTAGTAGATGTGCAAGACACAAATTTCAGGTCTCTGTGACCTTGACGTTGACCTTTTGCCTTGAAATTGGTCTTGAAATTGGCAGGCAAAAGCTTGTACTTTGAACTCCTCCTTCACATTCAACCTGATTCACTTGATACTTGGCATAAATGTTACTCAGGAGTAGTAGATGTGCAATACACAAATTTCAGGTCTCTGTGACCTTGACCTTGACCTTTGGCCTTGAAATTAGTCTTGAAATTGGCAGGCAAAATCTTGTACTTTGAACTCCTCCTTCAATTTCAACCTGATTCACTTGATACTTGGCATAAATGTTACTCAGGAGTAGTAGATGTGCAAGACACAAATTTCAGGTCTCTGTGACCTTGACCTTGACGTTTGGCCTTGAAATTAGTCTTGAAATTGGCAGGCAAAATCTTGTACTTTGAACTCCTCCTTCACTTTCAACCTGATTCACTTGATACTTGGCATAAATGTTACTCAGGAGTAGTAGATGTGCAAGACACAAATTTCAGGTCTCTGTGACCTTGACGTTTGGCCTTGAAATTGGTCTTAAAATTGGCAGGCAAAATCTTGTACGGCGAACTCCTCCTTCACTTTCAACCTGATTCACTTGATACTTGGCATAAATGTTACTCAGGAGTAGTAGATGTGCAAGACACAAATTTCAAATCTCTGTGACCTTGACGTTTGGCCTTGAAATTGGTCTTAAAATTGGCAGGCAAAATCTTGTACGGCGAACTCCTCCTTCACTTTCAACCTGATTCACTTGATACTTGGCATAAATGTTACTCAGGAGTAGTAGATGTGCAAGACACAAATTTCAGGTCTCTGTGACCTTGACCTTGACCTTTGGCCTTGAAATTGGTCTTGAAATTGGCAGGCAAAAGCTTGCACTTTGAACTCCTCCTTCACATTCAACCTGATTCACTTGATACTTGGCATAAATGTTACTCAGGAGTAGTAGATGTGCAAGACACAAATTTCAGGTCTCTGTGACCTTGACGTTGACCTTTGGCCTTGAAATTAGTCTTGAAATTGGCAGGCAAAATCTTGTACTTTGAACTCCTCCTTCAATTTCAACCTGATTCACTTGATACTTGGCATACATTTTACTCAGGAGTAATAGATGTGCAAGACACAAATTTCAGGTCTCTGTGACCTTGACCTTGACCTTTGGCCTTGAAATTAGTCTTGAAATTGGCAGGCAAAATCTTGTACTTTGAACTCCTCCTTCACTTTCAACCTGATTCACTTGATACTTGGCATAAATGTTACTCAGGAGTAGTAGATGTGCAAGACACAAATTTCAAATCTCTGTGACCTTGACGTTTGGCCTTGAAAATGGTCTTAAAATTGGCAGGCAAAATCTTGTACGGCGAACTCCTCCTTCACTTTCAACCTGATTCACTTGATACTTGGCATAAATGTTACTCAGGAGTAGTAGATGTGCAAGACACAAATTTCAGGTCTCTGTGACCTTGACCTTTGGCCTTGAAATTGGTCTTAAAATTGGCAGGCAAAATCTTGTATGGCGAACTCCTCCTTCACTTTCAACCTGATTCACTTGATACTTGGCATAAATGTTACTCAGGAGTAGTAGATGTGCAAGACACAAATTTCAGGTCTCTGTGACCTTGACCTTGACCTTTGGCCTTGAAATTGGTCTTGAAATTGGCAGGCAAAATCTTGTACTTTGAACTCCTCCTTCAATTTCAACCTGATTCACTTGATACTTGGCATAAATGTTACTCAGGAGTAGTATATGTGCAAGACACAAATTTCAGGTCTCTGTGACCTTGACCTTGACGTTTGGCCTTGAAATTGGTCTTGAAATTGGCAGGCAAAAGCTTGTACTTTGAACTCCTCCTTCACATTCAACCTGATTCACTTGATACTTGGCATAAATGTTACTCAGGAGTAGTAGATGTGCAAGACACAAATTTCAGGTCTCTGTGACCTTGACGTTGACCTTTGGCCTTGAAATTAGTCTTGAAATTGGCAGGCAAAATTTTGTACTTTGAACTCCTCCTTCAATTTCAACCTGATTCACTTGATACTTGGCATACATTTTTACTCAGGAGTAATAGATGTGCAAGACACAAATTTCAGGTCTCTGTGACCTTGACCTTGACCTTTGGCCTTGAAATTAGTCTTGAAATTGGCAGGCAAAATCTTGTACTTTGAACTCCTCCTTCACTTTCAACCTGATTCACTTGATACTTGGCATAAATGTTACTCAGGAGTAGCAGATGTGCAAGACACAAATTTCAAATCTCTGTGACCTTGACGTTTGGCCTTGAAATTGGTCTTAAAATTGGCAGGCAAAATCTTGTACGGCGAACTCCTCCTTCACTTTCAACCTGATTCACTTGATACTTGGCATAAATGTTACTCAGGAGTAGTAGATGTGCAAGACACAAATTTCAAATCTCTGTGACCTTGACCTTTGGCCTTGAAATTGGTCTTAAAATTGGCAGGCAAAATCTTGTACGGCGAACTCCTCCTTCACTTTCAACCTGATTCACTTGATACTTGGCATAAATGTTACTCAGGAGTAGTAGATGTGCAAGACACAAATTTCAGGTCTCTGTGACCTTGACCTTGACCTTTGGCCTTGAAATTGGTCTTGAAATTGGCAGGCAAAATCTTGTACTTTGAACTCCTCCTTCAATTTCAACCTGATTCACTTGATACTTGGCATAAATGTTACTCAGGAGTAGTAGATGTGCAAGACACAAATTTCAAATCTCTGTGACCTTGACGTTTGGCCTTGAAATTGGTCTTAAAATTGGCAGGCAAAATCTTGTACTTTGAACTCCTCCTTCACTTTCAACCTGATTCACTTGATACTTGGCATAAATGTTACTCAGGAGTAGTAGATGTGCAAGACACAAATTTCAAATCTCTGTGACCTTGACCTTTGGCCTTGAAATTGGTCTTAAAATTGGCAGGCAAAATCTTGTACGGCGAACTCCTCCTTCACTTTCAACCTGATTCACTTGATACTTGGCATAAATGTTACTCAGGAGTAGTAGATGTGCAAGACACAAATTTCAGGTCTCTGTGACCTTGACCTTGACCTTTGGCCTTGAAATTGGTCTTGAAATTGGCAGGCAAAATCTTGTACTTTGAACTCCTCCTTCAATTTCAACCTGATTCACTTGATACTTGGCATAAATGTTACTCAGGAGTAGTATATGTGCAAGACACAAATTTCAGGTCTCTGTGACCTTGACCTTGACCTTTGGCCTTGAAATTGGTCTTGAAATTGGCAGGCAAAATCTTGTACGGCGAACTCCTCCTTCACTTTCAACCTGATTCACTTGATACTTGGCATAAATGTTACTCAGGAGTAGTAGATGTGCATGACACAAATTTCAAATCTCTGTGACCTTGACGTTTGACCTTTAAATTGGTCTTAAAATTGGCAGGCAAAATCTTGTACTTTGAACTCCTCCTTCACTTTCAACCTGATTTACTTGATACTTGGCATAAATGTTACTCAGGAGTAGTAGATGTGCAAGACACAAATTTCAGGTCTCTGTGACCTTGACCTTGACCTTTGGCCTTGAAATTGGCAGGCAAAATCTTGTACTTTGAACTCCTCCTTCAATTTCAACCTGATTCACTTGATATTTGGCATAAATATTACTCAGGAGTAGTATATGCGCAAGACACAAATTTCAGGTCTCTGTGACTTTGACCTTGACCTTTGGCCTTGAAATTGGTCTTGAAATTGGCAGGCAAAATCCTGTACTTTGAACTCCTCTTTCACTTTCAACCTGATTCACTTGATACTTGTTTTGGCTTGTAATATGGGGAGTTGGTGTCGCAAACTCCTCCTTCAGTTTTAAAGTTACTGAATTTATATTTGGGATACGTAATGGTCACAAATAGCAGATGCGCAAGACACAATTTTCATGTGTTTACGGTTAGCCATTTTAGAATTATCCCCCCCCTGAACTTTGAATATTTTTTGTCATTTTTGCATGAAACATGGGGAGTTGGTGTCACAAACTCCTCCTTCATTTTGAAACTTATTAAATTGATACTTGCCATACATACTAAACACGAATAGTACATGTGCAAGACACAATTTTCCTGTGTTTAGTGTTAGCCATTACAGAATTTTCTCTATTTGAACTTTGGGTATTTTTGTTATTTGGTCCTGTTACATGTTCAAAACTTGGATTTGCAATCAAGGCTGCCGTGTGGGGGTATTCATCACCTTTAGTGATAGTTCTAGTTTGATTTGCACCGCTACAAATATGTTCATATGTTTGATTGCATTTTGCAAACAGTGTGGACCCCAACTAGCAGCTACATCATAGTTGGGCCATCTGGGTCCATGCTTATAAAACTTTTAGTTGAGTCTGGCTGCGTTCTCAAGTTTCTGATTGGTCAGATTTGAGCCTTTGGCTCAAATCTGACCAATCAAAAGCTTGAGAAATCTGACAATCAAAAGCTTGAGAACGAACGAGCTTTATAAGCATGGACCCTGATCTGGGTATTCACTGTTTGACATCAGTCAGAATATCTTTAGTACCTGATGCTCTTTATGTATGCTTATTTATCAGGGCCCTGCATTGAAAATGCAGGAGCCCTATATGAATCACATTTTCTGTCAGTCAGTTCGTCCGTCGGTGATAACTAAAACAGCACTTCACATATTAGTTTCATATTAGGGCATATGCTTAATATCATCAGAGGAAGGTGCATATAGTTTTTTGGGTTAAATCAGATCACTATGTCTAGAGTTATCTGCCCTTGATTACAGCCCCCCCCCCCCCCTTCACTGAGTCAGTTTTCTAGTTAGTTTGTACTTTTTCATGTGAAGTAAATATAAGGTCCATGAACTGAATTAACCCGTTCCCTCATACAAACACCTTTTCACTCCTTTGCAAACAGACTAAACCAATGTCAGAAGACTCCTGTTTGGGCCATCTGATCAGGGTCTGCTGTGTTTGCTTATGAAATTATAACAGATCTGACTCTACAGTTTCTACCAATATAAAAAAGATTCTGTGTACATATGCCATACTGATAATCCAGTTAATAAGTATTCAGGATGTCAGTATTTCTTACATGAATATTCAACAGGGAATGGGTTAATGTTTGGTCATCAGTATGAACTGTTGACTTGTCATGCTGTTAACATTGTTGTTGTGTCATTTTAACGCCAACTGCTGTGTTTATTAAAGGCATTTTTTCTGTTTTAATTGATGTGTACACATTAAATAAATCCCTGTAATTTTGGTTGTCTAGTCTGTTTGCAAATGCATTAACACGCTACTCCATAGATATGCATTTTTACGCCTTTGCAAACATAATAGACCCAGATCAGATGTGCCCTATAGGAACCGTCTGATTAGGGTCTGATCTGTTTGCTTATGACATAATATAGATCTGATTCTACAGTTTCTGTCATGATAAAAAAAATTTGTTCATTGTGCCATTATATAAAATCAATTAATAAATATTCATGATGTCATTATTTCTTGTATGAATACTCATGAAGTAAAGGGTTAAATAGCATATTTATGGAGTAAAGGATTAAAATAGCTTAACCCATTACCTCATGGGCTATTTTTAGTTCCTACCTCTTTGAATAATTCTACAGAAAAGGAGCATTTACTAGAGAAAAGGAAATGTTTAGTATTGTGTAATTTTGAAAGTACATGTATTGTGTTAAGTAGAGCATTTGCTCCTAAGGTTTCAGAAAGTGGCGTCAAAAGGCATCAATATGAGGGAATGGATTAAATGTTGATGCCGTTGTTTTCAGACTGATGAACAAGATGTCTTCAGTATATGAGATAGCATTGACAGGTCAAGCTCCTTATATACGGAAAGGAAAGATAGAACCCATCAAGCTAGATGTTGTTCAGAAAGCCTCTAATAAGAAGGTATGAACTGTATGGAGTGAAGTGTTTAGCGTATGTGTTAGCCATTTTGCATAATGGTGTTAGAATACTGCCAGTAGCTTACTTTAATAGTTTACAAAGTGCCAATCTGGATCCAAACTGGATATTACATATTTGCCAATAGCGTTGAGAGTAAAACATTTTTTCATATAATGAAAGATACTTTTGTGTAAACCAATTACCTCATAGGCTATTTTTAGTCCCAGCCTCTTTGAATAAATCTACTGAAAAGGAGCATTTACTAGCAAAAGGGTAACTTTTGAAATTGTGAAGTTTTGAAACCATTGTGATAAATAAAGCATTTGCTCCATAGGACAAATGCTCTATTTATCACAATAGTTTCAAAAAGTGACTTTTACAGAGGCATCGGAAGGTGTCAATATTAGGGAATGGGTTAAATGCTTTAACAGGATGCCACTTAGGTATCACTTCTCTGTTGTCTTTCCATCTGTCTGGCGATTTATTGGATGTCTGCATGCCTGGTTTTCAGTATGTCAAGAATGTATTTCTGGCAATAATTTTAACCCTTTACCTGGATATTAAAGTATAAAGAAATAACATTATCCTGAATATAAACACTTTTGGCCATTGCAGAAACAGGAATCAGACCTGTAGTATTCCATAGTCATCTGAATAGACCCTGATCAGACTGATGGTACAGAGTTACAGTGAAACCTCTCTATAATGGCCACTAAATTGTGTTAATTAGTTGGTATTTAGAGCAGGTGGTTGCTTAAAGCAAGGTTAAAGTAAAACAGAACGCTCCTATAGGAGCGTTCTGTTTTACTTTCAGCTTGCTTTAAGCAGCCACCTGCCTTTAACACAAAATAATTGATGTAATTTAGTGGTCGCTATAGAGAGGTTTTACTGTAGTCTGATCTGGGCCTACTCTGTTTGCAAAGGCATCAAAAGGCATCTCTATGAGGTAAAGGGTTGGCTTACAATAATATATAAAATGAAGTAAAATCTATGAATAACATTTCCACCATCTTGTTTGGTTAAGTGATGTAGTATGGAAACATTTTAGTCATCATAAATTATGTCTCCCCCCATATTTATATGGGGGAGACATATTGTTTTCGTGAGAGTTGTCTGTCTGTCCGTCTGTCCGTCTGTCTGTCACACTTTTTGTCCGGACGATAACTTCAATATGCCTGATGCCAGTTGATTGAAACTTCATATATGGAAAGAGCATAATAAGAGGAAGTGTCATGCACAAGGTCCATAACTCTGGCTTCACTAATATTGGAGTTATTGCCCTTTGTAAAAAAAATCACACTTTTTTGTCCGGACGATAACTCCTATATGGCTGATGCCAGTTGATTGAAACTTCATATATGGAAAGATCATGACGAGAGGAAGTGTCATGCACAAGGTCCATAACTCTGGCTTCACTAATATTGGAGTTATTGCCCTTTGTAAAAAATATCATAATTTTTTGTCCGGACAATAACTTCAATATGCCTGATGCCAGTTGATTGAAACTTCATATATGGAAAGAGCATAATGAGAGGAAGTGTCATGCAGAAGGTACATAACTCTGGCTTCACTAATATAGGAGTTATTGCCCTTTGTAAAAAAAATCACGCTTTTTTGTCCGGACGATAACTTCTATATGGCTCATGCCATTGAATTGAAACTTCATATATGGAAAGATCATAACAAGAGGAAGTGTCATGCACAAGGTCCATAACTCTGGCTTCACTAATATTGGAGTTATTGCCCTTTGTAAAAAAAAATCACAATTTTTTGTCCGGATGATTACTCCTATGTGACACATGCCATTGGAGTGAAACTTCATACATGTAACGATCATGATAAGAGAAAGTGTCATGCATAAGATCCTTAACTCGAGCTTCAATAAATTTTAGAGTTATTGCCCCTTGTACATTTGTTTAATTCTTTCTTGTCCGGATGATAACTCCTACATGGCTCTTGCCATCGTATTGAAACTTCATACATGGAAAGAGCATGATGAGAGAAAGTGTCATGAACAAGGGCCATAATTCTGGCTTCAATAATTTTGGAGTTATTGCCCTTTGTTACATTTTTTGGCCGATCAATAACTCCTGTTCGACTGATGCTATTGGAATGACATTTTATTTTTGGAAAGAGCATGATGAAAGTAAGTGTCATGCACAAGGGCCATAAATCTGGTATCAGTATTTTTGGAGTTATTAGCTGTTATCATTTTCTTCTTGAAAAATGTAGTGTGGAAAACGCATAATGAGGGGAAGTATCATTCATCAAGACCATAACATTTTTAGTGATTTCCCTTTACGTATTGTTTTTCTTAGAGGGGAGACATCCGTTTTTTTGACAAAAACCTCTAGTTGAACTTTGTTATCCATTTTTCACACTGAAAGGTTACTGTTGTTGAGAATCTGGACAGTTTTGGAATAGATCCCAAGGAGTTTGGCCATGCAGTACAGGTGAAAATGGCATGCAGTGCTTCTGTTAGCCCCTCCCAACAAAAGACCAAAGGCCCTGTTGTTCTGGTTCAAGGTAACCAGGTGAACTTTGTGGCTGACCTTCTAACCAGTAAGTATAGTCCTATCACTTTAACCCCTTCCTCCATAAATATGCCCATCTACGCCTTTGCAAACAGAGTAGTCCCAGATCAGAAGGTGCCTATAGGAGCCGTCTGAACAGGGTCTGCTCTTGTTGGTTATAATTCATTATAGATATGATTCTACAGTTTCTGCCATTGCAAAATAAATCCTGTGTTGATGTGCTATTATAACAAATGAATCTAGTTAATATTCATTATTTATTACACGAATATTCATGGAGGAATGACTTAACAATCCTTTGAGTAATGAGTTTCCACAAATAAAATAATCCATCATCATTTTACCCTTTAATAGCCTGCTGACAAAAATGATCTCTTATCTGCTACAAGTTTTACTTGCATTCAGTCCATTAACTCTTTGCATGCTAAGTAATGTTTCATCTGCAACAATTGTCGTCTGCTTCAATTCTTAAAATAAACTTTCTTTCATTTCTTTGCATAAATATGATCAAGATGACAAACAGTTTGGATCCTGATGAGACGCTGCATTATGCGGCGTCTCATCTGGATCCAAACTGTTTGCATAGGGGATATTGGAGTTTCACTGCTAGCATGCAGATTTAAAACGCTTGAACTATTGACACATTCAATTCATTAACATGTTTGAAAAACTATTGACCAAGTGTCAAACAATTGGATCTTAATGAGAGGCCAATTTACTTGACAGCTAGGTTTAGCTTAGAAGGGTTAATTATAGAGATCAATATGCATTAAACTGTTTAATTTGCGAGAGGATTGAAATGGCTGACAGTGCAGACCCAGATTTTGGTATACACTCTTTGCAAATGCCAGTACCCTTAGTTTCTGAATTCAAAGGGTAACCCTGTACCACACAACACTAATGCCTTCCGAAGTAAACAGTTGAATGTATGAATTTTTGCAGAGTTGTGTCCCTTTGAAATTTTAAACATTGCATATTTGGTGACAGATATGCATTGACAACATTTTGCTGTGCTCTTGTTACTGTATTTATTTCTGAAAACAAAATGGGCAAAATGGCTAGTTAACCCTTAACCTCTTATAAACACTTTTTCATACCTTTGAAAACAGAGTAGAGCTAGACTCGTGTACAGTAGGAGCCATATGATCAGGGTCTGCTCTGTTTGCATATGAAATTTGATAAATCTTGTTCTACATTTTCCCAATATCAAAATGCCTTTTGTTCATATCATTATAAAAGTTTAATAGATATTAATTGTGTCTTTACTTCTTACATACCGGTAGATATTTATAGTAAAGGGTTAAGCATAAGGCGCCATATATAATACAAATTATGGGGTCCTCTCTGACTTACTTGAACTCCTATCTGGGTCCAAACTACATGTATATTTCACGTGTTAAGTGACTTTGCCATTGCTTACTACCAGATTGTGAGTAGTATCATGATGTTACCACAACTTATATAATAATATAGATCTGAAAGACATCTTATGGAGTATTGAATCATGCATAAAAGATACAATTTCTGATCAGACTCTGCACTATTTGTTTGTTTTTCACGCATCTTCAAACAGGGAAGACCCAGATCAGACAGCTCCTATAGGAGCCGTCTGATCAGGCAGGCTCTGCTCTGTTTGCAAATGGAATTTGATAGATCTGTTTTCTTTTGTTTCTAAAATTGCTACAATGTTCCACCTTCCATATTTCATTATAACAATTTTGTTCATGAATAATCAGGTATTCAGGTATTGAAATTTGTAAAAAACAGTGAACAGCGAAGAAGAATAAAGAGGAGGTCCTTACAATAAATCCATATTTTCAATAATTTCATAAAACATGTAAAATAATGTCAGGGTATACTCTGTTTGCTAATAGAATTTGATAGATCTGTTTCTTTGCTTTCTAAAATATCTACAATGGTCCACCTTGCATATTTCTTTATAACTAATTTGTTAATGAATATTCATTAGGTATTGGAATTTGAAATAAACATAGAACAGGGAAAGGGTTAAAACACTGTGCAAGTAGAGAATATCATTTTAAGTGGTCACCATATTGAGTTGTTTTTAAAAAATACTTGCATGCTCATAAACTTGATTTGACCAATTCATACTCTTTCTTTTGCGTTTTTGATTCATGTTATCATTGTTTTTACTGCAGATACATACCAGATCCCTAAAAAGTACCTGAAAGGACTAGAGAAAGCTCCAAAGGCAAAACGAAGATGATATTTGTTAAAATAATATAATAATTGTATTGTAAATGACATGTTATGTTCAACAGCTTGTGTTGCAATAAATCTTGATAAGAAAGAGTATATGTGCGTAGCGTTTTTTTTCATCTTTTATGTATTTTTCCTTTGGTTATTTTTCAATAAAATGACAACAAAACTCGGTGCAAATAATTGTTTATAACCCACAAGAAAAATGTGATTCAGTTTCAGGGTCTATAGTAACGTACATTTTCTACGCAAAATTTCTAATAATAGAGTGCATTTGTTCGAACCCCATATCTCAGTTATGGCTGCCATGATGCATTCAATATTTTGTTCATTGAATATAACAAATCAACTACGAAGATCTAATTGCAACCTTCAGATTTTAACACTATGGTTGTGTTTATTGGACCTGTTTATTGAAAAAGAGTTCAAGAAGAAGTCTCACTCAAGCTTTCTAACCCTTTCCCTGATGTAGATGCCTTTTCAAGTTTTGAAAACAGAGGAGACCCAGATCAGATGGCTCCTATAAGTCTGATGTCTGATAAGGGTTTGTTCTGTTTACTTATGGAATTATATATCTGATTCAATTTATGGCATGGCTTGTGTGTTCATATACCATTATAAAAAAATCAGCTAATGGATATTTTTGATGCCATTATTTCATGAATACTCATGAAGGAAAGGATTAAGCCAGATAGGTTGTCATATTCTTCAACCAGGTCCCATAGAATATATATTTTCTCGATTTTCAGTGATAAACATTCCCTAAGCCTGATTTTTGCTGTAATATTGGTTAACCCCTTACCTCATAGGCTATTTTTAGATACAACCGCTTTGAATAAATCTACCGAAAAGGAGCATTAACTAGAGGAAAGGATTTTTTTTTAGAATTCTGTAGTTTGAAACCATTGTGATAAATAGAGCATTTGCTCCTGCTCTATTTATCACATTGGTTTAACATAGTAACTTTTACAGAGTCGTCAAAAGTCGTCAATATGAGGGAATGGGTTAATTACTTGTTAATTATTTTCAGCGGTAGAGTAAATCAGGTGGATCTGATGACAGCGAAACAGATGTTTGATTTTACGTAGAGAACCACATTTATAAAATAGTTTTCACCTCACACTTTAAGAAAAATATGTACATAAATCCTGTTTCCTGATAGCCTATTATTATTATGTCTCCCCCATTTATAATGGGGAGACATATTGTTTTTGGTCGAGTTGTCCGTCCGTCTGTCCATCCATCTGTCTGTCACACTCGTGTCTGCTTCATATCTCCCACTAATATGGAAGGATTTCAGAATGATTTGGCACAAATGTTCAACTTAAGAAGACGATGTGCAGAGCGTTCGATTCAGACGCGTGGGTCAAAGATCAAGGTCTCAATTCAAGGTCAAATAGGTCTTAAACCCTGGAAAGGATTTCAAAATGCTGTGGCACAAATGTTCTCCATAACAAGACGACGTGCAGACTGCAGGATTCAGGCACATTCTTAAAAAGATCAAGGTCACGATTCAAGGTCAAATGTTTTTACCCTCAATTTTCATGTCTGGTCCACATCTGTATAACCCTTGGAAGGATTCCAAAATGCTGTGGCACAAATGTTCTCTTTAACAAGCCAATGTGCAGACAGCAGGATTTAGGCACGTGGATCAAAAGTCAAGGTCACAATTCAAGGTTATGGTCACATTTCAAGGTCAATTGTTCACACTTTATTGTCCGGACGATAACTCCTATATGGCTAATGTCATTTGATTGAAACGACATACATGGAAAGAGCATGATGAGTGGAAGTGTTATATATAAGGGTCATAACTCTGGCTTCAATACTATTGGAGTTATTGCCCTTTGTTACATTTTTTGGTCAGATCAATAACTCTTGTTCTACTGATGCTATTGGAATGACATTTCATTTATGGAAAAAGCATGATAGAAGGAAGTGTTATGCACAAGTTTTATAACTGGCTTCAATAATATTGGAGTTATTGCCCCCGATTTTCTGCAGAGTTATGGGACTTTGAAATTTTCACATGAAAATTCTGTCCGCAGGGTTTCTCCAAAACCTTTAATAGGATATTCATTAAATTCCATAGGATTGATGAGCATCATGCCTAGTTGTGCATATCTTATTTCTCTTCCGGTTTGATGATAATCTGCAGAGCTATGGGACTGAATTTTTTACATGGAAAATTTTGTTCGCGGGGTTTCCTCAAAATCTTTGGTCAGATTTTCATGAAACTTCATAAGGTTGATCAGCACCATGCCTTGTTGTGCATAATTTATTCCTGTTCGATGATTTATGGGACTTTGGAGAAAAGTTTGTCCACACGCTGGGGGAGACATCAGTTTTTGTATCAAAAACAATTCTAGTTGATCTATTAACCCTTCGCTTGCTATTCACGTCAATATACCTACCTGTAAATAGTGAAAACCCAGATGAGACAGTTCCTGCAGGAGCTGTCTCATCACGGTCTGCACTATTTACAAGTTGATAGGGCACTCCACAGCAGTGATTGCCCAGCGAAATACTTGTACACAGTGAAGATATATGTAATTATACAACAGGGCATGGGTAAAGAAGGAGAATGTATTTTAAAATTCAGCAAGAGAAGTGTTAACATTAAAGCGATTTTGAATAAATGAAATAGAGCAATAGTTCAAAATCATTTCTTCACCAAAGTCTTTATTGTGACCAGACTTTAGAATCATCTTGAAAGGACTATTATAAAGAGTGGAGAAGTAAAGGGGTCTTCCTCCACTCACTTGTTATTAGCTGGATGTAGCGATATGACTGAAATACTGTAAAAGAGACATGAAACACCAATAAAAATCGAAATAGTTTGGTATGAAACATGGGTCAAGAACCTCTCCTTCAATGTAAAAGTTATTGAATTTATGCTTGCCATATTAAAAACACTAATAGTAGATGTGCAAGAGGCAATTTTCATGTGTTTAGTACCAGGAATTGCATAATTATCTCCTCTTGAACTTGAGTATTCTTTGGCATTTGGGTATGTAACATGAGTAGCTGATGTTGGGAACTTTTTCAGTTTGAAAGTTGTTGAATTAATATTTAGCTTGCATAATGAGCATTTGCAGAATTATCTCCCTTTGTAGTTTTTGTCTGTTGGGCGTGTTATATGGGTAGTTGGTGTCGAAAACCTATCATTCAATTTGAAAATTATTGAATTTATATTTGGCATTCATAATAACCTTGAATAGTAGAAGTGCAAGACACAACTTTCATGTGCCTATTGCCAGTCATTGCAGAATTATCTCCCTTTGAACGTTGAGTTTTGTTTTTGTCATTGTGGCCTGTAACATGGCTAGTTGGTGTAATTTGAAAGTGATTGAAATTTTACTTGGCTGACTTAATAACTGCGAAATGTAGATGTGCAAGATGCAATTTTCATGTGTTTTTTTGCCAGGCGTTGCAGAAATATATCTCCTGGAACTTTAATATTTTTTTGTCATTTAAATTGGGTAATATACACACATTTTCATTTCCGTTTTTATGCCTCCCAGGGGAGTGCATATTGTTTTTACTCTGTCTCTATTGGTTGTTTGGTTTGTCTTCTAGTTTAATTTTGTTGCAATTGCTTTTACATATTTCATAACATCACGTCGGCATGCATGTGCAACTTATGGAGGCCAACATTTTTACGAGTGACTTATTAAGGTCAATGTCATACAACAGGGTCAAAAGTCATATCAGGGGCATAATGTTTCACAAACACATTTTGTTTACTATTGGAAAGCTTTTACGTGGGGTGTATTTGTTTTGTTTTGTCACATTCAATAATTGTTCTAGTTTTGATTGGACAGATTCCAATAAATTTGGTACATGTCTTAGTCTGTCTCATTCTATAAACTCTATAATAAAATAAGAATAATTTTGAATGATCTCCCATTTCGCGTTATCTGGTTTAGCTTAATTGTTTTGCACACTAAGTAATTTGTCTGGAAACTCATTCAGCTACTATTCTCGTTTTTTCTCTCTCATATTTCTCATCAAAATTACAGTGTCAAACAGTTTGGATCCAGGTGTGACACAGTTACATGATGTCTTATCTGGATCCAAACTGTTTGCATAAATAATCACAGATTCATCGCTTTCTGGTAAAGAGTTATGGGTCACTTCTGCGTCATTTGACAACCTTGCCAAGTTTTTAGCCCAAAACTTCGAATATATTTTCCTCCTAGTCTTAAGCTCTCATTTTGGCACGAAGCATCATTTTGAGGTCAACTACCAAATACAGGGCGTTCCATAATATATATTCAAACCACAGGTGCCCTTCGCATGTTATGTCTCTACAACAACAACTCCACCACAAATACATTATGTTTTTTAATCACATGTCATGAGTATCTAAAACATACCAAAAGATAGTTTTCTGACCCAACCAAAAAAATTAATAATCGCAAACACCCCTGCTCTATATAATAAGTAAAAGGTATTCAAGTCCGGCCGGAATCTGCTCAAAAATCGATGGGTTCATTCACTGCGATCGTCCTTGAAAGCTTATTTGACCACCGATTTCCACTAACTGTGTCTCATTTATCAACAAAACATAATGCCCCCTGACTATCGTCAACATGGGCATAAAAAAATCATCACTCTTGATGAGCAGTCATCTATTTTTTCTCAGAATATTAACACGCTTTTACAACGAGTCGCCAAAGTGACAACCAACCTCTCAGGACACAGGTTAACTCTGAGGTTCGAAATAGAAATACGCTATAATTCAAGTCGAACCACCATATAACGGGTCTACAAGGCATTTCCCCAGTCTGATAGCATGAATGGATATAGTGTATTCACATTTTAGCTCGTCTGTTTCGAAGAAATCACGAGCTATTGTCGTAACTCCGGCGTTGTCGTCGTCGTTGTCGTCCTCGTCCTCCGAAATCTTAACATTGACTATATATAACTTCTTCAATTTTTCATTTACAACCTTCATTTTTGGTATGCATGTTCATCTTGACAATGTCGACAGACGAGCGTTCGCACCCGCTTGCGGTGCTCATGTTTTAAATAATAATCTTCAAAAAATATCTACAAGTTTGATATTGATATCGGTGAAAGTCACTACTTTCGGCGTGTAAGTCTTTACTTTCGGTTTGAAACCGAAAGTAGTGACTTTCTCCGATATCAATATAAAGCTTATAGAGATTTGTCTCTATCTAATGCTACAATGTGCAGGTGAGCGATATATGACCCTCTTGTCATTAGAAATACATAGTTAAACCTTTGAATAACCTCCCCTCTGAAAACACATTGCATAGAGATTTCATATTTGATACGAAGTATCATCGTGGGCGACCTTTACCAACACTATTTCGCACAGGGATGGCCAGTTTTCTATAGAAAGATATAGTGAAAACTTTGAAAATCTTCTCATCTGAAACTGGAAGGTTCTCAGCTTTCACAATTGGCACATAGCACCATGTTCAGGTCCTCTACAAAAGTTATATAAATTATGCCTCTGGGGTCAAAATTTGCCCCGCTCCAGGGGTGACCAGTTTCGTATATATAAACATATATACTATTATAATGAAACTGAGAAAATCTTCTCCTCTGAAATTGGAAGGTTGTCAGCTTTCATATTTCGCACACTCCATGGGTGGCCAGTTTTCTATAGAAAGATATATTAAGTGAAAACTTTGAACATCATCTCCACTGATTGTCTGGTTAGCGATATCAGGGTCATTGTGGCCCTCTTGTTTATTTTCATTTATATTCCTCTTCAATACCGATTGCTCAACTCTCGACTTCTGATTCAAAATTTCCCTGATTTTTCACTTACATACGATATTACGTGAACGACTTTGGCATCAGAAAGTCTGCGCTCGCTGGATTCGCTATTTGCTCACTGACCAGAAACACATCAGGGGTAGATTAGCAACACAAATAATCCGAAAGTATGATAAACCAGAGGTTTATTTTTGTCACAAAAACAGATGTCTCTCCCTTCATCCTCTTTCCAATACACAAATGTAATGTCTGTAACTCCAAAATTATCAGGGGAATACACCCCAGGTGCACAACAACTCATGCTAGTGAACATTCCTGTGAAGTTTGATGACTCTGGCCCTACTGGTTTCAAAGATACACGCGACACAAAGCTGGTTTAATTTTAAGTCATCAGGCGCAATAACTCCAAAGTTATCAGGGGGGCATGTTAAAACCCCCAGGTGCACAACAACTCATGCTGGTGAACATTCATGTGAAACTTAGTGGTTCTAGCCCTACTGGTTTCAGAGATAATCGCGACACAATGTTTCTCTAATGTTTAGTTATCATATCGGGGACAATAACTCAACAATTATCAGGATAGACAATTCAAAACCATCAGGTGCACAACAACTCCTGCTGGTCAACATTCTTGTGAAGTTTGATGACGCTAGCCTTAGCGGTTTTAGAGATACAAGTGACACAAAGTTTGCCTAATTTTAAGTCATCAGGGGCAATAACGCCAAAGTTATCAGGGGGACAAATAAAAAAGACTCAGATGCGCAATAACTCATGCTGTTGAACATTCAGTTAGGTGACTCTAGCTCCATCAGTTTCAGAGACACGTTTGACACAAGTTTGTGACGGACGGACGGTATGAAAGACAAACTACTCTGCTAAAAACAATATGCCTCACCATAGATGGCGGAGACGTAATAATCCACGCCGTTCAGAAGAATTAGTTCTAGTGATGGCAGTTATACCAGGTTTAATAAAAATAAGGTTTTGATTGTTTCTGAAGACGAACAACTCATTATTGCCCGCTGAAGTAAGACTTCAAATCATTCGGGTGCTGTATGCGATTTCCTAAAAATGCATTTAAAGGCAAATACCTCAAATACCTGTTCCCAAAGGTAGTTCTGTGACTGGGAAGATTTACAGAGAAAACGTTCTCACACAACTCGCTAATTTTTATGAAAAACGAAGACCACGCACCGGCACATAAATTATCAGTGAGTTTTGATAGGATCTAGGCTTAATCCTACATGCTGCCCAGACCTGTCTCCGTGGTGTTTGCTTTGTTTTGGTTGTTTGCACGACTTAACCCTTTCTCTGTTCTATGTTCAACTTCCAATACCTACTGAATATTCATGGACAAAATAGTTATAAAGAAATGTAGAAGGTGGAGCATTGTAGACATTTTAGAAAGCAAAGACACAGGTCTATCAAATTATATTAGCAAACAGAGCAGACCCTGATCAGACGGCTCATCTAGGAGCCGTCTGATCTGGGTCTTCTATGTTTGCAAATGCGTGAAAACACGTTTATATGAGGGAAAGGGTGAAAGAAATGCTAGGATGATGCCACTTCGACTCCCGCCGTAGTATCCAGGAAGTGCGGTCTACCAGTGTCTTAAACATATAGCCTATCTTAAAGACGAGTAGCCTACCGTGCTACCTTCCGGATTTGGGTAGATCGATGCAAACTCTGCGTGAGTGATGGTGCATACTTTGAAGGGCTAAAATATAGATGAAATATGAATATTTCAAACAATATTGGGGAAAAATGCCCTACTTTATGAGCTTAACTCTTTCTCTGCCAATGTCACATCTGTCAATACCCATGCAAACAGTTTGAATCCATGTTTCTAATTTATGAAACAAAATGAAGAAAAAATGAAATTTGTACAGAAATACTTAAATAGCTCTTGTCTAATATCCCGACCACTGCTATTAATACTAATTATTATTCTCTTTGGTTTTATGGCTAATGCATGTACCAAAAATGTGACGTGTAGGCCTATTTTGACATGATAATCTTTGATAAAGCCCGTATACGTAGCGGTCGAAATACTAGATAATTGCTATTTAAGTATTTCTGTGTTATCTTAATTCCCTTTTGGAATATTATCTTCATTGTGAAAATTGTAACAGACGGCAAACGTTGACAGAGAAAGATTTATAATTGACAATTTATTGATAAGGTATTCGGGAAGCCTTAACCTTTTATGCTTTTGCAAACAAAGTAGGCCTAGAACAGACGGCTCCTGCAGGAGCTGTCAGATTTGGGGATTCCTTTGTGTATACAATAATATAAATCAGATTCTGCAGTTTCTATCATGGCCTAAAATCCCATGTTTATCAGCTGATTCATATTCATAATGTCATTTATTTCTGACATTATTAGTAGATCTAGTATTTAATGGATTAAAGGGCGCCATGATGGTTTAAACCACACGTGTTCGGCACCCGAAAACCCCTACCACAAACCCTCTACAAACCTAAATAATAATAAAAGACACTAAACACACTTACATATGGTCAAATCATCATAACTTAGCATAACAATCTGATTTGACCATGTGTATGCGTGTTTTAGTGTCTTTTCTTTTCTTTATGTTTGGGTTTTAGAGGCATTGGGGGTAGTGGGGGGGGGGGGGGACGTGGGAGTAAACTTGTGCGGTAGACCGACAGATACCTCCATAACAGCCATGCGTATACATCTAGTATACGTGTGACATAACCAGGAAGTTTGATCAAACCTACGCAAAATGGCGACCAGTGAGTTTTCCGCGTCATCTAACATAGGATCAGACTTTTTATATGACTTTTGCTGCACACCGTGCTCTAAAGACAACGCGATAACAGAAGCGATAAAGCAATGTGTGGATTGTAACGAGTATTTTTGTGCAAAATGTTTAGATTTTCACAACAAACTCGGGGCAACATCAGGTCACCAGATTCTCGACAAGGACAAAATGACGAAAATGAGCGGATCGAAAACCCAGGATCCCCTTCCCAGAGAGAGATGCCAGGATCACCACGGAGAACGACTCACAACCTTCTGTGCAGACCACGATGTTGTTTGTTGTAACACATGCGTCGCAGTAAGTCACAGGTAGGTCAAGGTTTATAAAATAATGCGCAGTCAAAAACGAAAGTAGCTTGTTGTGAAAACGAAAGTAGCTTGTTGTTATTGATAAATGGTAATTATAATCAAAACCTCAGTTAGTGATATACAGACAGTTTATACTATGATTATTGCTATTATCATCATGATCATTGCTAGTAGATCTAATTAAATATATATATATATTTTTATCATCATTAGCATTGGTACTAATTAAATCAATTATATCGATAATAATTGTGTTATTATTAGATTTATTAGTACCAATTACTATTATCAGAATAACCTTTTATTCCATGAATATTCATGTAAGAAGTAAATATCATGAATACTAATTAGATGATTTTTATAGCGATATATGAACACATGAACTTTTCGGTCATTGCAGAAACTTGCATCAAATCTACATACTTCGATTTAAGTAAACAGAGCAGGCCCTGATTAGAAATGGGTCTACTCTGTTTGTAAAAGCATATAAAGGCGTATTCATGGAGTTGGGAGATAATTAGTTTTGTTGTATTAGTAGCATTGTGATGGTTGTCATCCTACCAACTTGTCTTTGATATCGCCCATATAATAAGCAGCTCGATATCACAAAATTGAATACTTAATGTATGGAATATATAGTAACAATAGTGAAGTGCAAATAGAACAGATGTAGTAGTAACAAGAATCATTAGAAATATATACATATATGTGTGTGTGTGTGTGTGTGTGTGTGTGTGTGTGTGTGTGTGCGTGCGTGCCTGCGTGCGTTCGTGCGTGCGCGTGTGTTTGTGTGTGTGTGTTGTTTTTTTTGTGTGTTTTTTTTTTTGGGGGGGGGGGGGGGTTGCATGTATGCATATTTTAAATATGATGTAATGAGGTAGTATTCATGAGTTATATCTTTGAACAATGTTTGAGGAAAAAATATGATTAGATAATAAAATGAAATAGCACCAACCCTGTGTAGGCTTGAAACTAAATTAATTTTGAAAACAGTATCGTGTTGATATGGTATGGTAGAGTTAAGATGAATTTAATATAGGTTATACTGTCTCAATGTAAGATTGATGGCAGTATGGAGTTAATATTTCAGACAGCCAGGTGACAATGTATGATGCTGTACTAAAACAAATGTATCAATAACAAGATATCGGATGATCACGATGCTAAAAATAGTAGACTAGCTATGAAAGAACGGGTAAACAGCCCTAAGCATATTTAAAAAAGCTAGGTCCTAACAGTACCAACACGAAACAGGTATGAGACTGGTTCCCAACTTACAAAACCCTAAACAGGTATTACCACTATTTACACTGCGGCTCGTTATGGCGTTGACTTTTGTGGATACTGCACGTCTGAGCTAGGGGAGCAATAATATGTCTCCAATTTATGGAAGGCCGGTGCGCCATGCTAAATGCAATTTGCTAAATGCAATTTGCGAAATGCAAAATACGAAATGCTTTATGACAAATGCTAAATGACAAATGCTATTTGGGGACTTCTAAATACTAATTGCTAATCACATTGTATTGAATAGATGAACTGGATAAGTCAATAATATGGAAGGCGAGATCTGCTTCTTTTTCCAATATACATAAAGCACTATATATTTTTCTTCTTCGTGCGTCCAAATAACATAAACTGATATCAAAATATCTGCGAACCTCACTCCATGCGAAATGCTAAATGCGAAATGCTGAATGCGATTTGCTAAATGCGATTTGCTAAATTCGATTTGCTTAATGTCAAATGATTGAAACCACCAAAATATCACGTTTCACGCGAGATAGTGATTTGACCTACATAAAGTAGGATAAAGATAGGTAAACTTTTATTTGCATTTTAAAGATGTGGTTTTAATTAGATTTTAGGGGTTTCCTAAAGCACAGGTATTAAGCATTTCGTATTTAGCATGGCGCACCGGCCTTCCATATCCAAGCTACACATTTTAGGTTCCACTACTTACTAACAAATTGTCTTGCGTGGCAAGGCGTTGCCATTGGTTCCACAATGATCTGAATAAATAATTCTCATCAGGGATTTCTGTTTCGACTTGCAAATAACTCTTTCAACATGCAAATAACAAATGATGTTATTTTGCCTGGTTGTCATTATGTCGACATCAGACTCAATATAATTTGAGTGACGTTATGTTCTAATAGTATATGCTCTTGGGCAGGTTCAGTCTTATGCCTGTCCTTCATCCCGCATTCTTTAAAGTGAATTCTGCTCCCTGTGCTGTATCCCTAGGTGGTGTTGAATATCAACCTTATATGGCAAAAGAACTTCAAACCACATTGCAGTTTGCCCTACTGGAAAAAGCTAAGTAGTAGTAGTGAGCTAGGTATCAACAATATCAGTGTAGCAGAAATACAGTAATAGTAAAAGGATAGCTATATAGAAGTAATGGGGCAGCAATCGCAGTGCGGCAGTATCTTTAATAGTAGAAGTAGCTAAGTAGCAACAGAAGTTCTGCAGTAATAGTAGAAATAATATCAGTAAAAATAGAAGCAGTTAAGTAGCAGAAATATCAGTAATAGTAAGACGACAAAGTAGGTAGCAATAATGAGTTGGCAACAGTGTCAGTGCATCAGTAAAAATAATATAAAACAAGATGTGTTTGTCAAACAATATGCCCTCGACATGGCCTTTGACCTTGATGTATGCCCTGGATCTTAATAAGTCACCCCTAAAACGTTCACCTCCATAAGTTGCAAATGCATGCCAAGTTTGAAGTATGTATGTTGAATGGCGACATAATTATCGCCAATCTAAATTTGATTAGTAATTTGATCTTCGTGCGCTCGCGCGCGTGTGTGTAAAAAAGACTCTAGTTACGCTTATTCATAATTATTACCATGCACTTCTAATTTTTGAGATATATGTACATGTATAACCCCCTCACACCTATTACGGGGAGATTACACGAGCGTCTATTTTGGCGACTCAAAAAGGAATAAGTCATCCCCTGAAATGTGTGCCTCCATAAGTTGCACATGTATGTCAAGTTTGAAGTATGTATGTGCAATGGCTACAGAACTAACATTAAAGTTGGGAAAAATCACTGCGTTCACTGCGATCGTCCTTGAAAGCTTATTTGATCACCGATTTCCTTAAACTGTGTCTCATTTATCAAAGAAATCGTCACTCTTGATGAGCAGTCATCTATTTTTTCTCAGAATATTAACAAGCTTTTACAACGAGTTGCCAAAGTGACAACCGACCTCTCTAGGACATAGGTTGACTCTGAGGTTCGAAATAGAAAAACGCTATAATTCAAGTCGATCGAAACACCATATAACGGGTCTATAAGGCATTTCCCCGGTCTGATAGCATGAATGGATATCGTATATTCACAATTTCTTCAAATATTATTTTCTAAACATCTCTACAGGCTTATTATTGATATCGGCGAAAGTCACTTCTTTCGGTTTGTAAGTCTTTACTTTCGGTTTAAAACCGAAAGTAGTGACTTTCACCGATATCAATATCAAGCTTGAAGAGATTTTTAGAAGACTATTATTTGAAAAATTGTGAATACGTGTACATGATATCCATTCATGCTATCAGACCGGGTAGAAAGTCACTTCTTTCGATCTGTAAGTCTTTACTTTCAGTTTAAAACCGAAAGTAGTGACTTTCACCGATATCAATATCAAGCTTGTAGAGATTTTTAGAAGATTATTATTTGAAAAATTGTGAATACATGTACGTGATATCCATTCATGCTGTCAGACCGGGTAAAAGGGTTGACAACCAGATATGCAGTATGTTGTAGTATTATAGGATCATATTCCTTTTAATGAAAATATTAACATGTTTGAAACACTTGAACAAAGTGAGAAAATGGGTATGTCCAACACTTTTACGAATTTTGTAAATCACATCACCATAAAATTCATGATGTGAAATACCGTGTCGCAGGGGCGCCTTGAGATTACATTTGTACTTGCCAATAAGTAAGAGATAAGACACAGTTTAGTAGCAACACTGACATCAGTTAGGTAACAACAATATCAGTGTAGCAAAAATATCTGTAATAATAGAAACAGCTAAATAGCAGTAATGAGGTAGCAGCAATAGCAGTGTAGGAGTAGAAGTAATATCAGTAATTATACAATGTATTAGTTATAGTAGAAACAGCTAAGTAGTAGTTGTAAGGTAGCAGCTATGTCAATGCATCAGAAATAGTTATAAAAATAATAGAAGAAACAGCCCAGTAGTATTGGTGAGGTAGCATCAATAACAGTGTAGCACTTGCAGTAATAGTAGAAACAGCTTAGCAGTAGTTGTGAAATTTGCAGTAATATCAGCGCAGCAGTAACAGTAGCAGTAATATCGATAATAGTAGAAACAGCTAAGTAGCAGTATTGAGGTATCAACAATCAGCAGTAGCAGTAGAAGCAATCCCAACATATGAGATAGCAGACATAGTTGCAGTAGCAGCAGTAGTGGTAGCTAAAGTAGCAGTAACAGCAGTTTAGCAGTGACAGTAGCAGTGGTAAGGTAGCAGCAATATCACAGTCAATAGAAGTAGCAGTAGCAATAATGTCAGTAACAGCAGTTGTGGCAGTAGCAGCAGAACTAGCAGTAGCAGTATATATCAATTATATTAGTAGCAGCTAAGTAGCAATAGTGAAGAAGCAACACTATCAGTGCAGTGGTAGCAATATTAATAGTAGGAATAATAGCAATTACGTAAAGCTGCTTAAATGCTAAATGCTAAACATGTAGTGAAGTTTTAATTACGTGTTATTTCTTGAAAAAGGCTACGGCGAAATATTAAAAACTGAGTTATTTGTGTATAATGTTAGCTAATTAATATTCCCTCTGAAATAAAATGAACATAGTTTAAAACTTAACAGAATAATAATGAAATACCGTGTGTGGAACATGCTATAGCAGAAGTAAAAAGTTACAAGTCTATCTAAAGTGTCTGGAGACACAGAAGGAATTTTCTTCCCAGAATTGTATATAGTTGTACTTCTGTTATCTGTCGCAAGAAGGTAATAAGCCTTACTGTGTAGTTATTGAAAAGAAGAGTAATAAAGATTTTGAGATGACCCCTATTTTTTTAACCTGTAGTCCGTCCTCGTCTATCGTTATCCGCACAGGCTAAAAATCTCTAATAGTAGTAGTAGTAGCCGGATCAGTTACTGTAGTAGTAGTATCAATAACACTAGTAGTAGTGGTGGTGGTTGTAGTGCTTAACAACGTCATTGTAGTGATCATGTCTCCCCCAGTGGGGTGACATTTTGTTTTTGTGCGTGGCGTCCGTCCGTCCGTCTGTCTGTTCATCCGTCCGTCTGTCTGTCCAGATTTTAATTTGTCCGCGCGGTTTCTCCAAAAACTTTGGTCGGATTTTCATGAAACTTCATAGGATTGGTCAGCACCATGCCTAGTTGTTCATATCTTATTCCTGTTCCGGTTCGATGATTTTCTGCAGAGTTATGGGACTTTTGAAATTTTTACAGGGTAACATTTGTCTGCATGGTTTCTCTAAAACCTTTCATCCGGTTTGATGAATTTCTGTAGCATTATGGGACTTTGAATTGTTTTACCTTTGCAATATTTGCCCGCTCGATTTCTCCAAAATCTTTGGTCAGATTTTCATGAAACTTCATTGGATTGATCAGCACTAAGTTTTACATGGAAACTTTTGTCCACACGGTTTCCCCAAAACTTATGATCAGATTTTCGTGAAACTCATAGGATTGATCAGCACCATGCCTAGATGTGCATATCTTATTCCCGTTCAAGTTGAGTGGTTTTGTGCAGAGTTATGGGACTTTGAATTTATATACGGAAAAATTCTGTCCGCGCAGTTTATCCAAAACCTTTGATCAGATTTTCATGAATCTTCATAGAATTCATCAGTGCTATGCCTAGTTGTGCATCTTATTCCTGTTCTAGTTTGATGATTTTTTGCAGAGTTATGGGACTTTGAAATTATTACATTGAACCTTTTGTCCGCGCGGTTTCTTCAAAACCTTTGGTAGCATTTTCATGAAACTTCATAGGATTGATCAGCACCATGTCTAGGTGTGCATATCTTATTTCTGTTCCGGTTTGATGATTTTTCTGCAGAGTTATGGGACTTTGGATTTTTTACCCGGAAAATTTAGTGGTTGGGGATGGGATGGATACATCTGTTTTTGTATCAAAATATTTCTAGTTTGTTATTGTTACCATCATCGTAGTCGTTATAGTAGTAGTTGTTGCAGTAGTTTTTAGCTCACCTGAGTATGCTCAGGTAAGCTTTTGTGATTGTCCATCGTTCGGCCATCCCTCTGTTAATCAACACATGCTTTAAATGAGTTCTCTTCGGAAACCAACAGGTAGAATGTAACTAAACTTTACATAAATAATCTTTGTAATATGCTCTACAAAATTTCTAAAAGAATTGGACCCCCTGTAAAATTCTGGTTGCCATGGCAACCAAAAGAAAAACCATTGGTCAGAATTTTATGATATTTGATAATAAAAATCATCTTGTGGCCCTCTACTAATTTATTTTTAAAATCATGATGATATCTAAACAAACATGGTCACCAGGGGCAGGGCTAGATTTCCTTTTATAACTATATGTATATAGAAATCCTTCAAAAACATTCATCTCCGAAACCGGTGGTCTTATTTGAATTGCATGTATTAGGAATAGCCACATGGTGACCCATAATAAAAATGCTAAAATCATGTTGATATCTAAAAAACATAACACCAGCGAAAGAGCTATATTTCCTTTTATAACTATATTATTAATATGGAAAACTTTAAAAATCTTAGTGAGCCAATTTGATTGATATTCGGTAGTAATAGTCGCTTTGTGACCCTTTATCAAAATTACTAAAACCATGCTGAAATTTGATGCGAGAGGGCCATGACGGCCCTGATATCGCTCACCAGACAATCGGAGGAGAAGCTTTTCAAAGTTTTCACTATATGTTTCTATAGAAAACTGGCCACCCCTGGGGCGGGGCCAATTTTTACCGCAGGGACATAATATATATAACAATTGTAGAGGACCTGGACATGATGCTATGTGCCAAATATGAAAGCTGTGAACCTTCCAGTTTCAGAGGGGAAGCTTTTCAAAGTTTTCACTATATGTTTCTATTGAAAACTGGCCACCCCTGGGACGGGGTCGATTTTGACCCCAGGGGCATAACTTATATAAATTTTGTAGAGAACCTGAACATGATGCTATGTGTCATATATGAAAGCTGAGAACCTTCCCGTTTCAGAGCAGAAGGTTTTCTCAGTTTTCACTATAAGTTTATTGAAAAATGGCTACCCCTCGGGCGGGGCCAAGTTTGACCCCGGGGCATAAATTATATAACTTTTGTAGAGGATCTGAACATGATGCTCTGTGCCAAAGATGAAAGCTTGGAACCTTGTAGATTCAGAGGAGAAGTTTTTTAAAGTTTCAAATAGTTTACGACGAACAACGGATCAGGCGATCACGAAAGCTCACCCTGAACACTTTGTGCTCTGGTGAACATAAAATATAGTTTCTAAGAACAGGAGTTATTGATCCGACTGATGTGTGGGTGCGAGGTGTAGGGGGTAGACATCCGTTTTTGTGACAAAAACATCTAGTATTCATTTATCGAAGATGGTTATGACTAGTTCATCTCTATTTAGTGCTACAACTCACAGGCCATGATGGCCCTCTTATTTTTAATTGATTGGCCCTTGTCCACTGTAGGGCTCAACATGTTGCCCATGTGCATGATGTTCTAACCTGCATATGAGACATAGTTTGAATATTTTAAAAAATAAATAACAGAACTCATCATATTTTGGAATGATATCACTCCCTTATTATATTTCAGGAACTGTGAAAGCATCATTTATATCCTAAAGGCTGCCCAGGGTATAAAATCAAGCAAAGAGCTCCATGCAGTGAAAGCAGACACTGTTACAACTTTGACAGGAATAAAACAGAGGAAAGCAGATTGCCAGAATCACATGACCTTACTAGATGATGACAGAACAAAAAACATCAAGAAAGTTCGCAACTTCACAGAAGGGCTTGTAAGTCATATTAAGGACTTGGAAACAACAGCCATCGATCAAATTCAATCCAGATACAAAGATATACATGATAATGTTCAGGGACAAGTAAAATCTTTGGATGATATGATATCATCTGTGGAAGAAATTTTCCAAAAATTGGACCACTGTCAGCAAAATCAAGAATCCCAAGTTTTTGTAGATGCCAAACTAGGTAAGAAGCATGTGGCTGAGGTAAGCAAAGGTCTTCATGAAACAGGAAGTATGGACAAGCCCTCAATAAGATATGTCATTAAGTCTGACCTTGAATATTACCTGGTGCATTTGGACTGTCTAGGAACTTTTATTGATGACAAGAAAGGTTATAAGACAGGACTTAATGGGGAGTATGATGTTAAAACAAGTCAAGATGAAACAACATGTAATCTTGTAGGCTCATGTGTACTTCCTGATAGGGCAATTGTTCTAACAGATTGGAACAATAATTGCATCAAACGCTTGAACACTGTCTTCGACGTCATTGGCCGGTGTTATATGTCTAGTAAACCATGGGGAGTTGCCTGCACAGGGCCTGCTGAAGTTGTTGTCACAATGACCGATCAGAAGACAGTTCAGTTTGTGTCTATTGGAGAATATATGTCCCTAACAAGATCATTTAGTACAAATGACTACTGTAGGGGGATATGTTTCAGTAACGGGAAACTGTTTGTGTCATGTGGAGGTATGACTAAAAAGGGCTTTGAAGAAGGTCCAGGACATGTAGCAGTGTATAGCCTTACTGGAGCCCATCTACGTACAATACAGACACACCACTCTGGTGAACAGATCTTCTCTATGCCTATGCATATTACTGCGAGTATTGATGACACCAGAATATACGTGACTCAACAACCTGGTGGGGTTGTGGCACTATATAAAAATGGCATTTTGCAATTTTCTTTCAATGATATAGGTCTGAAAAATGCAAAAGGCTTGTGTACACTCGCCAATGGTCACTTCCTCCTCTGTGGCAGTCAGACTAACAATGTGTTTCAGGTGGACAGTGATGGCAAAAAAGTGACAGAACTACTGAAGAAGGCTGATGGTCTAAATTATCCACAAGCGATCAGCTATGACAGTGCTGGAAGTAGAGTAATTATAACAATGGGCAAATGTAACACAATAAAAGTGTTTGATTTGAAACAAATAAAGTAGAATTTATCACAAGAAGATGAGACTAAGACTTGACAATGCGATCTATAATGCAGATTTTTTGTTTAGTTCTCTAGTGTTACGATGTTTGTTGCTTACTGAAATACGTGTCTTCTGCAATGTGTAACCTTACTGATTCAATCTTTAGATCTTGATCAGAGACCTAATTACACTAGTATCTGATTTGAATCCAAGCTGCTTGCCAGTCAGGTAGCTATAAACAGAGCAAGTATTGACTACATGTATATAGATGCTATGCATCTGATCTGGTTCAAAAAGGGTTGCAAATACATGTCAGAGTAGCAAATACCAGTCAGAAAGTTAACTTTTAAGACGCTGAGCAAATTATCATCTGCATTTCATTAAAAATCATTTTGAGTATCAGTTTTGCAAATGGTTTTACAAAATTGCCCAAAACACACTTAATCAGGATTATTCAGGATAAAATATTTGTAAACGATAACTGTGTCCCTACGAATTCCCAAGAAAATAAAGGATTGCACAATTAGTAATCTGTAGTACTACAGTTATTATGTGTGTGTGTGTGTGGCGGGGGGGGGGGAGTGTGTGTCTTTTCTCTCTCTCTCTCTCTCTCTCTCTCTCTCTCTCTCTCTCTCTCTCTCTCACTCACTGATTTTTTTCTCTCTCTCTAGTTCTTTAATGCCTCATGCATCCTAATCATATCTGACAAATTACATTTTGTTGCAAGATATCCAAAATGTGCAATTATGAACAAATTGAAAGTGTAGTTTAAGAGTTGTGTGCCCTTGGTCTATGTCAGGAAAATCAACTATTCACTGTGTATATGAGTATGTTTTGTTCTTATTTCTATGTAAATGCCTCCCTTTAAATTTAGGGTTTGAATTGTAGTGTTTTTTTATGAAGGCCCCCGCATCCAAACACATGATGGGAGGCATATATTACCGTGCCTTTGTCCAACCGTACGTGTTTACGTCTGTCCAAGTAGGCCAATTCTTGTGTGTCCAACTCTTCACATACCAATCGGGGGAATCGTTTCAAACTTTTACAACCTTGATATGGAGACGGTCGTAATCGCAAAGAGGGAAATATTTGCTCTGACCATTTTTATTCACCTGAAGTTTTTTATGATAGTCCGTCCATCTGTCTGTCTGCCTTTCGGTTCATTCGTCGATTAGCGTTTTATTGCCTGGCTAAATGGCGTAAATGCTCTTTTATCATTCACTGGAATTTCTTCATACTTGCATGGGTGTCTAGTTGTGTAGGTGAGGTAACCAGGATTTCGTTATTGTTTCTAGAGTTATTCCCCTTTGTAATTCAGTTTCTTGTCCGGCTACGTCTTCCACAATTCAGTGGAATTTCTTCATAGGTGCATGGGTGATGGGTATTTATGATTAGTTTTTTTCTGAAGTTGAGATAACTTGGGATTACATTATTCCTCCAAGAGTTATTTCCCTTTGTTTATTTTCCTTATCAAATTCTTGTGTGCAACACTCCTATAATTTTCATTGGAATTTCATCATACTTGCATAGATGATTGATATTGACATGCAGTTGTGCCAAAGATAAGATAACTTGGGACTGCATTATCTCTTCAGGAGGTATTATGTCTCCCCAATATACTGCGGGAGAAATATTGTTTTTGTAGGCGGCATCCGTCTATCTGTCCGTCCGTCCGTCTGTCCGATTTTATTTTGTCCGCGCGATTTCTCCAAAACCGTTGGTCGAATTTTCATGAAACTTCATAGGATTGATCATCATCATACCTCGCTGTGCATATTTCATTCCTGTTCCGGTTCGATAATGTTTTGCAGAGTTATGAGACTTTTGTTGTTTTACACTGGGGGAGGGAGATGTCAGTTTTTGTATCAAACATTTCTGGTTCCGTTATGTTTATTCTTGTGAGCAACACTCCTCTATATTTTGCGTTGGAATTTGATAAAACTTGCATAGATAATAGATATTCATGTGCCGCTGTGAGTAAAGGTAATATAACTTGGATTACATTAATAATTCTTAAAGTTATCCCCCTTTATTTTTCTTAGCAAACGCTTATGCTCTTAGTTCTTTATTATCCAGTAGATTTTTTCGAAGTTAATCATAAATCATAACTCTTGTCATTATTGGGCTGCGAAAGCAGCCCAAACTTATACGGCTTTGAATTTTGACCATGCGTTTCGGCGGTCCTGTGTTTCTATAAAAGCCAATCTTTTTAATAACTATGGCTTACTGTGAGACAAGTTTTTATTTATATATATTCATTTATTTTATTTATTTTCATTCATATATTTTTCTCAGCATATTTTTGTCGGTGTTTTTTTGTTCTTTCTTTTCTGCCACGATCTAGTTTCTGTGAAAATGCTAGTGAATTAGGTAACTGATTAAAATCACATAATCAATCATAGCTGTCAGCGTGGTCTAAGGGTTATAACGATGGACTAGGAAATGTGAGGTCGCGGGTTCGATCTTCGATGTAAGCTTAATTATTTTTTTTTCTCTCATATTTTCTTAGCACCTTTAGTATACGTGCTTTTGGTTTAAAACCATTTGTACATAAAACTATAAGTCCTTTGTTTCCATTTTGGCTTTGTTAAAGTGATTTAGCTGAGACCTTTTACTCGTGGTTTTGTTGACCGTTTTGCCTATTTCACCATTGTGCATCAATTTGCTTCAATTTAAATGTATATCTTATATTAATCTGTTCTTAAATTGGGGACAATATAAGTGAAAAGTTAATAGACATTGAGTCGACCTATTCGAATAATTTCATGTAGACTGTAAGTATGGGGGTTTGTATATGTATGCCTTGTGAATATCACTTAATGTGATACATGTATACATGTAGATGGTTTCTACGTCAGTGTGTTTCAGCAAATGAATAACATTGATATGTGACGTAATGTGTATTATTGGTGTCAAACACAGGTATTATGCATCATGGCTCATTAAAACATCCCCTCGTTTCTGCTATTAATTTATACATTACAGTCATGTTTTCCCAATGTACCTGTTAATTAAAAGTACTAAAACTAGTGCTCCCTCTTTTTCTTCTATCCTGCTTAAATACATGTTACGCAGCCATTTTACGCTTGCGTAAAACCTTGCTTGTCGTTATTGAATTGTATCCACTTTTCTGAGCCCTGTTTGCAAAATCCCATTTGCTCTGTAACTTTATTATGCATTAAGCAATGTTAAAATATAGTGACAGAAATGTTACCGAATAGTATACCCTACTTCGGACATATATTCCCCCACTTTGTGGAGCTCTTGTTACCAGTGTTACGGAACTTAGAAATTTTCTTCATTTTATAAGATTTAGTTAAATTAATTGTGTGTCAAACTCCTCATACTCTACTGGGAGTAATTATTTCAAACCTGAGCAAGCATGATGCAATTGCCGTAAAGAAGGGAATGTTTACTCCAACCATTTTTATACGCCCACCTAATAAAGGTGGTCGTATATTGTCGTGGCCCTGTCCGTCCGTCCGTTCGTTCGTTCGTTCGTTCGTTCGTCCGTCAACATTTTGTTTGTCCGCTGTTTTCTGGGAAAACTATTTGACAGATATTAATGAAACTTCACACAAATGTTTAATGCATCAAGATCTGAAGCTGAGATGATTCTGAGGTTCATTTGATTTTTCATTTCAGAGTTATGGCCCTTGTTTTAAAAAAATGCAAATAGTTTGTCCGCTGTTTTCTGGGAAAACTATTTCAAGAGATATTAATGAAACTTCACACAAATATTAAATGCATCAATATCTGAAGCTGAGTCGATTCTGAGGTTCATTTGATTTGTCGTTTCTGAGTTATGGCCCTTTTACTTAAGAATAGTGCAAATACATGCAAATAGTTTGTCCGCTGTTTTCTGGGAAAACTATTTGAGATATATTAATGAAACTTCACACAAATGTTTAATGCATCCAGATCTGAAGCTGAGTTGATTCTGATGTTCATTGGATTTTTCATTTCAGAGTTATGGCCCTCGTCCTTAAAAAATATGCAAATAGCTTGTCCACTGTTTTCTAGAAAAACTATTTGAGAGATATTAATGAAACTTCACACAAATGTTTAATGCATCAAGATCTGAAGCTGAGTCAATTCTAAGATTCATTTGATTTGTCGTTTCGGAGTTATGGCCCTTGTATTTAAAAATAATGCAAATACATGCAAATAGTTTGGCTGCCGTTTTCTGAGAAAACTATTTGAGCGATATTAATGAAACTTCACACAAATGTTTAATGCATCAAGATCTGAAAGTGAATTGATTCCGAGGATCATTTGATTTTTCTTTTCAGAGTTATGACCCTTGTCCTTAAAAAATAATGCAAATACATGCAAATAGTTTGTCCGCTGTTTTCTGGGAAAACTTTTTGAGAGATATTGATGAAACTTCACAAAAATGTTTAATGCATCAAGATCTGAAACTGAATTGATTCTGAGGATCATTTGATTTTTCTTTTCAGAGTTATGGCCCTTGTCCTTAAAAAATAATGCAAATACATGCAAATAGTTTGTCCGCCGTTTTCTGGGAAAACTATTTGAGAGATATTAATGAAACTTCACAAAAATGTTTAATGCATCAAAATCTGATGCTGAGTAGATTTTGAGGTTTATTTGATTTGTCGTTTCGGAGTTATGGCCCTTTTACTTAAAAATAATGCAAAATATGTATATAGTTTGTCCGCTGTTTTCTGGCAAAACTGTTTGATAGATATTAATCAAACTTCATATACATGTTTAATGCATCAAGACCTGAAGCTAAGTTGATTCTGAGGATCATTTGATTTGTTGTTTCAGAGTTATGGCCCTTGCACTTAAAAAAATAATGCAAATCTATGCAAATATGAGGATGGCCATAACTTTTCGTTTGAAATGATATTTACTTCAATTTTTTTATATGGTTAAACCTTAATGTGAATTTTCACATATATTGCGGGGGTTTTGATATGTCATTTTATTCTAAAGTTAAGGTCCTTGAACTTTGTGTGTTCGTTGTTTTGTTTGTCGGTCAACTTTTAGTTTGTTGTTTTCTGGGAAAACTGTTAAAATGATATACATGAAACGTAACACAAATGTTTTAAGCAACAAAATTTGAAGCTGAGTTTATTTTGAGGTTCATTCAGTTTGTCTTTACAGAGTTATGGCCGTTGCACTTTACAAAAATCTGCAAAAATGAGGATTAGCTGTAACTTTTGTATTTAATAAGATATTCACTTCTTTGTTTTAGCTCACCAGAGCACAAAGTGCTCAGGGTGAGCTTTTGTGATCGCCTGATGTCCGTCGTCCGTTGTCGTGCGTCGTGCGTCGTCCGTCGTCCCGCGTCAACAATTTGAACCTTTAAAAATCTTCTCCTCTGAATCTACAGGGTTCTCAGCTTTCATCTTTGGTACATAGCATCACCTATAGGTCCTCTACAAAAGTTATATAAATAATGCCCCTGGGGTCAAAATTGGCCCCGCCCCAGGGGTTGGAAGTTTTCAATAGAAACATATTGTAAAACTTTGAAAATCTTCTCCTCTGAAACCAGAAGGTTCTCAGCTTTCATATTTGGCACAGAGCATCATGTTCAGGTCCTCTACAAAAGTTATATAAATTATGACCCTGGGGTCAAAATTGGCCCCGCCCCAGGGGTGGGAAGTTTTCAATAGAAACAAATAGTGAAATCTTTGAAAATCTTCTCCTCTGAAACTGAAAGGCTCTCATCTTTCATATTTGGCACAGAGCATCATGTTCAGGTCCTCTACAAAAGTTATATAAATTATGGCCCTGGGGTCAAAATTGGCCCCGCCCCAGGGGTGGGCAGTTTTCAATGGAAACAAATAGTGAAATCTTTGAAAATCTTCTCCTCTGAAACTGGAAGGCTCTCAGCTTTCATATTTGGCACAGAGCATCATGTTCAGGTCCTCTACAAAAGTTGTATAAATTATGCCCCTGGGGTCAAAATTGGGCCCGCCCCAGGGGTGGGAAGTTTTCAATAGAAACAAATAGTGAAATTTTTGAAAATCTTCTCCTCTGAAACTGGAAGGTTCTCAGCTTTCATATTTGGCACAGAGCATCATGTTCAGGTCCTCTACAAAAGTTATATTAATTATGCCCCTGGGGTCAAAATTGGGCCCGCCCAGGGGTGGGAAGTTTTCAATAGAAACAAATAGTGAAATCTTTGAAAATCTTCTCCTCTGAAACTGGAAGGTTCTCAGCTTTCATATTTGGCACAGAGCATTATGTTCAGGTCCTCTACAAAAGTTATATTAATTTTGGCCCTGGGGTCAAAATTGGCCCCGCCCCAGGGGTGGGTACTTTTCAGAATAGAAACAATAGTTGAAAATCTTCTCCTCTGAAACTGGAAGGTTCTCAGCTTTCATATTTGGCACAGAGCATCATGTTCCGGTCCTCTACAAAAGTTATATAAATTATGTCCCTGGGGTCAAAATTGGCCTGCCCCAGGGCCGGCTAGTTTTCTATAAAAATATATAGTGAAAACTTTGAAAATCTTCTCCTCTGATTGTCTGGTGAGCGCTTCAGGGCCATTCTGGTCCTCTTGTTTAAAAATAGTATCACCTTAATATGGAAATCAAGATCTGAAGCACAGATTAGAAAATGTCAACACTTATAAGGCATGTTGAATCGGAGAACGTTTGCAAGTGGGCGTATTATGTACCGTATGCGGTACTCTTGTTACTGGAGTTAAGGACTTTGTAAATTTGAATGCTGTAAAACGTATAGTAAAACATATTTGTGTGTCAAACTCGGAACATTTGCTTCAAATTTATACAGATAAAAGACCTTGTTGTGACGATGGGTATTAAGAAGTAAAGTTTTTACAGTGACCATTTTTGCAAAGTATCGGAACTATGTAACTTTTTTATGCCCCCGTTGACGATAGTCAGGGGGCATTATGTTTTGCACCTGTCCGTCTGTCCCTCCGTCCGTGCGTCACGCTTTTAGGTACTGTTGGTACGTGCAGTTGGTTGTCACAGATTTTTATTGTCTCACTAACCACTATAGCTATTGGCATGGAATTGCATATACACATAAACCACCATCCATACTTTCATAGCGCACCCAGCCCATGCTGCCGCAAGCCCAAGGTCAAGGTCAAATGACTTAGAAACTTACGTGCAGCTAGGCAAGCACCACCACGGGGGCATCGCTGTGTCTTACAGACACAATTTTCTAGTTTTACTTAAAAGCGTGTTTGACATAGGGATGTTATTGCCAGAAGGGGCACGATTTTAGTTTTATTTACAGACCTAAGCATCTGGAGAGATACTGGCAATTAATGTTTTATAGAAATTGTATAGTCATAGGTCATGAGTTTATTGTATATATTACGTTTGTCATTTGAAAATCGTATTAGATAATTATCATTTTGTCCTCCTTCCACTTGACTGTCAACTGCAAACAGCCTGGATCCAGATGAGACGCCGAGTCACTCGGCGTCTAAACAGAATCCAAGCTGTTTGATACTCTTTGAAAATGGTTTATTCTGATAAATTAAAACAGCGTTGGTCCTCGTGTATATATAACAAACTGCTTGTATAATTATGCAAGTTTAGCAGATTAAATATCATAATGAAAATTTGAATATTGCATATGATTTGCAGCCAAGACAAATGAACCCTAAGTTTTAATTTAGCAAATAGAAAACCACTTAAACCATTTGGAAATCTGTTTTCATTTACAATGCATGTACATGTAACAGGCACCAGTGTATTAGTAAGCATCAGCGTATTCAATAAAAAGTATAGCTTCTGTAAATATGATTTTAATATGTACAGAGAACTGAAATGTATCAGAATTATGGAAATATCCAATGTATTCTGTTATAAGGCTAAGCTGTTGTTTGTTTATTACATTATCAAATAATATCCATCATGGGTTGTGTGACCAGTATATGCTTTATACTATTGTATTTATACTTTATTTAATTATCATGTTTAGTTCAAGAATTTCTTACTTTCAAAAACAGAGTGAAAATGTGTAGACCTCTGTAAGGGTTGAATTACTTTAGACATATACGACAGAGGGAAATATTGCAGACCTCCATTAGAGTGAACATATTGTAGACCTCTGTGAGTGTGAAACTATTGTTGACTTTCGTGGGAGTGAAGCTACTATAGACCTCTGTGATAGAGTGAAATATTGCAGACATCATGTGTGGAGTGTTTGTCCAGTTCTTGTGTGTCTGTTGATGTTTTCTGTGTTATCTCGTGTGAGAGTGTGCGTCTGTGTGTGTGTGTGTATGTGTGTGTGTGTGTGTGTGTGTGTGTGTGTGTATGGTGTGTGTGTGTGTGTATGTGTGTGTCATGCTGTCTATCGGTGTTTTGGTGGTGGTTGCGTCTTGTATGTGGCTTTGTCTGCTTGATTTTACTACTTTTCCATCTAAGAGTGTGAACTATTGCAGACCTGTGATAGAGTTGAAAAATTATAGAGTGAACTATTGTAGACATATGTGACAGGTTGAAAACTCTGTTCGTGTGAACTGTTGTAGACCACCGACAGAGTGAAATATTGTAGACCTTAGCAAGCAGGACAGACCCTGATCAGACATCACTCTTACAAAAACTGTCTGATTTGGGTTTATCCTGTTTGCAAAGGTGTAAAAAGGCATTTGTATGATGGAAAGTGTTAAAAAGGCTCTAAGTATACCATTAATAATAATATCAGCTTACCTTGAACAAAAGCATGTCAAATATGACTATGAGAGTCTGCTAAACATATGTGCTAGCAAACCATACGTGTAAATCTGGAGAAAAATGCCATGTACGTCTAAACATGTATTCTTGTTTAACCCTTTCCTTCATATTGACGACTTTTGACGACTATGTAGAAGTCACTTTGTGAAACGATTGTGATGAATAAAGATCATCATGATCCTCTGTTATGATTTCTTTAATATATTTACATATAATATGTACTAATGAATGATAAATCCCCCAAATATTTTATTTTCATATAACTGGGCACAAAGTTCCAAGGTGAGCTATTGGGATCACCATGCTTCCTTGGTACATCGCCAAAGATTTATTTAAACCTCTTCTTTCATCCACTGACTTGATTTTCAAAAAACTTCACAGGAATGATTTGTAGGTGACCCTTACTCAGATTTGTATAAATCTTTCCGGCCCGTTTCATAAGTAGGGCACATGAGCTAAATTATAATTTAATTAACAATTTTCTAAATGACATCTCCTAAACCACTAAATGGATTCCAACCGAAGTGCACAGGAATTACATTCCAATGACTCTCCGTGAACATTACATAAATAGTCCTTGTCCAGTGCTTAAGTAGGTCACAGGAGCTAAAATTTGGTTTTAACGAATAATTTCTTTAAGTAACATCTCCTACAATTGTAGGTAACATGTTATCAGATTTGTATAAATAGTTCCTGTCCGTTGCACACGTATGTCACTGGAACTCAAATAAACTCTTTAAACAACATCTCATCTTAAACTGTTGTATAAATCGTTCCGGTCCATTGCAAAAGCTTAAATAGATTTTAATATATAATTTCTTTAAAGACATATCACCCTATATCGCTGACTGAATTATCACCAAATATCAGAAGAAATATCTGTATTGAATGATTTATCTAAATTACGTCATTTAGTAAACTGCTGAATGGATTTCCCACAAACTTCACAATCATCTTCAGTTAAAGTTCATGTATGAGTCGTGCAGGAAACACCACATACAAAACCTACAGTCGCCCGAACAGCACCACGACAAAAACACAAAGAGACGCACAAGACATAACAAACAAACCATAGGGGAACGATGGAAGTACCGTCTTGGAACGGCCAGTGACAATTGTCACTGGGGGTTTAAACCTGATTATGGGCGCCCAACCTCACACGTATATCATCACCACCGTACAAGACAAACAGTGTAAATCAACATATCCCCTCTCCGACTAATCTGCAATGGCAATTGCTTGTAAAACGAAAACGTGTTTAAGTGAAATAAACTGAATCCATCTATCGCTAGTGTACTCACTTATTGAACTGCAAACAGTGTAACTGTAGAGAAGTAATAAAAGGTATGACAAAAACGACGTCCTCCTTTCGACGTCCTCCTTCCGTTTCCGGGTTTCAGAGGACGTCTTCATAGAGTTCTAATCCTTTCCTGTCGGCGTACATGAAAAGAGGGCAGTGTGTTGTAGTACTATAGGATCATATCCATTGAATGAAAGTGAGAAATTGTGTATGTCCAATAATTTCACGAAGTTTGTAAATCACATAAAATTCAGGATGTGAAATACCGTGCAGGAGCGCTTTAAGATTACACTTATATTTGCCAATAAGGGTAAAATTTAGAGAATGGTTTTCTTAGTGTATGATATATGTATCCTTGCTAAAGCAGATTCTCAGTTAAAATGAGATTTCGAGATCCTCAAATCGGTTCCGTCTATTGTATAAGTAAGTCAACAGAGCTAAATTAGATTTAAGTAATAATTTCTGATATGACATATCAAAACCAATGCTTGGATTTTCCCGAAATGACAGAGGAAATATCTGTGGGTGACCATATATCGGTTTTATATAAATCTTTCCATTCTGTTCATAAGTAGGTCACATGAACTAAAATAGATGAACGATTTCTTCGAAAGACATATCGTCCTAAACGGCTAAATGGATTTCCACCAGATTTCACAGAAATGATATTTGAACAGTCCACCTTCTATCAAAATGATTTTTAAATGGATTAAGTGTGTTGCATACACAGATCACAGGAGCTAAGATAATTTCAATGAATACTTTCTTTAGACTAAACGTCTGAAATGAATATGACCAAACTTCACAGAAATAATTTCAGGATAGGGTATCAGTCCCTAGCATAAATAGGTCACAAATAGATTTTAGGTAACATTTGCTTTAAATGACATCTCCTAAATCACAGACTGGATTTTTTCACCAAATGTCACAGGAATGATCTTCATGTGACCCTTTATCGAAGTGACATACACGTTTCCGATCTATAAATCATAGTAGCTGATAATAGATTTTAATTACTTATTTCTTTAAACAACATTCCGGTAAAAGTACAAAAATGAGTCATGCAGGAAACACCACATACAGAACAAACACTCGCCCGAACAGCAACACAAGGAAACGGCAAATGTACATAACTATAAAAACATCAAGAGACGCACAAAGACAAAACAAACATACAATAGGGGGAAGATGGAAGTACCGCTTTGGAACGGTCAGTGACAAAAGTCACTGGGGGGTGTTAAACCGGTTTATGGGCGCCCAACCTCACACTTATTCCATCCCCACCCTAAAAGACAAACAGTGTAAATAAACGTATCCCCTCTCCGACTAACCTACAACAACCGCGATGGCAAATACAGTGGTAAAGTGCATGTATAACGAAAACATTTAAGTGAACAAACTGTATCCACCTATCGCAAGTGTACTCAATGATTGAGCTGCAAACAGAGTAACCACTGAATGTGATTTTGACTTAATTTCTTAGGAATGATGCTTAGATGGTCTTCTATCAAAGTTTTATATGACAATTTGCTTTAAAACTGACATCTCTTAAACTGTAGAATGGAATTGATCAACTTTATAGAAATGATTCTTCGATGTTCCTCTATCACAGTGAAATACGACAGCTTGAACAAGTTGAAGTAGACATACATAATTATTATGTAAATCTGGATTAAATACATGTAGATCCATTGGTCTACTAATCAGGTAAGCGATACAGGGTCACCATGGTCATATGTTATAAACTTATAATATGATGTTATCACTTATTCATTTTTATATGCATAACCAAACATTTCCTGTTTTCCCTAAACACCTTTGTATAAATTGTTAAAGGTCCATAAAGATTGTATTATTATTATTATAGGTGAACCGCACTTTAAATATTCTAGATATATATTTTTTAAATTTATATGTTTATTTTATGAAATGTAATGCTGATTTGTATATACATGTATATAACACAGTTTGATGGGATATACTTAAATCAGCCTGTTGGTAGGTTGGTCCGTCCGCCCGCAAATAGCGATCTATGCTGTTGTGTGGGATTTTCATCACCTTTAGTGATAGTTCTAGTTAGTTTAAACTTCTAATAAAATTTTCAAACAATAGGTAATGTTTGCCTTTCTAAGTTTTTTATCGGATAAATACTATTCATATTTCCAGATCCGAGAGGACAGTCTGTTTTGTATAGGGTTCCATCCAAATATCTGACAGAATCACGAATCATGATTTATTTGTTTGGACTGCAACAGTGTATAAGTAAAACAACTTTAATTTGTAATCATTTATCTAGATATATAAAAAAGAATTCACTACTGTTATCTTTAATCTTAAAAGCAGTTCATGAAGGTATATAGATACAGATTGACATTGTTGTTGACTTTAGGACATTTATTTTGCTATATTTGTATTTTAAATGTAAAAGCTATGCTATCACATTATCATTTAGACATGTAGTCAAACTTAGTGGCTGACCACGAGGGTAAATAGCTCTGTATTCAATCACCATACATTTTGGAAACTACAGAATGACATTGCTTAAGATAAGAAACATGAAGGTGATGATTTGGAAGACATTAAAAAATTTAATATGCATTTAACACATTCCCTCCTACTGGTGCCTTTTGTCGCCTCTGTAAAAGTCATGTTTTGAAACCATTGTGATAAATAGAGAATTTGTTCCATAGGAACAAATGCAAGACCAAATGCTGTATTTATCACAATGATTTCAAAACTGCACAATTCGAAATAAAACCTTTTCTGTAGTAAATGCTCCTTTTCGGTATTAGATATTTGGTCTAAACTTTGTCCAGGAGGGAATGGGTTAACTAGGATGAAAAACATTGTTCTGGATGAGAATATTCTCTTCCGATTCTGCAGACTCGAACTGCCTGGACAGCTATTCCGGTTGGTCACTGTCCGTCGGCTGTTGTCTACCCATCTGTTCAGTTTTCCTGTTAAACGACATCTGTGAAAGTGTTGATAGAAAGTTCATTAAAGTTTGTGGAAATATTTCACTCACGGTCTTCTTCAAAAAATCGTTGAAATATTTTCATTCCATGTTTAATTCTGGTTGCATGGCAACCGAAAGGGAAAACATCAATCTTCTTGCCTGGAATAGCTGGGCCATTTTGTCGGAATGGTATAATATAATTTGGCAGATGTGATTATCAACCACAGTTGTTGCATAAAGGCATGGCTGCCAGTGGCGGGGGTACTTATATTGCTATAGTGGAACTTTAAAGATTCTACTCTGAAACGATTGGGCTGATTCAGTATAATTTCACATCATCATTTTTTAGGTGACCCTCTGTTCAAGATATCAATGTTGATAAAAAAAAATACGACCATCATGGATGAGACTAAATTTCTGTATATGGCGATAGGAAATAATTTTAGGAATAGTCTTTAGATGTTTTGATGACCATTGCCCAAGAGTGCTAAAATTGATAGCTTTCATGCGATAAGCGTGTTGCTATTGTAACTTGCACGGTCGGCGATCCCTGGCGGTCACCCATCCACCCAGTAACCACACAGTCTATTAACTTCGCAACACGTCGCCAAAAGGCTTACAGTTTATAGTGTGTATTAATACCTACCTAACAGTCTCACTGTTACATTACTTTCTCATCCGAGTAGTCTCAATTGGCCTGGGAAATAACCGTGAGTAAGGCAAGTCCAGTCCGGCCCTAAATGCTTCAAACTGAACTTAGAATAAATTAAATTATGGACTGCCGGTGACAGTGATGCAGAACGGACCACTGGTTGGTTCGTTCGCTTAGTAGGCTAACCAAAGTTAGAAAATGCCTCAAAATTAACATTCTGTTCCCTGGATATCGAATGTTGAGAAAATGAATTGCTGCTGTCAGCTCTATATGGACTGAACCCCAGTGAGGCATATAAGTACGTACATGTTACAGCATATTTCTAATGTGTGACTGAATATGATTCAGTTTATTTTTTCAACATATTTCCAATCAGTTTATTCTTTCGACATATTCCAACCAGTTTATTCTTCCAACATATTCCAACCAGTTTATTCTTTCAACATATTCCAACCAACCAGTTTATTCTTTCGACATATTCCAACCGACATTAAATCATTTATGATTTGATTGGTGCACATTTACGGATGCCTGACTTGAAGCAGACTGATATAAAATGCAATCAGCCAGCTCACACTTTTACTGTTGTTTTTTTTGCGGCGATATTAGAGAAAATTTCAAAACTGTGCTCAATATTTAACAGGGCTGCAAGCAGCAATGCTAAATACTGAACAAGGTTGCAATGTTAAAAACTGAATAGTATGAAAATTACATTAATTTTGATATATCCATTGTGTGACTTGCAATGCAATTCATTCGACGATTGAAGAATTGATGAATCGTAAATATGGGCATGTTTGGTTAAAAAATATGGGAATAAATGGGTTAAGCGCAAGCTACAGCTTGACGTTGTTGGTGGCATGCAACTACAGGGTGTCCCAAAAAACGGAACCCTGGATCGAATGTGTATTTTAACGAATATTAGCAGACACATTAAACTATAAATATTCACTGTTGTAGATAAATCATTTGTGCATATGTCTGCCAAATTTCTCATAAAAATATGCATTTCTTTTAAAGATATATGTGTTTTAATGAATGCACCTAAAATCTGTTTTAACATGATATTCGTTAATTGCATAGTCCATGCCTATATCATGTTTAAAATGGAGTTTAGGGTGCTTTCATTTAAATGCTGGTATCTTAAAAACCAATGAATATTTTTAGACAAAATTTAGACAACATATTGCAAAATGTTGTCTCTACTTAGCTATATGTGTATACTTTTAATTTAAGTTAACAATATTGACAGAAATGGGATAACTTGCACGTCTTAATCCCGGGTTCCATTTTTTTGTGACACCCTGTAGTTTCTGATGGATCTGGTGGCGCATTTCCGGTAAAACAGACTTACAGTTGTTTGGTCTGCGTCGAGGGTATTGCCTTGAGGCAGGTCCATCTAATAATGAATATTTATAATCTTTTTATACATGTAGATGAAAACATGGTAGTTTGGCAGGTCAATGTCTGTTCTGTTTGCTTATGAAGAAATATATAGCTGATTCTACATGCCATTATAAACAAATCAGCTGATTAACGTTCATAGCCATTTTAACTTATTAGATATTCATGAGGAAAAGGGTTAAGCTGTGTACAACTATATGTTAACTCTTTGCTCACTAACCCTTTCGGTGCCAAATTTCCAATTGTCGTCTGCAATCCAATGTTGTTAAATCATATGGTAAAATAAGGAAATAAGATAAACAAACATAAATTTCAAATGAGTAAAGCACTGTTACAACCCGTTTTGTAATAAAGTTGCAAAATGTAATAAAATTATTACAAAGTGCGTTACGATTGAAAAAAATGTAATAAATTTTCTGCACAACCCGTTTTGTAATAAAGTTGCAAAATGTAATAAACTTTTTCAGCATGATGAACATTTCATATCTATCAATGTGATATGTAAGAATATATTAATTGTGAAATACAAGAGTATTATATCACAGTAAATTAGCGAAACATCCATAGTTGATGTCAGTTTCGACAAAAATTATGTTATAAAGAAATGTTATAAAATCAGTCTAAACAACTTAGTGTGTTCTGATGATGAACTTATATTACAATACAAGATGTTCTAGATCCGTATCATTATCAAACACTATCATAGACTGAAAATGAAAAACACGAGTTTATTACAAAGTGCGTTACGAATGCAGAAATTGTAATAAATTTTCTGCACAACCCGTTTTGTAATAAAGTTGCAAAATGTAATCAACTTTTTCAGCATGATGAAAATTTCATATTTATCAACGTGATATGTGAGAATATGTTAATTGTGAAATACAATAGTATTATATCACAGTAATTCAGTGAAACATCCATAGTTGAAGTCAATTTCGACAAAAATTATGTTATAAAAATATGTTATAAAATCAGTCAAAACAACTTAGTGTGTTCTTATGATGATCATAAATGACAATACAAGATGTCCTAGACCCGTATCATAATCAAACACTATCATAGGTGGAAAAGTATGAGTTTATTACAAAGTGCGTTACGAATGCAGAAATTGTTATATATTTTCTGCACAACCCGTTTTGTAATAAAGTTGCAAAATGTAATAAACATTTTCAGCGTGGTGAACATTTCATATTTATCTTCGTGATATGTGAGAATATGTTTATTGTGAAATGCAAGAGTATTATATCACAGTAATTCAGTGAAACATCCATAGTTGAAGTCAATTTCGACAAAAATTATGTTATAAAAATATGTTATAAAATCAGTAAAAACAACATAGTGTGTTGTGATGGTGATCATACAATTTCTGCAATCTTAACGCACTTTGTAATAAACTCGTGTTTTTCTATCTATGATAGTGTTTGATAATGATACGGATCTAGGACATCTTGTATTGTATTATATGATCACCATCACAACACACTAAGTTGTTTTGACTGATTTTATAACATATTTTTATAACATAATTTTTGTCGAAATTGACTTCAACTATTGATGTTTCACTGATACTGTGATATAATACTCTTGTATTTAACAATTAACATATTCTTATATATCACGTTGATACATATGAAATGCTCACCACGTTGAAAAAGTTTGTTACATTTTGCAACTTTATTACAAAACGGGTTGTGCAGAAAATTTATTACAATTTCTGCAATCTTAACGCACTTTGTAATAAACTCGTGTTTTTCATTTTCAGTCTATGATAGTGTTTGATAATGATACGGGTCTAGGACATCTTATATTGCCTTTTATGATCATCATAAGAATACACTAAGTTGTTTTGACTGATTTTATAACATATTTTTATAACATAAATTTTGTCGAAATTGACTTCAACTATGGATGTTTCACTGAATTACTGTGATATAATAATCTTGTATTTCACAATTAACATACTCTGACATATCACGTTGATACATATAAAATTTTCACCACGCTGAAAAAGTTTATTACATTTTGCAACTTTATTACAAAACGGGTTGTGCAGAAAATTTATTACAATTTCTGCATTCGTAACGCACTTTGTAATAAACTCATACTTTTCCATATATGATAGTGTTTGATAATGATACGGGTATAGTACATCTTGTATTGTCATTTATGATCATCATAAGAACACACTAAGTTGTTTTGACTGATTTTATAACATATTTTTATAACATATTTTTTGTCGAAATTGACTTCAACTATGGATGTTTCACTGAATTACTGTGATATAATACTATTGTATTTCATAATTAACATATTCTCACATATCACGTTGATAAATATGAAATTTTCATCATGCTGAAAAAGTTTATTACATTTTGCAACTTTATTACAAAACGGGTTGTGCAGAAAATTTATTACAATTTCTGCATTCGTAACGCACTTTGTAATAAACTCATACATTTCCATCTATGATAGTGTTTGATAATGATACGGATCTAGAACATCTTGTATTGTAATATAAGATCATCATCAGAACACACTAAGTTGTTTAGACTGATTTTATAACATATTTTTATAACATATTTTTTGTCGAAATTGACTTCAACTATGGATATTTCACTGAATTACTGTGATATAATACTCTTGTATTTTACAATAAACATATTCTCACATATCACCAAGATAAATATGAAATGTTCATCACGCTGAAAAAGTTTATTACATTTTGCAACTTTATTACAAAACGGGTTGTGCAGAAAATTTATTACAATTTCTGCATTCGTAACGCACTTTGTAATAAACTCATACTTTTCCATCTATGATAGTGTTTGATAATGATACGGGTATATGACATCTTGTATTGTCATTTATGATCATCATAAGAACACACTAAGTTGTTTTGACTGATTTTATAACATATTTTTATAACATAATTTTTGTCGAAATTGACTTCAACTATGGATGTTTCACTGAATTACTGTGATATAATAATCTTGTATTTCACAATTAACATACTCTGACATATCACGTTGATACATATAAAATTTTCACCACGCAGAAAAAGTTGATTACATTTTGCAACTTTATTACAAAACGGGTTGTGCAGAAAATTTATTACAATTTCTGCATTCGTAACGCACTTTGTAATAAACTCATACTTTTCCATATATGATAGTGTTTGATAATGATACGGGTATAGGACATCTTGTATTGTCATTTATGATCATCATAAGAACACACTAAGTTGTTTTGACTGATTTTATAACATATTTTTATAACATATTTTTTGTCGAAATTGACTTCAACTATGGATGTTTCACTGAATTACTGTGATATAATACTATTGTATTTCATAATTAACATATTCTCACATATCACGTTGATAAATATGAAATTTTCATCATGCTGAAAAAGTTTATTACATTTTGCAACTTTATTACAAAACGGGTTGTGCAGAAAATTTATTACAATTTCTGCATTCGTAACGCACTTTGTAATAAACTCATACATTTCCATCTATGATAGTGTTTGATAATGATACGGATCTAGAACATCTTGTATTGTAATATAAGATCATCATCAGAACACACTAAGTTGTTTAGACTGATTTTATAACATATTTTTATAACATAATTTTTGTCGAAATTGACTTCAACTATGGATGTTTCACTGAATTACTGTGATATAATACTCTTGTATTTTACAATAAACATATTCTCACATATCACCAAGATAAATATGAAATGTTCATCACGCTGAAAAAGTTTATTACATTTTGCAACTTTATTACAAAACGGGTTGTGCAGAAAATTTATTACAATTTCTGCATTCGTAACGCACTTTGTAATAAACTCATACTTTTCCATCTATGATAGTGTTTGATAATGATACGGGTATATGACATCTTGTATTGTCATTTATGATCATCATAAGAACACACTAAGTTGTTTTGACTGATTTTATAACATATTTTTATAACATAATTTTTGTCGAAATTGACTTCAACTATGGATGTTTCACTGAATTACTGTGATATAATAATCTTGTATTTCACAATTAACATACTCTGACATATCACGTTGATACATATAAAATTTTCACCACGCAGAAAAAGTTGATTACATTTTGCAACTTTATTACAAAACGGGTTGTGCAGAAAATTTATTACAATTTCTGCATTCGTAACGCACTTTGTAATAAACTCATACTTTTCCATATATGATAGTGTTTGATAATGATACGGGTATAGGACATCTTGTATTGTCATTTATGATCATCATAAGAACACACTAAGTTGTTTTGACTGATTTTATAACATATTTTTATAACATATTTTTTGTCGAAATTGACTTCAACTATGGATGTTTCACTGAATTACTGTGATATAATACTATTGTATTTCATAATTAACATATTCTCACATATCACGTTGATAAATATGAAATTTTCATCATGCTGAAAAAGTTTATTACATTTTGCAACTTTATTACAAAACGGGTTGTGCAGAAAATTTATTACAATTTCTGCAATCGTAACGCACTTTGTAATAAACTCATACATTTCCATCTATGATAGTGTTTGATAATGATACGGATCTAGAACATCTTGTATTGTAATATAAGATCATCATCAGAACACACTAAGTTGTTTAGACTGATTTTATAACATATTTTTATAACATATTTTTTGTCGAAATTGACTTCAACTATGGATGTTTCACTGAATTACTGTGATATAATACTCTTGTATTTCACAATAAACATATTCTCACATATCACGAAGATAAATATGAAATGTTCACCACGCTGAAAAAGTTTATTACATTTTGCAACTTTATTACAAAACGGGTTGTGCAGAAAATTTATTACAATTTCTGCATTCGTAACGCACTTTGTAATAAACTCATACCTTTCCATCTATGATAGTATTTGATAATGATACGGGTATAGGACATCTTGTATTGCCATTTATGATCATCATAAGAACACACTAAGTTGTTTTGACTGATTTTATAACATATTTTTATAACATAATTTTTGTCGAAATTGACTTCAACTATGGATGTTTCACTGAATTACTGTGATATAATACTCTTGTATTTCACAATAAACATATTCTCACATATCACGAAGATAAATATGAAATGTTCACCACGCTGAAAAAGTTTATTTACATTTTGCAACTTTATTACAAAACGGGTTGTGCAGAAAATTTATTACAATTTCTGCATTCGTAACGCACTTTGTAATAAACTCATACTTTTCCATATATGATAGTGTTTGATAATGATACGGGTATAGGACATCTTGTATTGTCATTTATGATCATCATAAGAACACACTAAGTTGTTTTGACTGATTTTATAACATATTTTTATAACATATTTTTTGTCGAAATTGACTTCAACTATGGATGTTTCACTGAAATACTGTGATATAATAATCTTGTATTTCATAATTAACATACTATGACATATCACGTTGATAACTTGATACATATAAACTTTTCACCACGCTGAAAAGGTTTATTACATTTTGCAACTTTATTACAAAACGGGTTGTGCAGAAAATTTATTACAATTTCTGCATTCGTAACGCACTTTGTAATAAACTCATACTTTTCCATCTATGATAGTGTTTGATAATGATACGGGTCTAGGACATCTTGTATTGTCATTTATGATCATCATTAGAACACACTAAGTTGTTTTGACTGATTTTATAACATATTTTTATAACATAATTTTTGTCGAAATTGACTTCAACTATGGATGTTTCACTGAATTACTGTGATATAATACTCTTGTATTTCACAATTAACATATTCTCACATATCACGTTGATAAATATGAAATTTTCATCATGCTGAAAAAGTTTATTACATTTTGCAACTTTATTACAAAACGGGTTGTGCAGAAAGTTTATTACAATTTCTGCATTCGTAACGCACTTTGTAATAAACTCGTGTTTTTCATTTTCAGTCTATGATAGTGTTTGATAATGATACGGATCTAGAACATCTTGTATTGTAATATAAGATCATCATCAGAACACACTAAGTTGTTTAGACTGATTTTATAACATTTCTTTATAACATAATTTTTGTCGAAACTGACATCAACTATGGAAGTTTCACTAATTTACTGTGATATAATACTTTTGTATTTCACAATTAACATATTCTTACATATCACGTTGATAGATATGAAATGTTCATCATGCTGAAAAAGTTTATTACATTTTGCAACTTTATTACAAAACGGGTTGTGCAGAAAATGTATTACAATTTTTTCAATCGTAACGCACTTTGTAATAATTTTATTACATTTTGCAACTTTATTACAAAGCGGATCAACTATGGATGTTTCACTAATTTACTGTGATATAATACTCTTGTATTTCACAATTAACATATTCTTACATATCACGTTGATAGATATGAAATGTTCATCATGCTGAAAAAGTTTATTACATTTTGCAACTTTATTACAAAACGGGTTGTGCAGAAAATTTATTACAATTTTTTCAATCGTAACGCACTTTGTAATAATTTTATTACATTTTGCAACTTTATTACAAAACGGGTTGTAACAAATCACATATATAGAAATAGAGTTGAGACAAAGAATGAAGTCCCTGATCAGACACCGCTTTGAACAGGCGGCGTCTGATCTGGGACTGCACTATGTGTGGTACATTTCTGCGTTATTGGCGGTGAAAGGGCTAAGTAAGTTTTCGTCTGCAATCACTAAATCAAGACAAATTGAAACCTGTAGGTAGTTTAAAACAAATTTATTAAATATAATTCAATACGGCCGAACCATAGAATTTTAAAATATATATCAATAAGCTGTACAAGACAAGAACATACATATAAATACTACACAATAGCACCACAAACAGATACAAATGCTAATATGTTAACACTATACCTGAATAATATTATTTAATTCATTACCCCATAGGCTATTTTAGACATTCTCTTTGAATAAATCTACCGAAAAGGAACATTTAGTAGAAAACATTTAGAATTATGTAGTTTTGAAACAATTTTGATAAACAGAGCATTTGCTCCTATGGAGCAAATGCTCTATTTATTACAATGGTTTCAAAAAGTGACTTTTACAGAGGCGTCAAAAGACGTTTATATGAGGGAATGGGTTAAAAATAATTACTGTATTGATAATGGTCAGTCGATTTTTTTTTTATAAAAGCTTATGAACAATGAAATGTTTGGCCATGGCATAATCTGTACGTGCATACCTTCATTATTTCATAAGCAAACTGGCAGTTGATCCAGATCAGATCTGGTTCTACTCTGTTTGCAAATGCGTTAAAAGGTGTCTCTATCAGGGAAAGGTTAACCACACTTTCGATTTTAAAATAAATGAAAATTTGCAAGACATTGTTAAGATATAAGGTCAAGTTTTGGTACCTCTGGTAATAAACAACCATGTAGACTATGACGGGCCTCTTAACCATTCTCTTGCTGAATTTTAAAACACATTTCTCCTTTATCCATGTCCTGTTGCATAATTACATATATCTTCACTGTGTATACCCATTTCGCTGTGCAATCACTGCTGGGGAGTGCACTGGTTGCATAATCAACTTGTAAATAGTGCAGACCCTGCAGGAGCTGTCTCATCTGGGTCTTCACTATTTACAGGTAGGTATATTGACGTGAATAGCAAGCGAAGGGTTAAGACCAAAGACTAATATAATGGACGATATTAATGTTTATGCACCATGAAGATGATGGCTACAATGGCACTAAACACTACATGTAATATAGATTTCCTAGAATAGACATGATAGGAGCACAATATTTAGATTACAAATAAAATGAGCAGAACTATGTGCTCGTATCGTAGATGGAATCTATTATAACGGTACAAAGACACATAGATATATATTTTGTGAAATTAGCTTCCTTGATATTGAAACCTTTTAATCCTTGCATGTAACGACTAATGTCATCATGGCCATCAATTAAATGATATTTTATAATTACTTCTGAACACATGAAGTTTGGGCCATGACACAAACTGTAGATCAGATACACATAATTTCTTAAGGCCCTGACCCGAGTCTACTTGTTTGCAAATAAGTTAAAACTTAAAAGGTATCTCTATGAGGTAACAGGTTAAACATATCTATTCATTATTCTATACACGTAAATATCTAAAAAATATGTAATTACAAAAAGTGTCTTCATGGCATGCCCTGAACAAATACTTAATTGAAAAAGTGGCATCCTTTTGTGTTCTAACACATGTTGGAAATCCTAAACAAATGTTATAGACCCATTGTTTACCCTGATCAACATGAGCTCTCTGTTATGGAAGTTGGTCCAAAGATGAAGATGGTGTCATAGTAACCTCCCCTCCTTGTTCAGTACATGAGTAAATTAAAACATTTCCGTACGTCATACCATACAAAAAGAAACAAGGGAACATAAGACGATACCAAACTAGGAACGTCAAACAACACACATACAACTTGAATAATTTAGATCCATGAGTTATCACATTACTCCAGGCCCAGACATATTTATGTAAGAAATGATGAAATCATGAATATGACATGAACACGTGAATTTTGGTCCATGAAAGAAACTGTAGACTCAGACGAATATCATTTTATAATCAAACAGAGCAGAATCTGATTAGACGGCTCCTGCAGGAGCCGTCTGATCTGAGTCTTCTCTGTTTGTATATAAAACACGTATCTAAGGAGTAAAGGTTTATCCCAGAATACGGAATGGATGTCGCAGTATTCTGGGTAGTACACATAGCAGTCTTCTAATATCAATAAATCATGAATGATTAGCACAGTGTGTTAAGGGTATTGTATTGCATGTCGCATACTATATTTTGATATTGAGTGCAACAATTTGTCCGTGTATAACTGATTCCCATGTGATACTGTTGTCAGGAGATATTCCTCGTGTATAACTGTAGTCAGGAAATGTTTCCTGTATATTACTGTCCTTTTACTACTGTTTTCACGAGATGTTTCCCATGTATTACTGTTGTCAGGAGATGTTTCGCATATACATTGTATTACTATTGTCAGGAATTGTTTCACACGTATTACTATAGTCAGGAATTGTTTCACACGTATTACTTTTGTCAGGAATTGTTTCACGCATATTACTGTTGTCAGGAATTGTTTCACACGTATTACTATAGTCAGGAATTGTTTCACACGTATTACTATTGTCAGGAATTGTTTCACGCATATTACTGTTGTCAGGAGATGTTTCACGCGTATTACTGTTGTCAGGAGATGTTTCCATATACTGCTGCTGTGGATTCTATATATTTACACACGGACTGGTACACAAACAGATACTGGTCCTGAAAAACAACACATAGATGAAAATAACATTTATAACAAATATGCTTGCAGATGTCCAGATAAGCGGTGTAATTTGTAACAATTTTAAGATAATTTCTTTATTTCTCCACCACATCCCATGCTGTAACTTATCTTAGGAATCGACTCGAAGAGACGATTCTGAAGACTAGTCGCAACATAGGGTTTGGTGGAGAAATTACTATTTTAGTATTTGAATATATGCTTTTATCTATTGCTGTTAAACAAACGATGTCTCGACAATATCCAAACACTTTAATGCATTATTTTCAAAATTAAAATGTATCTAGTTGAAAAGTTAAACAGACAAAAATTATTGCACACGAAATGTAATTACAAGAGCAAAACTTTTAAAGATACCGTCAAAGGAGTGGTGACGGTGTGTGTGTGCGATGGGGGCTGGGTGTTGCCTGAATGTTGTAGTGGAATTGCCAATCATTCAGTCTAAAGGGCTAGAGGATTTTGAATGTCTGTGTAGACCTCTGATCTGGATCTACACCGTTTGCAAATGCCAGTGCACTCGTTTTCCAAAGTCAAAGGTACATTACCTCTTTAAACCCAGGAGGTGATCCCATGATGATCTATGTAACGAGTTTAGATTAGATGCCGAGTAAATTAGTGTCTCATCAAGGTCCAAACTGTTTACCATTTTTTAAATGACGTCTTAACCCTTTCGAAGCCAAATTTCTAATTATCGTCTGCAACCCTAATTAAGGAAATGATATCAATACACTTAAATTTCAAAGGAATAAACCACAGATATAGAACTAGAGACTGAGACAAAAAAGTGAAGTCCTTGATCAGAAAAAGGCGGCGTCTGATCTGGGACTGCACTGTTTTGTCGTGCATTTTTGCGACATCGGCGGTAAAAGGGTTAAAAAGGAAATCGAGAAGTATTGTTCACAGAGTTCCCCTAATTTGTCTGGGTGTGTAACGTCGTACACTTTGCCAAGGTGTGTAACACCATATATTCTGTCAAAAAATATCACAACTGGAATTGCTCCCTACATGCACATATTTAACTATACACGGTGTTTAACTGTAAAAGTTTAAAACAGGTCCTGTCACAAGTGTAAGCGGTGTCAGATATACAATAGCGTGTATAATGTCTTAAACGAATGCACATAAAGGGCTATGATTCTGTCAAAAAATAGAAGCCGAAGTATTTCATTATGCACTTTTTCACATAGATGCTCTTCAGCTTGAAACAATCTGATAAACGGTGAAACAGTTCGACACATAAGAATTTATTTACTATGTCCCAGTTGACGAAAATCGGGGGGAATTATGTTTTGCACCTGTCCGTTCGTCCGTCAGTCTGTCTGTCACGCGTGTCTGTCTGTGTGTGACGCTTATACGTCCAGTTGATTGTCACAGTATTTTCATTGTCAACCGCCACCACGGGGGCATCGCTGTGTCTGACAGACACAAATTTCTAGTTTAATATCTTATATAACTGACAAGAACTATTCCTTAACCATTACCTCAAAATGACTGCTTAATTTTAAACTTGGTTCAATCTTGACAACTTCCAATCCAACCAAGCTTTTGAGAAATTATTGACCGAATGTCATACAGCTTAGTTCTGATGAGTAACCGAGTTAACCCTTTCGCTGCCAAACTCTGTCGTCTGCTAACTTTGTCGTCTGCTACAAATTTTCATTCTTTTGATTTTCTTCATTTTTGTTTCAAAAACATAGTAACAGTAACAAACAGTTTGGATCCTGATGAGACGCCGAGTTACTCGGCGTCTCATCTGGATCCAAACTGTTTGCAAAGGTAATCACAGATCCGGCATTGGCAGCGAAAGGGTTAATCGGATTGGAGTCTCATCTGGATCGAAGACAGTTTACAAAACTGCGAGTCAAGTCAAGTGTAGTGGGATAAGGATTAGCCCTTTCTTTTACACGCATTTGCAGACAGAGTAGACTCTGATCAGAAATTCATGTACGTACCGTCTGATCGGGGTCTGCTATGTTTGCTTGTGAATTTATAATAGATCTGATTCTACAGATTCTACAAACACCAAAATCATCATGCGTACATATGTCGTTATAAAAACAAATTCAGCTGATAAATATTCATGGTGTCAACTGTATATTCAGCAGGAAAGGGATTAAACTACAGTAAACCGGGCGTATATATATACAAATGTATATCGGTATTGGAGACAGGTGGCAGCTTAATGCAGGACGGACGTCATGCAGAAAGCTCCTAGAGGAGTTTTCTGCATGACTTTCGCCTTGCATTAAGCAGCTACTTGCCTAAACATATCTGAATTATTCTCTGTTAGAATTCCGTTTAGAGGGGCTTTACTGTATAAACAATGGTAAGTAAGCAGGAGTCTAGCATAGGCAAGACAGTTGAGTGATACGAAGAAATAACTACTAGTCAAGGAATGTATGCAAATCACGGTAGAATCTGTCTAAGAGGTCTAATTATGGGTCTTTAAGACAGATGGTCGCTTCATGCAGGTCGAAAGTAATGAAGAAAGCTCCTAGTGGAATATTTTGCAGTACTTTTGCTCTGCATTAAGCAACCACCTGCTTTTTAATACTCCCATGTTCAATAAATTAAAGGTCGTTAAGACAGGTACTACTGGATGTGTGAAATATACCCATTCACCTACTTAATACTTCGATCAAAATCTTACTATTATATTGTGTAATGCATGACTTTGGGTTGTGCATTTATTAGGCGAATTACTATTTATACACTTGCCAAGGAAAAACAAAAGATAATATTTTTGTTAATAAAGATTCACAGCTGTAATTATTTCCTATATGTGCATTTGTACATCAACGCTGAGCATCTGAGACTGTTTGAAACAAATCTAATCAAAGGTGTCGGAGGAGTTTGGCACTTAAAATATCAGAACGTACAGACGGACCATTGTACTTACGTCTGGACGGTCAGAGGGACGGACAACACTATATGCGCCAAAATATAATGAGGATTTATATCAAATGTCAAGTTTTGCAGAGAACAATTCTTAGAGTGTGTGAAAAGAAATACTAAAATGAGGTTCGCACGCTTGAACCTACGCAAACATTTTTTTGATCGAGGTGAAACTAAGAGTGACTGTGTATTTTATCAGGATCAAAACAGTTTAAAAATCCACCTGTTATTAGAAGATATAGAAGAAACATTTGAGCGTTAGAATTGCGGCAGATACCATTTTTCCCACAACAATTACCCAGCGTGCCAAGAAATAAACCCGTACCTTATTCTGTAGGAACTGCGGTCGTCTTTGCTGTATTTGCCTAGACGTGTTGAAGATGTCCACCTCGTGGTCCTGTACGACCTGGTCTAACGCGTTGTTCGTGGCAACAAATATGCCACAGCATGACACGCCATCCCTGGTAAGTAAATATGCATCAGTATATAATAGAACATATCCTAAGCGGCCAATCTTTTATTGAACATAGTTGTGTTAAAAAGCAGGTGGCTGCTTAATGCAGGTCAAAAGTAATGCAGAAAGCTCCTATAGGAGATTACTTTTGACCTGCATTAAGATACCACCTACCTTACTGGCCCATAATTTATCTCTTTTTGATGACAGCTTAAGACAGGTCTTACTGTAATATTGTTCTTGAACATGGTCAAACTGTCTAGCAGAGATTATAATAGTGTTGTAAAATTTGTAGAACGTGTCTATAATGGCCACTTAATAATCTGAACAAGGTATGAAAATAAAAAATGATAAGATAATTTCAACCAATAGAAAAAGATGAGAATAGAATTTGCCTTAATACTTACAGACACAATACTGTGAGTGGGGCTTCTGGGAATGATTTTCGGTAGAGGTTGACCCGGCCCAGTAGTACGAGGAAGGCATCAGCAGAGGTTGGAAGACTTTTGTCCGGGAACCAATCATTGAAAGTTATCATGTAAACAAGCTTGGAGTCTTTGATACCCTGTTAACACAGAATTGCATTGAATTATTCATTATCTATGATATATTTTCATTATCTATGATAGTTGTAAAAAGTAGGTCCTTGCAGGGATACTTTTGCACTTTGCAGTGGTCTGCCTTCTTGTCTAATTGTTGTCCGTCCATCTGTAAATATTCCGTCATGTCCTTTTTATCCTATGTGCACGTGAACGCCATATACAAACGTTCTTTTCAACAGTTTTGTTGATGTAAACATGATTTACTTCTTAATCACAGTTTATGTCAATAATCGTCAATAATTAACTATACTTTGCCTACACATGTTTGTTCAAGGAACCTTTTGATTTGAAAATTAACTAAGGTTAATTTCGACAATCGAGTCGAGTCGAGTAATTCACATTGCAAGTTAACAAGCAACACTTGTCTCGTGTATCATGTCAGTCTTGTTTTATATCGGCTATGAAACAAGTTATTACAGATTAAAAAAGTCACTATGAGTGTGCTCCTGGTCAAATCTGGGTATCTGGAACAGTATTACGAAGGACCTACAACGGGAAGTTTCAATCAGCGTAATTTAGAACTTGCGATAATTGCAATGCTATAGTCCCCCGGCATTTCTGTCGTATATTTTTCGGTCTCTTCCTGAATCTCATACTATGCATCTCTGTTTGCCTGACTATATTTGAAACATTGCTTTCTTTCAGAAAATGCCTTACCTTTCTCAAAATTCGAAATGTTCTCTCTGTGGCTTCCTGACAAGGTGTTTCCACAGCGAGGGTTTCCACAACCAAGGGACCAAAGGTCACAGAGTCCCCTAATGAGGGCCAGAACGCACAGGACTCCTAAAAATATAAACATAATGTAATAAAAAATAAGGTCAAGCATCGACCAGGTATGAAGATGATGATTGATTATCCCTCTATTTGAGAAAGAGAGATGCGTCTTTTGACGTCATTGAAAACAGAATTGACGAACCTTGTAGGAGTCGTCTGATCAGGGTCTGCTCTGTTTGATTACATTTTAGTGAAATGGCTTACAATTCCTTTATTATCAAAAATATGTAAACTTATATTCACGAAGTCATGAATTCTTGTATAAATATGCACAAGGGAATGATTAAAAAAGAAATATACCTGGAAAACAAGGTATGTTTTTGAAACACTACGGTCCTATTAGGTACTTTGACCTATAGTTTTTACCTTTGACCTTAAGTAATTACCTTGATATGGCATAATTCAAAAGTTATGGCCAATGTTACAGTTATACAAATTTGACCTTTAACCTTGACGTTTGACATCGACATGGTTCCACGCAAATGTTGCAGCTGAGATGAGTATATATGCCAAGTATAAAATCTCTATCTGTAAAGGTTTCAAGTTATGGCCAATGTTAAAAACGAAATAAGTGACTGTGCATAGGTCCGGCATTAAGCTACCATCTGCCATATTAGCATAAATTTTAACTTTTTGAGTTGTTAACAATTAACGAATAATAAAATACTCACATCTTGATCTTCATCCAGTGCGTTTAAGGTGACAATAATTGTGGAGCCATGGTCATAAATTAGACGCCAAAAATCGACGATGGTGTTTTTCAAGGGTAACTGGGTTACAATATAGCCGTGCTTGTTGTTCCTGGACTGAAAAACACAACAACAAAATAAGTAAAACCTCTCGATAACGATCACTCCAAGAAAGTTTATATTTCTTTAAACCCTTCTCTTGCTGAATTTTAAAATACATTTCTCCTTCTTTACCCATGCCCTGTTGTATAATTACATATATCTTCACTGTGTACAAGTATTTCGCTGTGCAATCACTGCTGTGGAATGCACTGGTTGCACAATCAACTTGTAAATAGTGCAGACCCTGATGAGACAGCTGCTGCAGGAGCTGTCTCATCTGGGTCTTCACTATTTACAGGTAGGTATATTGACGTGAATGCAAGCGAAGGGTTAAGACAGATTATAGTTTACTACAGAACTAAAGTTTTGTATAAAGCTCCTGTATGATACTTTTGCATTACTTTTACCCTGTATTAACCCTTACAACGCAGGGAACGAGTCACTAATGTAATTTGAAAACAATGTAGACCCAGAGTCTGCACTATTTGTCATATTGCACATTTCTTTAAGCAAATTCCCTAAATATTCACCGTAAGCCTGACCAGTTTGAATTTTAGAATAGTTCGTTTGAAAATTCAGCAGTGTAAGAGATAATTTGACAGTCAGAAACTATGGTTAATTATTTAGAGGTCACTATAGTCAGATTCTTATGTAATAAATATTACCATCATCAATCTCACATGACTGGAACCGTAATGGCTGCATCAGTTTGGTATTCTACAATTTTAAAATTGTTCTGCTTTCATATTAATGAAAACTATTGTATACTGCGTAAAAAAATGTTTGTGCACTTAGGGAATGTTGACCTTATTAGAATATGTAGAAATAATATCTATATTAATCAAACATACGTCTCGCTAATACGACCACTTTAACCCATTCCCTCATATTGACGACTTTTGACGACTCTGTATTTTAGTCACTTTGTGAAACCATTGTGATAAATAGAGCATTTGCTCCTATAGGAGCAAATGCTCTATTTATCACAATGGTTTCAAACTACAAAATTCTAAAATTTACCTTTTCTCTAGTTAGTGCTCCTTTTCGGTAGATTTATTCAAAGAGGTTGTATCTAGAAATAGCCTATGAGGTAAAGGGTTATAGACGTATCATTATGGATTTTTAAAACAGGTGGTAGCTTAATGCCGAATAGAATTATACAGAAAGTTTCTATAGGAGCTTTCTGTATTACTTTTGCCTTGCATTAAGCAACCATCTGCTTTTACAGACTCACGTTTTAATAGAGTATGTGGTCGTCATAGCGAGATTTTACTGTGTTTCTGCTTTTATCAGCTGATAAGAATTGAAGGACTGTTGCATTATGGATAAACATTTAAAACCCATTTATAATGTATTAGTTAAATGTGATAAGACATGAGCACTCACGTAATATACCCCATTTTCAAATAAATTCAACAGCAAACATACATATTTTGATAAACTCTAAATGGACATATCAATTAGTAGTATTGTAGTTCAAGCCGGTGCATTCCATTGGGCGTAAGTAAATGAATTATTGAGTATATTGACGAATAGGTGTCAGAATATTATAATTAGATAAATAAACAACCCGACACAGCTCTGTCAATACTGTCGCCGCGAGGACAATATTTGTGCATTTTTGGCGTAGAAAGAGGTATAAAAGTGCTTAACAGACAAATGTGACATATCCTGGTCCAATCCTGAGGGAAATCATGAAAAAACTTTTTGATGACGATTTATCTGCTAGTTGTTATTCAGTTTTGTATGAATGTTTTACACAAATCACGTTAACATTTAACCTGGTGCGGACGGATGTGTTACCGATTAGCCTGGCAAACAGTTTGGATCCAGATGAGACGCCGACTAACTCGGCGTCTCATCAGGATCCAAACTGTTGGATACTCTAGCCGTGTTATTGAAAAGAAATGCAAGAAAAAATAAACTGTGACAAGTGAAATCAATGACATTTTCTACCAACAAAAGTTTGCTCAGTAAGCTTAGAATTAATCGCAATGTTTGTAAATTCCCAAAACACCACTCTCGTGTGATTGTAAATCATTGAGGTCAATCTAAATGTGTCTAGGATTTGTGTCAATAACGAAACCCCAGTCGGTCTATCAGAGAGGTATCTTGTTTTCCTTGTACATGTACTTTGAAACGGACAGGTAGCTGCTCCCCAATCTTTGTTCCCATATTTTTAGACTAAGGAAAAAATAGGTCCTTGTTTTTGGAAAGGTAGAAAACAAATTTTGCAGCAACCACCAAAGAGGATGTTTTATAATGGACCTATATAGTAAGTGATAGTTCAATGCAGAATGGAGGTAATACAAAAAGCTCTCGAGATAGTTTTCTGCATAACTTTCATTTTACAGTAAGCAACACCTGATCTTAAAATAAATGGTCGCTTTGGAGAAGTTAGATACTGTATATGGAGACATCTCAGGAATTATTCAAATAGCAGAAAAACCTGGAATTGACAAAACAGCAAACAGAGAATACCCAGATCAGAGGGCTCCTATAGGACCCTCTGATCAGGATATGTTCCGTTTGCTAATGGAATTTAAAAAAGATCTGTTTCTTTACTTCCTAAAATGGCTACAATGTTCCACCTTCCATATTTCATTATTATAACAATGTGTCCATGGATATTCATTAGGTATCGAAACGAAATGTGGAATAAACATAGAACAGGGAAATGGTTAACGATGCAGGTTTGTACTATTTCTGTGTTTCATACAGATACTCAGCAAATACGCACAAATACAAGTATGAAACACCAGCAGCAGGAAAGTCTTTAAAACACCCATCAAACTTGTCAATATACTAACAGGTAACGGAAATTATTTCTTTTAAAAAACTGTAATGACGTAATACACGTATAACTTACCGGAACTACTATTGCGTTGATGTAGTCAGTGGTATCCGGCACATACGTGGACAGGTAAGGTCGGAACCGGTCAGCTGGAAACCAGCAGAAAAAAAGTGACACGTCATATTATGATTCTGCATTTATATTCATTTATACGTAGCCTGTTTTAATAATGTGTCTCCTGGGCACTTGTCCTCATTTATGTGTTTGTCTGTCCAACTGTCAGTCTATTCGCCCATCTGTCTGTCAGTCAGTCACGCATTTTAGTCACGATTGTTTCGTTACATTTCTTCCATCATTATTGTCTACTTAAGTTTTGTATTGTTTTCTTACTACACTGCATTTGTTAATTTAAAAGTGTACATGATAGTTATTAAACCTAATTTTAACCTTTTCAATCTGGGACAAGCGTAAGCTATTATTTTCCAACAGTGTATACCCAGATCAGAGGGTTCCTAAATAAGCCATCTGATCCCGGTCTGCACTGTGGTATGGCATTCAACATCCCCAAGCAAATTTAAACCTTTACTTCTGAGAGGACTATAGTACTACAGTAAAACCTCTCGATAACGGCCAATAAATTGTGTTAATTAGTTGGTATTTAGGGCAGGTGGCTGCTTAAAGCAAGGTGAAAGTAAAACAGAACGCTCCTATAGGCTAGGTGCGTTCTGTTGTACTTTCACCTTGCTTTAAGCAGCCACCTGCCTTTAACACAAAATACTTGCTGTAATTAAGTGGCCGTTATAGAGAGGTTTTAATGTATAGTTAAACAATTAATGGTTGAAAGGGCTAACAATGTTGATTAATCATACGCAAGAGTGGAACCCTTTATCTAATAAACATTTATTAACCCTTACAACGCTGAGTTTTCAAATGGACTCTTTCAAAATTCAAACAGGTCAAGCTTATGGTGGATTTTTAGGGACTTTTCTAAAGAAAAGTGTAACATGACAAACAGTGCATACCCTGATGAGAGGACATTAGTTACTCGTGTTCCGCACAGTAAGGGTTAAGAAAAAATGACTATGAATATTAATTAGCCGAATGTTTATAATGGAATTGTAAAAAAGAGAATTTAAAAAAATCTGCATAATCACATCAATATTATTTCATAAGCAAACGGATCAAACCCTAATTAGACGCCCCCCCCCCCTACTCTGTTTGCAAAAGCAGGAACATGTATCTATATTAGGTAAATACTTATAGAACGTCTTCAGCTTGTGCAAATGAACACAGGCAACACTCCGCTATTTAGAAACACACCGATAATTAGAAATAAACTGGCTTAAAATACAGAATTATTGATGCAGACAGAGGTACACAAATTTGGCTGTATATTATTGATAATGTTTATGTGTCGTTTTTGTGGTGTTTGTCATATCAAATATGTAGCATGTTAACCCTTTACCTGATAGAGATGCATTCTGATGCCTTTGTAAACAGAGTTAGTAATACTTTCTCTGTTCAATATTCATGTAAGAAATTTATGACATCATGTATATTTATTAGCTGTATTTATATAATGTAAATTTTCAAGGACATTTTTTGCTTTGGCAAATACTGTAGAATCAGATCTATATTACTTCAAAAGCAAACAGAGCAGACCCTGATCAGACAGCTCCTATTGGAGCTGTCTGATCTAGGTCTACTCAGTTTGCAAGTGCGTGAAATGCGTTTATATGAGGGAAAGGGTTAAACCAGATTAGATGGTTCCTGTCAGAGCTGCCTCACGAGGGTATATTGGCTTATAGACTTGTATAGATCTGAATCAACAGTTTCTGGCATGGCCACCAATTAACAGTCATACAGAGCACACATGTGTATATACATTCTGTCATGAATACCGGTATGCATGAGGTAAAAGGTTAACCCGAGGAAACCTTGGTTACATGAGTTGTGTCTCTGGAAAGTCCAGGTATACACTATGTGCAAGTGTCCATATGGTACACATTTGTATTACCTATAGATACACACATATTTATAGGTAATACAAATGTGTACCATACGGACTCTTGCACACAGACGACTCAAGGGACGAATATGTCAAAAAATTTAATGCTAACACTGCTGTAAAACACAATGTCTTCTCAAATTTGGACTGGGAGCAGTTTTGAATACTTCCGAATCGAGTCAGACTGTTGAGAAACTATTGACCGAGTATCAAACAGTTTGGATCCTGATGAGATACCGAGTTACTCGACCTCTCATTAGGATCCAAGCTATTTGCGAATGCGAATAAATCGAAGATAATGGGATCAGAGTTCGAACAGGCGATAGCTTTAAAATTAAAGTAGAACGAAAGTTTTGCAAACTGTTTCAACATTTCAATCTTTTTGCATTTCGTAGTATCCTGTCTTAAACCCCCATTATTAACCATTTCCTCCATATAAACGCCTTCTCACGTGTTTGCAAACAAATGAGATCCAGACCAGATGACTTCTGTTGTAGCCGTCATATCAAGGTCTGCTCTGTTTGCCTAGGAACTCATAATAGATCGTACTCTATAGTTTCTGCCAATAACAAACGTCCAAGTGTATATACGCCATTATTAAAAAAATCAGAAAATAAATATTCATGATGTAATTAATGCTTACATGAATTAAATTCAACAGGGAAAGGTTTATTGACTTGATTGGTACATTAGAGAGGTTTCACTGTAGGATGAATAAGACCCATGGCGATTTTAGGACATTGACATCATACCTGCTAGCACATTAAGACTTCTGTTCTTCTCAACATTCTCCTTCCTCAGCGCTGCCAGGAAACACTCATTACCAAGCTTAGGCTTAAGGTCATCGAGTTTCTGAAAAACATGAACCATTTACTCCACAAATACGCCTTTCTGTACATTTGCAAACAGAGTAGAGGCAGATCAGACGGCTCCTACAGGAGCCGTCTGAACTGGACCTACTCTATTTGATTATGACAAAATATAATACGATTCTACAGTTTCTGCCATGGCCAAAATATGCCCGTGTCCACGTGCTATTATAACCATTTATAATCATGATGTCACTATTTTTGTTATAAATATTCATGGTGTAAATAGTTTGCTATAAACCCCCTGTTCCCTCATATCAATTGACGACTCTGTAAAATTCACTTTGTGAAACCATTGTGATAAATAGAGCATTTGCTCCTATATGAGCAAATGCTCTATTTATCACAATGGTTTCAAACTACAAAATTCTAACATTTTCATTTTCTCTAGTTAATGCTCCTTTTCGTAGATTTTTTCAAAGAGGTTGTATATAAAAATAGCCTATGAGGTAATGAGTTAAAGCAAAATAGTTAACCTAATTTAATTAATATAAATGATGTCATTATTTTTGTCATGAATATTCATCGTGTAAAGGCTCTTGTAAACCCTTCACATACTGAAACAGAGTGCCAGTGGGCACAATATACGCCCGTTGAGGTCTTGTTCAACATAAACTGGGGTTAACGTATATGCTAACTCAAATTCCTACTTGGCCGGCTACTGTGGCATGTCTTGATAAACATTGTGTTTAAGTTTGGGAAGGATCCACCAAGTGGAACTTGAGTTAGAGATGTTACAGACAGACGGGTAGGTTAACATTTTTGCTAAAACGCAAATTCTAAGTCCAATTGTGTGACCTTGACCTTGGATATACGAACCGGGACTTGGCAGGCTACTGTAGCATGTCTAGATAAATATTGTGGTTAAATTTGGGAAGGATCCACCAAGGGGAACTTGAGTTAGAGATGTTACAGACGGACGGACGGACAGACGGACAGACGGCCGGACGGACGGACGGACAGACGGACAGCGCCATTCCATAATACGTCCCGTTTTTTCAAACGGGCGTATAAAAATAATGTCTGCTCAAACTCTTTTTTTTTGTTTACTGATATCTGATTCGTAAAACTTTTTCAGAAGCTATTGGCCCTGTATCAAACAGCGTGAATCCTGATGAGATGCTGAACATATGAATCCAAGTTATGGCTAAGTAGAAGGATTAACCATTTTGCTGTCAGGAATTGTCGGCAAACTTTGTTGTTCGTTTTATTTTTTGTAGTCGAACTTTCTCCCTTTTTGTTTGAAATATTCCCTCATGGGATACTTTTTAGACCCGACCTCTGAATAAATCTACTGAAAAGGAACATTTACTAGAGAGAAGGAAACTGTTCAGAATTGTGTAGTTTTGAAACCGTTTTGCAGTTAGGTTTGAAACCATTGTGACAAATAGAGCATTTGAATAGTTAAACACAACAACCACGACACGGTCGGAAGGGGGTGTATAGGGCAAAAGCAGTTACAATCAGATACTTTGTAACAATTCTACAGAGTGAACACAACATAGGGTTTGGTGAAGAAAATCAAGGAGTTATTCTTAAAAAATGTTTTAATTTACGCTTCTTAAAACGTAAAACCTTGCTAATCAGAACTTTTTGTATAGAAGAATTGAGAACTTTAGGGAGGTGGCTACTTGATATAGACTGAAAGTCATGCTAAAAGCACATTTGTGACCTTTTGTATGACTTAAACCCTGCATTAAGCAGATGCCTGTCTTAGAGTGATAGTCTCGACTTTCAGTGCATTTTAAATACATAAGGCATTTGTTTCTATACTGAAAAGATGTGTACCACAAGAAAACTGATCGGGTAAACGCTGAATACAAAACGTTCATGCGTTTGATATCGAACACCCCGCCTTTATTCATAACTGTTTGAAATGGGCCGATGGCACTTTGTCGATCATAACAGTTCATTTTGTATCACAGGGCAGTTCATGTTGACAATCGTTATATGAATTATTGAACATAACCAACATCACGGTTTATAATGTGACTGAAAATGTGAGTGTATTGTAGAGACTGTCATGTTAAACCCATTCTCTCATAGGCTATTTTTAGATCCAATCTCTTCTTATAAATCTACCGAAAAGGAGCACTAACTAGAGAAAAGGAAAAATTTAGATTTTTGTACGTTGAAACCATTGTGATAAATAGAGCATTGTTCCTGTAGGAGCAAATGCTCTATTTATCACAATGGTTTCAACAGGTGACTTTTGCAAAGGCGTCACTATGAGGGAATGGGTTAAGGCAGATAACGTTACATGTTTGAGAGTTCGGATCAGTGAGGCTTTACTGTATTTAGGAATGTCTAAGTTACCTGGAATTCATCTGCAATTCTGTTAGGTTGTGCCACATTGTACAGATCTATATGGCGCCGACACTCTGACATAAACGCGGATTTATTTAAAGTGGTGTCCCCAAATCCCAAAGCCTCCTGCAGAGCATAGTGGACGAGTCTGTATTGGTCCTGAAATACATAGTTGTCGTCTCTCATTATTCCATGAAGAATGTTTCCACATATGCGCGAGCTTATATATGATTCCCTAAATAAGTAACCATACGCTGTAATAGTATTGTAATAATCTCCATTTCATAATCCATGTTCATCACTCACTTGTCTTGAGTCTTGACAGCAATAGTTTCAGTTTAGTTTCGTTTTGTTTGCAGTTTTTAGGGAGTTGGTGGAATGATTCTGCATTTTTGTGTAAAGAAATAAAAATTAAAACAATATTAAGATTTAAAATAATAACCAAGGACGTTTTCTGTTCAAACTCTAGTAGAACAAGTCCATACGATTAGAACCTATTTATGTTTAATGGTCCTATAAAGGAACATATAGAAACCATGTTAACCAAGATCAGGCTCTAGAGGAGAGATGAGCGGGGTCCTCGCTTCAAGGCCTAACCGTTTGTTTCAACGCAAACAGTTCTTATAAATTCAACCCTACTCATGAATATATGATTCGCTTTTAATTGGACAAGTCCACATATATTGGTGATAGTTTTAGATACTAGTACTATTAAATTTTATATCAATGGTGGTTTGACTTACAATGGTTTGTATCATGTTCATTCTCTGTTGCCTCATCCTGTGCACAAATGATGGGATGTCAATATAACCAGCCCGCTTGCCGTAGTGATACATGGCGTCTAGCGTTATAAATGCTCCTGTGCGCCCTACCCCAGCACTGAAATATAGGGGAAAATCAAATTAATATAATATGCCGATTTATAGTTTTCAGTAAGATAACAGGTAAGACTCAAACAATTTGATTTTGAAAAGAAATGGAAGAAATATGAACTAAAAGAAATATGAACTACAAACCAAGGCAAACAGACAAACCATGTGACTCATATATACAGCACAATCTGAGACGTTGGTATACGGAACAAAACAGTTAAAGCTGATGCAATTAGTTTTCATGCTATACAATATTTGAAGATGACGGTAGTCTTTATTGATATCACATATTGTGAATGGGGGCAGAGCAAAAGCATTTATGGAAACATGACTATTATAAACTATTCATTTACACCTGACTGGTATCGCCAGTTGCTCTGAAGTGTTACTGAACTACACAGAATATTATTAAGGCAACTACAGTAAAACTTCTCTATAACGGCCACTAAATTACCTCAAGTATTTTGTGTTAAAGATAGGTGGTTGCTTAAAGCAAGGTGAAAGTGAAACAGAACGCTCCTATAGGAGCGTTCTGTTTCACTTTCATCTTGCTTTAAGCAGCCACCTGCCCTAAATACCAGGTAATTAACAACATTTAGTGGCCGTTATAGAGAGGTTTTAGCGTACAACCAATATTGTGCAGGTACCTGCAGTGTACAACAAGGGGTCCTGGAAGTGTCATTGGGGTCCTGAGTACACACTTGTAGAAGGAGACTATCTCAAACGTGTCTGGAACCCCATGGTCAGGCCAGGCTGTGAAATGGAACTGCTTGATTGTTCGGATGTCATCAGGTTGCTATAAATATATAAATAAATAAATAAAGTAACTCGACGTCTTATCAGAATCCAAACTGTTGAACACTCTGTTTATCTTTTTTAAAGAAATTGAACACACACCCACTCTAAGGTTCGAAGCAGACTAAAATGTTTCCAGAAGACGATAACACTGGCACTGAAAGTGCTACAGAGCTCATTCTTAGTATTAACAACTGTCTCTGAGTAATGTCATTAATTTTAATGAATGCATTAGAACATGTCCTAAGCGGCCATTCATTTATTGAACGTAGGGGTATCAAAAAGCAGGTGGTTGCTTAATGCAGGGCAAACACAATACAGAAAGCTTTCTGCATTACTTTTGTCATGCGTTAAGCTACAACCTGCATTACAGACCCATAATTATACCTCGGTTTGAGCTATAAGAGCTGTCTGCATTACTTTTGGCCTGCATTAAGCTCCCGCCTACCTTAAACACCCATTATTAGAAGTCTTTTAGATAGCTGCTTATGACAGGTTCTGTTGTAATAACGATTACGGACGGCTTGGTGGAGAAATGTATAAAAATCTAAACTGCAGAATAAAAATAGCTTTTGACTCTTTTCTGGAGCCTTGTGACCGTATCGAATTCTCAAATGGGAACTTGCCTGTGAATTAGTTAGGGTCATGATTCTGAGAGTGTAGAACGGGTGTTCCTGGCTCTGATTGATGGACACCTGCAGGTCACCGAATGTCAGGGGTATCCTCTCATTTGGCCAGTACCGCTCACATTTATTCTGAAGTGGACAAATAAACTGTCTGAGCAACATTAATAAAACAAATTTGTGGTGCATTGCAAACAGTGTACTCCAAGACCAGCTTTCTCGTAGAAGACACAGAAGACACAATGTCTTATGTAAAGACTTAGTGTAAATGGAAAATAAAATATATTTCAGATGTTGAATGTTGATTATTGTCAAATAGTATAAATCTTTATCAGATCCATGTATGTGACACATCAACTAAGCTAATCACATCAAAGCCAAATGTTCTTCACACAATTTAAATAATATAGAACCTTAACCTTCTGCACTCTATGTCAATATAGCTGTCGTATGCATATATTGTCGACTGCTTCAATTCTAAAAGTATGTATTTCTGCCATTTCTTTTCAAAACACAGTGTCTGAGTGGCAAACAGTTTGCATCCTGATGAGACGCCGAGTCATCTGGTTCCATGCTTATAAAACTTTTTAGTTGAGTCTGAGTTCGTTCTCAAGTTTTTGATTGGTCAGATTTGAGCCTTCTGCTCAAATCTGACCAATCAAAAGCTTGAGAACAAACTCAGACTCAACTAAAAAGCTTTATAAGCATGGAGACTGGATCCAAACTGTTTGCAAAGGTTCCCACAAAGTCGTCAGTAAAGTGCTAAGGGTTAAGATAGATTGTAATTTGTAATTTCAGTATTAATTAATCAATAATATTGTACAAATAAACACTACTGATGTAAGCATGAACCCTGTTGAAGGTTGTACTTTATTTGAAATGAAAACTGTGTTACATGTACAAACAATGATATCTTACCTTAGATTCTTCGACCAGGTTGGTCAACATGATAATTTTACCAGATTTTAACTGCCACACCATGCGCCAAAAATCTTTTAATGTGATTTTGTTTGGGCCTGGAAATAAAAGTCTCATTAATAATAGGAAGAAATTATTAATAAGTTTGTGTTACACTTATTTTGTTGAAAAGTGTTAACCTTTACTTCAAACGGACGCTTTTTCACACCTTTGCAAATAGAATAAACCAAGATCAGGCGGCTCCTGTAGGAGTTTGCTTATGAAAGAACATAAATATGATTCTACAGTTTGTGCTATGGTAAAATATCTCTTATTCATAAAACATATACCATTATAAAAAAATAAGTAACTATAAAGTAATTAGTTCTTACTAAATATTCATGAAGGAAGGGTTAAATAGGTGAAACCAAACTAAAGATAAGGGAAAAAACTTGTTCAAACGCGTAATAAAATACAGTAAAACCCCGCTAATGCGACCACCAAAAAGGGGCATAATTCTGGGTGGCAGAGACAGGTGGTAGCTTAATGCAGGACGAAAGTTATGCAGAAAGCTCCTATAGGAGCTTTCTGCATAACTTTCGTCCTGCATTAAGCAACCACCTGTTTTAGACGACATCAGTGGCTGTTTATTAAGTGGTCGCATTAGCGGGGTTTCACTGTATTCTCTACATTGCTAAGGGCCATCGGGATTTTCAACAGTAGATATTACAACATTGTTTTAAAAATGAAGTTTATTAATGAATCGTAACAGGTAATGGTTCAACAAGTAAGATTTATGATCCTAAATGACAGGGTTTTTAGTTATGAAAATTAAATACCGCTTAAGCCGGTACTAGGCGTGTGAGTAATGTTACACTTTAAATAACTGCTCATGAACAGACTCAATTAAACTGAGTTTGCAATTTTCTCTTCTTGCAATGCTTTTCAAGCATCTCCTACATTCAGAATTTGATCATGAATATTTTTAAAATCTTTCTTACCTTGGGTAGCAACATAACAACTAGGAAAGTCAACACTCTGAAATCAAACAAATAGTGCAAACATAAAACGTAGAAGCTGGTGTTGTTGAATGAACAAGAACAGTTAAAGAATATCTTATTTGATCTATAGTGTGACAATTGCCAATAACGAATATTAAATTCTGATACATTGTATATACATTACGATATTTACCAAATATCAGTACAAAAGACCTTAACCCATTCCTCCATAGGCTAATTTTAGACCCAACCTCTTGAATAAATCTACCCATAATGAGCATTTACTAGAGAAAAGGAAAATGTTAGAATTATGTGGTATTGAAACCATTCTGATAAATAGAACATTCGCTCCTATGGAGCAAATGCTCCATTTATCACATTGGTTTCAAGAAGTGACTATTACAGAGGCGTAGAAAGGCGAATTTATGGAGGAAAGACCTTAATTCTTTTTGATGACAATGCTGGTTTAGAGCAAGTTTACTGTACTGACTACAGTTCTACCAAAACAAATAATAGCCTCTGCAACTAGCTTCAGCAATAACTATATCCAGGTTTCTTACATCTATAAAATTGGCATTGATGTAATCAGAGTCCGCTTCTGTAGAGTCTTCTTCTATAACAACCCGACTGTGGTCATCTGAAAGTTCACATAAGACATAGACATAAACAACCAAGCAACTTCATCAGCCTTATCAAGTTGACTAAGATGTCATTTGCTTTCAGCTATTATGTAAGAATAATTTATATCAGATGTAGTGCATAGTACATTATAAATATCAACGGAAGTAGTTTCAAACCATATTTAACCCCTTTCCCTCATATAAACGTGTTTTCACGCATCTGAAAACAGAGTAGACCCAGATCAGACGGCTCATATAGGAGCCGTCTGATCTGGGTCTGCTTTCTGTTTGCTAATGGAATTTGATAGATATGTTTCCTTTACTTTCCAAAATGGCTAAAATGTTCCACCTTCCATTTTTTTATAAATATTTTGTCCAAGAATATTCAGCAGGTATCGAAATTTGAAATAAATATAGAACAGGGAAAGGGTTAAAATTATTGGCAAACACAAACGTATTATCTGCATTTTACAAAAATACAACAGGGGTTAACAATATTGCTATTAGAGAAGCCTTTTCACGCATTTCCAAACAGAGTAGACCAAGATCAGACGTCTCCTACAGGAACCGTCTGATCAGGGTCTGCCCTGTTTGTTGATAAATAATGTAGGCCAGATTCTACTCATCTGGGTACACACTGTTTGTAAAGAACATTAGTGACTCGTGTCCCGCACAGTAAGGGTTATCAACTTACATGGATACATTTGTGCAAAGCGGTTCTTGAACTTATTTCTCGGCCTTTTCCCAGCTTCATGGGCATACTTCAGACCATGTGCATATTGCTGAAATGAAACAGTCAAAGGCATTTTGGGTATTATTCGGATAAGACTTCCAATTTTGTCCCACTGTCTGATCAGTGTAAGCACTGTTTCTTATTCAATATACATGTAATCATATTAAGATTCCATGCTTTCTAAACTTGCTACTGTAGTTTAGTTGATTACTGTGATTAGTTCTGACAAAATGACTAATTGCGTTTTAGTTTTTGAGTACACATCATATCTGTTTCTCTGTTTATCTATAGATCTGTTAGTGTCTTGACGTCCTGACTCTTTGCCATGAAGCAAGTAATACATGCAGGGTGAGTGAGTCAGGTTTTATAGTTCTGTAGCTCTATATAAAGTTAAAGTGTGGTTAAGGCAATGGGGGTACTGATGAAAGAATGTGAGACTTTGGGCTAATTCAATGTGTTGGCACTCTCAACACATGGGAACCAACCATTCTCCACAATGTCCAAAGTAGCTATGTTTGTTTATTATTGACACAGTCAGTCTGCATCTAGCGTGGCTTTGAATATGTGTAAGATACCGACAGTAGTTTGCAAAATGTACCCCTATATACATTAACGTGTTTCAAAATTAATTTCCCTAATAATAGTAATTGATATTTAATTTGGTGTATTATGGTTATTTGGCACAACGAATTGTAAATCAAAGTAATTGATATATAATTAAAACTACCCCGGGTGTTTAAATACATTCTAGCAAATGGCTTAAAATTCGACAGCAACCATAAGATAAATATATCCCACTCAGCAAACATATCTGTTTAACAAAGATGTACGTTTCAAATTGTTGTATTCCCATCAGATTGCATGAAATTGATATAACTCTGACACTATGCTAAAAAAGAACATGCCAACGGCAATGTGCATAAACAATAGGAGTTGGCTGCTCAGGATCTGCTCTGTGTGATTATGAAATAATATAGATCTAATTCTACAGTTTCTGCCATTGATAAACATTTCTAAGTTCATATACCATTATGATTTTTACATGAATATTTATGACTTAAAGGGTAAAAGCATTACTTCAACAAAATGACGATGTCCGCATGCAAATAAAATATTCGGAATCAGGGTGTCAAATGGTGCATGTAACCGTCATTGCCTTATTCCACAACCGAATGATAGGTACTTATCGACAACATAATAATAGGTGCTTATCGACAACATAATAATAGGTGCTTACCGAAAATTCTTCCTTGAATTTGTTCTTGTCGTTGTCCATCTCTTTCACGTGCTGACCGAAGTGATCTACCGGAATGCCCGTGCTTCTAGCAGCAAGTTTCTCCATTGTGTTGTAATAAGTAGGCTCAGAATCCGTTAAATGGCCATTCTGCACAACCTGTAGTTAGGTTTATCAATGATGGATAATAATTGTCATTCAATTAGTATTCCAGGATGGAATAAAACATATAGATAAGTATTCTAAGATGGAATACATTTGAACATTTGAAAAAGCTACAATCAACACATATTCGGGAAAACAACTGAATTATATATAGTTGTTAGTTTGTTCTTCCTTTATGTTGTATGTTGTATTATCATTCATTGTTTTATAAACTCCTACAGATGCCGTCTAATCTGGGTCTAATCTATTTGCAAAGACGTTAACATACGTATCTATGAAGTAAATGGCCAATGAGGTTTTACCCGAAAACTATACTGTTTATATTGAGCCCTCAAAATGATAACTAACGGCGCGTGTACCGAGAATTGCTTTGTTAATTGTTTATCGGAACTATTCGAATACTGAACTCACGTGACATAAATTATTGCCCATAAGCATTGTCACTAAATTCTGTAAAACTATTACGAATTGGCACAAAGAAAAGAGCAATACATATGATTGAACGCATCCAACTGCAGTGGCTGAACTGGCTCTATATTGATAACAAATGCTTGTATGCACCTTTCCCTCCATGACACACATGGCTCAATTTGTTTTTACCTTTCTCTGGAATGTTGATAATTTTGGCGAGGGCACTGATATGGGCAGTGGTGTGGGAGTCTTCTTTTTCAGGTTAACGTAAAGCACCTCCTGGTCGTCAATCGATACTATAAAACAGATGACAATATCTGTAGCATTCTGAATAATTCTGTTGCGTATGCACAGCTTGGTATAATACATTTGCCCTGCATTAGTCTACCACATTCTTAAATTTCTTTTGTGTTTCCAATTTAGAGATGCTGAACTTTTCACACACATAATTGAAAATGATTTTATTTCGATATGTCAGACATACACATGAAATTTAATGTTTACAATAGAAAAAGAGCAAGAATAATCACCGTTTAAATTTTCGATAAACATCAAATGTATTATTTTAAATGATGTTGTAAATACAATAATTCAATGTGGTAAACCTGAAGATAATTTGGCCATATGGATCCTGTGATCACTTTGTGTGTAAAATCATGATTAATACTTAATTTTCAACATGGTGCAATGTTTATTTAACAAACTTTTGAAAAACTATTGGCCGTGTGTCAAACACTTTGGATTTTGATGACACTTTCATCCTGCATTAAGCTGTCGCTTGCCTTAAAGACCGTCTTATAATACTTTGTGTGTTCTTATTAACGAGATATTATTTTACTGTTTATAAATCTCTTACTATGTGACTGGGTGCAGTTAGTTTTTATTGTGGCAAGGCTTGATGTGCGGCTGGGAGACGGAGATGCACTAGCAGCTCCTTGATTCACGTGCCCCTCGTCCTGCACAATCTCCACGTGCGAATGTGTTTCGCGCCTCTCAGGCATGGTTTTAGGACCTCGCTGAGTACCTGGTCCTTTACGTCTGGAAGCAAATATATAAGATCTAAGATTCGCTCATTGCAGCAGAGATCAGCTTCACAAGATACAAGAAGCTTTATTTAGAGTTGGTTATGAAAAACATAATAACATTAGCTTTCTAGCTATTTTCTGACAAATCATTGAATATCGTAGGTTTTTTCTCATTATCTGAATTCATTATTTCCTCTTTTATGTACCACGCCAAGTATATGATGCACCATCGTTTAGTAATGTTCGCATAATAAATAGTTAATGTCATAGATTTTGAATGTTGAAATTCTAGTTTCTACTACCAGCAGTCCATCCTTGACTTCAAGTTCAGTAGTAACAATTATTTCGACTACAAATGCCGTTTTTGACCGGTCCTACATGTATACTTCTACATATGACGCCGTGGTGTTTCTACATTCCGTTACAGCTTAAAGTAGACGTGTGTATATAGAGAAATATGCGATGGCCATATAACACGAATACGAGGAGGGGGGGGGGGGTATGTGATAAATGTATGTTATTAGCATGAAAAGGATAACGCACCTAAAAATATTGCATAGCCCTAGTGAAATGCAAAAAGCTGTGATTCTGGAATTAAAAGTAGATGATCATTTAACCCTTCGCTTGCTATTCGCGCCAATATACCTACCTGTAAATAGTGAAGACCCAGATGAGACAGCTCCTGCAGGAACTGTCTCATCAGGGTCTGCACTATTTACAAATTGATTGTGCAACCAATGCAGTCCACAGCAGTGATTGTACAGCGAAATACTTGTACACAGAGAAGATATATGTAATTGGGTAAAGAAGGAGACATGTGTTTTAAAATTCAGCAAGCGAAGGGTTAATTCTTATCCTGCTATTTGTGACCTAGCTCACTTTTGCAAACAACTTGGGTGCCGATGAGACGCCGAGTAACACGGAGATTATTAGGATCCAAGATATTTGACTCTTTGTCAAAAGTTTCCTCAAAGCTTGATTTTGATTACAGTAAAACTATTCTAAACTGGACATACAATTTAGTATAAATATCGGCCATGGAGACATGTGACTGCTTAATGCTGGTTGAAAGTCATGCAGAAAGCTCGTCCAGGAGCTTTCTGCATTACTTTCATCCTGCATTAAGCAGTCACCTGCCTAAAATTATCTAAATTATTCTCTACCAAAATTCCGGTTTAGAGGGGTTTTACTGTAAATTGTTTTACCAGAACCAAATTTAAGCAGACATTATGTTTTTTACAGAAGGGCAAGGGTTCAGGTATTTATCAATGTTTACCTTCTTACAACAACAAACATCATTATGCCGAGGAAGACAATGATGACACCACCCATTACACCACCTATAATGATCGAGATGTCTGTTTCTTCGTCGTTAAGGTTACTGGCATCCGGGTTATCAGTGGGCTTTGTCAAAGCTGTAATATATGTAACATATAATATAGAAAATCATACATTTGACTCTCTCTCTCTCTCATATAAATATATATATATATATATTTCTCTATCTCTCTCCGTCTCCCCCCTCTCTCTCTCTCTCTCTTTCCTTTATCTTTTACTCTCTCTCTCTTCATCCCCTCTCTGACTGTCTGCCTCTCTGTCTCTGTATATCTGTCTCTCTATCCCCATCTCTCTATATGTCTCTTTCTCAGTCTGTCATTGTGCCTGTCTGTCTGTCTGTCACATTATATATATTTTACCTCATCTCTCTCTCTCTATCTCTGTTTCACTCTTTCATCATCAGCTCCGTCTCTTCGTTTAACTATTTTTTTCTGACTACTTTTGGTGTTACGATTTGATCGAGCTTTTTCTAAAACTGAGCGTCTCATTTAGTTCAAATCTGTTTGCAAATACCAGTCAAGTCATACCTAGCAGAAGGGTTAAAAAGTAATCCAATTCATCCATAAAGGCAAACACGATTGTCATTTTGATAATTAAACTGATCCGGACGTAATGTTTTCGACCACGCTCCCCTTAGACCCATATATCAAAATCATATCAATAAATACAAATAATTATCACAGAGATACATCACAGATTATCCTGGTACTGGAAACATGAATTATTAATCCCAGTTCGTACGTGCTGTCAGTAGTGTAGCGATATGATTAAAACTGGTCACTGAAATTCACTTGCATGACCCTGTGGATTTAACTTACTGGTGCCCTTCTAAACGCAATCTGACTGTCATTTGCAAACAGTTTCTAGCAAAATCAACGCCAAGCATCTATGTATCTCATTTGGGTCTGCTTGACTATCGGTCAGTAGGTATCAAGACCTGGATACAGTAAAACCTCTATATAACAGCCACTAAATTGTGTTGATTAGTTGGTATTTAGGGCAGGTGGCTGCTTAAAGCAAGGTGAAAGTAAAACAGAACGCTTCTATAGGAGCGTTCTGTTTTACTTTCACATTGCTTTAAGCAGCCACCTGCCTTTAACACAAAATACTTGATGTAACTTAGTGGATGTTATAGAGAGGTTTACTGCTACAGATCTGCTACAGATCCGAGTTTGAATAGATAATAATTTTCCCATCAGGATAAGTATTTTTTTATTTTGGTGATATGCTCAACCGAGTAGTGTATGTAAAACAATTAACAGATGTCATCGGAATCTAATTATCTTAATGTGACAAATACCCAGCAAAAACAAGTTTTCATAAACAAAACTAAACTATGACACATAAAATATGGTATTTTAGTTTATTTGTTTTCTGGCCCTGAGGTTATTAAACTACTGAATGAGTCTAAGTTTATGATATGTTAGATTTTGTGTTTACTCAGATGCTCGAGAATGAGCTAGAGCTCAAGCAAAAAAAGTATTTACAGCCCTTCAAATTGCGACAGTGAATTAGTTTTTAGAAGGTTTTCTTCCTCCTTAAGGTTGGGCATTAGGCTCTCGGCGTATTCAGCTTTCGGACTAACAATCATGTATGTATCGAGTATATCGAGCTTCAAATTAACAGTTTATAGTAAGTTTGCTACCTCCTGAATGCAAATGAACTTAAAATAGAACGAACTGACAAATTGCAAACACTACACAAATATTAATGGACAGTCAACCACTGTAACCCTGTACTTCATAAATACGATTTTCTACGCCTTTGCAAAGAGAGTAGACCCAGATCAGACGGCTCCTATAGGAGCCGTCTGATCAGGGTCTGCTCTGTTTGATGTAATATATATATGATTGTACAGTTTCTGCCGTGACCAAAATTCCCCGTGTGCGTGTGCTATTATGAAAACCAGTGAATTATTATTCACGGTGCCATTATTTGAATATTCATGGAATAAAGAGTTAAACGGAACAAATAACCCTTTACGTGTTCAATAATCATGGCAGCAAATAATCACATCATGAATATTTATTAGCTGAAGATTTATCATGTAACATTTTCAAGGGATATTTTTTTCTTTGACCAAAAAAGTAGAATCAAATTTTTATTATGTCATAAGCAAACAGAACAGAATCTGATCAGACGACTCCTACAGGTGCCATCTGATCTGGGTCTATTATGTATGCACATGCGTGAAAAATCCCTTATACGTGGGGCAGGATTTTAAAGAAGAATGAAGGTATTCTTAGACAGGCAACTACTTAACCCATTCCCTCATATTGACGCCTTTTGGCGCTTCTGAAAAAGGCACATTATGAAACTATTGTGATAAATAGAGCATTTGCTCCATAGGAGCAAATGCTCTTTTTATCACAATAGTTTCAAAACTACATCTTTCTAAAAATGTCCTTCTCTCTAGTAGATGCTCCTTTTCGGCAGATTTATTCAAAGAGGTAGGGTCTAAAAATAGCCTATGAGGTAAAGGGTTAATCATAAATGCATTGGGGAGTTTTCTGTATGACTTTTACCCAGCATTAAGCTGCCATCTGACATAAAGCACCGATATTGAAACTAATTTGAACATTTGTTAAGAGAGGTTTAACTGTGTATCGTATGAATGTGTTCAAATTGTACTTACACAGAACACAAAGTGAGCCATAATATTCGGGCTCACAACCCAGTGGGCACAAGCCATCTACAGGATTGCATTCGGTTTGGTTTCTACAGAACCCGCAGGATTTTTTGCAGTCTTGGCCGTAAGATCCCTTTTCACATCCTGTAGATGTAAAATGTGAAAATCGGTATATTAATTAAGCATGGCGTTTCAATTATGCAAAAATGAAATAAAACCGGAGCTTTTCTCACATGTACGATTTACAGTGATGGCCAATTTCATGTACGTTCATCTCTGTCACAGTCTATGGGCTACTTTATTAACTTTTTCGCTGCCAAATTTTGTTGTCTGCAAACTTTGTCGTCTGCTACAATTTTTTATTTTTCTTCACTTTTATTTAAAAATTCAGTTTGTTTTTTAACAAACAGTTTGGATTCTGATGGGAGGCCGATTTACTCGGCGTCTCATCTGGATCCAAATTGTTTGCATAGGTAATTACAGATCAAAATTATATCAGACATGATATTTTCACAAGGGGATAAAGGTCAATCATGGTCCATGCTTATAAAGCTTTTTAGTTGAGTCTGAGTTTGTTCTCAAGCTTTTGATTGGTCAGATTTGAGCCAAAGGCTCAAATCTGACCAATCAAAAGCTTGAGAACGAACCCAGACTCAACTAAAACGTTTTATAAGCATGGATACTAGTCACCATTCAGAATGTTTTACAGACAAACAACTATTGCCTTTCTGTACTTACATGCATACATGTATTGCTTCTAAATGCACGTAGCAGCCAACACTGTTGGCCAGTGATAGACTTAATGGACTCTAGGGGATATGGAGATTGATTGATAGCATGTTTTTTGTTTTAATTTGTTTGTACTCATACTGAACTATTTATGAGAAGCATTACGAAAACCATTGTTTACCACCTACTCAATAAATATTCATGTAAGAATTAATATCTGTATCAAGACCAGTTAGCCGAGTCTTAAATGGCTGCTTGACCATAAAATTATAAACAAGAGGACTGTTTCACCCATGGCATTATAAACAAGGGACTGTTTGACCATGATATTATAAATATAGGAGACTGCTTGACCATGACATTATAGATATAGGAGACTGCTTGACCACGGCATTATAAACAAGAGACTGCTTGACCGCGGCATTATAAACAAGGGACTGATTGACCGCGGCATTATAAACAGGGGACTGCTTGACCGTGACATTATAAACAAGGGACTGCTGGACCATGACATGATAAACAATGGACTGAATTTACTCAGTGTGGCAACATAAACTGAACAAAATATAATAGAGCTAGGTCTGCCATCTACTTAAGTAATGTCTAAAGCAATGGTCAAACCCCGTGATTCCCAGTTTCCGAGATATACTCTCTATTTTCGAAGTCACCTCATATCCGATTTTCAAGTGAATAACAGAATGGAATATTTAATCAAATTCAAACAATACTTTCTCATATATTTAAATATCATACAATACAATAATTAAGCTATAAGGTTTCCAGCTTACTTTCTGTGCACACTTCTCCCTGCCAGCCAATGTCACATCCCGTCTTGCACGTGCCTGTCTTGTGATCGCATGGCTCTCCATACTTACACGCGCCGCAGGTACCCTTACACTCCGCGCCGTGCTGACCCGGCGGACAGTCTATCAATATATAATGATTACATTTGAAAAATCATGAAATAGCAATGGGTGGTAGCGGTTGGGACAAAAGCCCAAAAAATGCAGAAAAAGTCCATCGGGAACATTCTGCATAACTTTTGTCCTGCTTTAAAATGCCACCTGTCATAACGCCCAAGAAATAGATTTCCTTAGTTGCGGCACATGATCAGATTTTTGTAGCCATGTCAGAAGCTGTAGAACAGATCTACATTATTTCATAGTAAACTAAGCAGACCCTAATCAGACGGCCCCAACATGAGTTCTCTAGTCTTGGTCTACCCTGTTTGCACTGGCATCAAAAGATGTCTCTTTCAGGCAGAGTGTTAATCAGTACAGTGGTACTTGTCATTTATTGAACATACTAATCTAAAAAAGAACAGGGTGGTTGCTTAACCCATTCCCTCATATTGACGACTTTCGACGATTCTGTAAAAGTCACTTTGTGAAACCATTGTGATAAATAGAGCATTTGCTCCTATAGGAGCAAATGCTCTATTTATCACAATGGTTTCAAACTAAAAGTTTCTAACATTTTCCTTTTCTCTAGTTAACGCTCCTTTTCGGTAGATTTATTCAAAGATGTTGTGTCTAAAAATAGCCTATGAGGTAATGGGTTAATGCAGGGTAAAATGTTACAGAAAGTCCCAATAGAGGCTTTCTGTATTACTTTCGACATGTATTAAGCTTTCTTACAGACCCAGATTTATAATTTTTATTCTCGTTTGATAGTCATTTATGACATGTTCTACTGCGTACTCACATACTCGGGACTATACTCTGTTTGTATTATGGAGTAAAATGTTAACCCACGGGACAGATGAGTAACCTCTGACAATGGTCTATATCTTTTGCAACTTCTGAAGGAATCGTCCAATTCTTTTTATGTTTAGGAGTTCCAGACACCTAATCCAGTGACTTGATGTCACTATATAAAGTGATCAGAACCATTTACAACTGTACGTTTCGCTTTCAGCAATTTCTTATGCAGTACAGCATGCCTTAAGCGGTCATTCATTTATTGAACATAGGAGCCTTAAAAAGCTGGAGGTTACAGGGAAAACGTCATACAGAAAGCTCATATATCAGCTTTCTGCATTCCTTTTGACCTGCATTAAGCTACCACATGCCTTACAGACCCATAATTATACCTCTTTTTATGACCGCTGGAGACACGTTCTACTGTAAAGTGATCAGAAAGAACCGTTTACAACTGCACGTTTCGCTTTCAGCAATTTGTTATAAAATCCAATGTGATTGAACATAATGATTGTTTCTAAGCCACCAGGGAGAAAAGGATGACGGTTGTAAACAGGAACTGGTCATTACTGTGATGGTTAGAGATAACTATTAACTATGCTCATGTCGACGTTTCCAAATAAAATGGCTCTTCGTTGCTTAACAATAACGTCAAGGGTATAATCTGCAAGAGGATTTTGAACGACAAAACTGCAGACCCTGACCAAAGGGATCGTTTAAGAGCGCGGATTGTTTGGGTCTACATTGCTTGCTAGTGAGTTACCTCGTTTCCTGCATTTAAAGGGTTAGCCCTTTTCCCGCTATCCGCGACTTGTCTTGCATTTGCAGACATATTGGATCCAGATCAGACGCCAAGTAAGGATCCAAGCCGTAAGATAATGGGCCAATAGCTTCACAAAAGTGTTTGTTTCGAAGTACAGTAAAAACTCGATACTACGAACACTCAAATACGTACTATTAATGATCTTTAACACAGGTGACAGCTTAATGCAGGTTGAAAGTCATGCAGAAAGCTCCTCTCCTCTAGGAGCTTTCTGCATGACTTTCACCCTGCATAAGGCAGCAACCTGCCTACAAAGACATAATTTCCTCCTTATTAAAATTTCGTAGTATTGAGTTTTTAGTAAGTTTTTATTGTAATCAAAATTACACGAGGTCCAAAGTTAAGCAGGCATTATATTTTCCATTGGATTTAGGGTTAGCATCCGATAACATTCGGAAATACTCCGACTGTAAACACATTTGTCCTATTTTGATTGACCTGGTATCGGTCGTCTATTGTGAAGCGAAAATACACAATCAAATTCAAATGTGAAAGTCTTAATGAAATTACCCGTTAGAACAATCAGACTGGTGCCAATATTAATATTTACACCTCATATTATGTGTTGAAATATTTACTTTAAACATGATGCCATCAGGTTTTAATGAAAAACAATCATAAAATTATCTTTGTATCTTTATCCCTTATCGTCCGAAGCTCGACCTGCCCTGGATTTAAAAAAAAACCCAGACTAGTTTCAGAAAAGACGCAAGTTAACAACTCTTTCGCTGCCAAAGTCGCATATGTTATTACCTATGCGATCCAAATGAGATTTCCAAATGAAGAAAATAATAATAATAAAAAGAAATATGTAACAGACGACAAAGTCTGTAGACGACAAAATTGACAGCCAAAGAGTTTAATAAGCGACTGGGCAGGATCCAAGCTGTTTGGTCAGTAGTTGCTCCAAAACATGAACAAACCAGAAGAACGCTGGTAAGCGATAACAACTGCAGCAGTAAGAAATAATGACTTCATGAATATTTATTATCTTAATTTTTATAATGTAAACTTTTCAGTGAAATAATTTACTTTGACAAAAATGCAGAATCATATCTATATTATGTCATAAGCAAACAGAGCAGACTCTGATCAGACGGCTCCTATAGGAGACGTCTGATCTGGGTCTTCTCTGTTTGTAAATGCATTAAAAGACGATTATATGAAAGAAAGGGTTAAAACGGACATCAGACAACGATGGAATATGGGTTAACCCGTTACTCTACAAAAACTCCTGATCAGGGTCTGCTCTGTTTGCTTATGAAATAATATAGATCTAGCTATAATTCTACAGTTTCTGCCATGGCTAATTTGTCCTGCAATACAGCTATATATTATCATCGTTAGATGCGATTAGTTACATAGGAGTGCTACGCCGTGTTTCAATAGATTGCAACAGAGTCCTGATTTATCCTTATTTCTAATAAAACTCAACCGAAATCTGCAGATATGATAAGAAAGGCTTATAGACTTTAACAATCACACATTGTGGCTATGTTGTCATAATAAACCCTTCTCCTCATGAATATTTATGTAAGAAATAATATGATAAATATAAATATAAAAAACTTACATTGTTCTATGGTATATGAAAATGTGTATATGGACAGATTTCAGATCATTTCTTGACCATGGCAGAAACGGTAGAATCAGAACTATATCATTTTATAAGCAAACAGAACAGACCCGATCAGACAGCTCCTATAGGAGCCGCCTGATCTAGGTCTACTTTGTTTGCAACTGTTTCTGGGTCCACTATGTTGGTAAAGGCGTAACTAACTGGTAAAGTGTAAACTGACAACACGAAGAGAGTCTTCATGTAACGTGTCAATGTTAATCACTTCGCCATCACAAAGAGTTTTGCTATCGGACCATTAACTCTTTCATCGCCAATGTCGCAAAAAAAAAAACCCAACGACAAACTGGGTTGTCCCAGATCAGAAACCGAATTTTCAAAAGTGGTTTCTGATAAGAGACTTCATTGCGTGTCTGGATCTCAAGTTCTATTCCTGCGGCCAATTCCGTTTATTTATCTCAATTCTTCATTTTAGCACAATTGGGTTGCAGACGAGAATTAGAAAGTTAATTCCAAAATAGTTAATACACCACTTTACGGAACTATAGGCTCTTGAGACAGGGCAATAGTTAATACACCACTTTACGCAACTATAGGCTCTTGAGACAGGGCAATAGGTAATATATCACTTTACGCAACTATAGGCTCTCAAGACAGAGCAATAGTTAATACACCACTTTACGCAACTTTAGGCTCTTGAGACAGGGCAATAGTTAATACACCACTTTACGCAACTATAGGCTCTCAAGACAGAGCAATAGTTAATACACCACTTTACGCAACTATAGGCTCTCAAGACAGGGCAATAGTTAACAAAAACAGATAAAGAGGAAATGGGAAAATGATCAAACTCACGATTTTTACACTTTTCCCCGGTCCAGCCATCTTCACAGCCATTCGTGCACACACCAGTCACATGGTCACATGGGTTGCCATTATTACACTCGCCGCACTCACCGTTGCATTGGTGACCATAGAAACCTGCTGGACAAGCTGAAGAGAGAAATAACTTCTACATTATGTGTTTAATATTTTTCAACTACACCGCACAAGTTATCTTTCAAGATTGCGCTTAACATTAGCATGTATAATGCTCTTTGTCATTGATGTTTCCCTATTATATTTGTTAAAAACACAACCATGTTAATAAATATGGCTCTTAGCATTCAGTAGTGAATAAAATGAATGGGTAAAGCTTTCTGACTGAAGCTATTCAAAAATGTTCGTAAAGATTTTACTATAAGAAAATATGTTGTGGAATACTCACAAGTGTGCGTATTCATGAAATGTTCACAAAAAGCACGTGTTATGAATTGTTCATAACAAGTATGCGTGTTTATTGAATTTTGTTTTTTTAAAACAAAAAACAAAAACCTGCGTGATACGAAATGTTCACAAGAAGCGGGTGTTATAAAATGTTTCCAAGTAATTAACCCTGTCGCTGCCAATGCCGGATCTGTGATTACCTATGCAAACAGTTTGGATCCAGATGAGACGCCGAGTAACTCGGCGTCTCATCAGGATCCAAACTGTTTGTTACTGTTACTATGTTTTTGAAAAAAATTAAGAAAATTAAAAAAACAAAAACATTTGTAGCAGACGACAAAGTTAGCAAACGACAGAGTTTGGCAGCGAAAGGGTTAAACCTGTGATTCATTTAATTCTTGGTGAAACTAATGATCAAGGGTTAACCCTAACCCTGTTCTATGTTTATTCTAAATTTCAATACCTACTGAATATTCAAGGACAAAATAATTATAATGAAATATGAAAAATGAAACATTGTAGCCATTTTAGAAACTACAGAAACTGAAATAAATTCCATTAACAAACAGAGCAGACCATGATCAGACGGCTCCTATAGGAGCCGTCTGATCTTGGTCTACTCAGTTTGCAAATGCGTGAAAACACGTTTATACGAATGAAAGTGTTAAACTGCTTGGATCCTGATAAGACGTTGAGTAATTTGGAGTGTCATCTGAATCCACTTTGTTTGCAAATGACAGTCGATCGCGCTTAGCTTTTCATTACAGCCACGCCACCAGGTATCTACTGGGCTTTGATTACAACCAGCAAATGATCAAGGTCAAGGTCATATGTCTCAAGAGGTACGGCATTTGATCTATTTGGAAAATGGTAAAATGTTGCTTTTGAGTGTCAAAACCAGGTAGAGTTAAAACAGACGTCATGTCTCAAGCAGAACATGACTAGAGTCCACACTATGTGTAATTTAGGGTTGTAGCTTAAGGCAGAACGAACGCTACTAAGAACGCTCCCATAGTTCTACATTAAGCAGCCACCTGCTTTTAAAGACGACCACGAGTAAATTGCCGCCACAAAAAGAGGTTCTATTATATTCATTTAACCCATTACCTCATAGGCTATTTTAAAACCTAACCTCTGTGAAGTAAATCTACCGAAAAGGAGCTTTAACTAGAGGAAAGGAAAACGTTAGAATTTTGTAGTTTAGTTTGAAACCATTGTGATAAATAGAACATTTGCTCTTATAGGAGCAAATGCTCTATTTATCACAATGGTTTCACAAAGTGATTTTTACAGAGTCGTCAAAAGTCGTCAATATGAGGGAATGGGTTAAGACACCCGAATATTGAACAAAATTAATGTTTCAACCATAATATTCATCAAAACAACCATCAAAACATTACTCCACCTATCAATCTAAACATACAATTAATTGAAAGTGTCCTATCATCAATATGCTAGAGCTATTTCTAAATGTTCACATTACGACATTAATACCAATGTACGTTATCAGTTACATTATACATATTGTTGTTACATGGAAAATGCATAATCTGTCATTAAACAAATTCATTGTTTCGAAATTGGAATACCTGTCAGCTATACCGTTCAATCACTTGATAACCAATCAGGGTTTAGCTTATCTCTATCAAGCATTTCTATTGGTCTATCACTCATGTATGCTGTACATATACACTGACATTGTTTATAAACACGTCCCAATTTGTCTAAAGTCATTGCCCACTGAGGACATTGTCTCCGATGTTTAACTGCGTGTTTAATGAAAACTGCCTGGCAAGCTATTAAGGTATGTCGCATGTCATTTTTTAACCCTTTACTCCATGAATATTCGTGTAAAACATAATGATATTATTAATATGAATTAGAGTAATACTTATACATGTAATAGTATATGACTACAGGAATGTGTAATCCTGGTAGACACTATATAATCATATCTAGATTATTCCATAAGCAAACAGAGCAGACCCTGATCAGACGGCTCCTATAGGAGCCATCTGATCTGGGTCTGCTCTATTTGCAAACGCATAGAAAGGCGTATTTATGAAGTAAACACGTTAAACCCTAGATTTATACAATCTATTTAACGTGAATCTGTTTAAAATACCAATGGATACCGGTATAGATTTTCCCTTGTCCGTACTATCTATCAACAGATCCGATGTAGCATGTACATGTACACGCATCGATGGTTTAAACTGAACATGTCATGTGTTCCATGGCGACACAACGTTTTATAGTAACTATCTTTTCACAGCGAGATATGGAGTTAAAAGAAATGCCTATCACATGTAGTGTATTAGCTCTAATAAATGATTTTGAGGTGTTCCATTTTTGAATTTTTAAAAAGGGACTTCTTGTATTTTGTACAAAGATGGTTGCTTAATGCATAATGAGAAGAAATGCAAAAAAACCTTCTATAGGAGCTTTCTGCGTTGCTTTCACACTGCATTAAACTACCACCTGTATTTATGGTTATTATATAGGGGTTTATTTGTTTTATTGATAGCTAGAACCCCCCCCCCACACACACACACACAAAGAAGTATAGGGGTTTAGTTGTTTTATTGATAGCTAGACTCCCAACCCCTCCCCCCCCCCCACCCACACACAAAGAAGTATAGGGGTTTAGTTGTTTTATTGATAGCTACACCCCCACCCCCACCCCCACACACAAAAGAAGTAAGGGACGTTCATTAGAGTTGGTTGTTTATTAAGAAGAAATTAGAATATGACAAAAATATTAGCAAGTAGGAATAACCTGTCGCTTTTATTTATAGATCTGTTTTTTTTCCAAACTATTGCATTCTATACAAAAGGGGTTTGCTTAAATTGACGAGCGAATTTCTCGTGAAGCCCGTGCCGTTGGTTAGATTCGATCTTCGAAGTCCGATTGCCTGTACATTGTAGTGATTAAGTTCAATAGTATAAGTTAAAATAGTCGGTAAAATGCTGAGCTCGTGCATCTAATACAATAGTGGTAGTATGCCAATATACGGGTCGTCTATTAATACAAACGACATGTCAGATCTAAAGGCCTTCGTTTTATATAGTAATGGCCAATACACTGATGTTTCTTTTCTTTGAAGGTACGGGTTTCACCTTGTCAGTACGTAGTCTGACATTCCATTGGAGATTGGTATAAAATGTTTCTCTGTTCAAGCATTGACACATGGCATATGATAAAGTAATATATCAAGTGATACAATAAGAAGTCGTTTTTTGAGAAAGGTGCAAGAAAATAATAATACCAACTGCTATTCGACAATAGTTATATGCTGTGTTTTATCCGTACGAGTGCATCACATCTTCGACAATGAACAACTTTACCGAAGAAATGTCGTACAATGTCACAACAATGACAAACAATTTTACCCAAAATGAAACTAAAGAGGTAACAACCGTAATGTCCCAGCGCCGGGGAACTCTATACCCACGTGGGTATTATGCCGAAACTAAAGACACACTGTGGAAGGTCATTCCGCCTATAATTATATTTTGGGGCATTGTGGGAAATATTCTGACTTTTCTCGTTCTCCTACGACAAATGAGGAAGAAGGTTTCATCAACGTCTATGTATCTTATGGCATTGGCCGTTTCTGATTCCATTATTTTACTATGCGGGCCATTGAGGAACTTCATCGTATACATCTGGGAGGAAGATGTTAGAACTTATACGGATGCCGGATGTCGAATGCAGTTGTACTTTACATATGCCAGTGTTCACATGTCGTCATGGTTACTGGTGGCCGTTACCATGGAGAGAGTGTTGAGCGTGGTCCTGCCACACAAAGTTAAACTGGGATGCACCCCTAAGATTGCAAGCGTTGTAATTTTCGCCATTTTTGTGTGCGTGTTTGGTCTTAACATTTGTGTCCCTGTTATGAACGGCCACGACACATTTGTCAAGACGTATGACTGCGCCCCCACGAGCGAGGAATACCAAAATTTCCGAGATGACATATGGGGATGGATTGACTTCTGCGTGGCCTTTGCTGTTCCTTTCCTTTTTATGCTCGTAGGTAACATCGTTATTATCTTTCACCTCTACCAGTCAAGGGAGCGTCAGAAGAAAATGTCGTCAAACACATCTGGTTCAAATCTTCGGTCAGTCTCTGTCTTATTGGTACTGCTTTGTTTCGTCTTCTTCGCCACGATGACACCAGTGTCAGTTTTTCACGTTTATCAACCGTACCGCATTGAAGAAATCTTTAAGATGGAATATAAAGATGCTTGGCATGCGTGGCACTATCTTACGTTTGAACACGCTATCGTTAACTTAGTCGGCTACACAAACGCCTCTTTCAACTTTATTATGTATGTCCTAAGCGGCTCCAAATTTCGAGGAGAACTGAGAGCGATGATTTGTTGTTGTTGTAAGTGGCCTATCGCTGCAAGAATATCGACTACAGGAACTAAGACAACTTCTAAGGGCAAATCTAGTTATCCGCTGGGCGAAAATAAGAGCAGTAATGAGGCGAAACAACCCATATATCATATACAACCTGATATATGTAATTCCGAAATCCGTAATTTAGATACTGTATATCACGAAACCGCTAATGCATTTGAAAAAAGTGCATTCATGGAAAATGTAAAAGGGGGTGGCGAAGAAACGGAAGAGTTAAAAGAAGAACTAGCAGGTAAAACATTTAAAGGCGATGCAGTCACTCCGCCGTTTGATGAAAGAGACGTACACAAATAAGCAAACTCAAAGAAACAACAAATGATGGGTCGCATACATGTGTAAGTTATACCGTGTTTCTGTTTGAGACGTGATTGCAAAAATAATAGAATGGAGAAACTGATGTATACGTATATAATCCCATTTTAAACAGAAACTGCGCAGCGTAACAAAGAACGTGTGTCGTTTTCAAAAGATCTTTCTATATATGCGGTACGTGTTACTGTTTACTATACATTGTAGTTTATTAACTATCACGTGTATTGTAGTACATTGTAATGTCTGCTTTTATCGAAGATCTATCCAGTATATATCTGTATTGTACTTGTTAACGTGACTTTATCGTATTGAACATGACGTGTATTATAGTGCATTACAATGTACCGTTTACAAAAGAACTGCCTATTATAATTGTTATTGTTACTATAGCATATTAACTATGACGTGTATAATAGTGCATTACAATGTGTGCCGTTTACGAAAGAACTACCAACTATATTTGTTAGTGTTACTATATTCAGTATATTGTAATAACTATTACGGGTATTATAGTGCATTACAATGCGTGCCGTTTACAAAAAATCTACCAATTATAATTGTTAGTGTGACTATAGTGTATTAACTATGACTGTTTGTTCTGTATGTGGTGTTTCCTGCATGACTCATTTTTGTACTTTTTTATAGTACATTATATAAAGTGTGCCGTTTTCAAAAGATATATCCATTATAATACTGCACTTGTTTATGTAACTATATTTTATGTCTTAAGCGACCGTTCATTTATTGAACAAAGGAATCCTGAAAAGCATGTGGTTGCTTAATGCAAATCAAAAGTAATACAGGGTGCTCATATGGGAGCTTTATGTATTACCTTTTAACTTGCATTAAGCTACAACATGCCTAGACCCAGAAGTAGATCCTTGTTTTGGTCATCACATTAGACAGGTTGTAATGTATAGTGCATTGTAATGCTTGTCGTTCACGAAAGATGTACTTGGTGAATAGGTTCAGGTGAGAATTATGTAAGAAATACAATATGACAATCACCTATGGAGAGTTAATAATTTCAAATCAGCGCAGTTAATTTTTTCACGTCGTCTCCCGACTCATCTTAGAAATCAAATTTGCCAAAGTATGTTTTAATTGACAAAATCAACTGAGTCGCTTTTTGACAAACCGATTGTTGTATCGGGGTGAACCTCACCATAGCTCATTCCCTCATATTGACCCCTATTGATAACTTTTTGAAACCATTGTGATAAATAGAGCATTTGCTCCTACGGTACATTCTATTTATCAGAATGGTTTCAGAACTACACAATTCTAAAAATTTCCTTTTCTCAAGTTAATGCTCATTTTCAGTAAGATTATTCAAAGAGGTGGGGTCTTTCCACACGTTTTCTGTATTCGGAAAAAATGCATCGTTCTGTGTACAGAAGAAAGCCCAGGTACAACCTACTGCAAGCCAGCTGGAAGGCTTCATTACATAAAAATAAAAAAATCCAGATGCGCAGTCCGAGATTCGAGCCACAGCGGCGAGGGGCTAAGTGATTGTCAACAGAAGACTTAGTGATTGTCAACAGAAGACTTAGTGATTGTCAACAGAAGACTTGAGAAGCAGCGCCTCATGGGATTTTTAAGTACCATCATATCTCGCTACAACAACCAATAAATAAATAAGCATGCATGAATTTCGCTGTCATGAAGCCGAATCTGTGATATCATATGCGAACAGTTTGGATCTAGATAAGACGGTGAGATACTCGGCGCATCATCAGGATCCAAACTGTTTGATACACTGTATACTTGAATACTGGCAATGAAAGAGCAAATGTGCGGGAAGCACTTACAGTAAAACATATATAAACCGGACATTTAATTTAGTGTAAAATATCGGTCTTGGAGACAGATGGCAGCTTAATAGAGGGTAACAAAACCATGTAGAAAGCTCCTCTAGGAACTTTGTGCATGGCTTCCATCCTGCATTAAGCAGTCACTTGCCTAAACATATCTAAATTCTTCACTAATAGAATGCCGGTTTAGAGGGCGGTCTGTATATATTGCAAACAGTGTTGATCAAACGGAATGCCAATACATTAAAGGACCATTTAGGGACTTTCATGAATGAACACTCTCGAGTTGCTGCTGGTTCAAGTCTCGGTCAGCGCACATCAGATTCTAATTTGGCAACTGTCCATATGGTATTCGGGAGACCGGTGTTTTACCCTCATGCGTGTAATACTTGACATATTGCTCCGGTCACAAAAATGCATAATGTAGTCTTTTCCCTATTCGTAATTAACCTTTAGCATGCTAAACATTTCGTTAACCCTTTTCTCCATAAATACTATTTTCTACGCCTTTGCAAACATTGTAGACCCAGATCAGACAGTTCCTCTCAGAGCCGTCTGATCAGGGTCTGCCCTGTTTGCTTACGTGCTTACTACATAGTATACATGTAGATCTAATTGTACATTTTCTGTCTTGGTTAAATACCCACGTGTTCATGTGTTACCGGTATTTTAATGATACAGTCAATTAATATGCACGAGGTCATTACTTCTTATATTAATATACATGTACTTGGAGTAAAGTATTAAAAGAAAATATATTCTAACTAACTCGGAGCAGACTTTCTTCCACTTTGTTTGAAACACCTAAGCAGAGTGTCATACAGTTGGATCCTGATGAGACGCCAAGTTAGTTGGTGTCTTATCAGGACACAGACTATTTGCAAAGATGATTAAACAGTAGTCTGCAGTAGCCTTAAGTTTAAGTTGGCCTACATATCATAATTCTTTTAATTCATTCTCTCCTAGGCTATTTTTAGACCCAACCTCTTTGAATGTATCTACCGAAAAGGAGCATTCACTAGAGGAAAGGAAAAAAATAGAATTCTGTAGTTTGAAACCATTGTGATAAATAGAGCATTTGCTCCTATAGGAGCAAATGCTCTATTTATCACAATGGTTTCATAAAGTGACTTCTATAGATGCGCAAAAATGCATCACTAGGAGATAATGTGTTAACGAATCAAACATTCCATTGTTTTTTAGAACTGTTTCTATTTTGAAATATCTTTTTAAATGTTAATGTATATATTGTTCTTGTTGTAATTTCATGATATAATGAATGTTGGTTGCGATTATTATTCAGACACAGAAAGACAAATGTCACCTTGTTTCAAAATATGACCGATTAAGCTAAAACGCGGATTGTCCTTAATCACATCTTGAAAATGTTTTCGCGCCATGTGCATATAGTAGAATCCCTCTAATGCGACCACTTAATGAATAAACATTGGTGTCTTTATAAGCAGGTGGTTGCTTAGTGCAGGACAAAAGTAATGCAGAAATCATTACTTTTATCATGCATTAAGCTACCACCTGCATCTAGCACCCATAATTATACATCTATTAGGTGGTCGCATAAGCGGGGTTTTACTTCACTTGCCTTTAACCAGTTACCCCACAAAGACCACATTCACAAAAGAAACCCTCGAAATGAAAATTTTATTGAAACAAGATACATATTTGAACGAGTTTCTTTAGAAACGTTCTACAATATTATTTTCCTCTTTTCTTCGTTGTAGAGATCTGGTTTTAGAACCTTTGTACGTATCTATTTGTAATATCTTTAAATTTTAGAAAACAGCAGAAATTCTTTAAAGTGAACACTAAATGAATAAACATCAATATATATTAGAAGATGGTTGCAACAGATTTCTGCATTACATTCGACCTGCATTAGGCTACCACCTTTCTCCATGTCTCTTAATTAAACCTCATTTTGGTGGTCGCTTTAAAAGTGTTTTACTGGATATACTTTTCTTGTTGTGACAACATGACATAATAAATGTTGGCTGCTTTGTACGTTATGATCATAGAAAAGCAAACACCACCCTGTTTCACATTCATTATAGAGTCCTCTTTAAAATGTGATGAATTAAGTTGAAATAGGATATTTCCTTATCAAGTTCGTATGCATAGTTTCTCCCACCATGAACATATTTGTCTTTAACACTTTACCTAAAACACTATTTCACGTCTTTGAAAACATAGTAGACCAAGGCCAGTCGTCTGATCTGAGTCTGCTCAGTTTGCTTGTGGAATTATATAATTATATATTTCTACTGAAATGACCATACCTAATCTTATTTATCGGCCATTATAAACGTGAAGTTAATGAATATTGACGAAGTCTTGAACTCTGATATAAATATTCACGAGGTAAAGGGTTAACATTTAATTTGTTGAAAAAAGGGTTTAATACAGTAAGCCCCTTAACCCATTCCCTCATATTGATGACTTTTGACGACTCTGTAAAAGTCACTTTGTGAAACCATTGTGATAAATAGAGCATTTGCTCCTATAGGAGCAAATGCTCTATTTATCACAATGGTTTCAAACTACAAAATTCTAAATTTGTCCTTTTCTCTAGTTAATGCTCCTTTAATAGCCTATGAGGTAATGCGTTAAATGCGACTAAAAATGGTCTAATTCTGGATCGCAAAGACAGGCGTTGGCTTAATGCAGAACGAAGTAATGCAGAGAACTCCTACAGGAGCTTTCTGCATTACTTTCGTCATGCATTAAGCAACTACCTGATTTTGAAGACACCTATGTTTATTGATAAAGTGATCACATAAGAGAGGTTTTACTCTAATACTAATCTGGAACGATGTATTCTTACATCCGGTTTGTTCAAAAACATTTTGAGAAACTCCTGACAAAGTGAAGAAAAACATCTAGGATTTTGTTGAGAGGCCGAGTTACTCGGCGCTTGGTCTGAATCCAGGATATTTGCAGAACACAGTTGGGTCGTCGCACAAAGCAGGGAAATGGTTAGGAAAATACTGGCTTATAACAGTGTTCTGTGTACGTTACTCTTAATATATATAGACCTCTGGTACTTATGAAACACGTGTTTATCAGCGTTAAATTGCATTCCATACAATTTAAAATGATTCTTCACTTTCATAATGCCGATGATGTTGTTTTTTTAACACTTTCGATGCTGGATAAGAGCCACTAATACCCTTTGCAAACATTGTAGACCAAAAAGTGAGGGATTCTGAAGGAGCTCTCTCATCAGGGTCTGCACTGTTTGTCATACACTTTTCTTCAAAATATCCCTGAATATTCATGGCAAGCTTGACCTATTAGAATTTTGGAATAGTCCATTTGAAAATTCAGTGTATATGGGGTAAAAATCAATTGTTTGTGACATACATGTATTATGTAAATAAAAAATATATTGATTACTCATCTTGAATCCTCTCTGTTAGTTCCACTTTTACTTTGTAGTAGGTGATTATACATTAACGCATTACCACATAGGCTATTTGTATATCCAACCTCTTTAAATAAATGTACATGTACCAAAAGGAGCATTAACTAGAGAAAAGGAAACTTTTTAGAATCTTGTAGTTTGAAACCATTGTGATTAATAGAGCATTTGCTCATATAGGAGCAAATGCTCTATTTATCACAATGGTTTCACAAAGTTACTTTTACAGAGTCGTCAAAAGTCGTCAGTATGAGGGATTGGGTTAATTAAAAGTGCACGACCAGATGATAAGTCACCGCATTGTTGATGCTGTGACTGACATGGGTCTTCACTCTTCACTGTTTGACACTCAAAACCCCTTTTTTTATTTTATTATACAAACTAACCAAACAAATACACCATGATTAGAAGCAGCATGCATTGCGCCTTTGGCTACTTGACATTAAGCCCAATCGAGAGGCAACCATTTTTCGTGTGAATTCACGTTATTATTTCTTAATTTTTTGTACAGAGAATTTATCATTGAACACGGTTCTAAATACGTTCATGAGAAAAGGTTAAATTCAATTTCATATTTATAATTTAATTGTGATAATGACCTTTGATCCAAACACAGGCACAACATATGCCATATGTGCGTTGCAAAGAGGCCATACCCAGAACGGCCAGAGGTCATATAGTGTTTGACCAGGGTCTTCATGATTACATGTTAGATAACAGTATAATTATGCAGATGCTGGTCCATTGTGTGTTTAAAAATGGTAGCAGTCTAACACTTTCCCAGATAAGAGACACCTTTCCACGCCTTTGCAAACATAGTAGGCCTAGATCAGACAGCTTCTGTAGGAGCCGTCTGATTAATGTACGCTTTGTTTGTGTATGACATAGTATAGATATGATTCTACAGTTTATAAAAAATGATGAAACATCCTTTGTTCAATGGTCATTATAGATTGTCAGTTGATGAATATACATGACGTCATGAATTCTTGTATAAATATTCACGAGGTATATGGTTAATCCAAGCCGAAAATAATGCATATACAAATGTAGTTCCAATAGTAGCTTTCTGCATTACCTTTGTTCTGCATAAACTCTTTCTCTTTTTTAACACCTTTTAACACATTTGTAAACAGAATATATCCAGATCAGACGGCTCATATAGGATCTGTCTGATCAGGGTCTGTTCTCTTTGCTTATGACATTGTACAGTTCTGACTCTAGAGGTTATGTAAAAATCCCTTGAAAATTTATCTCTATAAAAAGTCAGCTAATAAATATTCATGATGTCATTATTTATAACGTGTACGTGCATATTGAAAAGGTAAAGTGTTAAGCAACCATGTAGAATGGAGAAATTCACACGTATCATTTATCTATTAAGTAACCACTATATCTACTGCTAGTTAGTTAATGAAACAATCACATGGTCTACACTCTTTGTGAATCATCCAAGAGACCTTTTCTTACAGAGCGGATCATATCCGAACATATCTAACTTGCTTACCGTCATCACAAGTTTCGCCCTTCCAACCATGTGCGCATCCACCTGCGCATTTTCCGGTCACATGATCACAGGGCGCGTTGTCAAGGCAATTGCCGCACACTGACTGACAAACCATGCCATATCTGCCTGGGTCACATTCTAAAAAAACACACATATACTGACACATAACTATATTTTCAATATTTTTGTTTCTTCAAAATATTTGAGTATTTTGAAATTTGGTGAACCAAACATGGTATACTTGTTTTTTATCATAGTTTTGTTTCTCACAAGACAGAAGGGCAGATTGAAAACCAATGCTAATTTTCTCATATTTCATTATGTTGTTTTTAATTTCTCATCCAAGTGCTTAGAACCAGAGTACGCAATCTTATAATTTAGCTGGTTGATGCAACACAGGCTAGGGTTTTTCAAAGTTAACCCTTAATCTGCTAATTAATCAAAACCGAACTCACCCCTTTCTGAATATTAATTAAACAAAAGGTTGAACCGAAATGTCATCACTGACAAAACTTATTTTATGATAAACAGTGCAAATCCTGATCATGGGCTCCGTCAGGAACCCTTTGATCTGGGTCTACAGTCTACACTATTTGAGAATGTCTTATACACTGGGTCCCGGTACATTAAGCGCCAAACACGCCCAAAATACACTAAGCGATATTCAAACTTGAGGTATCCATGATTTTTTATGATGACATATCAACACAAGAGTTTTTAGATTTGACAGAAAACCTAAAATTATATACATGTACTATGTTATTTCATAAGAAAACAGAGCAAATCCAGATCAGACGGTTCGTACAGGGACCGTCTTACCTAGATCTACCATGATTTCTAAGGCGTGAAAAAGCGTTTATATGAGAGGTCAACCTTAAACATTGTTTAGCGATCTGACTTACATTACAAAAAAAAATGGCTTTAGATCAGACGCTGAGTATCAAAACTGTTTAACACTCGGTCAGTAGTTTCTCGGTATTGAAGTAACTACAGTTACATCAGATAATAATTTATCAAACATCACGTTTACAGCATGACAAAGATGATGCCCATTCGGCGTGTAGCAAACAAGTCCAAATTAACGCGGAGATTGATCGGAATCTACAATTTGATCTGTCGGATTACGCAATATTGCTAATGCGTGTGAAACAGCGTTTTATCTTGCTAACATATTGCCTCTTAAACGTGTCAGATAGGTTTGATCTACACTGTTTGCATATGCACGACAACACATGTATTCATGTTGCAAAATGAACAAAGTGTTTTCCTCTTTAATGGTTTTAGCAACAAACGTGCACAAACACTATGCTTTTGTAGTGCAAATACACACCTATATTGCAACGGGCACTGGTGTACCCGGCTGCGCATCCATTTGGGCAATTTCCGGTCACGTGATCACATGCTGTGCCGTCCTTGCATTCAGCGCATCTTGATTCACAACTTGGTCCATACGTGCCTTCTGTGCATGCTGGTTAAGATACATACATGCGACTATATATTGCGTATACATGTGAATAAACTATAAACATTCCCAAACAGTCCAGCAAAGGTCTTAACCATTCTCTTGCTGAATTTTAAAATACATTTCTCCTTCTTTACCCATGCCATGTTGTATAATTACATATATCTTCACTGTGTACAAGTATTTCGCTGTGCAATCACTGCTGTGAGGTGCACTGGTTGCACAATCAACTTGTAAATAGTGCAGACCCTGATGAGACAGCTCCTGCAGGAGCTGTCTCATCTGGGTGTTCACTATTTACAGGTAGGTATATTGACGTGAATAGCAAGCGAAGGGTTAATTATAACCCTGTATTTGAAACTAAATAATGTGTGGACAATTTTAGATCTGGTTCAATTTTAGCAAATATTGCATATGTGCGACAACACATACATTGCAAAATGAACAAATTGTTTTGCACAAATACTTCCGATTCGATCAAACTTTGTAGAAACCATTGATAGAGTGCCAACCAGCTTGGATCCTGATCAGACGACGAGTGATTTGGCGTCTCATCTGGATCCAAGTTGTTTGCAAATGTGGGCAATGTTGCGGATGGCGGGATAAGGGCTAGAGCGATTAAATGTGTCCAGTATAACGCTTCATATCCAGGATGGTAATTGTCTTCCTCTTTTTAATAATTGACATTTTGCCATGCGTAAAGCTATGTGATAATTTCTTTTAGTATCATAGTATAATTAATGTCAAATATGGGATCGTTTCTTTCGGTAGTATGACAATGTTTTTGCTTAATTCTGTGTTGTCGTTTATTTTGGAGATTTGACAATGCTTAAAGCTATAAGTCAAATGACAATAGTTAAATCTATACAATTGTTTATTTTACTAGTTTGACAATACTTTAAGTTACGCAATTGTTCCTTTTACTAGTATGACAATGCATAAACCTATGTTATGCAATTGTTTCTTTTACTAGTATGACACTACTTAAGCTATGCAATTATTTCTTTTACTAGTTTGGCAATGCTTAAAGATATGCAATTGTTTCTTTTACTAGTACGGCAATACTTAAAGCTATGCAATTGTTTCTTTTACTAATACGACACTACTAAAGCTATGCGATTGCTTCTTTTACTAGTATTACAATGCTTAAAGTTACGCGATGCTATTGTTTTCCTTACTAGTATGACAATGGTTAAAGCTATGCGATTGCTTCTTTTACTAGTATTACAATGCTTAAAGTTACGCGATGATATTGTTTTCCTTACTAGTATGACAATGGTTAAAGCTATGCGGTTGTTTCTTTTATTAGTGGTGCAATTATATTATTTAAAGTTATGTGACTGTTTCTTTTAGTATTTTGAAAATACCCAAAACTATGCGATTGTTTCAGTTACTAGTATTTCAATACTTTAAAACTATACCTTCATTTCTTTTACCAGTATGTCAATACTTAAAACTATGCGACCGTTTCCTTTAGTAGTTTGACAATGCTTCAAGCTATGTAATAATTTCTTTTTACTAGCTGTGCGATTGTTTCTTTTACTTGTATGACTAAGCTTAAATCTATGTGATTGTTTCGTTTACTAGTATAACCAAGCTTAAAACTATGCGGTAGTTTCTTTTAGTAGTATGGCAATGCTTAAAGTTATAGTTTCGCTTATTGCCTTCAATATCATTGCAATGCATGAAGATGTTCCATTGATACTTTAAGTGACGTCACGTTGCTATAATAGAGTGATAGTCTCTACTTGCAATGCCTAAAATTACATAAATAATGTGTTAATAAGCGCTGAAGAAGACTTTTATGTGTTTGATATCCGATGTTATTCCCTGACGTATTAGTACAATATAAGTATCGACGAAAACGGTCTATTTTGTATCACATGGTCATATTTTCCATATAAGTTCAAATTGACAATCTTCATAAGAATAAGTGACCATAACCAAAACCATATTTATGATGTTATTGAAAATATGTATTTCCTGTTGAGACTATCACTTTAACCCTTTAATCTATGGAATGCGGGTCGGGGCATGCCCATTGCCATTTGCTAAACTGCCATTTGCCAAATGAAACATTTACGGACGTGTTCTTCTCGCGTACAGATGTACAGAAAATAGGTATATTATTGTTTTGATAAGGATACAAAACATATTATAGAATGAAGCCCACCGATCTGTCTAATCCTTGGATCCGCCAAGCACTTTTCAGAGAAAAGAAACTAGAATTAATGACAATATGGCAATTAGCAATTGGCATTTGGCAAATTAGCCATTGGCATTTGGCAAATTGGCATTAAGCAACTGGCAAATTAGCAATTGGCATTTAGTAATTGGCATGGTCCGATCCGCATTCCATGTGGTATCGACGAGGATCTTACTTCTATAAACTGTCTGGACAATATAATTCATAAAGAACACAAAACGTATTGTGAAATGAAGCCCGCCGATATGGATCCCGAAAAGGCAATGCGGTGGCAGTACTTGACCAACTAAACTGGCAAATTAACAACTGGCATTTAGCAATTAGCAAAAAAGCAATTAGCATTTGGCAACTGGCAAAGTAGCAATTGGCATGTCCCGACCCGCATTCCATATTAATCAATATGTGCGCTATTAACACTTTTGCCAATAAATAAGACCCAGGGCAAACGGCTCCTGTAGGCGCCATCTGATCAGGATCTGCTCTGTTTGCTCGTGAAATTCCATTGTTTATTATGCCAATATAAAAATTCAGCTAATTAAGGAAGTTACGATATGCATTATACACATATTTTGGATTGCAATATAGAGCTATCCTATACGACAGTGTACACGTACAGTAGAATCAGTCGTAGGCGGCCATCAATAACAGGTCTAATTATGGGTTTGTAAGGCAGATCGTAGCTTAACCCTTTCCCTCATATAAACGTGTTTTAACGCATTTGCAAACAGAGTAGACCCAGATCAGACGGATACTAGAGGAGCCGTCTGATCAGGGTCAGCTCTGTTGCTATTTGAATTTGGAAGTTCTGTGTCTTTACTTTCTAAAATAGCTACACTGTTATACATTCCATATTTCATTATAACTATTTGGTACATGAATATTCAGGAGGTATTGAAAATTGGACTAAATATAGAACAGGGAAAGGGTTAATGCAGGTCAAAAGAAATGTATAAAGCTATACAGAAACGTTATGTATTACCTACGCCCTCTATAAGCAACCACCTGCTTTTAGGATTCCTATATTCAATAAATGAACGGCCACTTATATATATTCCTTGCTTACAGTTTTGATACAAATATAAAGCTATATATGGTGCTTTCTAATCGTGCAAACTGAAAACCGGGCATAAGTTTACTTTGAAAAGAAAGTTGTCATGCATTAGTAAGTTGTATCTTACCAGCAACACATTTTGTACCGAGCCAACCCGGCTTACATCCAAGGGAGCACACTCCAGTCTCTGGATTGCATGTTCCGATACAGTTACCGCACGTTTTCTGACAGTCGATACCGTAAGTACCCGTCGGGCAAGCTGCGAGATGGATGACAAAAACATGTTATTTGAATCACCGCGGATATATAAACAGTCAATCACCATTTCGCTGCCAATGGCGAACCAGGTTGTTGTTCATATGAAATAAATCGGAACACCAAGAGAAAACAAGTTGGTTTTGACAAGAGGCATTGGTTTGGTTTTTATCAGGTTTTACAAGTTAATTCGCTTTTACCCTTTCTATATTGAATATTTATGTAAAAAATAACATCATGAATATGTATTAGCTGAATATTCACAAAGGCATATGTTGTTGGTATAGGAAAAAACTGGAGTCAGATCAATTATAACTTCATGAGCGAACAGAGCAGATCCTCATCATACGGCTCCTACAGGAGCCGTATGATCAGGGTCTACTCTATTTGCAAAGGCGTTTATATGAGGAAAATGTTTGGTTAGTTTTGGTAAAAATTGGAGACAGTGAGTACTAATTCTTTAATACAAAAGGACCCTTCTCTACATTCATTCCATGGTACCTTATGACTGCTGATTACATTCTTGTACGTAGAAAACATCACCGACTGCACTTCTCACAGTTGATTTAACATGCATTTGTTTTCCAACAATACGGTTATTCTATCAAACAGTTTGCATCTTGATGAGACGTCGTATTACTCGGCGTCTCATCTGGAACCAAACAGTTTACATATGAAATCACTTATCCGCTTGAAGCAGACTAAAATTAAAAACAAACAAAAACAAACAACATACCTTCGTCGCATCTCTTGCCAACCCATCCCGGCATGCATGTTTCGCATGCCCCCGTGACTCGGTCACACGAGGACTGTGGTTTGAGGCAATTTCCACATTTCTGTTCACAGTTGACATCATAGAGACCCGGAAGACATTCTGAAACATATTGCTGAACTTTAAAACACAGTGTATCGTAGGAAAGGGACTCGTTGTCCGATCTGGGTTTACACTTACATATGTCAGGAAAATCATAAAGTTGGACGCACGTACGGAATGCTTTTCTTAAAGAGTTATATTCGCACTATTTCTATAACATATATGCCCGAAACAGTGGTCGCAATCCAACGCGCATGCTGATTTGGGTATACAGTTTGCACATGACTGAGTGTCACCTTTGCCGTAACGCGGATTAAATAGTTTAATACATTAATTCTGTCAATATAGGGTTGAACCATTTTTTCGGGTAGTAAAATCGACGGTGCTAGGGGGATTGTTGCCGTGAGGGGTGATTGATTGTCACGAGAAAAATATTATCATTAATTTCAAATTTGTAAATGCAAATCATATTTGGCACGATATCCGTGTATCAACAAGGCGGTGTTCGCGCTCACGCGCTGTTGTTGATCTGTTTGATACGTGTATGTACGCTTTTTTGGGCCTTATGTAATAACGGGCGTTACCAAATGATTCCTAAAGCAACCGTCTGATAAGAGTATGCTCTGTTTTACAAAGGATTTATAGAATAATATAAATTCCAGTCTACAGTTTCCGCCGTGATAATTTTTTTCCAGCGTTTATAATGCATTACAAATATTCATCCAATAACTATTTATGATGGCATTATTTCTTCTATGAATATTCATCAGGTAAAGGGTTAATGTAACATTTACATGTACACGTTGGGAAAATTAAATATTTTGCTATGTCCTTTTATGGTGAGGTCTATCTTACTTTTATCACACTTGCTGCCCTCCCAGCCTGGCTGACAGGCATATGGACATGCTCCTGTCTGACTATCACATGACACGTTGTGTTGGCAGTGGCATCTATGTTGGCACAAATCCCCGTATGTTCCGTTGGTACATGCTACAAAAATCAACCAGAGTACTTATACAGAGCTTACTACACCGCATATGTGTCCTATCGAATATTATTCCTTGGTGAGCTACACTCACAAGGAGCAATTGTATACGGTATATAGTCGCCCCGTACTTCATTCTCAGTGTTGTTATACTTTCTGGTCCTTCGGGACCATTAGTTTCAATGTTACTTGTATTACAACAGCTACATGATAAATCTCTGAACCCTTTTGAGCCATAGCACGAAGTGAACAGCATTTGCAAACATCTTGGACCCGGGTGAGTTGCCAAGTAACTCGCCATCTCATCAGGATACAAAGCTGTTTGACACTTGGTCAATAGTTTCTTAAAAGTTCGAACGAACGGATATAGGTAAAACAAATTGTAACAGGTAAATGCTTTAGCAGACATTACATGGTTTCATCATGAAAAGGGTTAAAACTTAAAAGATACGTATTTCGAATCTATTGTTTGTAATAAAATCAAACCCACTATACAATATGCCTAGGTATTATATCAAGTAGTCTTTATAGCACACAAACAATAACAATTAAATTCAATTAACTACTACATACCCCCTCCCTCCCCCATCCATCCATCCATCCGTCCGTCCGTCCTTCCGTCCCCCCCCCTCTCTCTCTCTATCTCTCTCTCTCTCTCTCTCCATTTACTTTCAAAAACTTACCGTATATTTGAATCTCACACAGTTCAAGATTGGCCCAACACGAGTATAAAGTATGGGCTGGACAATTTCGTATGGGTGTTTGTGTCGGTCGATCGACGTAGAGAATTACGAATCTCCCTTTGCGCTGCGAGCACGACAGACTTCCGTCACGGAGAATGAGGTGCTCCGGGGGAAATGTTAAGTCGTTCATCTGGTCCCTGTAGCACAACCCCTCGTTCTTGGCCTCTTCGCGGCTCTCAGATATATACAGTCGGACCCCAGCACGTCGTGACTGAGACATTGCGTCTGGAATCAATGAGATCGAACGTAAGTAAAAAACAAAAATGCTATAAAAAGAATTCAAAATTCAAACGTGTCTGTAGCACTGTAATACACAGTAAAGTCTCTCTAGAAGGACCTCTTAAAAGAAGTATAATTCTAGTTAATATAGGGGTAACTAAACTCTGGACAAAATTTGTATTCTGGATTTTAATACAGGTGGTAGCTTTATGCAGGAGAAGGTAATGCAGAAATCTTCAATAAATCTTCCATAATCTTGCATTACGTTTCCTCTCCATTATCTTTTACTCTTTTTTTGTGTGATCCTTGGCATATAATGTTGATTGACATGGCTTTGTTAAAATTCATACATAGTGTTGCTTGTTTATAATGTACGTATGTTTTAATAACAGATTGCCATGTGATTGTACATTTTATGTTGCAATAAATCTATCTATCTATTAAGCAACCATCTGCGTTTATCATTAATTTCAAAATTAAATGTAAAAACATCTGTGTTACGATCTTAAATTCTTTCCTGCATAAATACACCGTTCTACTCCTCTGTAAAAGTTACTTAATTAAAACCATTGTGATAAATAGAGCATTTGCTCCTATAGGATAAGAAGACCTATGCCAGGAGCTCTCGTAAGAGAAGCCTGGTCAAGTTCTCCTCTGATTATTTATGAAATAGTATAGATCTGGGTCCATGCTTATAAAACTTTTAGTTGAGTCTGAGTTCGTTCTCAAGTTTTTGATTGGTCAGAATTGAACCTTTGGCTCATATCTGACCAATCAAAAGCTTGAGAATTCAAATCTGACCAATCAAAAGCTTGAGAACGATCTCAGTCTCAACTAAAAGCTTTATAAGCATGGACCCAGATTCTACAGTTTTTGCATGGTCACAACATCCCAAGATCATGATGAAATTATAAACAAATTAAAGAAAATTAATATTTATACGTTCATTATTTCTTACATAAATATTCCTCAGGGAAGGGATTAATCCAACGGCTTGAAGGATTAAAACCAAGTCGCGTTCATTCCATTATCAAAAGTGGATAAGATGATTTGGTGTGATGAGAAAAAAATGAAAGGAAAGTAACTCCTTTAAATTTACCATCGGTTCTGAAATAGATTTCAACCGACTGTATGTGGTAAGAAGCCCCAAGGTCCACATTCCACCATGTTTTGAAGACGTCGTTTCCGTTATGAGCCCACGCGCAAGAGCCATATGTGCCATCTTGGTCAGCATTTCCGTCCACGGCGCGTGACGAGTTCCAACCTAGGTACGTGCCGTGCTGAAATGTGTCCTTCCTTAACGCCACGTTCTCTGAAAATTTGAATAGTATTACTGTTGTTGAATACTTAAAATACTGATATCTAAGGAGTATATCCAACATAATTTTGTAGAAGATATTAAACGTGCCTTGTGCTTATGTTGCAGAATATATCACACATATTGTATGCTAATAGTCTAGAATATATTCAACATCTATGCTAATATTGTAGAATATATTCAACATATCTTATGCTAATATTGTAGAATATATTCAACACCTCTTATGCTGATATTGTACAATAAATTCAACAGAGTGTACGCTAATTTTGTATAATATATCCAACATATCTAATTCTGGTGTTGTAAAATTTATTCAACATATCACGTATCGTATGCTTAAAACATAGCTTATGCTAATGGCGTATAATGTATTCAACATATCATATGCTGATACTATAGTATATCCAACACACTTTATGCGGATGTTGTGTCGTAAATCAACATATATTATGTCGATGCTGTACACCTAATCCATTTCGTGTTTGTCCTTTATTCTGCTAATCGCGACCTGACTCACGTTTGTCGAGTAGCTCAACGTCTCCTAAGAATGGAAGTTACAGTAAAACCCTTCTAATGCGACCACCAAAAAGGGGCATAATTCACAGTGGCAAATACAGGTGGTAGCTTAATGCAGAACGAAAGTTATGCAGAAAGCTCCTAGAAAGCTTTCTGCATAACTTTCGTCCTGCATTAAGCAACCACCTGCTTATGAAGACAGTCATGTTTGTTCATTAAGTGGTCGCATTAGAGGGGTTTTACTGTGTTTGACACTTCTCACAAGCTTCATCTGCTAGGAAGTAGTCACGATTTGCACCGAATCCAAATGTGAGCAGACATGCTTTTTTCTCAGCAAGGTACGGGTTATGCTGAGGTGGTATACTTTTAAAATTCATACATAATTTATAAAAAAAAATGGTAGCCAATATAATCCATACTTATATTACATATACATTTAATCCATTCCCTTATGTTGACGACTTTTGACGACTATGTAAAATATCTTTGTGAAACCATTGTGATAAATAAAGCAAATGCTCTATTTTTCACAATGGTTTCAAAACTACACAATTTTCCTTTTTTCCATTTTTCTAGTTAAAGCTCCTTTTCGGTAGATTTATTCCAAGATGTTAGGTCTAAAATAGCCTTTCATGTAATGGGTTAAACCAGACAGACAGTTATGCTGCTATGGTACAAATAAATATGCATGTACCATATGTTAAATGTTGTAAAACTATTCTAATGTAAATATATACCCACCCTCTTCTATTTTAACGTAATCCCATACCTAATATGTTCTATTCTGACATGAAACTATACCCAACATGTTCTATTCTAACGCAAAACTATACACACCATATTCTATAACGATGTGAATCTATACGCATAATGCTTTTACGTAAAAAGTCAAGTAAAAAATGCAGGTGGTTGCCAAATGCAGGACAACAGTAATGCAGAAAGCTCAAGTTGGAGCTGTCGGCATAACGTTCGTCCTACATTAAGCTACCACTTGACTTTAAGACCCAAATTAAGCATGATTTAGATGGCCGCTTTATATGGGGTTTACTCTATATCCAACGCTGTTCTACGCTGTATTAAACTGTATACATGTATACATATCACACGTACTACCCAAAATATACGACAGACACGTGTGCTACGCAACATAATGATTACATAAAATGATATCAATTTACGCCAGGCTGATGTTGTCAAATCGATATCAATCATGTCTTAACCCTTGCCGCTGTGAAAAGAAAAACTAATATTTAATTAAATTAGAATATCGTGTAAAAAGTGTGACTACTTCCGATTCGATCAAGTATTTTTTAGAAACTGTTGACCGAGTATCAAACAGCTTGGATCCTGATGAGACGCTGAGTAAATCGGCGTCTCATCTGGGTCCAAGCTGCTTGTAATTGTGAGTGAGGTCGAGTATAATGGGATAGGCTGAATGAAGGTACATGTAATAACAATATTTCATTTTATATTCATTGATGCATGTGTAGTCTACCAGTACATCAAATCATTGTCCAAATTACAGTATAAACTCTATTATTCGAACACACAAATACGTATCATTATTGCAGGTAGCAGCTGAATGCAAGGTGAAAGTCATGCAGAAAGCTCCTAGAGGTACTTTCTGCACGACTTTTACCCTGCATTAAGGAGCCACCTGCCAGCAAAGACATATATTCTTCAGTACTAAAATTTCGTAGTATCGGATTTTTACTGTATCTAAATTTATAAATACTGAATTTTTATACCACAGTGCATAATTTATCTCTTAAACTGTGATACATTGTGTAGATCCTTCATCACTTGACCTCTCTACGAATATTCATTAATTCAACTTTATAAGGTAAACTTTCAAAGGAAGGTTTGACATAGACGAATACTGTACGGTCATATCTATATAATCCATAAGCAAACAGAGCAAATTCTGATCAGACTTAGGAGCCGTCTGGTCTGGATCTACTGTGGTTTGCAAATGCGTGAAAAGCATTTATTTGAGAGAATGGCATAGACATAACTTACAGCGGTTCATGTATTTTAATGCATGTATATAAAATCACCTTAACCTTTACTGTACAGGACACGAGTCACTTATGCCCTTTACAAACAGCGTATACCCAGATGAGAGGGCTCCTAGAAGAGTCCTCTCACCAGGGTATGCACTGTTAGTTATGTTTCACTTTTCTTTAGAAAAACATCCCTAAATATTCACCATACGCTTGGCATGTTTGAATTTTGGAATAGTCCTTTTGAAAATTCAGCGTTGTAAGGGTTAAAACTGCATTCAAAAGTTCTGATGCTGATAGGTGTACTACAATATTACAACTTGACTTATTCGAACACTCAATACATTAAGACAGGTGGCAGCTTAATACAGGGTGAAAGTCACACAGAAAGATCCTCTTTGAGCTCTCTGTATGACTTCCACTCTGTGTAAGCAGCCATCTGCCTAACCCTTTTACCGACTATGTCGCATAAATGCACCACGACAAATACTGCAGTCCTAGATCAGACGCCGCCTTTTCAGGGTTTGGCGGCGTATGACAAGGGACTTCACTTTTTGTCTCAGTCTCTAGTTCTTTATATGTGGTTTATTCCTTTGAAATTTAAATTTATTTATATCATTTCCTTAATTAGCAAATATTATTTTAACAAAACTGGTTGCAGACGACAATTAGAAATTTGGCACCGAAACGACTAAACTGTTCTCAATCCTTCTTTACTACGATTGGATTTAACGAGGTTTTACTGGGTTTTTTAAGTTTTATGTTGATGACTTACTCACCTGATTGACAGTACGGCGCCCCCGACCAGCCAGGGGCACAGCCGTTTGGACATTCTCCCGTGCCAGAATCACACTCGGTACCCACGGGACAGTGGCACTGGTACTCACACTCCTCCCCGTATCGTCCCTGGGGACAAAGACCCGCAGCTATACGAGCGGTCGGAGAGGGTTTCAAAAACGACGAGGTTCCTGTGGTCAGGGACTGAGCTGAAACATAAACATATTAGTGATAAAAAAAATGTCATTCATATGAGAGAGAAGAGGGGATGGGTTGTGGTAGTGGTGGTGGTGGTGGTGGTGATGGTGATGGTTGTGTTGTTGTTGTTGGTGGTGATGGTGATGGTTGTGGTGCTGTTGGTAGTGGTGGTGGTAGTGTGTGTGTGTGTATGTGGTTGGTCAATGTAGACTAAATCAAACTGCTGCGTAAAAGTCAAATAGTCTGAATTGGATGTACCGTAAAACCTCTCTATAAAGGTCACTTATTGAACAGAATTTGTTGTCGTTACTCCATAGATACACATTTTAACATCTTTGCAAACAGATTAGATCTATTATATTTGGAAAGTATTTACTCGGCGAAATGTGTACTGAGCTCTGGTTACATATGTAGGGAAGCTTGAAGATAGAAAATTCAAACGTGTAGAAAGGTAAAATAAAGAACCAGTTATTAAATCGTTTAACCCAAAAACTGAAATGAAAATTGTCGCCGGCAAATACTTCCCGTCTGCTGCCTTTTAAATGTTATTAGGTTTGCTAGATTGTTTTATAAATGTAGACCGGGTGGCAAACGGACTGGACCCACCAAGTCGCCAAGTCACTGTGCATCTGGGTACATGCTTATAAATCTTTTTAGTTGAGTCTGAGTTTGTTCTCAAGCCTTTGATTGGTCAGATTTGAGCAATCAAAAACTTGAGAACGAACTCAGACTCAACTAAAAAGTTTTATAAGCATGGGTACTCATTTTGAATCCAACCTGTATGTAAATGCGAGCAAAATATGCAGGAGGAGAGTCAACCATTCATCTGCTAAGCTGTAATATAACCGGCATGTGCAAACAGCATGGATCCAGATGAGACGCCGAGCAACTCGGCGTCTCATCTGGATCAAAGATGTTTACACTCGGTTAAAAACAATTTGAAAGTTAGCGAAAATTGAAAACAGATCAGGGATTAAGCATACATCAAATTTATAGCACCGAAATCGTCAAAATATAATATAAAGCGTTTACAGACGTCTCAGGTGATAGGGGGAAATCAATTTCTCATTGACAGCTCACCTACTGACACATTTTACTTCAAGATAACTTGCTAATTATCAATATCATCAGACACTGGTTCGATTTGCCAAAAGGGAAAATATAGAGGTAATTGATGGGTCATCAGAGACAATTTGAGTAGAACACAAGATACAAGATATAAGGTACAATAAATAAGATACAAGCTATAAGATACATGATACAATATACGAGACAAAAGACTTACGATATAAGATACACTATATAAGATACAAGATTTAAGAAGCAATATGTAAAATACAATATATATATATAAGAGACAATATATAAGAGACAATATATAGCATACACTTATAAGATACAATATATAAGATACAAGAAACAATATAAAATTACAAGCTACAATATATAAGATACAAGTTACAATATATAACATACAAGATATAAGATACAAGATACATGTACAAGAAATTTTATTTAACTTCTATTTGCTAAGCAAATTTTCACATTTTAATTACTCACTACATTTTTAAAATTCAAGCTATAATCAGTTAGTCTACCAAAATGAAATCAGGGTGTCAGATAGTTTGGATCCTGATGGGATGTCGAGTTACTCGGCGTCTGATCTGGATCCCAACTTTTTCGTCTCGATCCTAATTGATTCGAGTTACTCGGCGTCTCATCTGGATCAAAACGGTTTCATGATAGTCAGCTTCTCATCTGGACCAAAATTGTTTCGATTTACTCGGTATCTTATCTGGATCCAAACTGTTTGCACAAGCAATGATTTATCCACCCGCGGTAAGCTAAAGGTAAAATGAGATGTCAAACTGATTCTCCGTCTCTATATAGTATGTAGGTATCTGTCACTGTGTCCTCTGCTTTAGCCCATGTGTAGATAAAATCTAGGTCTCTTTCCTATTCGAGCTTTCTGTATTACTTTTGCCCAGTATTAAGCAACCACTTGATTTTTAAAATGTCCGTGTTCAATAAATGAATGATCGCTTAAGACAGGTTCTATTGTCACTGACTAAATATTAGCCAGTACACGTACTTATATATTCGCCTGTCTCTTTCCTCTATGTATATCTGTTAGTCTGTATCTGTCGTTTTTTGTTTAAATCCAAATTTCTGTCTATTTATTCTCTCTCTCTCTCTCTCTCTCTTTCTGTCTCTCTCCGTCTACCTATGCGTGTCTCTATCTCTGTCTATCTGTCGTCGGTTTATCTCTCTATGTCTCTTTGTCTGTCGCTATATGTCTGTCTCTCTTTCTCTCACTTTCATGGTTGATATAATTCTATACTTCGTACATTGCAATGTGCAATTGCCACACCTTACGTATCTGACCTTATATAGGCCAAGTGGAATGTGTATTACATGTATATAGCATGCAACGATCAGTTTCTGTTTGATGGATTGGGGTCACGCTCAGTCAAACTGCACAAGTCACACCCTGTCACTTATTGATTCATGTGACTGACGGCAAGCACAGTCAACTTGAAATCACCTCAGTATAATCATATGTGTACAGTAAAACTTAACTAAACCGGAATTATAGTACAGCCAATTTTGATACCTTAAAGCAGGTGGCTGCTAAATGCAGGGTTAAAATCATGCATTAACCCATTCCCTCATATCGACGCCGTTTGACGCCTCTGTAAAAATCACTTGTTGAAACCATTGTGATAAATAGAGCATTTGCTCCTATGGGGCAAATGCTCTATTTGTCATAGCGGTTTCAAACTACAAAATTCTAAAGTTTTCCTTTTCTCTAATTAATGCTCCTTATCGGTAGATTTATTGAAAGAGGTTGTATCTAAAAATAACCTATGAGGTAATGGGGTTGCCACCTGTCTCCAAGATCGATATTTATACCAATTTTAACGTCCGGTTTAGAGACGTTTTACTGTATATATACCTTGAATAATAACCATCGTAAAAAGAAATAATAATTCGAGGGTTTAAGCAGATCAGAATCCAGTCAATTATATCTTACATATTTGGGGTTTTTACATTCATTTAAAGGGTAGGATAGGCTACGGACCTGACGCCAAATTAATAGGTGTGTGGTTTGGCTTTAAGCTGTTTTCACTTCTGACTTCAGTTGTTCGTACTTTGGTTCGTTTTTCTTACTGACACAATGAATTATTCAGTTGGCGAGTTGGGTTTACTTATCATATGACACGAAACTGTGGACTACATCTAAATCTTTACTTCACAGAGACAGACGCCTTTTCACACATTTGCAAACAGAGTAGACCCAGATCAGGCGGCTCCTGTAGGAGCCGTCTGATCAGGGTCTGCACTGTGTGCTTATGATATAATATAGATATGGTTCTACAGTTTCTGCCATAACCAAACATTATAGTTTCATACCGCATTATAAATATGTGTAGCTAATAGATATTCGTGACATCATTATTTCTTACGTAAATATTCATTAACCCTTTCGACGCCAAATCTTCAAATTGTCGTCTGCAATCCATTTTTGTTAAATCATTCGGTACAATAAGGAAATGAGATAATTAATTGCAAATTTCAAAGGAATAGAGCACAGTTATAGAAATAGAGATTGTGACTGCACTATTTGTCCTGGTGCATTTATGCGATATTGGCGGTGAAAGGGTTAAGTAAAGGGTTAAGACGGACGCAACAAGGACATCAAACAATTTATACGTATCCGATGATGGTAATTATACGTGGTTACATAAGAAAATAATGTATGAAACGAAGCAAATACATGCTCTATTTATCACAATGCTTTCGAAACTACACAAATCTAAAACATGTTTTTCTAGTAGATGCTCCTTTTAGGTACATCTATTCAAAGAGGTTGGGTCTAAAAAGAGCCTATAGGGGAATGGGTCAATGACACGGACATAATGACCAATCGTTGTAGAGAAGCTCTACTGCTTATATAAACGCACTGACAGAAAATGTACCTTTGAGATAATGCAACAAGTGTTGATCCAGACCAGTGCTGTGTGATTAGAGAATTACGCTGATTTCCAATTAATTTTGTATTCCATGAATATTCATGTAAGAAGTAACGACATTATGAATATTAATTACTTAAACGTTTATAATGGCGTATGAATACAGGTCCAGATAGAAACTGTAGAATCAGATCTATATGATTCTATACAAGCAAACAAAACAGGTCCTGATCAGACGGCTCCTACATGAGCTGTCTGATCTTGGCCTACTCTGTTTGCAAATGTGTTAAAAGGTGTTTATGTGAAGGTAACGCAGCAACATGTATATTTATTGGAGAGCGGGTTTTATTGTGTGATTATGTATTTTCGTTTACAGTATCACTTCATTAATCCAAACACTCAAATAAGTTATCTTTATCGGTCTATATATGATATGTGACAGAGTTAAAGCTTCCCCAAGGAGCTTTCTGCATGATTTTACCCTGCATTAAGCAACCATCTACCTAAAAGGTTCTCACTTCTTCTTTACTAAAGTTCGGATAAGCAAGGTATTTAAAATGCAAGCAGCAATAATTTATGTATGTAGTAAACCCGTATAACAATGGTCATTTAATTTCAAATAATCATTTATGTAAACTAAACTTTTCAAAATTAGCTGAAGAAAATACATGACAGGTTTATGTTGTATCCGAAAGTAGTTCCGTGACCCATTTCCTTCATTAGAGTGTGAAACGCAATTAATTCACACCACATGTTCGCTCAAAGGTCAATCAAAACCTTGGAAATGTATAGTTGTGTAACTACAGTACATGTATTATTGTTTAACACTCACAAGCAAGTTCAGTGTGTTTAGTACGGGTCTCGGTAAAAGGGTACAGACACGGGACAATCTCGCTTGCAAAGCCCCATTGTTAGCTTATTTCTATTTCACAAGAAATACTGAATGTAGGCGATACTTCGAAAGCAAAATCAGCATGTATGCCTGAATAATACAGTATTGAGCAAGGATTCATTATGGCAGAAATAATGACTGAATGCGACACTATCTGACATGAAAAGACGATATAAGATATGTTTGAGGGGTCACAGATATAACAAAGGTAAATATGTAACACAAAGGGCACAGAAGAGAAGTATAATCCTCATTGATAATCAGCATCGTCAGTCGGTTAAAAGCTCTGCTATTGTAAACCTTCGACTTTAAATAAATAATATTTGCCTTCATCATCATCATTGGTTCATTATTATCAACATTGTTATCGTCGTCATCAGCATCATTATCATCATTATAACATAAACAGTTTCAAAACGTCAGCATCGCCATCATCAACATTGCCTTCATCATCGTATTCGTTGTCGCCATCCTTCATTGTCAACAACAAAAAAACGACAAAAATATGTGTGCACTGTCTTATTTCCCCCAAAGAGTTATATGCGTGTCTTTTCTATTACATATTATACGTGTATGTCCTGTTTGTTACACACGTGTCCTTTCTGTCACATATATGTTTTGTTACATATGTGTTCTTTCTGTTACTACATATATATGTTTTGTTAAATATATGCCTTTTCTGTTTCATACATGTTCAGTTTTTATACACGTGCTATTTCTGATACATAATTTTTTATATATTCAGTTTGTTACACCTGTGCCTGTTCTGTTACATATATGTTCAGTTTGTTAAACACGTGCCATTTCTATTACATATATAATTCAGTTTGTTACATTTGTGCCTTTTCTGTCACATATATGTTCAGTTTGTTACATCTGTGTTGCTGTTACATATATAACCCCACATTCAATATCAAGGTTTATTCTAACATAGGCATATTGACTGATTAACGCTTTCGGGCGTATTTTTGAACATAAATGAATGAAACTCTGCTTCGAATCTGAACTTACAGTTGAACTTCAATAACTCGAACTTCAAGGGACCGTACAAATTAGTTCGAGATAACAGTAGTTCGAGTCATCCGATTTCTAATCTGAACGTTTTATCAAGACCACAGCTTAAAACAGGTCTAAAGTTATGCTGAAAGCTCCTGTAGGAGCTTTCAGCATCACTTTAAACCTGTATTAAGCTGTCATATGTGTTTCTAGATACATGTAGCGATACATTTAGAGCAATTCTGTATTGTAATTTTGCAGGGACTGAACTTTTTGTTCGAGTTATCCCGAAGTTCGAGTTATCCGAGTTCGAGATAACGAAGTTCAACTGTACTTAGACGACATTTTTCATTGATGGAAATTGACCCTCACGACACATCTGCTTTGATAATTCAAGAAGACCGTTTTGAAAATGTTTGAAAGTATGTATCACAACAGTTTTGCCTAAAGCCTTCAGTATATATTGCCCACAAACATTTATATGTGACGCAGGATCTCGTTTTTACCCCTTACCCCGCGGAGAGTAAAAATATATGTCTTCGTAAAATTGGATCTAGTGTAATTTTGACTACTTCCGATTCGGTCAAGCTTCGGAGAAAATATCGACCGGGTATCAAACAGCATGGACCCTGATGAGACGCCGAGTAACTCGGCGTCTCATCTGGATCCAAGCTGTTTGAAAATGCGAGTCATGTCGCGGTTAGCGGAATAAGAATTAAAGGAAGTTTCATTTAAGTCATCTAGTGCACCATGATGTGTAATCAAAATCAATAGTAACCAGTCATGTTAAGGCAGATATATCGGAGTTTGATGTTACAAAATTGGTCAAAAAGTTATATTCACGAATTGCATGGTCATGTTAAAATATTACTACAGATACCATACATTTAATTATCAAATGCGAGACCTTATAACTAGTACGTGTTAATATTTGACTCTTTTAATTATTGTGTCGCTCAAAAAAATCAAAGGCGGGAAAATATAGCAGGAAATTGGCTCAATGCCTAACTAGTCAGGTGCAAGTTCCCCGTCTGATTTTCCCTCGCGTGTATGCATAATTCAATATGAACGACATGGTTTCTTCATAGATATAATTGTGTCTGTGTATGATTGTGACCATGAAGAGACTCTTTTAAAGAATATATATGTTACAGTAGAAATTGCGATTCATGACAATCGCCGATTCTCAAGGACAGATTGCGATCGCAATCTCTCCTAGGACAGACTCCGATCCTCTTTTTAAATCATTCACAATTATGTGTTGTCATTTTTTGAATATAGATTTGTGATCATAAAATAATATACATGTATTCTTCCAGTAGAATTGTAGATTTTCTTTGTTGAGTTATTTAAGTGTCAGGTATAACACTAATAATAAATTATTCGAGTAAAATTGTAGATATCCAAAACTAATAATAAATCCTTGCGGTAGAATTGCAAATTTTCATGATAGAATTACAGTGTCTACTAGGACAGACTGTGAACGGAATCTCTACTAGTAGAATCGTCGATTGTCCTTAGGATGTATTAGGATCAGAGTCTGTCCTAGGAGTAATTGCGATCGCAATCTGTTCTATGAGAATCGACGATTGTCCTGAATCGCAATTTCTACTGTGACATATGCATGGATTCATGGCCAAGACAAAAGAAAATAAAGAGGCAAATATTATGTACAGTAAAACCTCTCTTAACCGGCCGTTAAATTTAGTATGAATATCGGTCTTGGAGACAGGTGGCAGCTTAATGCAGGGTGAAAGTCATGCAGAAAGCTCCTCTAGGAGCTTTCTGCGTGACTTTCACCCTGCATTAAGCAGCCACCTGCATATAAGTGTCTAATTTCTTATCTACTAGAATTCCGGTTAAGAGAGGTTCTACTGTATATTAATATAAAACCAATAAACAATGATGGACAATTCCACTCAATGATGGACAATTCCACTGTGACAATTCATTGTTGAAAAGGTTAACCGTTTCCCTGTTCATAATTTATACTCTTCATGGAAATGCTTTGGTATTTGCTATGACAAAAGTTGTAGTATCAGATCTACATCGTTTCAAAAGCAAACAGATGACATCCTGAAAGGTCGGAGTCGTTTGATCTGGGTCTTCTATGTTTGCAAATACATGTAAGTGAAACGGCATATATATGCGGGAAAGGGTTAACCAAATACGAACATTATTAAGATCGGTCCACGAAGTATCAGTACATTGTGACTCTTGAATGTGCACTTTATTCTGAGAAAGTAAAGGAGCAATAAGGCCAGTGACAATTGGGACAAGAGAATACTTTCGCTGGGTTGAACATAGTATCTGAACAGGATTTATACTTCTAGACTAAGTTACATAACTCTTCATATTAGAGTTCAACCACGTGCCATAAATATTACTCATATCAATAGCTATAGCTAAACTGTAAGCCCCTCATATTTCTTGTAAACATGATCGCATCCAAACGATATCCACAGGCATACAGATACATGATGGAAATACTACAACATTCCAACAAATTTGGCACATTATTATAGAGGGTAAAATGGCCTCTACCAGCAGAGAAACAGAGACGTCCGGACAAAGAGGCGGACAGACGGACGGACAACATGATTCCAGCATACCTCCATAATTCCACAAGAGGAGATAATAAACTATGTGCTTCATGTACGTTTTTGTATTTTAAGAATTGAGCCAGATTGTCTAGTCTGGGTCTCTTCTGTTTGCAAAGGATTGAATGTCGTATGGCGTTAAGTGTTAAAAAAAGTCCACATACTAAGTACAGCAGTCATGTACTGTACAGTAGAACCTGTCTTAAGTGGCCATAAAAAGAGGTCTAATTATGGGTATGTAAGGCAGGTGGCAGCTTAATGCATGTCAAAAGTAATACAGAAAACTCATATAGAACCTTTCTGTATTACTTTTGCCCTGCATTAAGCAACCAATTGCTTTTTAACACTCTTATGTACATAAAATGATTGGCCACTTAGGGCAGTTTCTACTGTAGTCATTCGCTTCATTAACCTGTGTCATAAATTAACCTGCAGCCTGCTGTAAAACAACTCTTTGCACGCTAAGTAATTTCTCGTCTGTTGCAATTGTCGTCTGCTTCAATTCTTAAAATAAACCGTCTCTCATTTTTTTGCAAAAATATGGTCAAGATGACAAACAGTTTGGATCCTGGTGAGACGCCGCATTATGCGGCGTCTCATCTGGATCCAAACTGTTTGCATAGGTAATCACAGTTTCGCCGCTAGCGTGCAAAGAGTTAGACTCTGATCTGGAGCCAGATTAATTTACTTCCAGTTCGTTCTGACCTTTAAGAAATTACTGACCTAGTGTCAAATAGCTTGGATACCGATTAGACACTGTCTTAATCGGTCCCTCATTTGTATCGTCAAAATGTTTGCAAATACAAGACAGACCGCATGATAAAATATTAACAAAAATGACGTTTTATGGCGGGAGTAACCGGTAATGCGATACTATTTACATGTGAGTATGATGGAAGACTGAATGGAATCATATTAATTTGAACATCACCATAAAATGGTAAAATTGCGAACAGACTTGACTCAGATCTGCTGCACCGAACGATGCGATCTTGATTATTTCTATCGTATACACGGCAGATAGTTTAATCAAATAATGTTAGTCAAATGTAAGAAAGACACCAGAAATAAATGGTCACACCAGCGTAACGACTCCTGGAATGAATGTGTTAACAAAGTACAGCATACAAAATAAGTCGAAAATTATACAAAAAAAGTCTCCCAAACGGTCATTGTGTATTACTGTCGTTCTATATTAACCCATCTCCTGGTATATTTTCCACCACATTCCCTCATAGGCTATTTTCAGATCCGACCTCTTTCAATAAAATTTTAACCATCTGAAAAGAAGCATTTACTAGGGAAAAATGATGTTTTTAGAATTGCATAGTTTTAAAACCAGTGTGATAAATATTTATCACAATGGTTTCAAAACATGACATGTACAGAAGCTTCAAAAGACGTTAGTAGGAGGGAAAGTGTTAAGCAGCAACCTGGGTCCATGCTTATAAAACGTTTAGTTGAGTCTGAGTTCGTTCTCAAGTTTTTGATTGGTCAGATTTGAGCCTTTGGCTCAAATCTGACCAATCAAAAGCTTGAGAACTCAAATCTGACCAATCAAAAGCTTGAGAACGAAACTCAGACTCAAGTAAAAGCTTTATAAGCATGGACCCAGGTTGTAAAGGCATTTGCCTTTGTTTACCTAAAGGGGCTTCACTATAGTGACTTCACAACGTAAGACAGCTTCTTCTGTATACTGGCAAAAGTTGTTAATTTAGTGCAGTGTTTTACGATGTTGGATTCAATGTCCTTGCTTGCTTATCAGTTCTGTTCTTTGGTCCTCGTGCACGGGGAAAGAGAAGGAGACAACAAGTGAAGTAGGTGTGATGTCAACAAGACCTCGTTGTACAGTAGAACCTGTCCTAAGTGGCCATTCATTTATTGAACACAGGAGTCTTAAAAAGCAATTAATTGGGACACAAGTAATACAGAAAGCTCCCTATATAGGAGAGGAGCTTTTTGCATGACTTTTGACCTGTATTAAGCTACCACCTGCCTTTTGTTGATGACCGCTTAAGACAGGTTCTACTGTACATATATGATATAGCAGCTGAACAACAAGAAAGGCCAATTCGTGTGGTACATTCACTTTCAATACCTCTGGAAAACAAATTTTAATCATATACTTGATAAACACGCATACTGGCACATCTCTGCAAACCGAGTAGACCCAGACTAATAAGATGTGTTGGTGAAACACTACACTATGCCCCCCCACACACACACCACCCTAATAAGCTAGTATCTGTACTAGATCAAATAGTATATCGAATGTAAACTATAACCTATACATTTCTCCTTCGACCTTGAAGGATGACCTTGACATTGACATGTCACCATTCAAAATGTGACGCTTCATGAGATTCACATGCATGCCAAATATCACGTCTATATCTCTATTGGTTCGAAAGAAAGTGATATGACCTATATATTTGGCCTTTGACCTTCAAGGATGACCTTGAATTGTCTCCCTGAAAATGTGCGGCTTCAAGAGATATACATCAAGCCAAATATCAAGTCTCTATATCTACTGATTCAAAAGGTATACCCAGTGTTAAAGCTGACAAACAAGCAAACATCTGACCTTTGACCCCGAAGGATGGCCCTGACCTTGACATGTAACCCTTCTCAATGTGCAGCTTCATGAGATACACATGCATGCGCATCAAGTATCTATCTCTACTGGTTCAAGAGTTATGGTCAATGTTAAAGTCGGTGGTTTTACCTATATATTTGACATCTGACCTTGAAGGATGACCCTGACCTTGACATGTCACCCTCAAAATGTGCGGCTTTATGAGATACATATGCATGCCAAATATGAAGTCTCTATATGTACTGGCTCAAAAGTTATGATCCATGTTAAAGTTGGTGACAAACAAATAGACAGGACAAACACAAATATGCCCCATATCTGATCGGGGGAGGGGACATAAAAAGATTCTGTAAGAAATGTCCGATCAGGGTCTGCTGTTTACTTATTGAATAATAAAATATGATTCTGCAGTTTCTGAGATGTCCAAACATTCCATTATTTATATGGCATTATAAAAGGGATTCGTCAAATTAATATCCACACTATTTTTAATGAATATTCATAAGTTAAAGGGTTAAAAATTAGAAGGGATGCCAAATATTTGAAATTACAGCATACAGTGTACTTCACGTGTCAGATTTTCGATACTAACCACGGTTTTATGTATAATTGAAACAAACAGTAAAGAAAAAAGAATCTAACAATTAACCCCTGCCTCGATATCAGTGACCTGACTCGCAGTTAAAAACAGTTTGGATCCATATGAGACGCCAATTAACCCGGCGTCTCATCAGGATGAAAGCTGCTTGACACTCGATCAATAGTTTCTCAAAATATCGATAGAATCGGAAGTAGTCAAACTTGCATCAGATCTAAATTTAATATGACAATATTTTTTTCACAACGGAATAAGACTTAAAAAATACATGACGCCGTTTTATTTTGCACTAATGAGTAATTATGTGCCCTACTATCGCCTTATGTCAATTCATCGTGACTTCTGCCATGTACGCGTCAACCTACAATCAAACCCACATACCAGTAAGTAAATAGCGTTCACTCACCATGTGATACGATGCCCACATTACTGACACATATAACGACACACACTAGAGGCAATATCCTTCTTTTCTTATGAAACAAATCCATTTTGTGATAAATTATCCGTTAGGAATTCCTTATAACACAGAACATGCTTAAAATATAGATCAGTACGTTAATGTATCCGCTCAAACGTCTCCGTTATGTTAACGCTAACTTTCCTATCAAACACAGTATACAACTGCGGACATAAAACTTCGCCCTGTTGACTTCCCTATCTTCGGGGCAATACGTTACGCGTATAAACGTGCGAGCTGACGTTTTCAGTGAAATATTGGTAGTGTTAGGGGAAAATAATTACTTATCGCCCAAAGATGATTCATTTGATATGACTGAAATCTGTTAATGTGCCAACGAAAAATTGAAATTGAAATCGTAAAGATACTAACAAAAGCATGCAAATCTACTAAAATGTTTGGCTTTGGGATAAATATAATGTAGTTAACGGAAAGTTAAATTGCTAAAATCATCATAAAATTCATGATTATAATTATTATCAAATTATCAATTATTCAATTTATTTAAATATATATTAAAAACAACAATACTATTGACAACACTTAGCCATTCACCTCATAAAGACGCCCTTTAACGCATTTGCAAACAGAGTAGACCCATATAAGACGGTTCCTTAGTGAGCCGTCTGATCAGAGTCTGCTTATGAAATGGTAGAGATCTGCTTCTACATGGCTAAAACGCTTTATGTTTATATGCCGTTATTTGTGTTTATTTGCCATTATTCGTGTTTATATGGCATTATTCGTGTTTATATGCCATTATTTGTGTTCATATGCCATTGTTTGTGTTTATATGGCATTATCTGTGTTTATATGTCATTATTCGTGTTTATATGCCGTTATTTGTGTTTATATGTCATTAATCGTGTTTATATGCCATTATTCGTGTTTATATATCATGATTTGTGTTTATGGCATTATTCGTGTTTATATGGCATTATTTGTGTTTATATGCCATTATGCTTGTTTATATATCATCATTCAGCTAATTAATAGCCATACAATCATTACTTCTTACGTGAATACTCATATAGTAAAATGTTAAAATGGAAACAGGCCAACAATGTAGACCCAAATACATGTGAGGAGTCCTCTAGTGTTTTGTTTTACAAATTATTCAGCAAATAAATGTCACACTGGCGGAAGAAATTTTAAAGAAACACCTCATCAAATACGCCATATATTGATTATATACTGTAGAATCTCTCTTAAGCAGTCATCAAAAAGAGGTCTAATTGTGGGTATGTAAGGCAGGTGGTAGCTTAATGCAGGTCAAAAGTAATGCAGAAAGCTCCTATAGGAGCTTTCTGCATTACTTTTGCCCTGCATTAAGCAGCCACATGCCTTTTAAAACTCCTATGTTCAATAAAGAAATGGGTGCTTAATCTATGACACTACTGTACTATAAATTGGTTTATAATGCATATTTGGGCATGTTCATTCACACAATGTGGTGTAGTTCATCTGCTTACCTGAGGGACTTTTCAGCATCCTTTTACACGAATACAACAATATTGTTGACATTCTTTCATAAGGTTTGGAACACGAGAGATCAAAAGGAACAATAACTAAACTGTCTTAACATTTCACATTAAAAACTAGTCAAATACATACCATCAGAACAAAACAACAAGCAAAAAATTAACCCTTATCCTGTTGTGTAAAGTTAGTCCCTGCTCAAATGTGGATTTAGTGAAAGCTTTTGAGGAACCACTGACCGAGTGTCAAACAGCTTGGATCCTGATGAGACGCCGAACGTCTCATCTGGATCCAAACTGTTTGTAATAGGTTAGCGGAAAAATAGTCAACAAAATATGCGATACATTATACCATCATGTTACCCATTAACTGTCCTTGTTCCAACATGACTGACATTTTGTAATTAACTCTGATCTAGATCATATGCTGAGTAACTAAGCGACAAATCACGATCCAAGTTGTCTGAAACATTGGAAAATAGTTTTGAAAAAAATAGATGACAAGCATCACGGATAAGGTGCGTTGATAGACGAAAACATTTTTAAACGGATGACAATTTTTAAAGCATGATAATGGTTAACTTGTAAAACATTTACATATGTCATGCATGTCTTCCCTCGGAAATGACCATTGCCCCGAGGCAAATCCAAACGTTCGTAGTAGCTCGGCTTTTCCCGTACAATTCATTCACTGCCAGGTAACTTGTTTATTGAAAACAAACCGCATACAACAACACAGCAGCAACACAATTAACCCCTGCATCCAATGTTATAAAAATTCTGAGTCTGAGTCTGAGATCATTCTCAAGTATCTGATTGGTCAGATTCTCAGCAAGCTCAGAATCTGACCGATCAGATACTTGAAAATGATATCAGACTCAATCAAAACGTTTTATAACCTCGGGACCTGGCCAGCTGATCAACATATTTTTTATTTACTTTCTATTCGTTAAACTTTTGACAAACAATTGAAAGAGTGTCAAATAGACAATACCCTGATGAGACGCAGAGTTTCTCAACGTCCCATCTGGATCCACACTGTTTGCAAATGCGAGTCAGGTCGCGCTTAACTCATCCCCTCATACGCTATTTTTAGACCCGACCTTTTTCAATAAATCTACCAAAAAGGAGCATTTACAAGAGAAAAGAAAGCATTATAGAATTTTGTAGAATATAACCACTGTGATAAATAGAGCATTTGCTCCAACGGAGCAAATGCTCTATTTATCACAATGGTTTCAGAATGTGACATCTACAGAGGCGTCAAAAGGCGTCAATATGAGGGAATGGGTTAGCAGGTGAGCGGTTAACTGTTATTCTGTTAACCGCGACTTGGTTTTCATTTGCAAACATGTTAGATCCAGATGAGAGACTGTGTAAGTCCATATCTCAACAGGTTGGTACTTGGACGAATCGAAATATCAGTTGTAATTAAAAATTACAGCAAATCGGAGATGATGCAGGTATCATGTTTAACCCCTACCCCACTGTAAAGAAAAATATCGCCTGCTCAAATTTGGATATGGTGCACTATTGACTACTTCCGATTCGAACAATTTTTTTGAGAAATTATTGACCGGGTGTCAAACATATTGGATCCTGATGAGACTGTGAGTTGCTCGGTGTCTCATCTGTATTTAAGTAAATGCGAGCCAGGCCGCGAATAACGGGATAACGCTTTCCCTGATATAGTCATGGACAAAATAGAGTGAAATATGAAAGGTGGAACACTGTAGCCATTTTAGAAATTATAGAAATAAATCTATCAAATCCAATAATCAAACAGAGCAGACACTGACAAAAACTGTAGAACCAGATCTATATCATATCAAAAGCAAATAGAGCAGACCCTGATTTTACGGTTCCTATAGCATCCGTCTGATCTGGCTATACTGTGTTAGTGTAAAGGTTATGAGTTGATGCTTTAATTCAATAGTTGTAACTTGGCCATTTTTATTATTCGCTAACGGCTGTAATAAAATATTGTTTTTTCATTATTAATACAAGTGAAAGGATAGCTGGGTAAAGGGTAATAAGAGTTATGGATCCATGCTTAAGCTTATAGTTGTCACTTTGTCTTTTTATTATTTGATAATGGTTATAAACAAAATATGGAATTTTCACTATCGATACAAGTAATACAAGAGGTAAGTATGTATAGTGTACAATCACAGGCATTAACGCTTCACGGTCACATGATGAATATTCATGTAAGAAATAATGACGTTTATCTTCTTTTTTCGTTGCTGTTTTGCTTTCAAAGGATCTCATGCTTTAACCCATTACCTCATAGGCTATTTTAGATACAACCTCCTTGAATAAATCTACCGAAAAGGAGCGTTAACTGGAGAAAAGGAAACTTTTAGAATTTTGTGGTTTGAAACCATTGTGATAAATAGAGCATTTGCTCCTATAGGAGCAAATGCTCTATTAATTTTATCACAATGGTTTCACAAAGTAACTTTTACAGAGTCGTCAAAAGTCGTCAATATAAGGGAATGGATTAAGAACTCATGAATATTAATTCGGCGATTTTTTCTATACTAATAACAAGGACATTGTTTGAGACCGATGACAGTAGAATCAGATCAGTGTTATTTCATATGCAGCCGGAACAGACCCTGCCCAGACAGCTCATCAAGGAACCGTCTGATATTGTTCTAATCTGTTTGCCATGCGATAAAGACGTATCTATGCGATAAAGGTTAAGGTCAGTAAAAGAAATATGTGAAATTCCAGTTTCTCTTTCACTATATTGCCAACAAATAACTGCATCATGCTACAAATATCGTGTGCTACAGTAAAACCTCTCTATAACGACCACTAAATTACATCAAGTATTTTGTGTTAAAGGCAGGTGGGTGCTTAAAGCAAGGTGAAAGTAAAACAGAACGCTCCCATAGGAGCGTTCTGTTTTACTTTCATCTTGCTTTAAGTAGCCACCTGCCCTAAATACAAACTAATTAACACAATTTAGTGGCCGTTATAGAGAGGTATTACTGTACTTGCATGTTATTGGTTTAACCCTTTCCATGTTTTATGTTTATTCCAAATTTCGATACCAACTGAATATTCATGGACAAAATAGTTAAAAATGAAATATGGAAGGTGGAACATTGTAGTCATTTTAGAAAGTAAAGAAACAGATCTATCAAATTACATAAGCAAACAGAGCACAGAACAGACCCTGATCAGACAGCTCATATAGGCGTTTATAATAAATATGAAGGAAAAGGGTTATATGAAGAAATGAAAGGGGTCCAAATAGTACTCCGTATGCAAGTCATTTGGTGCATGGTATTCAGCCAATGCTTTCAAGTGAATGGAATGTTTCAAGTCAAGTCAATATTATTTTAAATCACAGCTTGTACTTATATGAATAAATGAGGAGTTTCCATATTGTATACATATACATAATTTCTTCTCAAAGTCACAGGTTACACACATTCCAAAACAAAGAAAACAAGTTACATGAATTCTTTACATTCCAGAACAACACTTTCCTACTCCCACTATTACACTCATTCTTATACTGTTTTGTATAAAAACCCATAGTACGAATATATTACCTTAGATACCGTAAATTGTTTTTGTTTGTTTACTGTTACCAAAATGACATGTTTACAATTACAACGTGTAGACCCTTGGTTATACAACTTTTTGCTTTAGTCTGAGATCATTCTCAAGCATCTGACTGGTCACATTCTGAGCTTGCTCCGAACCTGACCAATCAGGGTCCAAGGTTATAAAACGTCTGAATCTGAAAAACGTTTTATAACCTCGGGGCCTGGGTCCATGCTTATAAAGCTTTTTAGTTGAGTCTGAATTTGTTCTCAAGCATTTGAGAACGAAATCAGACTCAACTAAAAAGTTTTATAAGCATGGATACTGATACTTGAGAATCTCAGACTCAGACTCAGACAGAGATCATTCTCAAGCATCTGACTGGTCACATTCTGAGCTTGCTCTGAACCTGACCAATCAGGGTCCAAGGTTATAAAACGTCTGAGTCTGAAAAACGTTTTATAACCTCGGGGCCTGGGTCCATGCTTATAAAGCTTTTTAGTTGAGTCTGAATTTGTTCTCAAGCATTTGAGAACGAAATCAGACTCAACTAAAAAGTTTTATAAGCATGGATACTGATACTTGAGAATCTCAGACTCAGACTCAGAAGTTTTATAACGCTGGGCCATGGACCTGGATGAGACGTATCACCAATATGAAAACAGTTTAACACTCAGTCAGTAGTTTCCCAAACTCTAGCACGAATTTGAAGTAAGTAAAAGTTCTGATCATGTTTACAGCAGGATAAGGGTTAACCATTTACTCCATAAATACACCTTGTGACATTTTTACAAACAGAGTAGACCCATATCAGACGGTTACTTCAAGATCTGCTCTGTTTGCTTATAGAATACAGTAAAACCTCTCTAAACCGGACGTTAAATTTAGTATAACTATCGATCTTGGGGACAGGTGGCAGCTTAATGCAGGGTGAAAGTCACACAGGAACTTTCTGCATGACTTTCACCCTGCATTAAGCAGCCACATGCCTAAAAGTATCGAAATTCTTCTCACCTAAAATTCCGGTTTAGAGAGGTTTTACTGTATATATTTTTAAAGTGATTCTGTACCATTTGCTATAGGTTCGCTTGTTTTATAGATTAACACTATAAAATAATTAGTTCGTGTTAATAATAATTAGTTGGTGTTAATAATAGTTGGAGTATGCCATGAATATTCATAGTGTAAAGTGTTAAGAAAGCGCCCACAGCATGACTCCAGTAAACGTACTATGCATATCCCCCCACACTGGACTTCCGAGTGAGTTATATTCGTGAACATAAACCTTGTCTCCCTCATCCAACAGCAGTATCGCCGTCAGGGAACCTTGATCACGGCGGCTAGCCAACGAGTTACCCCGCGCTTTTGCAATCCCAGTCCCATCTTTGGCCAGTTCTACGACACAATCGAGGCTTTCATCCGAAATTATAGACACGGAAAATAGATAGACGCCGGGTACTGGTGTAATAAATACGCCCGTTGTTGAGTTGTACCCCGATCTTATGTTGAGCAAGACATGTTCGAAGACAAACGGAGAAGATGTCAATGTCAGGGCGCGTCGTTGCTCGAAGGTCGCCGTGAAGGCTACTCGTTGATACAAGCCACTCGTCGCCCCTGTCATGTCGGAAATACTCCGGTGATGATGTTCTGGAAGAAATTTCATTGAAGAAAAATGAAATCGGACTGCAAACAAAGATAAGAGCAAGACTTAGACCCAAGGTTATAAAACTTCTGAGTCTGAGATCATTCTCAAATATCTGATTGGTCAGATTCTGAGATGCTTGAGAATAGCAATCGGCCAATAGTTTCTCAAAAGATTGAACGAGTTGGAAGTAGGTGAACATTGTAACAGGTAGTCTGTTAACCCTTTCCCTGTTCGAATTTTATTCCAAATTTCAATATCTTATGAATATTCATGGACAAAAAAGTGATATAAAATGTGGAAGGTGTGGAAGCAAACAGAGCATTAAAAACTTTAACTCCTAATGCTGGGTGAAAGTCATATTTAAAGCTCCTCTGGGAGCTTTCAGTATGACTTTCACCCTGCATTAAGCAGTCACCTTCCTTAAAAGGCACCCATTCTTCATTATTAAGATTTCAAAGTATCGAGTAATTGTTGTTTTTCAGATAATCTGGATCTTGCAGCCTTGTTATTATTTCTTACGTTCATATTCATCAGGTAACAGTACTTATTAACAGTAAGAATTGTAGCCCTTATCAAGGGCCATACCGCAGCTACATAAACAGTCATATACAGTAAAACCTCTCTATAACGACCACTAAATTACATCAAGTATTTTGTGTTAAAGGTAGGTGGCTGCTTAAAGCAAGTTGAAAGTAAAACAGAACGCTCCTATAGGAGTGTTCTGTTTTACTTTCACATTGCTTTAAGCAACCACCTGCCCAACATACCAACTAATTAACACAATTTAGTGGTCGTTATAGAGAGGTTTTACTGTATAATCAAGTATGTCGTTGTCCTTTTCACACGTTTTAGTTTAAAGTGATAGTCTCTACAATTAACGTGTAAAATAATTAAACATGATATTGGTTATGCTCAATTATTCTTATGAAGATTTGTAATTAAAATGCCTCTGCTTTACATGATAAACCGTTTTGGTCGATACTTCTGATGTTTTGTTGCACCAAAAGTATTATCGACCTATTACGACCTGTTACGATTCTAAAACGCAACACAATAAATACTAATACATGAATCGTTTTGTCTTCTTCAGTGTTTACTCGATCGGCTTTCTTGTGATATACTACTCTTGAACAGTATAAACAAATGATTTATGTATTTTTAGATATTTTTAAAACGCGTTGCAAGTATCACTTTAAATATGCTTACCGTGGATTGGATTCTTTTCGACTGCAGTCATTTGAGGCTGGTATTCAGTTCTAAACCTCCCTCCGACTGAGCTTATAGGAGACTGCTGGTTGTCATAGATGAATGATTGGAGCTTATCATCTAGTTCCTTTAACCAAACACGTTGGTTCTTGTCAGTCGACTGCAGTAGCTGCAAGAGCTCTCCATTTCGTTTCACTGAAAAACCAAAGCCAAAGTTATGAAGAGAAGTGCTCCCATGGAAAAATTACTCCCATGTCAATATTCTACAACGAATTTGACACGGGTATAAATTCTGAGTAGAATGGGTCATATCAATACCCGTGGTCAGTTTACGATGTGGGTCATATTGAGATGGAGGCCCTCTATTAAATACGCTTATTTACGCCTTTGCAAACAGAGTAGACCCATATCAGACGGCTCCCGTAGGAACGGTTTGCTCTGATTGTTTATGGAATCGTAAAGATCTGATTATGCAGTATCTGCTGTGGTCAGAATTGCATGGTCCACTAGAGAAATATCGGTTAATTACTATTTATAGCGTCATTGTAATATAATGTTCTTTTTTACCAATTGACAGCCAGTTTGGATCCAAATTAAACATGGGACGGTAAATATTTTACATCCAACCTGACACAAAATGTAACAAAAGAACAATAATAAAATTGTTGATATGAAATGTACATAAACGTACTTTAAATACCTGTATGTAAGCAATTAACACATGCCTTAGCTTATTAAAAATCTATGAAAATGAAAAAGTTCTATGATATTGAAGTTTTACATGTGACATTACTGTATATATGAATATATTGTCTTTGTATGCATATACCTACTCTTCCTCGTGAATTCATGTAAAATCATGAACTGAGTGTAATATAAAGGAAATTTGATTTGATTTGATTTGATACTACATTGTTTGCGCATCGTAGACACCGTGACACTGTTCATCACCTTATTTACAGTAAAAGTTATCTTAACCCATTCCCTCATATTAACGCCTTTGACGCCTCTGTGAAGGTCACTTTTTGAAACCATTATGATAAATAGAGCATTTGACCCATGGGAGCAAATGCCCTATTTATCACAAAGGTTTCAAAACTACACAATTCTAAAAAGAGTCCTTAATTTAACAATTAATCTACAAATGTAATTAATATTCATGATGTCATTATTTTTCACATGAATATTCATGGAGTAAAGGGTTATGGTGAAAATGTAATGACTCTACACACAATCGGAACACCTCAGCTATTTTCTACGAAATAGAACCCTGACGGAATAAGACAAGTAGTTACGAATGAGTCTACACACTTACCTTCACTTTCAAGAAAGTCCAATCTGTTCAGAATTTCGCTTTCACTGGGAATTTCAGCGAATGTTCCATGCAAGAGAACCAAAATGAACAGTGGCGGCAACATATTTATTCATTTCCTTTCAGATTATGTTGATACAATACTGTTATCTGACCTATTTAAATAATCTTTAACTTGTTGAACTGTTTTTCAATGGAATCTGTTTCTTGGTTTCAAAGTTTATTTATCCTTGCATTTCTTATCTAAACCCTTTAAACGCTTTTCTACGCCTTTGCAAACAGAGCAGACCCTGATCGGGATCTGTTCTGTTTGCTAACGAGATAATATACAAATAACTTCGATTATCCGATTTCTGATCTGGACAATTTCTCAAGTTCAAAGCCTAATGCAGGTCTACAGTAATGCTGAAAGCTCCTGTAGGAGCTTTCAGCATTACTGTAGACCTGCATTAAGCTGTGAAATGTGTTTCTAGATATGCGTAGTGATACATTTTAGAGCAATTCTGTATTGTAAGGTTTTGGAAGGACCGAACTTTAAGTTCGAGTTATCCCGAAGTTCGAGTTATCCGAGTTCGAGATATCGAAGTTCAACTGTAGATATGACTATGCAGTTTCTGCCATGGCCAACATTTCCTGTGTTCGTTTGCCATTATGAAAAATGAATCTAACTAATATTCATGACGTCATTATTTCTTACATGAGTATTCATGAAGTAAAGAGTTAACCACATTCAGAGAGTCAAACAGTTTAGATCCTGACGAGATTCCGCGGTTCATTTTAATTTCAATAGTTTGCATATATTGCCAAAATATCGCCAAGAATAGACTATAGGTTAATCCTGTTCCAGCCAGTTGTCTGATCCAGCTGAAACACTGACCACGATGACCGATAATCGGTCAATATGTTGGATCCAAATCGTTTGCAAATGTTTCCACATATATATTTTCAGAACTGAACCTTTTAATACATAGAGAATGCTTTTAACGACTTTGCAAACAAAGTAAACCAATATCAGACGGCTCATACATGAGTCATCCGAGCAGGGTCTGCTCAGTTTATAATAATCGAATTTCTTCCGTGCGCAGAAGAACCAATGGGATTTTCCTGCACCTGTAATTAGCTGGACGTCGTGATGTTAAAACGATGCAAAACACGATAAAACCAAAACCAAACCATACACTCAAGAAAACTGCTAAACCGTCACTTTCAATTTCAATTTTAAAGAGAAAAGTACTTCGCACAGTCTTCAAGTTTTCAACACATAGTCTCTATCCTATTGTCTACTGACTTACACCAATATAAGTGCTGTCTAATGACTAAGGAAATGAAGCCTGAATGCTGGCTAAACAATTGTTGCACTCCTATATACAATATAATAAAGCACAAAGTGACGGTTTAGCAGTTTTGTACAGTGTAAATAGTTATATAAATCTGATTCAATAGTTAAATATCATGGCCCAAATACCCTTCTTCATATACAATGTACAATTATAAAAAATCATGTAATACATAGCAAATTCATGATTTCATTATTTCTTATATAAATACTCATCAGGTAAATGGTTTGAAGTATGTTGGTTCATGTCATACTTTTCAGCTTATTTGAACCAAAATGCATCAAACGGTCTTTGTTTCTCATTTCAAACTGATAAGGGTCGGGGTCAAATGTAAGATCATAAACATAAATTGCAACACAAAAAGTGAAAATTGCAGACTCGGTTTTATTGAGTCTGTTCATGAGCAGTAATTGAAAGTGCAACACTGCTCACGCCCCCTAGCACCGGCTTAAACCTGACAAGTGTATGGCATAAGAGAGAGAGAGAGAGAGAGAGAGAGAGAGAGAGAGAGAGAGAGAGAGAGAGAGAGAGAGAGAGAGAGAGAGAGAGAGAGAGAGAGAGAGAGAGCCTGACAAGTGTATGTCATAAGAGAGAGAGAGAGAGAGAGAGAGAGAGAGAGAGAGAGAGAGAGAGAGAGAGATTTAGTATAAATATCGGTCTTGAAGACATGTGACAGCTTAATGCAGGGTGGAGACATGCATAGTCCTGTATGAGCTTTCTGCATGACTTTCGCCCTGCATTAAACAGCCACCTGCCTAAAAGTATAAAAAAAATCGTCTCTACTAGAATGCTGGTTTAGAGAGGTTTTAATACGTCCGTGTGTTTCCGTTAGTTTCCGACACAATTCTTTCCTTACATGTACAATGCGGTTCAGCCCTAAGTCAGTTTCAAGTCACACAGTTTTAGCACTAAGTTGGTTTCAAGTCACATAGATTCCGATTCTGAAGTTATATTTTACGCAAAATTGGCGACAATATGAGAAGTGTACATCTTTATGTGCTTTATGGATATACTCCGTTTGGTTAACTTCTGTAGTGTATGCAATATACAGTAAAGCCTCTCCATAACGGCCACTGAATTGTGTTAATTAGTTGGTATTTAGGGCAGTTGGTTGCTTAAAGCAAGGTGAAAGTAAAACAGAACGCTCTTATAGGAGCGTTCTGTTTTACTTTCACCTTGCTTTAAGCAGCCACTGGCCTTTAATACAAAATACCTTATGTTATTTAGTGGCCGTTATAGAGAGGTTTTACTGTATTCCATAATGTTTTAGTGGTATCATTTTACCCCTTTCTGCATATAAACACATTTTGGCGTACATGTATTTGCAAACCAAATTGAACCACATCAAACAACATCATTACATGTATAATAAATATTCATGTCATTTTTACATACATATTCACAAGGGAAAGGGCTAAGAAAGAGTTCATTCAAGGGGCCACAACATTACTCCAGTGAATGCGGTACTTCTGTCCCCGGAAAGTAGCTGATTAACTTCGTCGAAAGCCCTTACCCAGACTTCATCGCCTTTGGTCAACGAGAGAGTTATGCTTACCGCTCCTTGATCATACATAACTGTATTATCTATATTACTATAGTCAATGGCATCAGAATAAGCAACAGCAAGACGCTGTCCGTTCTTGCTGAGAGCTGCTTTGCATAATGTATTCGCGAAGCATTCAACGGAGAATGAAAACAAATATACACCGGAGATAGGCGTAACAAAAACATTTCGGGTAGCATCGTAACCGTTCATAAGGTTGAGGTGGACATCGTTAAAGCTGATAATATCGCCCGCAGAGACTCGCTGAGATGTGAAGCGTTGGAAGAGGGCGTAAAATGCTACTGGCTGGTTTTGCAGGGTTTTGTTGGACGAGGCGCGTTCAAATCGTGTGTTCCAGTCTGTGAAAAGAAGGCAATTTAGATATACACAAAATGTATAGGATCTGTCACGAGTTGTCATTTGAGATCAACTTTTCTTAAACGTGTCCAGAAAAGGCTATTAAGCAAGCATGTGGCTCTTTATCACATAATCTGCGGTGTGGGAGCTCGGAAGCGCTCCATTTGCGTCGTCCATTGTATTACTACAATGTTTATAAAAATGGCCCAAGCAGCCATCAGCTATAGCCTGTTTCATTTTCTATGGCATTTTAAGGCATGTGTCTTACATTCGTGTTCATTTCAAATTGCTTTTATGTAACTCGTGTACTCTAATGAATATGATACTCCCTAAAGTTAGTGTCATATCATTATAGTAAACACGTTTCATAAAAACAATTTGTAATGAACACTCATGTAGGATCCTCTATTTCTGGACGAGTTTAAGTAAAGTTTATCTCAAATGACAAGTGACCGATTTTTTTTTATTACATAACCGATTCGCTCAACTTCGATATTTAGATGAATGGGCTGAAATATAGTCGGAAATTCGCGGTATCTTTGCGATGCTGGCTAGATTACATGTATATATTTAGTAACAGTCTATATGTGTTCTTTAACTCATTCTATTCTACTGACGCTTTATTGCGCCTATGTAAATGTCATTTTTGAAACCATTGTGATAAATGGAGCATTTGCTCCATAGGAACAAATGCTCTATTTATCACAATGATTTCAATACTACACAATTCTAAAATTCTCCTTTTCTATAGTTAATGCTCCTTTTCGGTAGATTTATTCAAAGAGGTAGTCTAGGAGGAAATGACTCAAGATACGAAAAGGGCGCTAAGTAATCGTTTGACGTCACATCTTATATTACACGTGTTAGATATCAAAATGCGTGATGGTTAAATTAACCGGGAGACAAGCAAAGTTATGTGATAAAATGAGTTATTATATTAACCTCTCTCATGCTGAAAAAATATTGTCTGCTTAAGCTCCAATCTGCTGAAATTTTCACTGACCTCCGATTCGTTCAATTCTTTGAGAAACTATTGACCAAGTGTCAACAGCTTAGATCCTTGTGAAACGCCAAGTAATATCATGCACGTGAAAGTCACACTGAAAGCTCATAGACGTTCACCCTGAATTAAGCTGCAACCAGTCTCCAAGACAAATATTTGTACTAATTTGAACGTCCGGCTTGTTATGCGTCCCGTTATGTTTTGTCTTGTGGCTATACCGTTTCTTGTTTGATGGTGTTTGGTGCGGTGTCATTTCGTATGCGGCTCTCCCTGTTTGACTATTTTTCCATATTAGATGGTTTTTACTGTATATAAGGAAACGCTTGCTTTCGTGGAAATAAGATACAGTAAAACCCATCTAAACCAGTTTTTAAGTAATAAAAAAGAAGTTTCAGGCAGGTGACTGCTGCATGCAGGGTGAAAGTCATGCAGAGAGCTCCTACAGAGCTATCTTCCTAAATATCTAATATCGATATCACGTATTTAACATTCCTGCATTCCTTCACTATATAGTCGCGTTATATTCCTATTCTTTGTATACTGGTGTAATGGAGCGGTTTTATTTCTACTAATACGTGGTTGAAGAAAGCGGTGAAAGCTCTCGCCCCACTGTTCTAACGCTTGGTAATGTTTTATGAGCGACAAGGTGTATAACCGTGGTTGTCTTGAGCTAACATGACCAGTACGCAGTACTTTCCCCTGATTATGGATGCTAGGCTGTCTTGGTACTACCTCGAAACTCACCGAAACTATTATGTACAGATTGGCCAATTGATTGAAAGCTTGATCGGTTTGGTTTACTTTCACACTCGAAACTTAAATAGATGCTGTCCATGCTGACTTCTAGTGTTATCCTGGGCAAACGCACATTGTGGTGAGAAACTAACATTTAGTTTGGACCCTGATGTGACGTCTAGTTACTCTGGATCCAAACTGTTTTCATAGGTAATCACTGATGCGACATTGGCAGCGTAAGTGTTAACCCATTTCCTCATATTGACGACTTTTGACGACTCTGTAAAAGTCACTTTGTGAAACCATTGTGATAAATAGAGCATTTGCTCCTAAAGGAGCAAATGCTCTGTTTATCACAATGGTTTCAAACTACAAAATTCTAAAATTTTCCTTTTCTCTAGTTAATGCTCCTTTTCGGTAGATATATTCAAAGAGATTGTATCAAAAATAGCCTATGAGGTAATGGGTTAATGCAGAAACATGTTTGCATATCTGTATAGGAGTTATCTGATCTGTGTCAACTCTGCTTACAGAGACGTTTAAAGGCGTATCTATAGGATTAAAGGGTTAAAAGGAAAATCAGCAAACCATGTATACCAAGACAGGAGGGCTCATTGAGGAGCCCTCTGACCAGGTTGTATATCATTGGGTCGAGCAATTATTTTCCAAAGATCTGCACATTCTTGCAGAAACACCCCTCTGATGAAAAGTACAGTTCGAGGGCTTGGTGCAAAACTATTGTAACTCCTTCACTTTGTGAAGGAGTTACAATAGTTTTGCACCAAGCCCTCGAGTTGAACTTCGATATCTCGAACTGAGGTAACTCGAACTTCGCGATGACTCGAGTAACAGTCATTTCAAAATTTACAATACAGAACTGCTCTAAAATGTATCACTACGCATATCTAGAAACACACATGACATCTTAATGCAGGTCGAAAGTAATTCTGAAAGCTCCCACAGGAACTTTAAACGTTACCCTAGACCTCCAATAAGCTGTGAGGTTGGGACATTGTTCCGATCAGAAATCGGATGACTCGAACCTCTGTTACCTGTAAGTAATTTTTATGGACCCTTGAAGTTCAATTGTATATTGGTTCAGAATACACATTCAGACAAGTGCTAACCCTATAGATACACCTTTGATATATTTGCAAACAGAGTAGACTCAGATCAGACGACCCATGTAGGAGCTGACTGATCAGGGCCTGCTCTGTTTACATATAGAATAATACATTTATATTATATATTTTACAATTTCTGCCAAGATAAAACATTTATTTTGTTCATATACTACTTATACAGATTCAGTTAATTAAGAAATAATAAATTCATACCAGTGTTTTATCGTGCAATCGAACACTGGTAGGAGTTGAGATGCGTATTAATTAAATCACGAGGCCGATAGGCCGAGGGATTTAATTATAAGCATCTCAACGACTACCCGTGTTCGATTGCACGATAAAACACTGGTATAAATTTATTATTTCGATTCTAACGCTTCAATTGAACTATAATTTGCACCGCCACAACGGCACTACGTTTCTTGTCGTACGAATTTTCGAAGCCATATTACGTCACGTTAAGCTGTTACAGCGCGTGCGGTGTTTTATTGAGAATTCAAACATATATACGTCCCTTCTTTGTTTATGTAGATGTGTGCGCGAGGTGTGTTAGAATTAATATTCATAAGTCAAACAGTCATTATTTCCTACCCGAATTTTCATCAGGAAAAGGGGTAATTGGGTAAGCCTTAATGTGCAATAACGGAGTAAAAAGTCGATATGATTATAAGACATTTGCAAACAGTGTAGACACAAAGCAAAGGGTTCCTAGGGGAAACTTTTATTCAGGGTATGTACTGTTTGTCATAAAAATCAGTTTTCCCAGTAATAAACTTTGATACAATTTTTGTTTATTTATTATTCAGAAAGGAAGGAGCCTTTTAACCCTTTCTCTCATATAAACTTTTTTTCACGCATTTGCAAACAGAGTAGACCCAGACCAGACGGCTCCTAGAGGAGCCGTCTGATCAGGGTCTGCTCTGTTTGCTAACATAATTTGAAAGATCTGTTTCTTTACTTTCTAAAATGGCTACAATGTTCCAGCTTGCATATTTCATCATAACTATTTTGTCCATGAATATTCAGTAGGTACTGAATTTCGTGTTCTAACACACCTCGCGCACACATCTACATAAACAAAGAAGGGACGTATCTATGTTTGAATTCTCAATAAAACACCGCACGCGCTGTAACGGCGTAACGTGACGTAATATGGCTTCGAAAATCCGTACGACAAGAAACGTAGTGCCGTTGTGGCGGTGCAAATTATAGTTAAATTGAAGTGTTAGAATCGAAATAATAAATTTATACCAGTGTTTTATCGTGCAATCGAACACGGGTGGTCGTTGAGATGCTTATAATTAAATCACTCGGCCTATCGGCCTACTACGCATCTCAACTCCTACCAGTGTTCGATTGCACGATAAAACACTGGTATGAATTTATTATTTCTTAAATAAACATAGAACAGGGACAGGGTTAAAGCATCCAGAGTTAAAGGTATGCAATGTCCGTGTGACATTTTTACAACTAACTTACCGTCCATGCCTGGTGTACATTGTTGGGTATAATTAACGTTCAATAAACTATAAAACACACCCTAGTTTCCCGATCAAGTCATAAAATGGGACAATCAACTCAGTTAATCTTCCGACCAGCCTTAAGGCTATTAGTTTCATTGTGGTTTAATGTATGGATTCATAATTCAAATAAAATTTATAATGAAGGCGCGGGTACAAAAATATAGACAAAAATAGAAAAAATATTGCAGGGCGATATCAATCTGGGGTAGTAAAAACGAAAATATTATGATGACGAACATGGGTAGATGGAGCGGGCGAATGTTTAAGATGACGGCAAAGATATGAAATAATTAACACGATGAGTATGCAAGAAAGTCGAGTTTAGCTTTCAGAAGGCCCTACTGGCGGATTGGTGTTTGATAGATATTTAGCTGATTCATATTCATTATGTCATTATTTCTTACATGGATACTTATCAGATAAAGGATTGGGAAAGTCGTCTAGGTTTCATATACAGTAAATCCTCTCTATAACGACCACCAATTTACATCAAGTATTTAGTTGCTTTAAGCAACCACCTGCCCAAAATCCAACTAATTAACACATTTTAGTGGTCGTTATAGAGAGGTTTTACTGTATATCTTTGGTGGGACATTTTATTACATTATTTGGACGTTTATAAACAGTAAAACAACCACTTTATGAATAAACATACACATGTGATGTCTTGAAAACCAGCTCCATGCTTAATGCATGACGAAGCTAATACATAAAACTCCTGGAAGAGCTTTCTCCATATAGTTCGTCCTGCATTAAGGCACCACCTGTCATTAAAGTGACAGTCCCCACAATAAACGCATATATTCAATAACATTATAAAAACATAGTATTTGTTATGTTCAGCCATTCTTACGATGATTAACAATTTGAACTTATATTGCAAAATGCCCCTGTTATACAAATAAGCCTTTTTCGTAGATACTTATAATTCTTTACATCGTCGACCTATGTCGATTAGTTACGAAACTAAAACGCGACCCGAACCTGAAAAAACAGTAATACATCGGTGAATAACACCCAGTTATACATCAGTGAATAACACCCAGTAATACATCGGTGAATAAAACCCAGTAATACGTCGGTGAATAACACCCAGTAATACATCGGTAAATAACACCCAGTAATACATCGGTAAATAACACCCAGTAATACAACTGTGAATAACACCCAGTAATACATCGGTAAATAATACCCAGTAATACATCGGTAAATAACACCCAGTAATACATCAGTGAATAACACCCAGTAATACATCGGTGAATAACACCCAGTAATACATCGGTGAATAACACCCAGTAATACATCGGTAAATAACACCCAGTAATACATCGGTGTATAACACCAGAGTCTTCGAAATCAAATGGAAGTTTTGTCTTCTCCAGCGTTTTGCGATTGGTTTTCTTGCGATATACTTCTTTTCAGCATACAAACAAATGATTTACAGTAAAATCCCTCTAATGTGACCACTTAATGAACAAACATGGCTCAAACAAAGCTCCTATTGCAGCTTTCTGCATAAATTTCGTCTTGCATTAAGCTACCACATGCCTTTGCCTGTGTGAATTATGCCCCATTTTGCTGGTCGCATTAGAGGGGTTTTACTGTATGTTTTTTTTAAACCGCGTTGCAAGTAAAGACTATGTCTTTAATACCCAGACGTATACCTCTTGTTGTTGATTGCTTAGAGGGGTTGTACTGTTTGTAGCTACATATGCCTTCTTACCATACTGTTTATTACAGTAGAACCTGTCTTAAAAGGTCATCAAAAAGAGGTCTAATTATGGACATGTAAGGAAGGTACTAGCTTAATGCAGATCAAAAGTAATGAAGAAAGCTACTCTAGGATATTTCTGCATTACTTTTGCCCTGCAGTAATCAAATTAAGGAAACTATATACATATTCCAGCCAATCGGAAAAAATATAACAACACAATACAAAAATAAAACCGCACCAAAATAAAACAAAACATATACGTGTATTTACCTTTGCTGACTTTATGTAGATACAAAGTTTTGTCAAGGTCGTCTACATCTTCAGCATTTGTCTGCAGTTCTTGTTCTGGTGTTTCTGTCACTACTGAATCCTTATCCTTAAGAAGTGTGATCTCTCTCGTGAGGGAAGTGAGTTCTGATGATTGTTGGGTGTAATTGTCTCTAAGCTTTACGATAATTTCTTGTTGAGCTAGAACTAAAAATCATATAAGAGATTTAAAAATGAATGGATTTAAGACGACGACAACAACGACAACAACAACAACAATGACGACAACGATGATGATGATGATGTTGATGATTAAAGATTATAAAGATGATATTAAATCAATTTCTTGTAAAAAACTTATCATGTAACCTGTCAATTTGACAATCTGGACACACCCTGAACGGACACAACACGGCCTACAACGTGCACGTCTGGTGATGCACTGTTTGCATTAGAGCTTTTGAACATTTTCTAATTTGGCGATATATTTCTTCTTGACATGATTCGACATTTCAAATATGAAATGTTATGCTTTCTTTTTGTTCTCGAAAGCACGTGGTAAACGCGTAAGTTAAAGTTCTAAAGGCCACAGGTTCGATCCCATGTTACTGCACCAAGCTAGGCACGTCTTATCTTCTAAAATGTCATTGCATAAAAATACTAAACCTTTATCCAGCAAAGATAGATGTTTTCTGGCGTTTACAAACATTTTGGATCCAGATGGGAAGCCGCTTAAATTAGCGTCTCATCAGGATCCAAGCTGTTTGACACTCAGGCAAGTTTCTCAAAAGTTTGAACGAGTCAGAAGAAAGTAAAACTATTTGAGGTGAGAGTTTGAGCAGCCATTATTTTAGCTCATTCCCTCCTAGACTGTTTTAGACCAAACCTCTCTGAATAAATCTACCGAAAAGGAGCATTAACTATAGAAAAGGAGAATTTTTGAATTGTATAGTTTTGAAACCATTGTGATAAATAGAGCATTTGCTCCTATGGAGCAAATGCTCTATTTATCACAATGGTTTAAAAATGTGACTTTTACTGAAGTGCCAAAATGCGTTACTAGGAGGGAATGTGTTAAGCATGGTAAGGCTTATCTTATTACCTGTGGCCTCCAGGTCTAGAATCTCATCCAATATTTGTTGATCCAACCCATTTTCATTCTGAGTTCCCAGACAGTAAGAGCAAAGGAATACCACAGGTATCAATACAACATTAAAGAGAGATGACATTCTAAAATGCTATCAATCGAACTGAACCTGCACTGCTCATACGGTACTATGGCGGACTTGTGCCGCTCCCTTTTCAACTTTACGATTTGATAAGAAACATTCAGGTCAGATGACTGAAGTTGTAAGTTAAATCTTTGTCCCCTTATCCGCGGCCTGATTCGCATTTGCTAACAGCCTGTGTCCACATGAGAAGTCTAGTAACTCGGCAGCATCTCATCAGTGAGACGCGGTCAAAAGTTTCCTAGAAACATGCTTGAATCGAGCGTAGTCAAAATTGCACCTGATCAAATTTTAAGAAGACATGCGTCTTCCACGACGGGACAGGGGTTAGAGACAGTTTGGCATGGCAACACTAGAGGAAATGTTCTATTTTATTTACAAAAAGTAGCAAAATGGGCAGCCGCGCTTCGAAACGCGGCGTATGATCATGGTGTGCACCTTTAATCCTTTATTCACAGGATTCGTTTTGGGCATTGAAAAAACTGTAGACAAATCTATTTTGTTCCATAAACAAACAAAACAGACCCTGAAATACAGTGAAACCTCTCTAAGTCGCCGGCATTTCAATAAAGAAGAATTAAATCTTGTATGAACAGTGTTATTAATGCAGGGTGTTTCTGTATGACTTTCACTCTACATTAAGCTGCAACCTGCCTAAAATACCGGCATAGCTACTAACTAAACCTCCGGTTCAGAAGGGTTTTACTGTATAGCATTGGTTCTGACGAGTGACAAACACTGTATACCGATGACCAGACGTTGCGTTTCAACGCGGAGTCTGATCTGGGTCTACAAAGTTGGAAATGTCCGTGTACCATTTTCCCACGACACAAACAATCTTCAGATATATTATTATTTCCATACGCTATCATTCCGCTGGGTTTTACTTATTGAAATACAATAAAACGTCGCTAGTTTGAGCTCTCAGTAAAAAGTATTTAGAACTTTTTAGGCAGGTAGCTGCTTAGTGCAGAGTGAATGTCGTACAGAAATCTCACAGAGGAGTTTTCTGTACGACTTTTAACCTGAATTAAACGACCACCATTCTTAAATAGCGCATGCATTTAGTCTGAATTAAGCTACCACCTGTCTTAAAGACCGATAAATATACAGTAAAATCTCGATTATTCGATTTTTTTGTTTAGAAGAATTAAGAACCTTAAGGTGGCAGCTTAATGCACGATGAAAGTCATGCAGAAAGCACCTATAGGTGCTTTCTGCGTGACTTTCACCATACATTAAGCTGCCACCTATCTTAAAGATCGATAATGATGCGTATTTTAGTGTTCGAATAAACGAGATATACTTATTTGGGTATTCGGACTAGCGAGGTTTGAGGGTACAACTATTATTGATTATACGAAAGTAATAGTGAAAGATTAAAAATGTATGTTAAGGTTACATGAAGAACCGTGACAGATTAAAACTCTCTGTGCGGGAAACGAGTCACTAATGTCCTTTGCAAACAGTGTAGACCGAGATTAAAGGGCTCCTCTCATCAGAGTCTGCATTGTTTGTCATGTTACACTTTTTTTGTGAAAAAGTCCCCGGGTATTCACACCCACGTTCAGCTTGACCTGTTTGAATTTTAAAATAGGTTAGGGTTAACGCTATCATTTAAGTTTTAAATGAAATACAGTAGAGTGTCTCTTTATCGACCTCACAATAAAAAGGTATATAAACACCGGTGTCTTTAAATCGAGGCGACTGTTTAATGCACATTGAAAGTAATGGAGAAAAGTCATACAGGAGCCGTCTACATAACTTACAATCAGCATTAATATACCACCTGCCTTCATCCTTTATTCAAAATTAGATTTCTGTTGACTGTTCGTTTTTGAGAGATTTCACTATACGTTTTTTTTCAACGGTTTTTACACTGGGAAAATCTCGTTTGGTTGAAGAGGTCTAGTATTGAAATTAAAAGCAATGTCAATAAGTATGATCTTATCGTTTACTCTGTTTTTGCTTATGAAATACTATAGGTCTGATTATACAGTTTTTGTAACTGCCCAAAAGTAATTTTTCATCTGCCATTAGTAAACAATAATTTAATGAATATTCACGGTGTCATGAATTCTTTGATAAATATTGATGAGGTAAATATTTAAGTATTTATTTGATCCTTAGCAAAAAACAGTAGAACCCCTCGAATGCGACCACACTTAATGAACACACATGGCTGTCTTCATAAGCAGGTGGTTGCTCAATTAAGGACGAAAGTTATGCAGAAAGCTCCTATAGGAGCTTTCTGTATAACTTTCGTCCTGCATTAAGCTACCACCTGCCTTTGCCAGTGTGAATTATGCCCCTTTTTGGGTGTCGCAATAGAGGGTTTTTATTATACATGTATAGAGATATTTGAACCAATCCTCATTTAGTCCTTTCAGCCCTAGACACGCGCGTACCGTCATTTACAAACAATGTAAACCCAAATAAGATGGTCTGCGCTATGTTTCATTCAAACTAATCTAGAAAGTTTAAGCCTTTCATACTGAGTGAATTTTATATTTAACCCATTACCTCATAGGCTTTTTTTTAGATACAACCGCTTTGAATTAATCTACCGAAAAGGAGCATTAATTAGAGAAAAGGAAACTTTTAGAATTTTGTAGTTTGAAACCATTGTGATAAATAGAGCATTTGCTCCTATAGGAGCAAATGCTCTATTTATCACAAAGGTTTCACAAAGCGACTTTTACAGTGTCGTCAATACTATTCCACTATTGAAATTGGGGATTGAAAAGGTTCAATGTATAGATTTTGTATTTCAGTATAAATGGTTCGGTTTGATCAGTCCCCCCCCCCCCCACCCCGATCTGATAAAACACCTTCTGACGTATTTATGTTAAAAGCTTACATTATAACAAGCGGATATACGGATTTTTGTTTTATGTGTGGGTTTATTTTAAAACATATTTAATTGCCGATACTAGTACTTGTACAAAACAGTCATCATACGTCAAACACATAAAACCTATGACTTACAAATACATCAGCAAAAGGGTTGGGCTACAAGTTCTAGTAATATTAACCCTTCCTTTGCTGAATTTTAAAACACATTTCTCCTTCTTTACCCATGCCCTGTTGTATAATTACATATATCTTCACTGTGTACAAGTATTTCGCTGTGCAATCACTGATGTGGAGTGCACTGGTTGCACAATCAACTTGTAAATAGTGCAGACCCTGATGAGACAGCTGCAGGAGCTGTCTCATCTGGGTCTTCACTATTTACAGGTAGGTGTATTGACGTGAATAGCAAGCGAAGGGTTAATCACGACCCTTCCTTAACCCTTTTCTTCATATAAACGTGTTTTCACGCATTTGCAAACTAAGTAGACCCAGACCAGACGGCCCCCAAGAGGAGCCATCTGATCAGGGTCTATTCTGTTTGCTAATGAATTTTGAAAGATTGATTTCTTTAGTTTCTAAAATGTCTGCGATTTTTTACTGTCCATATTTCAGTATATTTTGTCAATAAATATTCAGTACAGGTATTGAAGTTTGGAATAAATACACAACAGGGGATGGGTTAACCATTTGCTTGACAGAAACGTCATTTCAGCCGTTTGATCAGGGTCACCTCTGTTTGGTAATGAAACTTAAAAGATTGGTTTCTTTAGTTTTTAAAAATGACTACACTTTTCCACTTTCAATATTTCAATATACGTTTTTTTTGTCAATGAATATTCAGTAGGTATAGAAATGAGGAATACGGTAAAACATTTCTATAACGGCCACTAAATTGTGTTAATTAGTTGGTATTTAGGGCAGGTGGCTGCTTAAAGCAAGGTGAAAGTAAAACAGGACGCTCCTATAGGATCGTTCTGTTTCACTTTTACCTTGCTTTATGCAGCCACCTGGCTTTAACACAAAATACTTGATGTCATTTATTGGCCGTTATAGAGATGTTTTGCCTTAAATACAGAACATAGAATGGGTTAGCCATTTGCTTGATAGAGACGCTTGTCAGTCGTCTGATCATGGTCTGCTCTGTTTGCTTGTGAAATAACCATTTCAATCCGGGGCACCCATGTACTGTCATTGCAAACAGTGAAGATCATTCATGAGGTAAATGGTAAGCTTATGATCTTTCACTTCCTTTCAGCGGGCCCTCAGAACTAAGCCTGCTATTGAAATATTCGTGATACGTTTGTACACAGATTGTTGAGACACGGAACACAGTCGTTTAACTCTTAACCTCTTGAATATTAATTGAGGAAATAATTACACCAAGAATATCAATTAGATGAAATTCGTTTATGGCATAAGAACTCATGAAGGTTTGCCTATGGCAGAAACTGTATAATCGGTATCCATACTTATAAAACTTTTAGTTGATTCTGAGTTCGTTCTCAAGTTTTTGATTGGTCAGATTTGAGCCTTTGGCTCAAATCTGACCAATCAAAAGCTTGAGAACTCAAATCTGACAAATCAAAAGTTTGAGAACGAACTCAGACTCAACTAAAAAGTTTTATAAGCATGGACCCAGATCTATTTTATTTCACAAGCAAATACAGCAGACTTTGAGCAGGGTCCAAGGCTATGAAACTTCAGAGTCTGAGTCTGAGATCATTCTGAAGTACCTGATTGGTCAGATTCTGATGCTTGAGAATGATTTCAGACTCAAGCAAAAAGTTCTATATCCTCGGGACCAGGTGTTTCCTACAGGCGTCATTTGATCTGAGTCTACTCTGTTTACAAATGTGTAAGATATGTCTGCAAGTTAACTCGTCTGTGGCCATTCATTGCCGTTTAAAGAATATGTCATCTTCTACAATATGCTTGTTAAATGTTCTTCACTTTTCTTTCAAGAACAATAATCACAGTATCAAATAGTTTGGCTCCTGATAAGACACTGAGTTAATCTGGATTTAAACTGTTTGTGTAGATGATCCAAGATTAGGTACTGACAGCGAGATTGTTAATAACATTAAAATGACAATAAAATAACATTAGTTCTGGCGACCGCTATCACTTGGTACAGTAATTGTTTTCAACCAGGATTTCGGACGAGAGT